>JAIUSX010000978.1:0-719235 GCA_026573805.1 Hesperophylax magnus | reverse complement strand
GTAAATACAAAGGTAACGTAAATTATTATTTTTTTGGTAAACTAATGTTTATGACAAGATTTTTTATGCATAGCACAAAGGGTAACAATTATTTTTCAAAAGCAATAATTATTCGCCTGAAACACTCATCCACATTGAAAAATCTCCTGATAAAAGATACATGACGCCAACGGGACTCGAACCCGTGTCCCTTCGATTTCCGGTCGACAGCTCTGACCACTGAGCTATGGCGGCTAATTCTCTTATCCGCGAAATAATTCAATATATACTAGTGTTTCATTCAACAATACTGCTTGTTACATTTTTTCACCTGAAAACAACCAACTTTATTTTATATGAGAAAGGCATTGTAAGTGCTAACTCTCTCACTAGATGGCGTCGAGACAAATTGTCTACAATTTTAGGTGAAATACTAGAACTTGTCAAATATTAATTATTATTTTTTTGGTAAACTAATGTTTAAGACAAGATTTTTTATGCATAGCACAAAGGGTAACAATTATTTTACAAGCAATAATTGTTACAAAGGTAACGGTTGCAATTGGTAATCAAATCCAGGATCTTTATCTTACCGGGACAACGCCTTAATCCACTCCGCCATTGTAACCTAATTTTTAATGTCATTTTTATAAATCTCATATTTCAAATTTAGAATTAACAATATTATCTTGAAATAAATTTCCCACAATTTTGACTTTTTTGTCTTTTTGAATGATTACGAAATTGAAAGTAAGTACCTTTTTTATTTTCTGCGTCTTGATCTTGATCTGATGTTAAAATTTTTTTTTACATTTATAAGTGTTATCTTCTTCTTTAACGATTAATACTATGATTGATATTTCACGATGATATTGGCTGGTATTGCCTTATAAAATTGATCAAAAAGTTTTTCTTAAAAAATTGAATGCAATATTTTTATAAGTTGATTGATGACATGTAATATGAATACAGAAATGTTGCATGGCGATAAGGGACAGTTTAACAGGATATTATAGCAAAGGTTATGCAAGCCTGTAGTATCAGACGGCCTATGTAACCTGCGGTTGATGATGAAATTATAGGTAAAGCATAGATATCTGTTTGATGAAATTAAACGATCCACTAGGTATTTTTCCATTAGTGAATGTCGCACAACAGTCCTAACTGACCGTAACTGGCACCATGACATCTCCAATTATTGGGGTGCTTTACGAGACTGCCAGGTGTGAGGAGAATAATGAGATGAGGAATAATAACATTATAGCCGATTGTGGATGCCCTTGGCAGATGAATCTTGTGTGAGGCATTGACATCCAATAAAATATTTTAAAGATGGTTTGTAAGTTGAATTTAATATATAACACTATGTTGGCGATTAGCATATGTTGCAGTATATAAAACATTCATTAATTTTGAAAAAATCAATACCTCTAGTCTTATTAAAATTTCGAAGCATACGCTTGAATTTTCTTCACCAATACTGACGGGTTTTTAACTAACAGCGCAGCGTATTGTAAAAAATATGCTGATGAATTATTAAAATTGGTGTTGTAGTGAACAATTAATGTTTTTTTGAATCCACTTGAATGGAATGTCTGACCTAACAGTGCCCATTGAATGGAGTTCTCAGTCAACGGATTAAGCTAATCAAATTATATTGGCTCATTTTGGGCTTATTATGGGCTCTTTAAAACAAGGTTATACTAAGCATTGCAAAAAATCTCCATGTTTGATTGTGGAATATAACAATTTACATGCTTTTAAAAAAAATCTAAAGAAAACATAATCAATGACACATTTATAGGCAATGGTCTCATGCTTTTTTTTTAGTGAGATATATTTTTATCACAAATCAATCAATATTATAACAAAACAATAATATTGAGTTTGTAGTATTAATCGGTGGAAAAACACGAAAAATGATAAATTGACATTACTACTGGACTTGTTACATCCACCCGTTCAAATACATTATTATGAATCAGAAACGCAAAAAAATAATAATTTAAGTAAGTGATACGCATAAAGTCATTCTCTCACTAACATCTAAAAACCCAGATTAAACTTTGACAACGTCGTGATTTTATATGTAATGAATTGCAAAAAATTGTTTTTGATATTTTTTTTGTTATCTAAACATTAAAGACTTATGTTATCACTGAATTATTCAGTGAGTCTTGTAAAATATATTTCATGTATAACATATCAGGGAGTTTATAAAAAAAATAATTTAATTTGGATCTTATATCGCCCAAGTTTTTGACGGTTGACAGTTTTTTCTTTCCAACGAAGTTTACAAGCGATAAAAACGTGTTCTTATTCCATAGTATGTCGAGGATTTTTGAAAGCGTGATTAACCTACCTTTGGTAGCGGTTTGACCTCCTCAATGTGAGCTCCTCCAATCTGTACTATCCCAGGCACTTGAGGGAACACTGTGTCAATACTGAAGTGGGTATTAACAAGCACCAGGGATGCAGAATTCTGCAGATCTTGGACCCTCGGAAGTGGCCCTGGAATGCTATCAAAATACTTTCTCGCCAATTTATCCTGTTTTTCAGACACGTGGAACTTCCTTCCTACGTAGTCCACCGATCCAATGAACCAGTTGTAGAATCTTTTAACGATGGAAAAATCCCCAACGACATCAAAATGTTCAAATGGCACATATGAAGCAGGCATGGGGTTTCCCATGATTTCTTCCACGTGTCTTTTCACGAAGGTTGTGTCGATTAAAATCAACGGAGCATTATATTTATGAGCGAACATGTACATGGCTTCCTGGTAGAAAATTTCCACAATCACCACATCAAAATGACTCTGGTCGTTTTTGATGAAGTCAGTCATAGTATCACAGCTGAATATTTCATTTTGGAGAATAATGGAATGACTCCAGCTCTCGAAGACTTGGTGTATAAATGAATGGTTTCTAGACTCCCAGATATCAACGACAGCAGCTGGAAAAAGTGAATAAATAAAATAGTTAAATAAACGTCTTTGTTCTAAAAAAATACACTAACAGCGTCTATGTTGAATGTTATATATAACTAGTGATTAACTGTGAAAAATCATAGATAAAATATAAATTTACACATATATGTACATTTCATAAAAGTGAACATAAAAATGTTTGATAAAAACTACTTTTTTTTAAATGCCAAGATCGAGATTCCATCCCATATCAACTGCTTCGAAGGCAACTCAGCTGACCATTACCAAACAAAGTAATTAATTTAATTGTTAGGAAGGCGGCATAAATTTATTATATTTGTATACTGAACGTCTTATCATGCTAGGTACAAAGAGTATGAGTAAAAAAAAAATAAAATTATTTAATTTTTTCAATCTCTGAGATTAAATCTTCAAGTGGTTAAAATATTTCAATTAAAATAGGGATTTATCACTTAATCATCCGTTAGTAATGATAGTGAATATACTTTTAATTGCTTTCCTGAAAAGTTGTTTTTGACTTTTACTCTACTTTAGAATGTTACGTAGGAACATCAACCACTTGGAGACAAATGAGTATTGCTAATTTATTAATAATCTCTTCCAATTATTCGCAACCCGGGTAAAAACGGGATTGCAAGCCCTTATCGAATTAATTGATCAGTTTCCTAATAAGCTTTTAGGAAAAGATGGAATGTGTTGTCATGAAATCGGAACACGTGTTCATAAAAATCATAATACTTTCGCAACTCGTCATTATATATGTTCAAGGCAAATGAGGGTGCATGAACACTAGTTTAAAAAATTCAATGATTAAAAAAATTTTATTATTCCGGCTGATCGTAATTTTATTACAAAATATGCAATATTAGTAAGTATTGGGTTCTCATTTTAATATGTATGACATACTCGTATTTGTCACATTGATTTATATTGCTCGATTGTTTTGATGATTTTCGATAATATTGGCTAATTGATCTGAAATCAGGGATCTTACTTTTATTATCTGAATAAAATCAGTAACGGTTTATTGTATTTTTGATTTGCGACAATTATCACATTGATACCTAATTGTGATTTGAGAAAATTATCACATTGATACCTACACCTATGCATTGTGATTTTTCTTTACAAATAATTCAAGGTCAATCTTTTAAAATAAAATAAATATAAATTTATTATTTATGTTATTATTACGTACAATTTTTGAAGTAGTTGTCTGTGTTTACAAGAATTTGGTGATAGTTTGATGGTGGTTCCTTGACAGGATTTGAAGTGATGATGGTGACATCGTGTCCTTGCTTGGCCAGATAGAGTGTAACTGCCTGGATGAACTTGGTATGAGACGATCCAAAGAACGGAGCTACGGTCAATATCCTACTGGTTTCTGCGGTCCGGGGAGAGTTGGACACGAAAACCAAAATAACTGCCAAGAATATTCCCTGTTAACCCAAAAAATATATGTAAAAAAGTAAAAATAATTTTGTAAAACATTTTATCAGAACACTAACCAGCAATTCCTAAGCATAATATCTGAAGAAACAAAATGTGTAGGTACGTCATTTTGCTTCCGATGTCATTTTAATTTTTTTCTTTAACAAACGGCTACACCGTTTATGTGTATATAAATATTTCTAAAATTAAGTCTATTCTAAAATTAACAAAGCATGTGATAAGAAAGTGGATGACCGTCGATGATTCGTATACACGCGCTCCGTCTTGTCTGTACGGTGTTGCTGCAACGAGATAGAGTGCGTAACACGTGATGCGATGGGTTGTACCCAGTGGCAACGTGTGATGGAGAAAAAAAAGTTTTGAAAAATAAATGTCACCGGACAATATTCATATTTTATATGTAACTATTTATTAAGTAAATCCTAAAAGTATGCTTCAGCGATCTGTGCCGATAGTTTATCTGACTAAAAATTATAAATGAAAACTCGGATTGAAATAAATTGAAGTTCATTGTTCATATAAATTTACACACGACTCAACGTAAATTCATCAGAAGTTTTCACGGAGCGATTTTAGTTGATCAAGTCGGAGTTGAATGACACTTGAAAGCTAATCGACAAGTGTGAACAGCCTTTCAACAGAGTTGATCAAGTTATTAGTTGAACGACGAAAGTTGAAAGCCCGTCTACTTTTGTTGTTCAAGTATGACTCATCGTTCGATTTTCCCGCCGAATCGAAACGTGTAAACATATGTTTCAAGTCGCTTGCGATTTTTAGTTCCCTGCGGTCGAAAGTAGACATCAGACGTCTCTAATGAGTGATTTACTTATGTATTAAGGGTCGGATGACAAGATGTTAAGATTTATCGATCTATACCAAAGCCTGTATTTGGGATCAGAAGCAAGAAGTTCACAAAAATAAGAATGCCCGTGACACTACAATGAATAATGTAATTTTTGAAATGTTACTGTAACTTAGTTGTTATTTTTATTAAATAAAACGTCTCTGAATGTTTAAAAAAAAAATTTTTACGTTCATAACAAATTTTAGGGCATCAACTATTGCAACGAACATTTCTTTTATGAAAAATCATATCGTATTTTTTGGAACTCTGTGCATACGTCCGATCTGAAGAAGAATCCTCCGTCGCCATGTATCTTAGCGTAATTTGTAACATAGTTTTACTGGCAGAAGCGCGCATAACTGTGTCCTGTTTTTGGACTTTTTTCAAATTTTAGAATTTTTTAAAATTGTTATTCCGAAATTCGCAAATGTTTGCGATAGCCTTCGGTATCTTCTAACGCCATCTCTCAATATGGTGTTAGAAGCACCTAATTCGTTTCTCCTTAAAATCCATTATCTGGCCCACATACAACGTTTTTTGCGCTTTATCATATTCTAAAGTTCGTTCCGTAAAAGGTCCGAAATCATAGAGAAAGCACGCAGCGGTAACTTCACTTGACGCCATCTTGATTAGCAAAATCGGTTCGAGTTAAATTGAAACGTCTGAATGATATCTTGTTCAATTTTTGTCGTTCAATAAAAGTCGTTCAACTAAAATCGCTCTGTCAGAACGGGGCAATAGGGAACAAGAACGAACTGCCAACGAAGGAGGTTAGATCCAGAATAATATTAAAATGGTCAGCGCCCGGCCGCTGGGAGTCGATATATGCACAGCGACTAGTCGACAGGGGGCGTGGCCAACATATCCGAGCATACCCGAGCTGTTCCGAGTTGCAAAATCAGTGAAACGAAACGTCAGAAATGGCGTTGTAATAATATAATGTAAACAAACCTTTTTAGAACTACGCTAGGTTTGTGTAACATGGTTTGTGATTCAAAAGAAAGTGTCCCCTTAATACCGCCTGCTCGCGTCAAGGCAAGAAAAACATCCCAGTTTTCAATTAGTTTAGCGGCTACGCTAGGTTTGTGTAACATGGTTTGTGATTCAAAAGAAAGTGTCCCCTTAATACCGCCTGCTCGCGTCAAGGCAAGAAAAACATCCCAGTTTTCAATTAGTTTAGCGGCTACGCTAGGTTTGTGTAACATGGTTTGTGATTCAAAAGAAAGTGTCCCCTCAATACCGCCTGCTCGCGTCAAGGCAAGAAAAACATCCCAGTTTTCAATTAGTTTAGCGGCTACGCTAGGTTTGTGTAACATGGTTTGTGATTCAAAAGAAAGTGTCCCTTTTATACCTATACTTCACTTCGGGTATGCTCGGATATGTTGGCCACGCCCCCTGTCGATTAGTCGCTGTGCATATAGCGACTCCCCCGGCCGCTCCAGGCAGTGTGGCGATCCTCTAAATATTGCCAGCGGCAAAAAGGAAATTCCGCGTAAATTATTGTTGGTTCTTATTCCCTACATAAGGAAATTGATGTGTAGGTGGAACAACGAACATGTGACCTGGTAGGAAAACAATTATAGGTACATTAACGAACGTGGACTGGGAATAAAAAAAAAGACAAAGGAAAAAAAAATCCGCCAAAATTGGAAAAATTGGGTACCTACTGGAAAATGTTCAAAGCTAAATGTCTGAAATCTGATGAATTAGGCCCATTACAGACGATTCAATTTGGATTACCTTTTGTAATCAATCTGGTCGAGTTGAACTTAAAGATGAACGGTGCGGAGGTGCGTTGCATGCAATAACGTTAGCACAACGGTTGAACCTGGTTGAACCAACCAAGTTGAGTGGTCTGTAAGGCCCATTAGATCAGCAACCAGTGCAATTTTTTTTAACGCCCATAGGGCTTTAACATAATACAGGAAATCATTAACATGATGTGTAATATGTTTAAACACGAAAAAAAATATTTAACAGTAGTAAACAATAAAAAAAAAAAAAGAATAAATAATAAATAAGGCTGAAACTTTCTTTAGAAGAGTTAGTAGATTCAATTTCACATTTTTTTGTAAGTAAACGTTTGCAAAAATATGTCAGTTCTTACAATGGATTCACAGGAAAATAATTTAATACAATAGTTTAAAACTATGTATTAAATAATAGTTATCAACAATTATAACTATTATTTCCCGGTAAAGTTTTGAGGTTGGGAGTACCTGACAACTGGTGCATTTTTAAGGTGGAGAATGTATGACTTAGAAATTAATGGTTGAAGAGGCTGACAAGACACCCGAGGAAGACAAGACTGGATACAATACAATAATAATATTTCCACCTTAAAACTGCACCAGTTGTCAGGTTCTCCTAACCTCAAAACTTTACCCCAAGTCGCCGAGGAACGCCGGGTACACGTCAACTCGTAAAATATATAACCATTTGAGAAATAATTAAGTAAACGTTTGCAAAAATATGTCAGTTCTTACAATGGATTCACAGGGAAATAATTTAATACCATAGTTTAAAACTATGTATTAAATAATAGTTATCAACAATTATTGAATAGGAAAAACAGAAACCAACTTTCAATGCCTTAGTGTGATCTTTACAGAGGAGTACATGAGAGCAGAGAATATATATATATATAATTTTTAGTTACAATTTAAATGCCATTGAGCCCATTTTAGTTATTCGTCATATTTATATATGGCTGTTTATGAATCATTAAGTCCGAAACACTATTTTTAGATCTTTTAACATTTAATCTAAAAGCAATAATATTATGTAATAACGATTTTAATTACTGTTACCAATAAAGCATTCTGAGCAATAAGAAATGCTATCATTTTTAAACTTTGGCATTGATTTGTGAACATTGAATGCATAATTGAGTGCGGACCGATAATAATTTTATCTCCAATGATTATTTTACTAACCATGACTAATAATAATTTTTGCGCTTGTTCAAAGACTGAATTGACACAATAAATATAAATTCTATGACAGTAAACAAGGACGGAACATGGGTTGACAATGATCAGAATCTGCTAAATAGACAAATTACGTGATTTTTGGTCAATAAATTATGTATATAATATGATTAATGCAAATATGTATAAGATTTCTCAAGAGAACACTTCGAAACATTTTAAGTTTGTGTATAAAATAGAGTTTTCACACGAAGAAAAATGGGTATGGCTAATTTATTATGAAATTATTCGTAATCCGATAACAAATGGTATTGTAGGCCCTTCTCGAATGAATTAATAGGTTTTGTGTTAAAGTTTTAGTAAAAAGGGAATGTTTTATCACGATGTCGGAACACGCCTTCATAAAAATCATAATATTTTTGCATGTCGCCATTATATATTATCAAGGAAAATGCAGATGCATGAACACGTATTCCGACATATTAGGAATTGACTAAAAGTTTAGGAAACGGACTAAAATTCCATTTTAACCGAATTACGAATGATTTGATGAGATTTTCAATAAAACTTCAATAATCTTTTTTTCCGTTCATGATTATATTAAACTAAAGAAGATACAAAACTTAACGAAATTACTTATATACCGCAAAAATCTGTCAACAGAAAACCGCAGAATTGTTTCGCTTTGAAGATCATAAATATTATGCAAGCGGTTACGGACGCTATAACCATTCACCGATAAAAATAGAGCAAATGCTTAGCTTAAAACGTACTGCGTTTTACCGAAGGACAACACAAAAGCATTCAACATAAACCGAATGCTGCAAGACCCTGCGCAGAAAATTAAGTTTGCTATAGTAAGGTCACGGTCTGCAATGCAGTTCAGTGTGGAACTTTTCTGCTCAGGGTCTTACGTTTGGTATATGTAGATTGCTTACCGACCCGTTGGCCGACGGGCTTCGATTAAATTTTACTGTTAAGAAAAATTGAAGTGTGTGTCCAAATTAATGAACAACTATTTTATTTGAGATCCTGGCTTGCATTAACAATATTATTTATTAATTCTCACTCTAATTCTAACCCCTTTTGCGCATTTTTGTTTTTTTTCACCTAAATTATTTGATTCATAATATAATGCATAATATATAATTATATATATAGATTTTCTAACAGTGGATAAGTACATACGAAAATAATTATTAATACGTGTTGATCAAATTAAATTGGTTTGTTTTGTTCCATTATGCCGTTCCGAGAATCACAACAGTGCATAATTTAAATCAGACCTCAAATAGATAAATATTGTATCTTCCGTGGTTGAATGTCGTAATAAACAAATAGTACATGCAATAATTCGGTAATTTTTAACATTTTTTAAACAAAATTTCTACCTAAAAAGATAAATATAATTGCAGTTTCAACTTTTATAAAATTAACTCTTTCACTTAATAATGTGTAAGCTTATATTTTGACGAACATTCTAAGAAATCCAGTCCGCCAGACCGTAAAATCCTGACTTTGGTTAGTTATATTCAGTTCAGAACGAAATGTTTTGGAATCTTGTTAGTATATCATTGGAATAAGCAGTAATCTGATTCCGATAAGATTAATTAATGATATATCAAATTAAAAAGAATCTGAATTTCATAACAAGTCTGCTTTACATTGCATTTCGAAACATAATATTGATTACAATTAAAAAATCTCTTGCTTATGGGAAAACATCGCGTGGAGAAAATTAATAGAAAAACAATATTACAAGCATCATTAAAACCTTAATTGCGGAAGACGGTTGATTAGCTTTGTACTTCGTACACTTTGTCTGTAGGTAGGAGCAAGCTGTATTATAAAAATATTGGTTTTAAAAGTAGGCACTGTATATTATGACACTTTTGAAATATCCACACATAGGCTTAATTTTGGCGGTGGGCGCGAGCTTTGACGTCAGCAAAAATATTATCAAATAAATTAATAGAGTGGATTCAATCCTTCATTACATCAAACAAGATCAAAGTTAGGTGCACGCAAAAAGAAACATGTTTTAATGAATCTTTGGACGCCGATTTTCAAAAAAATTGTTTTTTAAAACTGATTTTGGAACATATGCTCGATGTGCCTCTTTCCCCGATAGCGACTTTTAAACATTATATTTAGACTCGAGGGTCTCTTTAAAATAATTTTTCTGTATCACTGAAGATTTTTATAAAAATATTCAAAACACCAGATTACTTATTCGAAATACTTACGAATTTTATGGATGCCATTTATAACACTTAGGTATATTTATTTTTACAAAAAACACAAGTACGTCCTATGTGGCTTAGAAATTATTAGGAAGGCTTTATAAAAGTTCACTTTTATTTTACTTTGAGCTGCTAACACAGGTACAATTACAATACTTAAATAAAAATTAAATCGGTACAGCACTAATTTTGAAGTCGCTTTTAATTCACTTCGAACTAATGAAAAGAGCGCGAATTATTTCAGGTGCGATTTAATTTCCGCACCCATCCGTAACGCGGGTGATGAGATGATATTTCGTTGGTCGTCGATGGAAGAGTCCATGCGGTTATGTACTGTTGTAGCCATTCAAGTGGAAAATTCGTACTCTGATTTAAGCAGGCCTCTCCAACCTCGCATGCAAATAAAAGGGTTTTTAAAATCTTATAATTTTAAAGGTGTACTCTCCAACCTTCCCGTTATCGTATTCTCATACTTCCTTTCGATCTGATTACCGTCATATTTGAGTTTGAGACGTAGTGAAAATAAATAAACTTACATAAACTGCTTGCAAAAGCCAAAAGACTAAAAAAATATATTGTATGTACCTGCATTTGTCCTGATAATATACATTGATGAAATGCGGAAATATCAGCATTTTTATGAAAACGTATTCTGACATCGCAATAACACATTCGTGTTTAACTGAAAGTTTATTTGGAAATCTATTAATTTATTCGTTAAAGGCCTGGAATACGAATAATTTGTAGAGATTCTTAATACATTAGCAATGTTTTATATCGGTAAGTTTTCTTCGTGTAGGTACTTATTTTTCCCAGGTTTTAAATTACTGTTTCTATAGTTATGTGCAAAATAATTAATTTTATTATTGGAAATCAATCGATGTGAATTTACATCACTGGCTAAAGTTATACGTTATTTATACTATATACCAGTCTATTTTCTATTTATAATATAAACTACTACCATCAAATCAAGGTCGGCCCTGAGCAAAAGCGCCTTTTCTAAACCAGCAGACGCGTACGTAAGTGATCACTGTGATCAATAATATTTGGATGATTTGTATTTTCTGTACCGCCGTTTTGGTGAAAATTAATATCAACTAAGGTGTTAGGTGTTATCATCGCCTTCACAATTCGGCACCCGTAGCTGACTGTTCCAATCGCGACGGCATATAGCCGGCCCTGTGTGTCCAACTTCTAACTAACCGAGCGTCCTATCCTCTCAACTATCGACTATTTTACTCAACATTGGGAACATCTACTTGTGTAGGTAATTTTGAGGGTCAACTGCGTAAAATCTCATCACAGATAAGCGACTTGATTGATCGATTCCAATCATTTTTGATAATATAATGTAATAAATAATTTGTTGACTTGAACAGAGTACAAGGTGAGCGGGAGTAAAGTAGGCTTACTTTGGGAGGTGATTCTACACGATGGTAGAAGTAAAAAAGATAAATAACTTTTTTCTTAAAATTCCAATGTTTATTTTTCCATACAAATAATTCAACTTTTTTTACCTAAAAACAATACGATATGATTGTACCATCCCAGCCAGGAGCACTCCTGTCCCGGTGCGACCGGTACACCAGAGGCCGCTGATTTGTTAGTACTTGCAACATGTGCTCTGAAGATGGGAAAGAGGTTGGAGTTTAATCGACTGGCATACAGGCGATTTAATTAGCCAATATTGTTATTTAGGATGGGCAGGAATAGAGGATTTGTTTTGAACGTACTTTATTTATTTTTACCTTTTTTATGTCTTTGTTCTTCTTGCCTCTTCTTACATTCTTTCTTCTAGTTAATGTTGGCTCTTCTTGCCTCTTCTTGGCTCGCCTTGGATTTTTTTGCATATTTTTGCATCTTCTCGCCTCTTTTTCGCTCGTCTCCCCTGTTCTTGTACATTCTTACGTCTTACAGCCTCTTCTTTTCTCTACTAGTGTCTTATTGGCTCTTCTTGGCTATCCTTGGCTATTTTTGTCTCTTTTTGTAACTTCTTGCCCCTTCTTGGCTAGTTTTATCTCTTGTTTTATTTTTTGAATCTTCTAACCGCGCTGCTTCTCGTCTCTTCTTGACTTTTCTTGGCTCTTCGTACCTTTTATTGCAACATCTTGACCCTTCTTGGCTAGCCTAGTATGTTCTTGGCTCTTCTTAAATATTCTTACTTTTTACCGCCGCTTTTCGTCTCTTATAGTTTCTTCTGGTCACTTCTCGGTTCTCCGTGACTCTTATTCAGCTTTTCGATCCTTCTAAGCTCGCCTTGTCTCTTCTTGTCTTATGTCTTCCTTTTCATGCGTATTTTGGATCTTCTTGGCTCTTCTTTACTCTTCTTGGCTCGCAATGACTCTTCTTCTATCTTCTCGACTTTTCTTAGCTTTTTGTGGTTCTTACTGACTCTTCGTGGTTGTTCTTTGTTCTTTTTGTCTCTTTTTGGTTCTTCTTAACTCTTTCTGGCTCGCCTCGACTCTTGAATCTTCTCGCCCCTTCATAGCTCATTTGAAGGCATATGAGTTGCTATTTTTGGCTCTTCGTAGTTCTTCTTGACTCTTTCTTCACCTTCCTGCCACTCCTCCCCCTCTTTTCCTTCCTCTTGTCTATTTCTGACTCTTCTTAACTTTTCGTGCTTCTTCTTAGTTTTCCTTGCTTCTTCTGGCTTCCTCTCGCTCTTTTTACTTCTGATTGACTCTTTTTGGCTCCCCTATTTTTTCCTGCATCTCCTTGCGTTATCCTGCTCTCTATTTGTATGTATCGGGTCTTCTTGTCTCTTTTTGCTTCTTCTTAGCACCTCCATCCCTTTCTCGGTTACTTTTTGCTTCTCCATGCCTCTTTTTGCTTGGTCTTGACCCTTTTTTCTTATTCTTGAATATTCGAATCAAATATTATAGGAGTGGATAAACTTATGTACGATAAAGAACTCTTCTCTGAAATAAAATAAATGTGCCGATTCCAAGTCTGAACAGAATGGGGTAAAAACCGACTGCAAATAAACATAAACAATTTAGATAAATATTTAAGAAGTAACTAGACAGAATCCCTTCTCAAACCTTATTCCCTTTGTAATTGTGTGACAGCATTCACTAGGTATGTTTTTCAAGATAAAGAAATACGTAATTGTGGGCGCCATCCGTGTGCTCGACATAATTTTTTTTATTCCAAAACAGTCATTAAATAAGACCAAATCTGAACGTAACCCATGTCCGTCAACGCTTCGAATGCTATCAGAATTTGGTGCCACACAACCTTTTCTTACCAACCGTACAAGTGAATCCTGCAAACTGAAATTAATCCGTGGCACCACGCAATGGCTATGTCAAGTGGCCCAATGGTTGAATTGCTCTGATAAATTTATATCATAAACAAACCGTCAAGCAATAAACAAAGTGAAATATGAGTCAGACTTACCTTATTGGATGTCTTTGTGTGATGAAATGGAGACCTAGAGTTGGAGAACCCTGAAAAAAAACAACACGGGTGCTGTAATAGATAATATTATTTTATGGTCTGACATCTCGTGTCGAAAGATTAAGGCTTTACGATAAGAACTTTGCTTATACTTTGAACAAGTATTGATTAAAAAAATATAATTAACGACATCTTTGGTTGCAAATTTGAAGCAATTGATCTTGTTAGTGGACATCGCTTGAAATTTCATAAGTTTTTCTTCTAACAAAAAAACAATTTAAACTGTAAAACGAACTTCAATATTTGAACAACATTAATAAAGAATATTTAAAAAATATATTATAAAAGAAAAATATTATGATTGAAATTCTACTTCATATTCGCTTCAATAAATTAAAGAGTCACCATCAACCAATTAATAAAATATAGCTCGTTTTCTTATGGATGATGAAAAAATCGTTTTTATTACATCAGAAACCATACAAAAAATATCAAAGCATGTCACTCTGTTTGTAAATATTTTGTTTGTCCCACTAAAATCTCGTTAAAAAATTGCTGATGCTTGTATTAAGGAAAGCGTTCTGATAAAAAACCGAGGTTATCTAATATATTTATTTTTTTTCATTGAAATTTTGTAATTGAATCCTCACAAAATAAAATTAACAAAAAACTAACTAGGTTTAAACCTAATTTTAAACGTCGAACATCAAACGCAATTATGTCCAACATTTAGGTTAGACATTTAATAATAATATCGCATATCTTATCCCTCTGACCCAAATTTGTCGTCTATATAATAAGATAGAGTGTGCTTGTAGAACGTAGACATTCACAAGAATTGAAAAAAATATTCTGTTGTTTCCAAAGTATACACAAACAATATGTTGCGCAAATAATATTTTGTATTTCTTGTGTCTCTATTTGTGTCTTTTGTCTCTTGCCTCTCTTTGTGTTATTTTTCATTTGAGTGAGCTTTGGTAAAATTTTGTAATTTTGTGTGCCAATTAATATATTCTATTTCTGAGTACATTTTTGTAATTTTATGCACATATTGTGTATTAACTGAGTTTTTATAACTGCGTGTTTTTATTTAAATGATATCATCTGTCGAAAACCAGTATAAATAAATAAAATAAAATATAATTGAACTTACTGTTGCGTGTTGCGTGCACGATTACTTACGCCGCTGGTTGTTACCGATAAGCGCCGGTGATCAGCGTTGGCTGCCTAGTTTCTAGTAGTGTAAGAGGTTAGTCATAGATGGCACTAGATAGTAGTTTAATAGGTAATCCATAGATGGAATATAGCTGTGGAAAATGCAGTGATTGAGATAATAATAAATACTATTGCTACCTGAAGGTCGAGAATAATAAGGCCCGGAATAATTCCTATCGCCTGCTAAATAAGCCATTAGAGCTTATTGTTATCTATTACAAATAAAGTCCAAAGTGTTTTGTTGACTCCGGAGTTTTTTTAAAAAATATTTAAAGAGTTCGTGAGAAAAACCCGGGGTCACAACACAAACACAAAAATTTAGTAAGCGACGACTATGTTCCAAAAAATGTGTAGAACAATTTGTTTGTTTTTAACCAGAGCAAAGTTTTTTTCGGTTGTCAAGGGGTTTTGGACTCCAGTTGACTATAAAAATCAGCAGTTGGAACAAGGTTATAAATTGTGATCGATATTTTAAAAACAAATTCATTTAAATAATAAACTTTATAATGAAACATAAATATAATGATTTTTAGAGTTAAAGTAGGTCTCGATAGAATATTTCAGCCAAGTCTGAAATATTCTATCTAAATAACTGTGTCATTTTTGATAATAAATTTTCTTCGCGTTATCTTTCTTATTGTCTAGTTTCTTAGAGACGAATAATTCGAAATGTGTGTCATGTCAGTGGTGTGTATTCTGCCGCTGTAACTAAAAACACAGTGTCTTCCCTGAGACTCTCAAGGAAAGGTTACCGCGTGTTTTGTGTTTTTAGTTACCGCGGCAGTATTGGTAATGATAGAATTTAAAAGTAGTTGCTGGATATTCTATTATTGTACTTTGCTAGTGATAAGGCTTTGATGTTATTTGAGAATACTATCTTTCGTGATAGCATTCGGAAGAAGATTGTGCCTACAAGGAAACATGGTTATCTTTCGAAAATATTTACCATTTTTTATTCTCTCTTTATCTAATTGCGTAGCTTGGTAACTACTTATAATTAATTACATTCATATGTTGTACAGAGCTCCTCTGAAGCAACAAAATCTATACAAATGGTGAATTCTGGCAACGCACACTTTAACTCATATATTTATTATGTGTGAATTTTGAGGTATAACAATGATTTTCAGCTAATGATATTGTTATTGCTATCAATTAAACTGTAAACAGAATAATAAGACATTGCATGATACCTTCTCATTTGATCCATAATTTTTCACTTGCTGTATTAAGGAAAGGGTGTCAGATCTCAAGAGAAATCGGGGAGTATTATTTAAAAAACTTTTTTTTAAAAGAATGACAAACATTCCCGGTTTACGAATAACCTAAAAATAATTGAAAATTTCCTACTACCACCACAGTAAGCGGAAAATTTTATTTGGGTTGTGAAGGAGGACTTATAGGAATTGAACAACAATACGCCTGGAAGGGATCCAAACGCGATGCCAACTCAGCTACTGACCGGTTAAACAGTAAAGTATATAGGTATAAATAAATGCGAATGTTCAAATGTTTAAGTTTTATTGGACTATTAAAAATATATATTATACACTAATTGATCTTTTTACTTTTGGTTTTCCTACTTATTTTCCTCCATTGTTTTGTTGCCGCTCTGAGTACTATTCCGATAGACAGAACAAACAACCCTAAAAGTATCGCAATAACAATAAAGATTACAACCATTGCATCCACCATGTGGAATTCATACCACTCCAAATCTAATACTGGTGACCTCATAAAGTTTGCACCTTTGTGTTTGATCACATATTCGGTCCAATAAATCGCAGTATCCATGGGCGATTGGGGCCTGTCTCTGAACCTCGTGGAAAGTTCTTTAGCGTTTTCTGAGTATTTTGGGTTTTCGAGGATCTTTGTCAAGGCTTTGGTGATGGTCTCTTCAGTGAGAGATCGGAAGGCCAGTTTGGTGCCAAAGCCGAGGCTTTCTGCTTTGTCTGCGTTGAGATGCTGGTCTCCATAAACTGGCATTACTACGACAGGGGTTCCGAAGTGGATCGCCTCTAACGTGCTGAGCAGGCCACCGTGGAACATGAAGACTTTGATGTTTGGATGGGCTTAAAAACAAAGGACATCATTTTTTAATAAAAATTAGTATGTTCTATAAAACTAGCATAACTTCAGAATTAGAATATTTAATTCAACGAAGAGTAATGTCGTTATTAAAAATATAATTAAGAAGCCACATTTTTTGATAAAATTAATTCGTATACTACGCAACAAATTAGGGTTTGCAATTTGGTGATCAAACAAAACATTGTGCTCATTCTGCTAATGCGATTGAAATATTTGGGAAGTTGAACGATAGATACCTAAAATATCAGTTTGTGGAAGCCATGGTCCGGTTAAGACATTCGCTGGTTTTCTCGGCATATTCTCGTCCTCCCATTTCCACAAGACTCTCTGCTTCAATTTTGAGAATACATTTAGGAACATCTCAATTTTCGCTTTCGGCATATCCTTACTTTTTAGGTTTGATCCGAGAGAAAAGAATACGACTCCATGTTCGGCTTCATCCAAAAACTTTTGAAGACTCTGAAAAAAAGATAATTTGGTGGGATTACTTATATTGACCGCAAGATTAATACCAAAAGTGATGTGATAGCAGATAGGGATAAGCTAAAAGAAAAAACCGTTTTGAAATTCTATATAAAGTTAGTTAGCATCACAGTTTGAGTAAGTATTATTGTACTTACATACTTGTTATATATAAAAATAAAATAGTAAGTATTATTGTACTTACATACTTGTTATATATAAAAATAAAATAAATAAATAAGTCGATTCAATCTCGTTATATTTCCATTAATAAGCTTATATTTTATCTGAAGTCTGAGTCAATTATAAATAGGGCACAGCTTTAGTTGTTAAATTGGTTACGACTTCTCCGCAAATTAAGTTTTACGATGCGAAAATTACCGCTAATTCGGTGAGACAATTTGGAAAGTATAATTTTTAAGTTTTATTAGATTTCTCACCTGTGGCAACTTATTGCTTTCTTTAATGTGAACACCTCCAATTTCCACTATGCCAGGAACGTGTGGTCTTATAACGTCTATGCTGTAATGGGTGTTTGTTAAGACCAATGATATTGTCTTTTCAATGTCTCTTAGATTAGGCAAAGGTCTTGGAAGATTTTCGAAGTGGTGTTCCAGAAGTCTCTCATGTTTTGGTTGCAGATAAAACTTTCTTCCTAGAATATCATAAGACGTGTAGAAGAGATTCATCAATCTTTTCCAGAGATTCATCTGCCTTTCTGTAGAAAGGAACTCATGGGGCATGTATGCCATGTGCAGCGGGTTCCCCATGAACTCCCCTGCGTACTGTGTGAATCCCATTGTACTAATAGCAACAATGGGGGCTTTGTATTTATGTGCAAACATCAAGAATGCCTCTTGGAAGAACAGTTCTAAGAATATTAAATCGTATTTCGAGTTATCGTTTCTAATGAAGTCCCGAAGTGATGTTGAATTAAAGGCAACTTCCGTACTGAAGTATGTTCCGTCCCAGAGAAGTTTCATTTCCTTAGGATAGATCATGTTTTCGAACGAAAACTTGTCCATATCTTTACCAACTGGAACATGAAAATAAAATAAAAGGTTATTGATATGGAGAAAAATAATGTTGCGAATCAGTAAATAATATAGAACTTTGATTATAAATAATTCTTCCTTATTTCGTTCATACTACGAAACACTTTGAAAACATCACGTTTTTCCAAAAAAAAACTTGTCACATCAACATTTTTTCACATCATTTAAGTTTTATACTAAAAATAACAAAGTTATTTAAGTCGTCACATGGAGAAAACAAATCTAACAGCGTATTAATAAGAGTTCTTTTTTAGTTAAAATTTGTATTTTCATTCACCTTAGCTCTTAGAATGCCTTGCTCAATGTCTTTAGTGACGTGAACAAAATTTCAAACACAAATAAAAAAATGTATGTACAAATTCTAATTAAAAAAAGTACCAGTACACGTACAGAGTTATTTGAGCGTTGTATGAAAAAAAGAAATAGTGCTAAAACTTCTGGCAAATCAGTTGGCTAGATCTTTCTTAGCTAACTTCTAAAGTTTCTGGCTAATATAAAGAAGATGAAAAAGCAAGATGAAGTCCTGCCGCTGATCTTTTGTAACTTTCTTTTTATGTTACACGTGTTGTTTGTGAGAAAGATTTTAGGGGAGGTTACCAAGAAGCTATCTGCGGCAGGAGAATAAGTTTTGTTAAAACTTACAAGAGTCCCAGAATGTACGATTGTCAAGAACGATCTGGTGGTAGTTTGGCAGAGGGTTTTTCTCCGTGTGGGTGGTGACCACTGTGAGATCATGCCCCCTCTCAGCCAGGGTCTGAAGGATAGGCTGGATGTTGATGTAGTGGGACTTGCCCGAGAAGGGGATTAAGGCCAGTATCCGCGCGGGGGTGCATTGGGGGAGGGCAGAAAGGTAAATCAGAATTGGCAGGAGTAATCGGAATTCCATCTAAAATAACAGAAAGAAAAACAGGTTTTAGTAGTAGTTGGTATGAATTGTAAATAGATTTTAAGAAAATAATATGGGATTCATACAATACTATTAAATTTTGTAATAAGTATCAAGAAAGATCACAACCCAGATCTCATCAGTAATGGATTGAAAAAGGATAAGTGTATTGACAAAATAGTTTGAATATATAAAATATTGTTTTTTTTTTACTTTTAAATAACGAAACATTATTTATAGATTATATACAGACACATAGTATCGTATAAACTATGTTCAATCACTAATTTTTAAATTTATTATTGTGTTAAGCTACATTCAAAAATCAAAGAATAACACAATAAGTGCCTTGTGGGCGTGTTTCGTGATCCAAACGTAAGACCAATTGGGCTCATATGTATTTCTATGCAAAACTGTGTTTCACCTTCAGCAAGTAATATTTTATATTGTTGTGGCAAAAGTCGTGAACTCCATCAAAACCTTGTTCTTGTCTTGACTTGACATTATTTTTATTGTTTATGTTTCCATTTTCTGTCATAGCAGTATTTTTTAATTATCCTGTGTTGTAACATTTATCCTTGTATTAAGTTCTTGTAATATGTAATGTATTGAAATTGGACATGTTACAAATAAAATAAAATAACGAAATTGAAATTGTGTGGTGATATACAACGATTATTCTATGGCATGGTACCATTTTCTAGGTCAGGAAAAGAAAAGAGTTGTTATAAAGGATTTTTTTTAAAAATTTTAACTTGGTAATAATAAAATAATTGAAGATATAAAAGAAAAAAACTCGATATAATATATTAAAAAAAATTATACAATAATTTATACAGAAAGTATAAGTGTTTAAGCAGTTGGAGAACTTTCGGATCTGAACAAAACAATACGTCAAAGTTTGCACATTTAAATCTTCTGTTATGGAATTCCCAAGTTTATTATGACAATAAAATTTTCCTTGAACCATACAAAACAGCATCTCATATTGCCTTAGTTTTAAATGGCTTATTTTCCAGTCGGAATTTTCCTCATTTTTTCTAATGGCCATATTAAGCCCACTCTATAAATGTCTTAACCAGAGCGTGTTGACTAAGACCTTTACAATAATTAAATAAGAGATAATGTTTTTAAGTGTAATCACCTACGAACACCGGGCTTTATGTAACTTCGGTCTGTACCTATATTCGATTAGCTGGATATGTTTTATATAACACAAGATTTTATTTACAAAAACATACCTACATTACGTAAATATGCGGTGCTTAACACATAAACATCATTTGACACAAAAATCCTTCTAAACTTATGTCATTTGTCAGCAACTAAGATAACTGCTAAACTGGAGATATAAATATATCACAGAATTATAAATAATATAGTCAACATATCACAGGTTTTATAGAGCACGTGACGCGAACGTTTTACTATTAATTTTTTTAATTATTATTATTGTCACCTTCATTTTGAAAAATAATAGCCCACAAATATTTTTTTCTTTTAAATATTCATTAACAGAATCATTTAATTATTTATTAATAGTTGGTTTTGTTTTACATGTAGGTGTTACATGAAAATATTCTTAGGTATAATATTTCAAATGTTACATTCAAATTAAAATACAAAGGTATTTCAATTTGAATGTATGGGATTTTTAATAATTTTTAATCAATTTTATTGATGGAGGTTATATATTTATTTAATAGTGGTTATATAGCTTAACAAAAAACAAACACATTATTTACAGATAAATTTTAGTTTCATGTGTGAAGTTAGTATTTTTAAAAAGTCATTAGTTTATTATGCATATTCATATGTTTATAAAATATATTAACGGTTACTAAAACAACATTTCAAGCTTATCAGAAAAAAATGTAACAACCACATCTTCTTAAGCAAATTAGAATAAACAACAAAACATACCTTATAATTGGTTAATTGCACTTGCATGAGATACCCTCCGTTCACATTCAAAGTTATGTCAACACTACATCAATTATTAGTGATTTATTCTATGATATCTAACGTTATAACACGAGCATTGTATTATGTAAACAATATAACACGTATTAATTTGAAAACGTATTTTGCTTTCGCAAGCGGTGCAGTCGACGCTGTCTGGGAAATACTGAAAGATAAAGAACTAGATCGTATGACTTGTTTGGTGTTATAAGGTACAGGCGATCAAACAAGTTTTATATTATGTTGATGAAGACGTAGGTGAGTACTCATAGAAATATACATATTCTTGTGTCTATAGAATCAGCGGGATGTGAATTATTGTTTCTGGTACACGGTGGTCAAATATAAATTAACTTCAGTTAGTATTTTTTTGTGATAACCACACAATATCCTAACTACATGGGAATAGTCGAGTGCTATGCGTGACAATTTAACGTAATTATTTATTAAATATTGGAGAAAATAACGAGATAGGTCTGATAAAGGATGAGAGTAGTTAAAAATGTGTTTAAAATGATCTAAGACCGAAAAGTTCTAAATGCTTCGTATTTTACTGATGGTAGGTAATAAAGTAATACGTCAACGGAATATTAGGTATTATTATAAGTTATTGTTGAAAACCTTCACTTGGACCCAAGATTACCCAGAAATGTTATCCGGTATGAGGTCACAGATATAATATTTATATAATCTATATTATGCTCTTTATTTAAATAATTTTTTCGTAAATTTAAAAATTCATTAAAATATTGCTACTTTCTCATTTTTCTCAAATATATATATTTTATGTAGGTACTTATCCATAAGCAATATTAGTAAGAAATTCACTTATCAATACATGACAAACTTTTTTTTATTTTTTCACTAAGCTTTGTCAGCTCTGCATTTTTGGAGTGACTTTCAACGTTTAACACCTCGATGACGCTCCAACTCGTCTTTTGTCTACTATATACAAAAGACGTGAGGGATCACCCTGTAGTGTTGCGTGGTGTGGAGGGGATACTGATGAGATCAACCGCAGTCCACTGCCACTGCATTAGAGGTGAGTTGTAATAGCTCGTCTTGATACTTGGAACAACTTTTTTCCGTGTACTCTGATGCGTTTGCTTTACTGGTGTTAGTATTTGGATGAGTGAAACACTCTTCTTATCAAGCGTCTTAGGTGTCTAGCAAATATTGCATGTCTTGCGAGTATTGCGCGTCTAGCGAGTCTTGCGTATACGGGACCCGCAATATGCGATATACTCGCAGACGCGCAAGACGCGCAATAAACGTAAGACGCGAAATACTCGCAAGACGAGCAATACTCGCTAACGTACTTCCCTTGAACACTTTATTTTGTTTAAGGGAAGATTTCGTTCAAGGAATATTTGTTATTTTC
This sequence comes from Hesperophylax magnus, assembly GCA_026573805.1. Classification (NCBI taxonomy): domain Eukaryota; kingdom Metazoa; phylum Arthropoda; class Insecta; order Trichoptera; family Limnephilidae; genus Hesperophylax; species Hesperophylax magnus. Next base: position 696,383 of record JAIUSX010000978.1, on the reverse strand, counting down.
GAAGATAATCTTTAGGTTTACAATTTTTGAGATGAAAAAGTAATCATATGAAATTCAATCGATAGAAAAAAAAACGCAGAATGTGCTCCGAAAATTATTAAAAAACGTTATTTAATACATTGAAAAAAAGTATGAAAAAAGTCTGTATTTTTTTAAATGCCACTGAAATTCTCTATATATTTTTGATTTATTTTTAATAAGTGATGCTTTGTCAAATATTTTCTAACAACTTTAATCGTTTTTTAGTGTTTTCGTGCTCCTTCTAACATTCGTATTTACATACTATCATTCTTTCAAAACATCTTCGTCTTTTTGAATACTTACTATGCAGCCTTAAGTAATATTTAATTTGGGAGGCTGGTATGGGTACCGCCGTCCCGGGCACCATTCATTGGATAACCAACACCTCTGCCAAACTATCATCTCAAGTGGTTCGCTTAGTTTTGGTGACCTAGCTGGGGTGCCTGGGGTCCTGGGGTGAGGATTATCCAGAATTTGACGGGGGATGGGTATGTCCACCGACCCTTTGACCTCTCTAGCCGGACTCGCATCGCCTTACACCGAAGTGGATGTGGAATGGATTCATATGTCCGTCACTCCTCGGCCTAGATTCTCGACGAAGTTATTCCACTCGAACAACGAGTGGTTCGACCCACGAATGACAAGTATATACCGTCGAAGGGACTCAAGAATAAGAATGTCGACCAATGTATGTACTTCCGACGGCGATTGAGAGTGGCTTAGATTGGAGAATACCCAAGACTCACTGTCCACCAGATTCCCACCCACCCCTCATACCTCTTTTTAAATCCGTGACGTTCTCCCTTTCCATAAAGAGACCCTCCACACAGCATCCCTAAAGAGGACATATATAAGATGATAATTTTTTTGGGGAATTCCTATTACCCTATTATCTAAAGTAAGCTTGATTGCAAACAAACATTATATAAACATTAAATAAACATTTAATGTCGTTTTATAAGACAAATTAAACAATGCGTTGCTCTGAAATCAAAGAAACGACATTTAATGTTTATTTGTCGATCTTTTTTTTACTAAACAAATTAAATATATCAATCACTCAAATGTCAGCCACACAGAGAGAAAATAATAATGCTGTTTAATTTCTAACCAAGACAACACATTAATGACATTTGAAAAGCGTATAAAATAATATAAAATTCATAATTCAAACATAAAGGAATCTTAGACATTTCTAGGTAGGTACTTATTCTTTTTTGTATTTCTTTGGCATTCACTATGTAACAATTTCTAGACATTTTTTGTTTTTAATGAGTTTTTATTATTCACAATGTACATTTGTTACGTATAATTTTTTTTTTTAATAAAATTAGCGACCGGTTTCGACACGTCCGTGTCATTAACTAGCTGTTTTAAAATAGCTAGTTAATGACACGGACGTGTCGAAACCGGTCGCTAATTTTATAAAAAAAAATTATACGTAACAAATGTACATTGTGAATAATAAAAACTCATTAAAAACAAAAAAAGGTACTTATTCCTTTACAAGTATATTGCTGCGTAGAAAATAAATAGCCAGGTACTCAAGCAAAAAAAGAAGTGACAAAGTTTAAAGAGAAAAGCATTTTAATATTTGATAAAAGATATTAAAATGTTCATAGTAACATTAATAATAATTAGATATCATATATTACTGCACTTTTCTGATACCGCTTAGCAGCTAAATTATATTTAATAATAAAGATTATTAATTTATTGCTCTTTAGTCTTTGAAAGATTAGCAAAATCCACAAGCATTTATTTTGTTATAACAACCAGCTGTTTTTGATAGGAAAAATTCAAAGATTAATAATAATAATAAATTTATTTCACATAAAAATCATACAATAAAAGATGCGGAAACTTTGACTAGCCAACAAGGAATGGATCCTGTATTAGACCAGTCAAATTGACAAGTTTAGTTCATATCATAATTTAGCACTTAATATAAAACAAAACCGGTAAAGTAAATAACAGGCAGATAGTAGTAATAAAAAGACATATATTATAAAATAAAACACAAACACTTTGTATTTAACCACGAATTTATTATTTCATATATCGACCGGTTTCACTTTGACCAAGCTTCTTCAGGATATAATAATAACTAAATGCTAAGACAGAGTTATGGCTTATATATAAGAGTGACAGAGGGAGAAAGAACAAAATTAGAGGGAGACAAAATATTTGACATAAAATGTAAAATGGATAATCAATTAGTGGGAGGTAGACAACAATACAATAATCAATTACTGGGGGGGAAACATCAATACACATCATAATCAAGTAAATGAACAAACAACAGTTAACTGTGATCTATGAGATATTAAAAAAAAGAATTTTTTGTTGTATTTTACATTAACTAAAGGACAATATTTAGATATATGATAATATTAATAATGAATCACGCTACAACACATATATACTATCATGAAATATTCAACAACACATATATACTAAACACATATATACTATCATAATATATTTCATATATCGGTCGATATATGAAATAATAAATTCGTGGTTAAATACAAAGTGTTTGTGTTTTATTTTATAATATAATGTCTAACCACAAAGTAATTGCTTCCTATGAAAAAATAAAAAGACAGATCACCGCAGGAGTTGTAAGGTAGAAAAAATGGGAAAGGTAGTGTATAAGTTTATAATATATTTGGGTGATTATAAAATAATAGATAGCATTGGTAAATAAAGTATAGATTAATACAGAATAGATAATTGTGTTCAGAGGTGATAAATATGTGTTTTTGCATTGTATGGACTTTAAAAAATTATGTATGAGTGTTTTAACAATAATGTACATATATATATTTTATAATTTTTTATGAGATTATCTATTGATCAACATATCTTCACTTTTTACCCTCCCTAAATTGCACAAAACATTTGTCCTTTTCGTTTTCCAAGCATTAGGAATGATATTAAATAATTTAGGTCCTAAGTACGAGAATTGCCGTTGCCTAAGGGATGTCGAGGTTTTTATAGGGACTATTGGATTATTCCTCGAAAGTCGGGTGTCGTGAAGGTGTTCGATGGAAGGAAAGTGCTGGCGTTGTTTAAAAACAAGTGTTTTCTATTAAAAACATAATATTCTTTTAGACTTTTAGAAAACAGTCAATAGGAATCCCATGTAAATAAAAATCAGAAGATATTTTTATCTGAGGCATTATCTGGGTTACAAACCAATTCGTCAAAAATTGTGATAATTCAAAAATGTATCTGCCAAAATATTATACAAGTTTCAAGGTAATATTGTTAGTTCTGAATTTGAAATATGAGATCGATAAAAATGATATTTGATAATTAGGACCCAATGGTCGAGTGGTTTAGACGCTATCCCAGTAAGACAAGAGATCCTGGGTTCGATTCCTAGTTGAGACCGTTTTTTTTCTGTGTCTTGTTCTGTTTCATGTGTTATTTAGATTTGTTAGTATTATCTTCTTCTTCAATGATAATCAACTTTGTTTAAATCACTATTTTAATTAAATATATAATTATTATTTTGCTAGTGCTTTAACTAATTAATAACATTCGCCCACCGCTAATTGGTATATTTTTGTCTATTCTCAGAAATAATTAATTAAATTATTAATTTTTTACAGAGTTATTTTTTTAAGTGATGCCACAAGTAAATTTATAATTATTGAAGAAATTTACCTATTTATCGATCTAATCTCAAAGGTCGGTAATCAGTTGACCAGTTTTTAACAAATAAGTGATATGTACCTACCTAGGCATATATATTTTTAAATATTTGCATTCAAGGATTAAGATAATTTATCAACAAAATTAGGCAAAGTTAATCCGAATTAAGGAGATTATTTTTTATTACAGTTAATATGACGAAAGAAATATTTTTTACCTTGTAACCGATTTGTATACTTAGAAAACGAGCAACATTTTTGCAAAGTGTGGTGTTACACAAAGTAGAACATCGAACTTTATCCAATACTCTAGGAGTAGTCTTACTGTGTTCTAGTGTTAAGTTATCAGCCATGTAAGCCAGATGCTTTCAAATATTAATCTTTTTTAATAACTAAAACAATTTTTTTCTGGTTTTATACCTAATAAATGTACACGGAGAAAACTTACTGATAAAATGTTGTTAATTTATGGAAAATCTATTGAAATTCGTTGAAACTTATTGAAATTTATTGAAATTCATGTTCCCATTGAAAACGGAACTGCAGGCCGTTAACGGATGAATTAACAGATTTTCTAAAATGCTATCAGTGTTGCGACGAATGTCTTATGAGGATGTCAGAACACGTGTTCATAAAAATATTAATATTTTCGCATTTCGTTGTTATATTTATTAGGATAAGCGCAGCTGCAAGAACACGTGTTTCGATGTGTTCTGAATTTACTGATAATTTATTCGGAAATTGCGAGGTAACACGTTTTTAACAGGTTTTTAATATATCCGCAGTGTTCATTTTTCTTCGTGTAGGTTCGTTTTTAAGTATATTTATTTTATTAACATTTTTCAATGAGTTCAATGTTTATTTATTTATTTATCCTGGGTTTTTATGGATGTTCTCTAAGTTTAGACAAAAGTCTACAAATTACATAGATACAAGTAAAAATGCAATTAAATACAGGTTACGTACAAGTAAAAAATAATATAAAATTATACATAAACTTAGTAAAAAGACAAGTAATACTAGGAGAGTTTGGTCTAAAATGTCTTGGTCTATTATTTTTTAAAGTCACAGTGTAGAATGCGACTGCAGTGCTTAGTTGCTAGAACCTAGATTATATAACAACCGAATAATTCAATTGACAGAGTTTGGAAACCTGTAATAGATTAATATAAATGTACCTGCGCGCTTCGCACGCTTGTTTATATCGAGGCCGTTTGCAATCGCCGTCGAAAGTACATTGGTCGAAATTCTTATTCTTGAGCCTCGTCGATGGTATATACTTACACACGCCAAACGTCAAAAGTCATTCCATTCGAACAACGAGTGGGTCGAACCACTCGTTGTTCGAGTGAAATGATTACGTCGAGAGTCGAGGCCCTGGACAGACTGTTTGACAGCCTCCGTGGTCAAAGGGTAGGGTTCTCGACCAGCAATCCGGAGGTCGCGGGTTCAAATCCCGTAAATTTTATTTGATTAATTTAGTCATTTAAAATGATATAAACTGTATTTGCGGCACGTTCCAGAGTGGAAGATACTATTACCATCGCCCTGGTATAAGACCTCTATTCAGAATTGAATCTTTGCTTGAAATCGATTTAGACGTATGTGGTAACCAGATTTGAATAGCCAGGTTACGAAATACCTGAAGGATATTTAGCACCCTACTCCTCCCCATCTCCTTTTCCTCCTCACTCCCTTCAACCTCACCCCAATTGCGGATGCCAGTGTCAATAGTCTCACTGGCTCCACTTGGAACTGAATAATTATAAAAAGTCGATAACATGGTCTGTTTCAGACATGCCATGAGTAATTTTTCAATTATTTGTATAATCTGTTATTATTATCTGTTATAAATAACATTTTTAACAGATAGAATTTATTAGAATATTATTTTTTTTTGTTTTATATAATTTTGTTCTGTTAATCCTGTCCATATGGACAAGTAAACACAAATTCAACGCACCTTTAAAAAATGATACAAAATCATGAAAAGTGATGAAATAAAAACTAGGGTAAATAAGTTACGTAGATTAGGTTATTATTTTTTCCATCGCTTTTAATGACTTCAAATCATATTTTAAAGCTGTGTTGAATTGTCATTGTATTGAGTTATCATGAGATTAAGATTAATAAATAAATTATTTCTACTTAGGTATGTACATTAAAAAGTTTAAAAGATTTTTTTGCGTCTTTACAGGTATCCCATCTTTTTATATCCTGGGCATAACCACTTACCATTCCTTAAAGACACGTAGAGGAATTAAATATCTTTATCTTTTGATAAATGGTTACGTATCTGCAAGGAGAAAAATAGGTTTTGCTATTTTTTAAGAATCTCTTAAAATTATCTGTAATCCGGTTAAAAAGGGGATTGCAGGCCAAAAAAATTAATAATAATAATAATATCTTTATTTAGGAAAGTTTACACATTACAACTATACATACATATTATGGTGTACATTGATTTGTAACTTTTATATTTAAGGTTATAAAATTAACAAAAATGAAGAACTATTAATACAAACATAATATTTTGAAGGTAAATAGCATTGACAGGTTTCCTTCTTAAACTTTTCGTAAATGACGAAAAGAATATAATAATAGGTTTCCCTTTTAAACTTTTAGTAAATGGCGAATACATTATCATGATGTCGGAACACGTGTTCATAAAAATCCTTATATATGCAATTTTAAATTAAAATAAGTTTTTTTTTCAACTCATTTATACCAATTTAGACGAATAAAAAAACCGCCATCTAGGAAAGTACTAAACAACTATGAAAAAAAATCACACCATCTGTTGAACACGATCGTTACTAATTATGGCAATCACTGATGACACAAAATTATTTACACTTTCTTTTCCACCATTGCGTTGCTATCTGGACTACGTTTCAGAAAAATATTAAAATCATTACATAAAATATTCATAATTGATTTGAAAATCACAGTAAAAAATTATTCCTCTTTCATTGATATCTTTACCGATGACTGAATAAGTGTTTTTGCTTGGAAAAATAATGTTATGCTTATTTTTATCGTTATCCACAAACACAGTGTTGAAAATAATAATATCAAAAATATAACAAACAACACGTCGAGCATGTAATATTGGATAAATGATAGATTCAAAGCGGGAGACCTTAAAAATGGTGCTCCCTTATTTCTAATAACATACTCTATCCAAAAAAGCATCGTATCGATCGGTGAATTTTGCCGATCACGAAATCTGACTGAAAAATTTTGAGACGTTTTGTAAAATTTGGGATCTGTTAGAATTGCATTTAATGATTTTCTCAATTCTGCTTCGGTGAATGTAGAGAATGTGAGCTTTAGACCGAGGCCTCTGTCTTGAATTTTTTGTAAGTTGATAAATTGGTCACCGTAGAATGGAAATCCTAGAATTGGTACTCCGTGGTGGATAGCTTCCTGCGTGCTAAAGAGACCACCGTGTGTTATGATGGCTCTGATATTTGGATGAGCTGAAAAAATTTCATAAGATTTAGTTATTAGTTATTAGTTATAATCTATTAGGTATTAAGTATTTGGTATGTTTTGAAAACATTATAATCTTGCTGGGGGTATTTCACCCTACGTGTTTATACTGCGATTTTTTCCTCGTGTGCTAAGTATTTGACCGGTCTTAAAAACTTTAAATCTATATCATAATATATTTACCTAAATAAAATATTTACATTAATTTGCTGGCAGAATGGAGATACAAATTATAGTATATATTAATAAAGCAATTGAACGGTATTTTAAAATTCTGTTTTGTATTTTTTACTATTTTTTTTTTTTTTTAAAGAAAGACAAATATTCCCGAGTTACAAATAACCTGACAATATTTGAAATTCTTCTACTACCACCACAGTAAGCTGAAAATGTTGCTTGTGTTGTGATGGAGGACTTAGCCAGCCGAGGAATTGAACACACTACGCCTGAGTGGGACCCAAGCGCGATGTCAACTCGGCCATCGACCGGTCTGCTTGTTACATTTACAGTATGCAAGTAGATCTTATTTTTAAAGGCTAGTTAAAATCAGATTGAAAATATCAATCATTAAATCATTAATCATTAAAAAACATATAAATATTACTGTGCTTAATAATACAAACGTACCTAGTATATCATTTTGCGGTAGCCATTTTCCAATCATAACATTGTCCGGCTTTCCAGAGAGGTTTTCATCTTCCCACTTCCAAATAACGCGTTGTTTTATTTTTTTGAAGACCCTCAAAAACACCTCAACTTTTTCTCTTGGCATTTCCCTACTTTGAACATTCGAACCGAAGCTAAAAAAGACAGCGCCATCTGGTGATTCGTCCAGAAAATTTTGAAGATCCTGTTACAAACAATTAATTATATTAATTAAAAGTAGAGAAATGAGATACTCCGATATAATCACAAAGAAAATTAATTAATTTAGATTGCCCTTAAAAGCACTATACTTGTTTCGCAATTCTCTCTCCTGAAACTAATATTTAGATAAACATTGTTTAAACAAGAAAGAATTTATCGGAGACCGGCGAAGTGCCAACCTATCAAAAAGTTTTTAATATCAATCTCGTTCATATTTTGTACGAAATATCGTGGAAATAATTCGCGTGATTGCATTAAATATCAGCAAAGAGTTCACAAAATGATGAATAACCCCACTTTTACTAAGTGGGTGGTAAAATGGAAACTTTCCAAAAAAATTGAGAAAAATAAAGGAAGATTTTTTTAAAAAAGACAACACTTTTAGGATAATGAAACAATAAATCACAATATCTTAACAAGCCAAAGAGCATATTTTTTTTAAATAATGTTCTAATTTTAATTACTTTGAGAGTTTACTCACTATTGGTAATGGTTTAGGTTTTTTAATATGGAAGCCGCCAATTTCAACAATTCCCGGAACATAAGGTCTAACTTCGTCGTAGCTAAAGTGAGTATTCATAAATATGACCGACATGTTCTTTCCAATATCTCCAACGAGCGGCAGTGGTCCCGGCAAGTGTTTGAAATGCTTTTCAGCCAATTCCTGGTATTTCTTCAACATGTGATTCCTCATAACAATATCGTAGATAGTTGTATATACATTTTCCATTTTTTGGAAGACACTCATTTCTTTTCCAAAATGTACGTATTCGTGCGTCATGTAAGAAAGGATTAATGGATTTCCGTTGAAGTAACCAACCGCGTTTGAAAATCCATTGGCATGAATTCCAACAATTGGAGCCTTGTACTTGTGAGCAAACATATAAAAAGATTCCTGGTAAAGTATTTGAGCCAAAATCAGATCGTAGTGCGAATTATCGTTGATGATGAAGTCTTGGAGGCTTGGCGAATTGAAAGCTGCTTCGGATGTAAACAGGATTCCATAGTAAGCAAAATTTAACATTTTTACTGGCGTCAGATTTTCGTCAGAATCACTAAGTTTTGGTTTGTCTGAAAATTAAAATATTTGGTGTTCTTTTTTTAAATTAAAATTTGTTGTAGAAAGAATTTCTTCACATCTTAAAAATTACATTAAGGACGGGTTGTTTCGGAGAATCTGAACAATTCATCAAATTTCAACGTTCATTTTCAAGTTCTGTGAAAGATTTTTTCAAGTTCTGTTTTTATTTCAGTTTTGTCAAGCAACTAGCCTACAATGATATAATAACAGAACTTGAATAAGTCTTTCACAGAACCCGAAAATGAACGTTGAAATTTGATGAATTGTTCAAATTCTCCGAAACAACCCGTCCTAAGTGTTTTCCTCATCCTTGTTTGGAGTAGTAAGCTTTTTGGCTCCAGATCCAGACCTTCCTCATATTATATGAAATCATTGTTTATTAGAAACATTTGTCATAGGCACCTAATGTAAAAGCTTCATGGGCGTATAAAAAAATAATAAATAAACATCCTTTCTCTCTACACTGTCAGCCTCACAACATTCTCCATAACATGTGCTTGGGATGCCATAGTACCTACACCTAGTTCCTAGCAGTTGAGATTTGGAATGGCTTGCGGTTCACACCTAAAAATTAACTTTCTGGTGTTTCTGGCGTAATGCATGTACACAGCGGCGTTTTTTTTTTAAATTTTCTCATAATGTAGCTTAGTGCAAAACTTCTCAAATTACAATGTGTTATATGTTTACATTTATATGATTTGAGCAGTTTCTAAATATTTTTTTTCTTATTTGATTACCAATGACATTAACTAACTAACTAACTAACCATCACGCCGTTTCCCCGCAGGGGTAGGCAGAGAGGACGGACCGCCAAACAACTCGGTCTTGGCACACATTCCTTGCCTCATTCACATTCATTCATCGTCTCATACATACTCTTCTATTGTTCTGACTCTTGACATGGCCCGACTCAAGTATCTGATTCACTTGGTCGTGCCATGTCTTCCTCGGGCGTCCCCGACTTCTGCTACCATTCACATTTGCATCGTATATTCTCCTTACACTCCTTTCTTCGCTCATTCGCTCTACATGCCCAAACCATCTAAGCGTCCCTTTCTTGATCTTACTCATTACGCTTACATCAGCCTTGCACTCTTTGCGGATATCCACATTCCTCACACGATCATACATGGTTTTACCACACATACGCCTCAGGGATCTCATTTCAACAGCATTCAATCTACTTTCATCCTTTCTTTGCCAGTTCCATGCCTCACTTCCATACATCAGGGTAGGTACCAGCACTCCATTGTGGACTGCTAACTTCGCTTCTTTTGACAATTTTTTGTTAGCGCCAACTGCGTTCAGTCCTCCATTAATGGAGTTGATATGCTGGTGTGTGGGGTTGTACCTACTTGTGAGGCTAGGGGTAGTAGCCGGTCAACACCTCTTGTTAAATGGGTGCATATAAGGATTGGTCATCATCAAAGTGGTCGGCTTTGGTTCCGATCCGGAACCTTTGGACGCCAAATCTTGCCGGGGGTAAGATATGCCGAGCTCTGCGGTGAGACATAAGAACCCTTCTCAGGGTGGTGGGCATATGGGGCTTATTCACAAGTAAATCAGAGTAAAAGACAAGTTTCTGTACATATAAGTTGAACTCTATTTCATGATAACAGGGTAAACATTAAGCAAGGGATTTTAAAAGACTTACCCCCTATCATACCGATTCTATCCTATCTAACTATCTAAACGCGGATGAGTGGAGATGCCTTCCTCCCAGGGGTACGTCTGCCTCGGCGCGGGCGACCGGCCCACCAGCTCCGTCTCTCGTCCAGTCTCCCGCCAGGAAACCAGTCTCCGGTGTTCATCCACCCGATTATTGCGGATCCTTTCAAGGCGCGCGTGTGAATGGCGGTAGGCGGCGTTCACGCACCCAAATACAATACTCATCCGAACGATCTAGTATTCCTCAGCGTACTCAAGGTTTGCATGTACGAAGCGACAGAGGATTGTCTCTTTAAACTTGGATTACATCCCAAACGGAACACACGGCCCGGTGCACTTTGGCACTCGTTTAATTCACGCGGGTTTTAAAATTGTCGACCGACATTGCGCGTATTTTGGCGCGGGTTTTTTTTTACATTTAACCATTACTCCGCGTATCTCAGGATCGGATGCCTGATTTTACTTTTAAGATTCGTCGCGTACTTGCTCCGAACGGTTTTTTTAAATTGCTCCATATAAACTTGGCACCTGACGTTTCAACTGAGTCCTCGCCCAACTGGGCTCCGTTGGAAAGTGTGGAACCTTGCAAGAATAACCCTTTCCCGTTATTTTGCGCCGATTTTATGGCTGTCAAAATAACCATAGACAAAAATCAAAACAATAATTAGTACCTAATTATAATTGTTATGTTTCTAAATATTTTCATAACAGAGTTACCTGCATTTACTCTTCTTTCAATATCTCTGTCAGCCTTCCCATCTGACCAATGACATTAATTACATAATTATATGATTAACAATGATATTACTTACCTAATTATTTGATTACCAATGACATTACTTACCTAATTATTTGATTTCCAATGACATTAATTACCTTATTATTTGATTACCAATGACATTACTTACCGAATTATTTGATTACCAATGACACTACTTAATTTATTATTTGATCGACCAATGACATTACTTACCTAATTATTTAAATTAATAATGTTGGATGAAAAATAACTTATTTTAGCGCAACACAATTTTTTTGATCGATTTTGATTTATTGATAAAACTCAAATTCCACCATTTGTTTTGTTGGCAATTGTCGGTTTAGTAATCAGCACCCCAAAACACACATCGGGAAAAAAGCAGAACTTTCCCATAATTGTTTTGATACATCCCTTTTTAGAATGGACTAGACTAATTTACCAACAGAAATTATTTTCCTTATTATTATTATTACATAATAATAATAAGAAAAACAGTTTTCTTGGATTCTTACCATATTCCCAAATCATTTTCTTGTTCACTTTGATATGTTTATAATTTGGGTTAGTAATATTTTCAGCATAGGCTGCAATTACTGTTACGTGGTGGTCTCTATTGATCAATTCTTCCAAAATAGGTTTCATGCCGATGTAATGCGACCTCCCCGAGAATGGGATCACAGCCAAAATCCTTGATCCATCTGACTGCTGTACAATAAGCATCACAAACGCTAGATAGGTGACCTTTATCATCTGTAAATGCAATGAAAAAATAATTATTACAACACCGCTTCCCATCATTGTATTTTTTTATTCTTGAAACAAGAAAACCATCACGAAAAGAATTTATTTTGTGTTGACATTTGAATTTTTGTTGAATTTTCGTTTGACTCTTATGTGACGTCACGCCATCTGTAGGCAGTCCCAGGTTCCGATGAGAGATGCGTTAGCAAACAGTAGCGGTATCTACATCATAGTAAAATTGAGACTGTTAAGGAAGTACTATTTTGGAGCGTTTTTAAAATCAATAAATATTTTAGAAAATGTTAAAAATTAAGATTTCTAAGTGAGAAAGTCAGAATCAGAAATATTATCTTTAAATATGCCACATATTTTTAACAGTATGTAGGTATTGTAGGCCCGGAAAAACTTTATACACTAAATATTTACTAAAATATAATAATAATTAAATATAAAACTTATAATCTTATATTTATTGTCCTTTAATAAACATACTGCTTTCGGTTGGTGGTGCATGTGTAATGTGTAAGTCAGTAACTAATGTGAAATATTCTTGCTTAAAGCGTAACATCATCATATCAGACAAGCGATAATGTAGGTACGAGAACGTTTTTAAGTTCGCGGAATGGGGGGTAAGGAGTAGAAATAAAAATCAAAATTTATTTTTCATCTTCAATATATTTACCAGCTACCCTAATACATTTTTCGGAACTTTCAATCAACTTATGTATACCATCAAAAAAAAAATTTGTCTTTGTCTAAAAAATACGCCGAAACTGCATCCTTCACTTCTTCATCACATGAAATTTTTTCCCACAAAGTTCTTTTTTCAAGTTTGGAAAAAGGTAATAATCACTGGGAGCCAAGTCAGCACTGTAGGGCAGATGTGGCAAAATTTCGAAGCCCATCTTCTGCAGGGCAGCCATCGCAACACGGCTCTCGTGAACAAGCGAGTTGTCGTGCAGAAGGAGGACACCTGTGGTCAATTTTCCGCTTTTTTTCTCCTTGATGGCTTCTTTTAATTGCTCTAAAATTGAAGCGTAGTAAATTTCGGTTATTAAAACACCTTTATCTTTGTAATCGATTAGCAGGATTCCTTCTGAGTCCCAAAAGACTGTCGCCATGATTTTCCCAGCCGATTGTGACACCTTAAACTTTTTGGGTGGTGGTGTGCCTTACTTGTGCCACTGCATAGAGTCTTGTTTAGACTCAGGTTTATAATGATAAACCCAAATTTTATTATCAGTAAAAATTTAAGCCAAAACTCCATATTTGTATTCCCTACAGAGGTCCAAAAATGAACAAGAATACTCCACGCGCTGTTGTTTTTGAGGCGGCGTAAGCATTCTCGGCACCCATCTTGCGCTGACTTTAGTCATGCCAAGATGGTCGTGAAGAATTTTGAAAATGGTTGTATCTGATACTCCAACCATTTTTGCGAGCTCTTTTTTCTTTAGTCGGACATCTTCTGTAATTAATATGTCGACTTTTTGAATAATTTCCGGAGTGGTCACCTCGATAGGCCTTCCTGGCCGTGGGTCGTCTTCAAGCGACTCCCTGCCTTGGTTAAGGATGGTATGCCACTTGTAAACCATAGTTTTACTTGGAAAAGAGTCTCCGTAAACGGATGACGTCTCTATCAGTATGATTTGAACTGATTTACCTTGCACGGTAAGGAATTTTATAACAGCGCGGAACTCGATTTTTTCCATATTCACAATTTTCCCCTTGATTGACGTGTTTGGTCGACGATAGCTCAAAGACTAATGACCTAATTACGATAAAACCCGGTATTTATACTAATAATGAGTTTTTAAATCAGTACCTAATACAGCGACACCCCCACTAATCACCTACCTACCCATTCCGCGAATTTAATTACGCCCCCTCGGTACCATTACTATTTTAGGAATGAATAATTCTTTTCTACAATAATCGCAATTTCAATGTGTGGCATCATTTTGTTTTAATGAACATAAAACACCAAGGAATATACTAATAAACATGTTTTAAATTATACCCAACTGATAAAATACAAGTATTAATGTATGGAAGATTGTTGTTTTTAGTTGTGTAAAATTTTAAAAACGTTTGTTAGAAAGTTATGTGTATGCCACTATTTAATCAAAATAGTCGACATGTTTCGAAAGCCATGGTTTCTTAGTCAGGATAAACGTAAACCTTTATAATTTTTCGAAGAAAACTTCTTCTAACTGCTTTTCACTTTGTGATGGCATTATTTATTTTTTATTAAAACACAAATAACTTAGTTTACATCACTTTATTTCGATACAAAATCTCAACATGTTTCGTGAACCAAGTTCACATCATCAGGAGCACAAGTATACTAAAGTTATAATTAAAATTAGGTCTAGAAAGAAGAGGTAGAAGGAGCGGGGAGGGGTAAGGGTGGGGAAGGGTTATTCAAAGTAGGAATTAAAATCTCATTAGACGGGAAAGACCGGGTAATTGGGAAAATATTTAAAATGGGGTTTATAAAATTTTTTTGTTTATTAATTATATCTGCTTTCATATTCACGTGTTTTCTTATTTCTAAGATTTCAAAATTATTGATTTGAGATACCTTGTAACCAGAATGTAGTATTTTAAAACCTGAATTAATATCGAAAGTAGGGTCGTTATTTAATAAATGATCCGCAAATTCTGATTCACAGTTTCCCTTTAAAGCCCTAAGATGTTCTTTAATTCTGATCTCAAAGTTTCTATTAGTTTTTCCTATATAAAAGGAATTACAATCATTACAGTTGAGTTTATAAACACCTGATTTTTTAGTTTGACTATCAATATCTTTATTATTAAGAATATATTTTTTTAATTTGTTATCCGTATAAAACGCCGGTTGAATAGAATAGGAAACTGTGAATCAGAATTTGCGGATCATTTATTAAATAACGACCATACTTTCGATATTAATTCAGGTTTTAAAATACTACATTCTGGTTACAAGGTATCTCAAATCAATAATTTTGAAATCTTAGAAATAAGAAAACACGTGAATATGAAAGCAGATATAATTAATAAACAAAAAAATTTTATAAACCCCATTTTAAATATTTTCCCAATTACCCGGTCTTTCCCGTCTAATGACATTTTAATTCCTACTTTGAATAACCCTTCCCCACCCTTACCCCTCCCCGCTCCTTCTACCTCTTCTTTCTAGACCTAATTTTAATTATAACTTTAGTATACTTGTGCTCCTGATGATGTGAACTTGGTTCACGAAACATGTTGAGATTTTGTATCGAAATAAAGTGATGTAAACTAAGTTATTTGTGTTTTAATAAAAAATAAATAATGCCATCACAAAGTGAAAAGCAGTTAGAAGAAGTTTTCTTCGAAAAATTATTATTTGCGAGTACGGCAATGAAGGCTAAAGTGTATAAAAAGTTATTGATTAAATATAGACTAATGTGTTTAAATATATATTTTTTGCAAACGTGTTTAAAACGACAAGTGATTCCAAATTACGTTAACTTTAAATTTAAATCATCTTCGAATTCGGCTAAGAAAGCCAAAATATGTTGGTTAAAAGAGGACTTAAAAAGTGGTTATAAAAAACGGAATGTTATTAAACTTCAACTTAAATTCTTACATATGGAATTGGCAAGTGCTTTACACCCATTGGAATGGGACCTGCTTGATGATCAAGTTAGATCTATAGCTAGTATCAAAGCATACAAAAAGAAAATTGTTCTTGACAAAAAAATTAAAAAATTGTGTGATAATAATAATAAAAAATTTAATGCGGTAGTGTCACCAACTGAAAATAAACAATATAAATTCCATGATCGAGTGATTAACATGTCTAACCATGAGTTTGAGGAGGAAGAGTTAAAATTATTAAATAAAGGACTCAATCATAACTTGCATTATAATTCTAATATTAAAAATAGAGAAGAATTAGAGTTGTTGGCAGTGGATATGGACAATGCATTAATTAATCAACCTAAATCGTTCCATTATAAATGTGCTGAAGGGATAAAAAACATTAACAACAAAAAAACAGTTCCAAATCGGGAAAAGAATATAATTTCTAATACTGACATAAAAATTGCTAAGAATATTTCTAAAATGGTGAGGGAAAAAAATCTGGTTGTTACAAAGGCAGATAAAGGTAACAGTGTTATCATCATGGATAAAGTTGA
Organism: Hesperophylax magnus; assembly: GCA_026573805.1. NCBI lineage: Eukaryota > Metazoa > Arthropoda > Insecta > Trichoptera > Limnephilidae > Hesperophylax > Hesperophylax magnus. Next base: position 679,925 of record JAIUSX010000978.1, on the reverse strand, counting down.
CTATATTAACAAGACAATGGATTTTCTACAAGGGGACAATTTTGAAATTATTCTGAATAACCCTATTAATAAGTGTCAAGAAATGGTGAAAGAAGCGGTTAAACGTTGTAAAAGTGATATCTTTGTAAACATGAAAAATAACATAAATTTGATTTTAATTAACCCAAAAATTCCTAAACTTTACAGCCTATTAAAAATACATAAACTGAACAAACCTATTAGGCCAGTAGTCTCTAATTGTAATGCCCCAACTTTCAAATTAGCGTCAGCAATCAATACTGTAATTAATAATGCTAATATATTTCAACCAACATACACAGTTAAAAATTCGTTAGAATTAGTTAATTATCTAAAGGATTTGGAAATTCCTAATAATGCTATGTTGGTTTCTTTTGATGTAGTAAATTTATTTCCTAGTATTCCAATAGAAGAAAGTAAAATCATCATCAATAATTTGTTAAATTCATCTAACTTACAGAAAGACCTTATCCATGACCTTATTTTATTTTTCGAAGTTATTTTTAAACAAAATTATTTTCAATTTAACAATACAATTTTTAAACAAAAAGATGGCTTGGCCATGGGGAACAGTACGAGTCCTTTGATTGCAGATATTTTTATTAATAATTTAGAAAATAAGATTTTTAATAGCGGTGCCTTGTTACTTAAAAATGTATATTGTTGGAAGAGATATGTGGACGACATTTTTTGCATTTGGTTAGGAACAGAAAGACAATTGAACATGTTCTTAAACTTTTTAAATAAAATACATTAAAATATTCAATTTACATTAGAAATAGGAATAGATAAGAGTTTAAATTTCTTAGATTTAAATTTAACAATAATAGGTAATAAAATAGATTTTAATATTTTCCGTAAAGATACGTACACTGATATTGTCATACATAATTCATCAAATCATCCATTTTCTCAAAAAGTCGCAGCTTTCCATTCTATGCTTAATAGATTAATTTGGATTCCTTTGTCGGATCCTAATTATACCTCAGAATTAAATATCATAAAACAAATAGCATCTAATAACGGCTATCCTTATAAATTGATAGTTGAAATACTAAATAAAAAAATTAAACATAAACTCTTTAAACTTTATATTTATCCTATTTATAAAGATACAAACAAACAATGGCGTAGAATTCTATTTGTAGATAATGATACTTCCAAAATTATAAATAAAAACATCCCCTTCACTATTCAACCGGCGTTTTATACGGATAACAAATTAAAAAAATATATTCTTAATAATAAAGATATTGATAGTCAAACTAAAAAATTAGGTGTTTATAAACTCAACTGTAATGATTGTAATTCCTTTTATATAGGAAAAACTAATAGAAACTTTGAGATCAGAATTAAAGAACATCTTAGGGCTTTAAAGGGAAACTGTGAATCAGAATTTGCGGATCATTTATTAAATAACGACCCTACTTTCGATATTAATTCAGGTTTTAAAATACTACATTCTGGTTACAAGGTATCTCAAATCAATAATTTTGAAATCTTAGAAATAAGAAAACACGTGAATATGAAAGCAGATATAATTAATAAACAAAAAAATTTTATAAACCCCATTTTAAATATTTTCCCAATTACCCGGTCTTTCCCGTCTAATGACATTTTAATTCCTACTTTGAATAACCCTTCCCCACCCTTACCCCTCCCCGCTCCTTCTACCTCTTCTTTCTAGACCTAATTTTAATTATAACTTTAGTATACTTGTGCTCCTGATGATGTGAACTTGGTTCACGAAACATGTTGAGATTTTGTATCGAAATAAAGTGATGTAAACTAAGTTATTTGTGTTTTAATGTAAACCTTTATATTTATTTATAAAATTCTTAATTCGAAATATGTTTTGTTTTGTTTTGTTTTAAAATATTTTAAGATGAATTAATAGAGTGAAGATACGTTACTAAGACAACGCGCGTGGCTTTACAGAACTAGGTCCAGAGAACATTCTCAGCTGCTCGTTGATATGCATATTAATATTCCAATACCAACCTGATTTAATTATGTAAAATATTTTTGCTCATAAATCAATCTAAAAATGTACCTTTCGAAATTAAGCTTATGAAAAAATGAACCTAATGTCAAAATGAAATATTCGTGACCTAGCCTTCCTCGACACAGCATATTTCTAGTGAGACAGGAATAGTAAAAATATGTTTAAACCTAACTTCACAGACTTCATACTCATCAAGTCTTTGCGAATACCTGCTCCCATATATACTGCGTGAACAACTAAATCCATACGAAACATGAAATAGAGCAAGACACAGAAAATAAATAAAATTTGACATACACGATAATAACGTAACAAAATCAGATCACAATGGCCGATTGATTACAGGCGTTATCTCGGTAGGACAGAGATCCTGGGTTCGATTTCTAGTTGCGACAGTTCTGCAGTGTAATTATTATTACTTTCCAATGCCTTCGGTAGGCAATACAGCTGTCACGCGAATAGTAATTACAAAGTAGAAATTAACTTTTAATAACTATATTAAATACAAAAAACTTAAACTAATATTAAATCCACTATTTTTCGTAAACACAAACTACCAAAATAGCATATTCACATACAAAATTGACATCAGTTTTACCTTTGTTGTATTGTGTTCAGATCAAAAATAAATATTACACAAAACTAGCACAAAGCGTTTTTGATTTTGAACCAGGAGACTTATGCAACTGTTATCTCAATGATTACTAATACGTAGTAGTAAAACCGTAAGTAATAATTACTTTTACGTATCTACATGTCATGTACATACAATAATTCCATCAGACTAGATAGGTAAATACTGTGACTTAGCGAAACAAAAGTAATGTTGAACTTTTCTTAACTATTTACCTACTTTCCTAAGTGAAGTGAGAATTTTCCGTTTTTTTGTGAATTGTTTGTGATGTTGGCCCAATGAATAATCCAACTGTTTCCATTGTCAAAAATTCAAAAAACCTCGATTTTTTTACCTTTTCTTAGTTTTTGGTGATTTTAGCACTGAAAGACTAGTTTTTTATTATAACTATGTCGTATATTTTCAACAATTTTACATTAAATTTGTTACAATTTGACCTTTTGGTTTAGTTGTTCTGCGGGAAGTTGACAATCTTGCATCAATCAATCTGACATCTTTATTGTTCCGTTTTAGACAGCTACAGGTTAAATGACCGGTCCCTGTCTCTCCCTACTACCCCTCACTCTATCTCTCCCAACCAATCACTCCTCCTCAAGGAGAGGCCGTTTGTAGTACATCAGTTCTCGTCTGGCAACAATGTGATGTCTCTTTATTCAGCTATAAAAACTATTATTGTTGATGATAAGGTCACTGTCAATCCTTAAAACAACACTTTTTTGTGAAACAAAGATTGACAGTGACGTTAACAATAATTGTTCTTACGGCTGAAGAAAAATACAAACTGTAGCAAATAAAGTCTACTTTGAAAACGTATGACATAGATATAATCGAAAACTAGTGCTTCAGGGTTAAACTGAAGGAAGTAGAAAATTTCGAGGTTTTTTGGATTTTTAACAATGTTGCGATCGGAGTTCGAGGTTGGAAATTTGAATTATTCATTGGAGAAACATGATAAAAAAAACTCACCAAAAAATCATAACTAGCGGAATCTGACGAAAGTTCTGATGTACGTGGTTACTGAACCTTGATGAGGTTGTCTTTGAACAGTTGAAAATGTGAAAGGCACAATGTTAATTTTAATATTATACACATTTCTATGGAGAAAACTTACTTAAAAATCTGATCAAATTATTCGTTTTCCTGTTAAAAATGGGACTGCAGGCCTATAACGAAAGAATTAAAAGAGTTCGTAATAAAGCATCTGTCAAATGCAGGAAGGATGCGGAAGGCGAAACACGTGTTCATACAAATACTGATATTGAGACTATTCCGATAAACTATTATGATATCTATTCCGAAAAGGACAGGTGTTCTCGATATATTCTGAATGACTAATATTTCATCAGGAACCTAGTATGCTCATTTTTTTAACAGGATCATTTTTTTCGTGTATGTGGATTATTTCATAATAATAAGTAGCAGACACTGTCAGTATCACCCTGTTGAAAAATCACCACTGAGATCCAAAAATTTGCTTGGAATGACACCTTGCAACATATCCTAATTATACCGTAATTCCAATGGCTTCGTGGAATAGGGATTGTCATTAATTCACTTCTAAAAAACATCGTTCACGCATATTACAATATTCGATAACTTGTGTTGCAAATGACATTACGAGCAGAAAATTGTAATTTTGTTTGCCTAGAAATTCTATTCCTGCAATCGAAGTGTTCTTCTGCCCTACCGATTATCGCGTCTATGTTTCCTAAAGGTTATTAATTATTACTCTTCCCGTTTAACAATCTTAATAATAATTACAAGGAGATTAATTACAGATAATTTTTTTGCTAATTTATTAAGACTCTCCATAAATTATTCGTAATCCGGTTAAAAACAGGATTGCAAACCGTTAACGCATGAACTGATAGGTTTGCTAATTTTTTTTTTGTAAAATACGAACGTTTTATCACGATGTCGGAACATGTTTTCCTAAAAATCATAATATTTCAGCATTTCGTCATTGTATATGAACACGTGTTCTGATATGTTAGAAATTTATTAAAATTCTATCAGAAAACAGCCTGCAATCCCGTTTTCAACCGGATTACCAATAATTTAAAGAGATTTTTAATAAATTAGCAATACTTACTAATATTCATCCATGTATTAATTATGAATAAGTTAACAATGAGATTATTTTTATTTTCTTTTAAAATTCATATTTTTTATAAGTTTATAGTAAATAATATTTGTCTCATTAACTTCTGCCTTAGCTTGAAGTAATATTATGCACTTATTACGTGTGACAGTCTGGGCCATAAACTTGAAAAAAAATCTTATCGTCTGACTGCTTGACAATTATTACACTGTACTGTGCTAGAAGTATTATAGTTTATAGAAATTTATTTGTATAAATAAAATATATTTTATGAGTTTATTTGATTAATTTAAAGGCGTTAAAGTGTAGAATCGTGAGTATATTATACAGGTATTCCACAAACGCTTGTCTGTTTCAGATTTTCTTACAATGCTTAGGGTTCTGGTCGGGGATCACTGAACTTCAAAATCCTTAGCCTTCACTGACAATAAACAAGTAATTTATGACAAGAATAAGATTTTTTAGTGTATTAACAATTAGTAAAATAATTTTCAGTATGTAATGATGTTGTAATAATAATTATAAACACTGACAGACTAAAATTTTTAGCTGTCTCGGAACGTGCGTTGTTAATATCAGTGCCAGTAAGACACTAAAAATAACTAGTTTTTATAAATGGAAATGTATGATTTCATGTCAGAGATTAATACAAGTAGTAACCTTTGATATAAAATTTTATTAATTTGCTAAGGATTGAGTATTTTCTTACTCACAATAAGCGTCTTTCCCACAATAAGCTGCCAAAGAAATTCTAAAAACCAAACGTTTTGTGTTGTGACAATCATGTTTTTTTGCTGTTTGACTTTTTGTTCATTAAGTTGTGTTCCGCTACCTCCATCTTGAGTCAAACTCATCTCACCTCACCTCACCCAAATATAATCCTCTTTCTCATTAATGTTACCACTACCTACCTACCTGAAAATTTTTGTCAAATATTTTTGCTTTATTGAAAAATGTACCTTATTTTGATATTATAAAATATGTGTAAACTAGTCTGTCTCGACACAAGATTTCCTAGGGAGACAGGCAAAGCCAAAATATATATGTAAACCTTTTTATATAGATGCACATAATAAATAAATAAATAATATAAACGTTTCCTACAGTTTTCGAGTGTACATCATGTGATGTTTTGAATATCCACATAAATAAACGATAAATAATAAACGAACGTGCTCCAAAAAATTTTTTATGGCAGCTAACAGATAAGATTTATTGACAGGCGGGCTTGAAGTGCATATGTTCCCACGAGAAGGAAGAAAGAGATCGCTTGGCAGTCGGTCTTTGAACTTGAGTACATTGACAGCTCCGTGAAATCGATACAAATCAGAAGTGAAGTTGAGATTACAGTGAATTAGTGAATTCAGATGGTGTTAAGAGTATTGTGGAATATTGAATTAAAGTGAAAGATTATTGATCCGGTGTTTGTGTGAAATGAAAGTGTGTTAGACTAAACGTGATTTCGTAAATATGTAGTTCAAACTAAGTGACTTGTCTTAAAAACATTGAAGTGATAAAAAAAATGATTGCGTTTTTAAAACAGAGTGAACGTATTTAAAGGCGGGAAGTGTTTAATCGGGCTAGGTTATTGATTTGGCGAGATGGCATTTTATCCACGGAGACCGAAAACCAGAGAAACAAATATATCATTAACTGTGGGTTCGAATCCTGACAGATTAGGGAGGTACAATTTTATTTACAGGAATATTTAATTACCCTTTTAAAGTCGTAGGGAGGGGACCAAAATTGAACAAATTACAAGGATTTCGCTAAAAGGAGAAAATGATTAATGTAATGGAATGCCGGTAGGGAGGGGACCGAAAAACTAAACTGATTTAGCTATGTAGAGTGTAACCAGGTAAGCTTCACGCTGAGAAGGAGAGATGATTAACTGGGTGAGTTTTTATATTATTTATTAAATTTCAGAGGACCCTTTTAAAAGACGGATACAACCGAGGTACAGGAACTAAGTTTACGACACCTGCCGCCCAAATAATGTTATCATTAAAAGGGATGTGCTAGGCGAACTGTTAATCAGCTGTGAGCGAGAGACGAGTCAACGACCTTTTCATATGTAGGCCGATAACTTTTGTTTTAGGGGAACGCCTTGGACCGAGGGTCATAATATCGAGAATTTACCTACCTGCCGATCTGTTATTCTTTTAAAACATTACGAATCAAATCATGACGTTGTCCCTGCGGTAGGTATTGAATCGCCGACGAAACATAAAATACCTATTACAAATTAGGCCAACCAATATAAATTTGCAGTATAAAAATACCTATCTACAGGGTACCTACCACAACACTAGCGTACAATTGAAACAGCGAACACTATGAGGCCGAGAGGCGCGGTGTACAGTCAGTCAAAGGGGAAGTTTTGCTAGCGTATGACCTCCCGAATTGAAAGCGATCGGATGCAACCAGACGGAACAAAATGAAAACTTTTCTTCTGTTATTTGACTTTCTAATTTAATACTTTTCATCTATTGTTTGACTTTCTAAGTTACGAATTGGGATGCACAAAAACAAATCTAGGATCAAAAGAGGGAGATGGTAATCTCCGAAATAAAACTACCATCTGAACAACTTCTATCAACAGGTACCTTTCGAGAGGTAGGCAGCCTCTTTAAATTAAATGCAAAAATCAAACCAATTATCCGTTTATACCTACCTGAGAGGATAGGTATTCAATAGAAGTTACCCATACCTAATACACGAGGATGCTAGTAACCTCATAAAATAATTACTAGAACCAAATATTAAAGTACAGACAGTCCCCATCCTAAATTTGGCATTTCGAGTAGACCTTACATATATCTCACATGATAATTGGCTGAATGGGTAGGCACACAACCTATCGTTAAAAAGCAGGCTAAATGTCGACAAGATCGTCGTGTGTTATCTATGTTATTGACCTAGAAAGGGATGTAAATCCCCGACGACGAGGGAGTTACAACGTTTTCTAGAGGTGGCACGTAACTTAGGACCTTACGTGTCACATTTTCGCGACTAGATTCGTGACAAGGGATGTCATGGTTTTCCCCTTCTACACTCAGTAAAGTAGTTTTTCCTGGAGGTGTATGAGATTGGGGCAATTCTGAAATTGGTGATGAGACCTGGTTTTCTTTATTCTGGCGTGACGGTTGCCGATTTGGAACAAGGGGAGACCCGGCCGGTTGTGATATCCAGACACGCAGATATCGATCGCCTTGCTCAAATTATCATCCATCGGTTTTGTTTGGTAAAGAGGAGGAGCCAATCTTAACTTGAAAAAAATTTCATTTCCTTTCCTCTCTTTCCCCTCCCAAAATATATACATGGATGGCGCCGACAACTAACACCATAAATTTATCGTATGTATATCACATATATAAAATCTAACACTTTATTATATTCACATTACCCTACGATAGATAGAATCGCGTAGCTAGTTGGGGGAGCAGGCGACTTAGAAGATAAGGTTTATAAAATGGCTTTAAAACACAGCGGTAATGGATTCAACTCACTCTATCTCAAAAGAACCAAGGGATACCACACATACATAGATAACTAGGTTTCTAAACCGAGAAACAAAAAACCAACACAACGTTCGGTGAAGCCTTTTTATACTGAACCGTCACGTGAAATGAGTACGTTCAAGGTCGTACGTCACGTAGACAAACTAGGATGTACACACTTGAAGGGGTGTGTAATAAAGAGAGAGGCAAGGGCTTGAAAGACGGCAGGGAGAACCTTCCTACCCCGGATATATACATAACCAAAGCCTTATGGAAAAGTTACCTATGGGACTTAAAGAAAATTTATCGTAGAAAGACGAAGGAAAAGTTTGAAGTAGAAAGGGCAGATCATTACAATCATCAAAGCAGAACGCACACGACTGGCAGATAGATTCTGGCATAATGACACTGCAAGGCTGACAGAAAAGTTTGCTGAAGACGGTGGAGAAAACTTTGAAAGTATTTTATTTATTTATACAAGTTTAAAGAAAATAATAACTGTATTAAAGTTTATTTAAAAACATGCTACCTAATTATGAAAAAGTGAACAAATTTCGATTTAAATGGTGGTAATGGAAAATAAGAATTGAAAATAATAAAGAAAAATAACTTTAAAACATCATTAAATTATTTTAATTAAGAACCGCGAATAGTGTTCATCACTGCTAAAATAATATTTAAAACAAATATTATTACATAACGAGAGGCATCTAAAAATGTTATGGTATCAAATCAACGGATTCGGAACATTTTATTTAAAGGTTCATTCTTATTATTGAATATTTATTTATAGCAAGATACGTAAAGGATGAAATATGACAAACGACAATTACCAAAATTGGTCAAATCCAAAAAAATCACATTTTCAACAAACGCTAGAAATTTATTCTAAGTTAAAATATTTACGTTACCCTACTTTCAAAACTGGTCAAAATACTCAAACCCATAGAAAATATGATTTAAAAATATACAACGGTATGAAACTTGCCCAGAAAAAAATCAGTTGTCAATAGCTTAAAAAGTACTTTTTTGGAGATGACCGTTTCGATGGCCGAACAGGCAGTTTTATGTAAAAACAATAAGAGTCTTAATGCATTAGTATTTATCAACATTACTAACTTTGTAAACGGATGTTTCGTTAAAAAGTTATATTTATTATTTAATCTAGAATGGATAAAAAGCGGATATTCACATTAATTTTATTGCTTTACGAAGTATAAATAGTAATCCTCAAGTATTCTCAGAAATTAAATATTCAAATTGCACTTATCACGTGTCTGCGCTAAGCAAGTGGTCTAGTGGTATACGCTTTTGACTACAGATCCGAAGGTCGCGGGTTCGAACCCGGCGTGCGCAAATAAATTTTATTTAATTAATTTGTGTTATTTCACAATTAATTAATTTAAAATAATATATAGTATATTTGCGGCACGTTCCAGAGTGGAAGATACTCTCAGTATCGCCCTGGTGTAAGACCACCATTCAGAATTGAAACGTTGCTTGAAATGGCTTTAGCCGTGTTTGGTGACCAGATCTGAATAGCCAGGTGCTTCCCCACCTTCCTCTTCCCCATCTCCCTCCCCTCCCCAATACCCTCAGCCTCACAACATACCCCAATTGGGGATGCCATAGTCTCACTGGCTCCAGACGGGAGCAGTTGGGACTCTTGTGCGGTATTACTGTAAAAAAAAAAAAAAAAGCAATCGATTTTTGATACTTACTTATCCTTTGTCATAAAATATTCTTCCTGGGTTCTGACGCCGGGATTCTTTATTTACTTCTTTGGGATCAATCAAATCATGACAAAACTATTTTATGTAGGTGTTCTATGCATTTAGTATTTAATGATCATATCATTATAAGCATTATAAAACATGTGTTCTACAAATTTGCAAGAGGTAACTACTACAAACATCAGATTCAAAATTGTGATAACAACCCTACAAATTTTGAATAGAAAAAAAAAATAGAAAATCTCAAAAATATTGGAATCTTAGGATGTGAAACAAATCTCTTTAAAGCTATATGTTAGAGAGAATTAAAATTAGTCAGAATTTAAAATAAAACAAGTCGAACGATACAAATCCAATACGGTGTTCCACGAGGCAGTGTTTTGGGGCCGATTTTATTCCTGATATATATTAATGATATATTTAATCTAAAATATCACGGCTCAGTCATTAGTTTCACAGATGACACAGTCCTTCACATCCTCAGCACGAGTAAGCCACCCAATGAAGCCAACATTACTGGATTGTACTATGAAATGTAAAATATTCGACCAAAATAAAAAAAGTCTTGGGAGACTGTTCTTGAAAAAACTGAAGTAATGAATAGGGTAAAACAGTGACTTGATTTAAATTCATTAACATTAAATGATACAAAAACTTAATATATTAAATTTTAAATCCCTAATAAATAGACAGATAACCTTAATACAAACCTACACATAAGAATTGTTTAAGCATGAACTAAGAGGTTCCTTGCAACTGCCCAAAATTGAATGAAATACCAATGATAAAGTACGTAGGAATAATTACTGATCAAAATCAAATTTGGAACTCTCAAGTTGAACATATAAGCAACGAATTAAAAAAAAAAAACATATTTTAGACGAATAACAACAAATTAAAATTTATTACGCCTTAGACCAATCTCATCTACAATATGGACTTATCGGATGTAGAAGTTCATGAAACCAGCCATCATAGAACAAAAAGCAATTTTGAAAATTATACTTTTCCGAGCATATACGAGTTCCCATCAGAACCCCTACCGAATATGTTAATTTCCTGAATTTAATGTCTCCGCAACAATTAATTTCAAAAAATATTTTAATTAATGCATTCAAAAACTAGGATATCTTTTCACACAACTCGATTCGATTCAGAAGATTCTCATTACAACATATATTTAACCAACCTACAACTAAAATGACTTTTGGGCAAAGAAATTTGCAACATTTCTCCATAAAACTATTTAATATCCTCCCTCTTGCAATAAAAACCATTATAAAATATCCGATTTCAAAGAAGTATTAATATATGGATAATGGACGAAAGAATATAAATAAAATATTGCAACCTAACAAAAATTACCGTTATGTTTTTCTTCTGTTTGTTTTTCCACTATATATTTTTCTTGTAAAATGTTATACTTTTCTACTATTATTTCGCTTTATAATTTACCTCTTGTTATATTTTGATACGCTTACAAAAACTTACTTAAAAAATAACATACTTAAATAAACCATACAAGAACGGGGTACCCCAGTAAGGTCATATTGTATTTAACAGTCGTAAAAAATCATAAAACAACAAAAAAATATCGGATACATGTTTTCTGACAGTATAACAGAAATCAAAATAATACTTTACAATAATAGTAATTATAGAATATTGAAATATAAATGTATTAAATTCTATTTAATTCAAAATTATCTATTATGCAACTATTGACGTTTTTTACTCTGTGATTTCTTATTACTTTGAGAACCTTTCGTAAGATTACAAATGGTTCTAACAATTAAAAAGAATATTAACAAAGCCAAAATAACTGACACAATAATTAAGGTTGCAATGTCAATCAGATGGAATTCAAACCAATTCAAGTCTGCAATGGGAGATTTCATAAAAGGTGCTCCTTTGTGCCTGATCACGTACTCAATCCAGTAGATGGCAGAGTCCATTGCAGAATTGGGTCTATCTTTGAATCTCACAGACAGATCTGTGACTTTGGCACTGTATTTCGGATTTGTCAGAACTTCTTTCAAGGTGGTTGCAAATGTTTTCTCTGTCAGTGTGGAGAAGGACATTTTGATGCCGTAGCCAATTTGCTCGACCTTTTGCATGTTGAGGAACTGGTCCCCGTAGAATGGAAAGCCAACAATTGGTACTCCGTGGTAGATAGTCTCTTGTGTGCTGAGGAGTCCTCCATGAGTGATGAAAAGCTTTACATTTGGATGAGCTGAAAAATAATTAAAAATAGTTTTAAATGATTATATATTCACTTGGTAATGTTATTTTGCAAGGCGAATTGATTTGTGCTAGTTACATATTTGTAAAGGAAACAAAAGTTGGAATGTTTCGATATCATAGTAAATTTTTAAGCTTTTTGACAATTTTTGAGTAACGTGAATGGATCGTCAAGTAGCTACAAGAAACAATGTAGGACTACCTACGTATATATAATAATGTTTTTTTACCGCGCGTGAATACCTCACAAATCCCAACTGCCCCCTGGAACCAGTGAGACTCACAACGTCCCCAATTGTGAGGCTAATGGGGAATAAGGTTGAGGTGATGTGAAGGCGATGGGAAGAGGAAGGTGGGGTAGTACCTGGCTATACAGATCTGACCACCAAACACGGCTAAATCCATTTCAATTCTGAATTGTAGTCTTTCACCGGGGCCATGCTTAGAGTATCTTCTACTCTGTAACATGACGCAAATATACTAAGTATGTATTATTTGAAATTATTTAACGGTAAAACAATACAAATTAATTTATAGCACGCCGGGATTTAAACCCGCAACTTTCAGATTCATAGTTATATCAATAAATTAATAAAAAAATATGATAATGACGTTACAAATACATTGTACCCAAATCTGAAATGAATGAGCAACCTTTTCCCCAAATCCTAAATGCTAAATTTATTTCGGCAGCAGGTTAAATTGCATCAATTTACCAAGTGTTCATGACGTCTTCATTAATGCAAAATACTAGGAAGAACATAACAATGTTTTAACGATTCGGTGAGTATTAAATTGCTTTATAATGACTGCAGTACATTTGCCTGAACTTGTGTTATAAAAAACATGACTTGAAAAATATTAATGCGATTTGCAAAAAATTCCATTACCAAATTTTTAACACAAAAACACAAATCAAAACTTCTAACCATTGATATATTATATTGATATGAAGCGAAAAATAGGTTCCAATTTTTTACCTTTAACTGACCTCCAACGATCGTAACACTCTAACTAAAACTACCGAAACGGGTCCACGCGCATCGCTTATCGCGTTCTGATATTGGAACACGTTTTGACAAGATAGCAGTATACGCAATAGCGACTCTAATTATTGTATTGCTCTATGCTTTTCACGCAAAAAAATAATGACAATCAACAATTTACACTTAAATTGCATTTACACTAAGTGAGTTCAGTACTAAAACCTAAAAACTCTAAGGCGTTACTTAGTTATATTTCAAGGGTTACATTTCTTAGATAGGTACTTAAAACTAATCCTTTCGTAGCGTTGTTATTGTACAAATCTTCTAGCTTACAACTAAACAACCTTTTGCAAAATAGCTGTTAGATCTGCACAGACCTACAGGAAAGTTTAGTTTTACCACACGAAACCAGTTTTGAAAAAATAATCCACCCCGACATACATGCAATTTCTGCGCCCGTTGCGTTCACCGCATCGTCTTTGAAGACCATTTCGTTCTAATAAGCCAAAAAAAATAATTACGCAACTATTAAAATCGAAAAGGTCTGGCCAGACCTTGTTGCTCATCAGAGGGTTAGTGGAAAATTGTTGTATAAAATCTTCCATAACGACGAATGTTATTTAAATTCCGTCAAAACAATGAATTGTAAAACAATCAACAAAATATGTTCTTACCGAGAATGTCATTTTGCGGTAGCCAGTTTGCAATCAAAACATTCGCTGGCTTATCAGCAAGTTTATCATCTTCCCATTTCCAAATGACTCGTTGCTTTAGCTGTTTGAAAACATTTAGAAAAATTGCCACTTTTTCTTTTGGCATGTCTTTGCTCTTGACATTTGTACCGAAGCTAAAGTAAATTGCTCCGTCCTTTGCTTCATCCAAAAACTTTTGGAGATTCTGAAATGATAAATAAAAATTAATTAAATTTTGCTAATTATCCCCAAGTCCACGACTTAATCAAACCTTTTCACTAATTAGATTAAAGACATTTATATGCTTAAATATTATTATATTAAGAAAAATATTTCCTGCGCCAAGCAATTACTTGCGCATTTGCGAAAGAGCAGAACGAATTGACTATCGGCCATGAATCGTCTCATGCATAGTAATTGACCCTTTGCCGCAAACATACACAGCCACTAGAATGAAAATACTTAAAACGCTCGCTGCGATTTACTCGAAGTGGCTCGCGGCTGGCATCTCGAAAAGGGTGAAGTCGTAGAATAAAGAAAAAACGCAGTATTATTATACTTACACATCCGCGAGCCGAACTGCCGAACTGAACCTCAGCTTGTGGGAAAGAAACGAAGCAAGCGCAAATGGCGCGAAACGCAGCTTGCAGTTGATTCGTTTCTTTCCCATAATTCGTGGTACGGTTCGCGTTTCGTTTCGCAAAAGAATACGTACCCTTAGATTCTTCAAAATAGATGAATACGTTTGCAGCAAAAATTCTCATTTTGCTTTTTATAAATGCGTTAGAAATTGCTTGGCGCGCGGAATATTTTTTCTCAATAATGCAGCTCAAATTACTAATTGCATAAAATAATAATGATATTTCCATTACAGGAAGCATTGATGTCGTCAACAAATCCTTTGATGGGAGAGTACTAATCCTTTGAAGGATTATATTATTATTACTAGGAAGGATTATTGTTACAATCACAATAATCACAATAAGACTGCTTAATTATTTATTTGATAGTTGGGAACGGTGCGCTGCGATGCGCGAACTTCATGCGTACGAGGCTATGTAAAATGCGTAAGATAGAGTGCAGATGCTATGTTGATGACCGGCTTTCGTAGTCACCTTTTGACCATCTCGTTAATGGATAAGAATTGACCTATGAAATCATATTTATCTATTATGTCAAAGTATTTCGTACCACATTCCAATGTCCCTGTGCGTATCGGATTTTAGAAAATACAAAATTTACCTCTGGTAATTTTTTTGCTGGCTTTATGTGGACTCCTCCTATTTCGAGAATGCTCGGAATATACGGTCTGACGAGATCATAACTGAAATGAGTATTGATGAAGACCATCGAAATGTTGTTCCTTTCAATATCTTCCAACTGGGGTAGAGGTTGAGGGAGATTCTTGAAATGTTTCTCAGCCATCTTCTGATGCATTGGAAACACGTAGAAGTGTCTCCAGAATAAGTCGTAAGTAGTCGCGTAGAGATTCTCCACCCTTTCACAGAAGGTCAGCTTTTTTCCAAAGTTCAAAAACTCATGGGTCATGTATGGGACAACCAGTGGATTTCCTTGCGCCGCTCCTATGGACTGCTGGAATCCCATAGTGCTGACACCGATAATGGGAGCCTTGTATTTATGAGAGAACATGTACATCGATTCTTGATAGAACACCTCTGCAAATATCAAGTCGAAATGGGAGTTATCGTTGACGATGAAGTCTTGGAGGGTTGTTGAGTTGAAAGCGGTTTCAGTTGTGAATTTTACCCCGTTCCACACCAGGCTGAGCATATCCTCGAGTGCAACTGCCTCCAGTGAATAAATGTCTGGTGCTTTACCCACTGAAAACACCAAATAATAACTTTAATTGAGTCACTGAATGAAAGTAAGAATTCGAAGTTCAAGATTGTGATCTCCGCTTCTATTTGATACAGGGATACAGATTTTTTATTTGATTTTTTACTGTTTAAAAAAACCTAAAACCATACATTGCAAAAGCATAATTAATTGATAAACCACAAGCTTTTAACAAATACAATATATTGAAAAAAATCGATTGCTTGACGTAATGTGTCAAATTTAAAGAACCTAAAAATATGGTACAAACCGTGAAAACTAGGTGGATTCATTTCATAGATTATAAAACAAAAAACTTCGATTCTAAATAAATAAGTTTTTATGTAATACATGGTTAGGTTATTCGCACAATATGTGTGTTTCGATTTGGAAACAGGATTAAGAAAGAAACAATTATCTAAATAATTAATATTAATAAGAGTTTATTCCAGAATTGACTTTTATCGCTGAACTTGGCTCTGACGTCATCTTAATTCAATTGATGCCTTTGCGAAGAGATTGACAGCTATGATAACGTCATCAAATGCATAACTGTATGTGGCGCCGCAGTCTTGTTTACGAGTTAAAAATAATGTTTGAAAAATTATTTAAAGTTTAAAACGCCATTTTAAAATATATTTAAAATACTGACAGTCAAATAATTAAATAGTAACTTATAAGTTAGACTGCTAATATTTAAAAAATAGAAACATAAACAGTATGCTGATATTTTTTACTATGAAACATTTCATAAACATGGTTATTTTCTGTTGTTAGTTTGCCATAGGAAATTGTTCGAGTTTATGGTTGCTTACTGAAATCCCAAATCTCTTTAAAATCGACGACGACTTCTTTATAAGTTGCTGGTGGATTTTTCTCGGAGAACGAGGTAATGACGGTGACATGGTGACCTCTAACGGCCAGCTCCTTAACTATAGACTGGGTGAGGATGTAATGAGATTTTCCAGCGAATGGGATGATCGCTAGAATCCGGTACGCAACACATTGCTGGAAGAATATGACCAGAAGAGGTGAAAGGTGTAACAGCTTCATCTGTAATAGAAATAAATCTTATTTTATACGTTCATAAGATATTTATAAAAACGTTAAAATCGGTAGGGACGTAATTATTAACTATGTAAATGTTAGGTTAGGTTAGGTTAGAAAAATGAAATAAGCTTAAGAATTAAAAACTAAGATTTTTTTCCTATAACACATATACTTAAATTGATATATGTATTTTAAAATAGTTATGTATTTTTCTGGAGTGACTGAGGATTGAACCTTCTTCCCCAGGAACTGACTAAAATGAGTGAACTGCGCTTTCACTTTCGCCAAATCCTAATTGGATGATACCGAGTTTTATTTCGTATTTTAACTGCTGTAATTGCTTATAATGTCATCCAATTTCAGAGAAATGCGTGCGTGTGTTGTTCGGGTATGTGCGTGTGTGTACGTGAGTGCCGCCAAAATAACAGAATGCATTGTCATCGACAACAAATCTATCTGCTGAGTTTCAGCTTGATCGTATGTCAGGAAGTTGGTTAATTTCCACTTCCAATATTCCATTTCATTTACTAATTATGTATTCATTCATAAAAAAAAACGAATTTGAAATAAATGTTTTTAAAAAAAAGAGAAAAAAGTAATTTCCTGCCGAAATAAAAAATATTGTTTTACCTATGTTGATTAGAAAATGATAAGAAACTATTATTTTGGATATTGGCAGAGAAAAGGCGAAGCTTATTGCTAAATCACTATTTTGATTAATATTTATAACGAATTGGTGTACATTATAAATACCAAAAATATGCTTTAGATAAATTGTAGGTTTTCCTATCGTTTCGCTTGAGTAGAATACAAATAAAAAATATAAATTACTCAATAAAAAATATAAATGTAGGCCACTAAAAAAAATTTTTTTTCAATAAAAACGTATGAACGCGTAAAGGAAACAACTTAAAAAAAATACAGTCATATAGCTAAGATTACCTGTGACAGTTTCATTTGATCAACTTTCTTGCTTTCTTATAAAATTATTTACAAAATAAATAAAAACCAGTTTTGTGCTTGAAATCGAAAGTTTCTAGACTCCGTTTGTCAAGCGATTTTAATGCCTATTACCTACAATATAAGGTATACCAAAAATATACACATTTTTGGCTTGTAGCTTCCTCTTAATATAATGGTGTTGGTAGATGTACATCTTGATTCGTTCAATCAATTTTTAAAAAAATGTTTGTTTAAAGATTTACCTAATGTTTTGCGCATCGTAATGATGACAGGATGTTGCAATTATAACATCCTATAGTGAAAACACATTATACGTTGAAAAATCTTTCCCTTTCTTTTTTCGCAAAACGCCACATGCACCAACAAAAAAACAGGATGTTGTATGTCAGTGGCAGGACAAAATAGTCATAAAATATGGTATTTTGATGATGTTTTTTTTTAATTAATAGTAATAAAATCAAAGAATAACAATATAAGACCACATACTATTATTGCGATATGAAAAAACCTTATCAATATGTTTTTGCGCCTGACGAAAGTCGATCGCTTAGAGTTACCTACAAACCATAATATGGTCATTATTTTAAAACGACCGTTTTAGGTAATATATTAGATAAGATAAAGAGATAAGCGATATCATTAAAACGATGGTTACATTATTTATAAAAAAGATTTATCTTTATTTGATTAAATGTCTACTATTTTATGATCGCAAAATGATAACCTAATCGATCTGTGAAGCTTAAAGTAGTTACTTCAATCATTATGCATTATATGCAAGTCACTAAAACAGACAGCTAAAATGATGGAAAGATTTTATCATTGTTTGTCCACGCTTTATATGTTGCTTACTGTCGATCCGATGCGTTTTTCGAGTATTTGAACCCATATTTAAAATGTTTGAAAATAGTTTGCCAAAGCTGATATCATATGAACTCAGACCACATGGAGACCACAATAAATGAACGAAAGACTTATGCTGGCTTCTCTATAGTAAAACAAGCACTGCGGCACCTAAGCCAAAGTGGAACATACTTCAGGGATAGTTATTGTATATACTCGTAGTGTTGTTAATAACTAGCATCGTACAGCAAGAGAACAGCATTACAGGAAGAGATGGACAGTCAAAACAAGATGTTTGAAAAGGAGAAGGTAGCCGGGAACTTTTAATGACTCTACTTGATTCCTAAGACGCTGAAAAAAGTGTGAGTCATGAAGAATTTTAGCGTTTTTAATCGCTCAAGGTACGACATAAATTATTGTCTAAACTTTTTTGGTAAGGACTGAATTTTGTGCTCAATTTTCTGCGCAATTTTTGCGGCTATTATGCACTACCCGGAAAGTGGTTGCGTTCCAAATTGAGCTGTCATTGGTCTTGTCATTAAAGTGTGAACTATCTCAAAATATTGACAAAACATGCTCCTCTTTATTTGATATCGAATATTTATACGTACTATACTAATCGATCCATACGCAAACACTTCGATTCACTTATTACATAAAACAAATTGACTAACTTTAAGTACTTTGTTAACTCTTGGGACAGTTAGTAGACAGTTTCAAAGAAAAAAATGTATGTTTAATAGAAGGGCTCTTAAACATTCGTGAACTTTGAAATGTCTTTTAACCCTTCAGATTTTAAAATATTTTTACCTATAAGTCGAAACGACAGGGTGAAATTTTATGAAATTTCGGAATGCTCCCGAGGTATCTAAAATGTGATCCATATTTATAATTTTTTAAGTTGTCGTGAAAAGAAATACTATTTTAGAAAGAATATTTGAAAATTTTGCATTTAATGTTTGAAATAAACATTGATATTTATAAAAAATAAAAATAATATTTTAATATCAAAGTAAAAAAGTTACATTTTGCAAAAAGAGAATTTTAATCAAATTAATTAATTAATTCCATCTGTGAACACGTAGAATATAATGAGCGTTGCGTTTAAACTTAATAAAAACAATTAACAACTGTAATGTGGCGTGTAAAAAATGAGAGGAAGAATTTTTTTATAAAAAATTAGCCTATATTCAAAATTATAACAGTTATTTGCTTTGAGCACATAGGTTACAGGTTTGATTCAAGTAATAAACCAAGCAATATATATTGCCAGTCTGTATAAACCTTTCTATGTTTTTATAAATAACAAACAAGTAACTAATAAATCAATTTACCTTTGCTAAATTCACAGATATATCACAAAATCACACAACAATTAGTTGAACGCTGGGTCAAAGTTTTATAATAATTTAACTAGACCACATGCTTAGATATCTTCGCTAGCCGAATCATTTACTGTTACTGATGGAATAAAGACTGAGACCTGAAACATGAGACAACTATAGAATAATTTCGTCTTCTCTCTCTGCTGACCTAGACATTCATAATCATACATAATAACTCAATAACCCCAAGCAGGATAAACTTCATATGTCCTACACGTAATTTCGGTCTATGTACGCCGAGTTATGATGAAAGAGTATTTTGTGTTACTTTAGTAAGCAACATTGGATGGCTGATCAAAAAATGGCTAACGTTTTATTAAAAATAATATCTGTAAACTTTTTAAGCTATTTGTTCATTTTCAATATAGGCTCGTTCTATAGTTCCTTACATAATGTTGCAATAGACTTTAATAACACACATTAGAGCTCTTTCAATTGGTGTTTTCATTTTTGGCATATATAATCTTGTAGGCATCGAGTATTTTATTAAAAAGACAAATAACTAAGTTTGCATCACTTTATATTGATGTAACTAAGTTATTTGTCTTCTTAATAAAATTAATGACAAAGTGATTACGGGTTAGAAGATCTTTTCTTTAAAAAATCGATTGAAATATGTTTTCTGTTCAGGAGTTAATTTTATGTACTGCCAGAGTTACAAATGGACGAAAATGCACACAGAGATCACACCTGCAATTACAAGTACTTAAAATTTAACATCTGTTTTATTTATTTTATTTTAAACTCGACAAATAAAAATAAAAATAATAATTAAAATGCACATGAGTTAACAAAATACAGGAAACAGAAAATATAAATTAATAAACTACCACTATCCACCAACCATGGATAGTGCTTATATTTGTGTTGAATAATTTTCGTATTTGGAAATAAAAACAAAATAAGGTTAGAATTTTTGACGTGCCTAATTTTAGTTGGTTTAATTCTCTGCACGTATAATTCCGTCGATGGGCAATTCTGGAAGCGTAATATTGGTACATGAAATTAACACATATTTAATTTCATCGTGTAACCGATAGTTACTTAACCACATTTGCTTATTGACTGTAAGTTAGTAGTTATATCTAAAGACTTGGCTGCATGTCGATAACACCGCTTCTGGAGACGAAATGATAACAAAAGTGGAAAAAGTTATTTCAAATAAATAATAACTATAAGTTATTGAATAATTGAATATCGCTACATAACAAATCGGTCAATTTATCACAGTTCGACTTTCTTACACAATCAAATAGATTCTAAAATTGCTACCGATCATTTACATTTAGTGCAATTCTTTTTCAACAAAATTTCTTAAAAAGTTTCAATAACGTAAATAATGAATTTATGCATAATAATAAAATGGATCCTCAAATACTCTCGGAGTGCTTAATGTAACTCGGAAATAAAATCGAGATCTAAGACCGAAACCGATTTATGGTGTTAAAATAATTTTGAACCACCCTGTTTTAGTAAATAAATCATTCACTTAGGTCTTCACTGGGTTCAATGTTCAATTGTTAATAGTTATCCAACGATGGTTTTCTAAAGCAGCCTACCATAATACTTTGTATACGGAAATATATCTTATACCGGTCGGTGGCTGAGTTGACATCGCGTTTGGGTCCCAGACGTAGCGTGTTCAATTCCTCGACTGGATAAGTCCTCCATCCCAACACAAGCAACATTATCCGCTTACTGTGGTGATAGTAGGAGATTGTCAAATATTGTCAGGCTATTCGTAACCCGGGAATGTTGTCTTTCCTTTAAAAATAATTATGTTATTATATGTTCGTAAATATACATTTTTGTGATTTACAGTAAATATACCGTTTTAGAAATTTAAACCCGTACAATTGATACGTACCATTGGATAAGCTACTTTTAGAGCCATTTTGTTAACGTACGTAAACAAAATAGTCTATAATAGTAACCCTAGTCAAAATCAGTAGACGCATAGATCACTGAAATCAATAATATTTGAATGATTTATATTTTTTTTTTGTGAAAATTTGTTTTAATGAAAAATTATCTCAAGGATGTGTTAGGAATGCTAGGTATTTTCAGCTCCTTGGCAATTCGGCGCTCGAAACGGACTGCTTCTATTACGCTCGCATAGGGCCGGCACTGCATACCTATCACATTTTTTTGTAGCTTATCAAATGCTAAGCAAATGTCTGGATGATTGACGTTAAAAGAATATACATCTTTATGTTGTTGTGTCAAATAATCAAAAATTATAAGACGAAACAAATTCAATATTTCGGTGGCTTTATTGATTGAAGATTGTATTTATTACTCATGCTCTCTTAATCTAACCTAGCCTATAACATACTTTCTTCTTATTATTATTGTAATGCCGCAATTGAGCGATCTTTCGCCAAAAGTTAGGTTAGGTTAGGATGAACATACGCATACGTGATCATTCCCACGCCAAAACTTATTGATGCGAGTAGATATAAAGATGAAATTGTATGTAGGCATTTCGAATTTTGGTTGATTATATTCATGTTTTCATGTTTCCTACTCAGTTTAAAACGATAAGAATGTCAATGTGTTCCTTATACTGCCAGAATTAAAGAGTTCTCGAAGACGAGTCAAGGCCACGCTAGAACCAATTAAATGGATGAACCAGAATGGCGCAAACACGTGGGAATGCAGAGAAAGATCGTCACAAATATGTAGGTTCTCATTACTTCACAGAGTTATCGAAGACGGTTCAAGGTCATGATTAAACCAGTTGAATTAACGAAATAAACCAGAATGGCGCAAGCACGTGGGAATGCAAAGAAAGATCGTCACAAATATGTAGGTTCTCATTACTTCACAGAGTTATCGAAAACGGTTCAAGGTCATGATTAAACCAGTTGAATTAACAAAATAAACCAGAATGGCGCAAACACGTGGGAATGAAAAGAAAGATCGTCATAAATATATGTAGGTTCTCATTATTTCCCAGAGTTATCGAAGACGGTTCAAGGTCATGATTAAATCAGTTGAATTAACGAAATAAACCAGAATGGCGCAAGTACGTGGGAATGAAAAGAAAGATGGTCATAAATATATGTAGGTTCTCATTATTTCCCAGAGTTATCGAAGACGGTTCAAGGTCACGATTAAACCAGTTGAATTAACGAAATAAATATAATATTTTTTATCATGTCGGTACACCTATATAAAACTGTACAGTGATTTAGAAAAAAAATCAAGCTATCATTATTGGAGAATAATGATATGTACGAATTTAATTCATGTCTTATCCTTATCTTTATGAAACACGGTATTCATTTAACTTTTTTAATCATCGTGGTGGTTATGCTATCTTATATGAAGTGCTCTAATGATATCGCAACTAAATCATGACTTTTTGGATTAAACATAAATTTATATAATTTTTAACTGAATGTTGTATTATATTGCGTAGGTATGTCAAATCAGAAAACGATCTTGCAAACGAGACGTTAATGTGTAAAAATATTCTCGTTAAAAAATTTGTTGAAATTCAAAGTCATTTACCATATTTAATCTCTTACACCGGACAAATTAATTTTTAGAGCCGGCATTACGATTGTACGGTACAGTGAAATCTCTTTTACGCTAAACTATGGCTTCAAAAAATACTAAATAACTTTTTTTTTTAGTGGGAAACAACAAGGAGCTTTGCATTGTAGACTTGAATATTTGTCGAAAAACAAGACAGGATAACAAAATGTTTATTTCGTACCATCAACCTGTAATTACATTTTGGGAATATAATTTACCGCATATAATCAACATGTGCCTTCCTTAATCTAAAGGTGATAACCGTTGAATAATAATAATTGTTAATAAACCCGGTTTCAGGTTTTACTTTCGCACGCTCCAACAACATGTGCAGGTCAGGAAGTTACGACAGGTTCAGGTAGCAAACCTTATTGAGTAACGACAGTAACGATTTATTTACTTGCATTCAAATAATTTGCATTCAAATAATTAAACAACGCTTAAAAGGTTTTAATACTTTTTGGTTGAGAGGAAACCAATAAAAGTAGCCTATTCGGCACTTATTTGACACCAAATTCTTCGTTTGCTGAAAAATACTTGAAATATTTATCTATATGATTTCAATTAAACATACATAATATTGCACGAATTGTCTGTTTTTTATGTTATCTATATTTAACATTATATTGCTGAAGAAAAATTCTAAATGAAAGCGCGTTCGTTTCACGATTAATGATAGCAACAATACTTTGTGAATAATTTATCACGCCGTAAAAGTCTCCAACCAATCATTTTACTGTATTCTTTTAATTATGATGATTAAACTCTGATATAACCGAGAATCAAAATATTGAAAAGACATCGGAACCCGAACCGAAAGGATAGTAGGCAGTTTACATGAAGTCTCGCCTTCAATTAATGAGCGACAAAAACTATCTACGTGACAAAAATAAAATTGTAGGAAGCCTTGGCTGATAAATGTTATTTAATAAAAGTGACTCTTTATTAAAAGAATTTCGAAAATATTTAAATAAATGCTAAAATTAGTTGAGCATAAATAATTTTGTCAAATCTGAGAACGAAATATTAGATTGACAAAAACAACCACCGAGTGGTTATAGGCGTTATTCCGGTACCACAGAAATTCTAGGTTTCATTCCGAGTTGCAACTAACATTTATTATCTCTTGTTCTGTTTCACGTTTTGGTCAGATTTTCTTCTTCAATAATTAAAGAAAATAATTGATCAAAAATCTTCAGAGGCTTAAATTTTTGTATTTCCGTTGTGTGAACAGAGATTATTAAACTCCCTGACAGCTTATTTCACTTAAAAAAAATTGTTAATTAAATTGGCTCCAATCTCTAATAATATAATAATAACTATAATAATGCACTGCCATCGTCACCACTATTAAATTTCATGTGCCGACTAAGAAAATAAGACAAAATGAATCATTTTTCTGCAATACATACACGACCAACAATCAGACACACTCAGGATGCATAATCTAGGCAACCAAGTTTGCGGGTAATATTGATATATTTACCTACTTCATTTATAGAACTAAGCGTAATCTAAACCAGCACTTTGTTGAATCATACAAATTATAATAGCGTTGGTAATGTAGTTTTACTGATTTTTATAATATGTAGTATTATTCTAATTTTTTATTATTTTATGTTACAGTTACATGTTTTACTAATATGGTTCCATATTCAGTTTATCAGTTTGGTGTTATTTCATGCATTAAAAACTTTTTTTCATAATTTTCCATAGCTCTCTAGGTGTATTTAGTTCTTAAAATCCATGGAAAAGCCCGGCTGGGCGTAAAACTAAATTAATAAAAATTTACCCTCTTCTTTCGCAGTTGACATTCGACACCTTCACAGTCGGCAAGTTCGTTTCCTTCACATCGGAAGGATGCCCCGACGGCCATATGAGCATAAGGGAGGAAGGGCTGCCCTCTCCGCAAGGCCAGTGGTGCGGCTCTGCATGGGGGTACACAGTCTACTACAGCGAGAGATCCAGCCTCAATCTCACCCTGAGATTGGACCGGCTCAGCCAACAGGTAAGAAAATCTTATTTATTAAATGGTGTGTAAATCGGTGTGAGTCTTATAAAATTGATAAATGACAAAGAACGTTAATTTTTTATAGAGCCGATTAGATCAATTATTTATGATCAAATTGATAGAGGACATCATGTATGTGGATCATTGATAGTATAGATTGGAATGACATTTTACGAAACCTCTTTTTTGGCCAAAGCCTAAGCACGGTCCCATATCTTAGCCCATATTGTATCGTACCTTGATCATGTAAAGTAAATTGTTCAGTAAAACTATTTTTGTTGTTGATTTTAATTCACACTAATCGATTATTATTTTTAACAAAAGCATTCCTCGTCTGCCGCCGTTACAAAAATAATGTAATGATGGTATTTTTTATGAATTACATAACATAAAGAAATGTTTTTATTAGATGACCTGCAGGACCCGGCTGACCAAGCATGACCAAGGTACGGGGCTTGTCCGTTGTCGGAGGCTCAGTCTTCTCCCCTATAACAAAAATACTAATAAGATTATTTTCCCATGAAAATATTGAACAAACAAAAAAATTTTACTCTTTCATAAATGTTAATTAAAAGCAGAATATTATGGGACACAGCGAGATATCTGAAGCAGCAAAAACAAATTTCTTTATTATTAGGTATTTTCTCTCTATCTTTTACAAGACAACTGCTTTCCATCCGCGCTCGACATCTTTTCATTGAGAAGGTATGAATATTTAATATGTTGCACAAATGTAAAATTATTGACGTACAAATAGATTTTTCAATTTGTAAGGAAGGAAAAAGTTGTAGAAAAACCGGTATTGGAATTCGGTCGAAGCCGTGAAGTGTAACTAACACATTGTATAAAATTATGTCAGGACATTATAATATTATTTATACAGAAAAGCAAACAACGACAAATCGACAAAAGCCTCTAATACATAAACCTACATTTCACTATCACGTGAAAACTATCTGTGCCAAGGTCCAATTTTTCATAGCGATGGACTATTATCAATGTGATCGTATTTAATAACTAGTAGATTCTTTGCAATGTCACGTTCAGATGATCAGGTATCATGCAATAAACAATAAATATTTAAATTTTTATTGGTACAACATTTCTTTCAGCTTTGAAGGTTATACCCATCAATATAGTATATCATTTAAAAAGAAGATGATACTAACAAATAAACGAAATATGCAACAGAACAAAACAAAACAGAACATAATCCGAGACACTATCTAGATTACAGACCAATTATTTAGATTTTTGTGATCATTAAAAAGATAGCTGCCAAAAATATGGGAAAAATAGTTGCGATATAATATTGTTATTTCTGAATTTAAAAATTGACATCGACAAATATGACTTATAATAAATACGTACCAATGGTTGAGTGGATAACAATGTTGTCCCGTTAAGACAGTGATCCTGGGTTCGATTCCAAATTGAGACCCTTCAACTTTTTTTTTATTTTCTGTCTTATCTTGTTCTTTTTTTCATGTTTTGTTTAGATTTGTTAGTATTATCTTTTTCTAATTCAATATTATTTTTTTATATTTATTTTGAAAAGATACATTAAATTATATGGAAGGAAGGTTTTGTCTGTCCAACTAGGAAGGTTTCCCGTTTTTGGACAGTCAAATTGACTGGTTTCAAATTATCATACATGTACAGAATTACAATTAAATAACAGTAACATAAAATAATAAATAGTAGTAACACTATATTGTTGAATAATATGACAAGCGCCTTGAGTAGGTAATACACTAATGGCGAATGTAAGGAAAATAAAAAAAATTGGGTTAAGAATTTTAAATTTGAGAGTAAAAAAGTATATAAAAGCGAACATACTAGGCGTCCGTGATGAATAATGCAATCTGTTTCTATCAATTTACGAGTAATTTGAAGTAACCGTAGTCAATGTTGAATAAGTAGTTTCAACTCAAAAATTCAATATTAAAAAAATCGTTGAATGCGTTATCGACAACTTTTAAACATCGGATGAGGTTTCGTATCCTACGGACCACGTTAATTTGCATTTCGAAAAATTAGGTATAGTAAATTTTGGTTTGTTTCTGAATGATAACGTTGGACGTTGGCGTTGATGTCGTCAGTTCCTTTTTAATACTTTTTTCTCCCACCTGAGTTATTTCTACGCGAAGAATTTAAAAATTATTTAACTACACAAATAGTGCCCATAAGGATATAAATATAGATTTTACTACCAACAAAAGTATTATAGATATTTTAGATAAAGAAGGTGGAAGCCAAAAGTACAACACTTTTTTTAATATTTTGTTTAAATTGATTATAATAATTATTATTTTTTTTGGTAAACTAGTGAGAGAGTTAGCACTTACAATGCCTTTCTCATATAAAATAAAGTTGGTTGTTTTCAGGTGAAAAAATGTAACAAGCAGTAATTGTTGAATGAAACACTAGTATATATTGAATTATTTCGCGGATAAGAGATAAGCCGCCATAGCTCAGTGGTCAGAGCTGTCGACCGGAAATCGAAGGGACACGGGTTCGAGTCCCGTTGGCGTCATGTATCTTTTAGCAGGAGATTTTTCAATGTGGATGAGTGTTTCAGGCGAATAATTATTGCTTGTAAAATAATGATTATAATAAATTTAAATTCAAAGTTTTAATAAATGTTTATCGGTTCTGTCCATCACTAGTATAAACTAGTTTGTACTAGTAATGGACATAATCAAGAATACTTGTACAAAATTGTCAAGAAACTTTTTTCGAACTGCTGAAGTGGTCCACGGATCAAAATGATCAGTGAATATATGACCTAGGATGACACTGTTTCTGACATGAATTTTGTCTGTTACGTAATTTCTCCCAATAATAAAACTCTGCTTGGTAGCAAAGTCATGAAATTCAACCATTTTCTTTCTGAACCACGATATTATTTATCACAAGTTCTTGATCGTTGATTATTATTACGTTCAACTTACAATCTAATCCAAACCACCGATTATTTTTGTTATCGTTTTTTTTATATAATATCTAATATTATCTCTGGTGATTACAAAAATAAAGATTCAAGTGGTTTTGAATGGAGATAACTTACTATAATTTAATGAAAATAAATGTGTTTTTATTCCTTCACCACCTTTAAAAAAAACATACGATAACTTTATTTATTCTTGCTGATGTGTTATTAATTTCTAAGTTTTTTTTGGGTTTACTGTTGTTAACTTCTAGTAACTTTTTGTTCAGCGTTTCCAAGGGAGTAACTACCAATAATTGCACTCACCTCTTACCCTAGTATTGCAACAAAATGGCATAACATCGGTAGTTTCCAATGTCAGGACGGTATAATATATAACTCACCTGAGTTTCTCCCCAACTTTGAAACTTACTTCAAAACTTCATGAGAGTCTGATACAGGGAAGATCTCTCCAGTCTCCCGTGGACTGTTTTATATTAATAGGTGATATGGGAATTCGTAATATTAGTTCGCGACTTACTACCAGGAACGGGGGCGGCACAGCGGGCCGCTTCTACTCCAGGGAGGCGCGCGACGTTTTTATCGTAATTTACGGCTGTTTGCAAAGCCTTGAAAATTTTATTTTGAAACATCGCGAGCGCTGTGGCGGCGGGCGTCAGAATTGTTTGAATCGTGCGCTCTTTTGGTCGATCACACACAGAGGTGAGAAGAGACTCGAAAAAGTTCCATAGAACATTCATTTATTGTGTTAGTTATTTTTTATGAACTACTGTTGCATGGAGGTGAGATTAAGGCTCAAAATACGGCGTATGGAACGCTATTCATCTTTATCTTTGCACTTCACACTCCTTGCTCTTTTTTAATTGTTTGATTTGAAACATATTTTGGTGCGCCTAGGGGGGTAATACCGACTCTTGAGTAGTAAGCGTGGCAAGACCGAATATGCTCTTGTACGGAAACGGGATGACGCCTCATTCGGACTCGGACATTCGGCTCTTTCATCCCGGCCGCCAAAATTCTCACTGAATTTGGCAATGCATCTATTCTAAATGATGATGAAATTTTCATGTGTAATATATTTTATGTGTTTGTTTTAATTTTAATACTAATAATGATTATTTTACTGTCAAAAATATAAAGACTTGTTTATTTTCATTTTCACTTTTGACAATAAAAATAAAATTAATGTTTCACATCTGCCATTCGTCCCGTGACGTTATTATTTTGTTACTTTTCTAAGTTCTTCTATTATATCAACTAACGCTTAACGTGAGACGAAACAATTTTTTTTTTTATTTTCTGTTTTACCCGATACAATAGTTTGATTTTCGCATATAAAATGTTAATGTAATGCACATTGAAACAAGTATTCTGATTCTTGACATGAACCGACGCGCACGAATCGGATTCAATCATAGAAAATTTTGATGTCTATGGATTTAATTGTTTTCATTTGCATAATCAATCAATAATCAAATCATAGAAATGATACAAAATTTTAAAATGTCCTAACAGCCGGGAGATAGTCATTCTGGTAAGCACAATCACTAAAGCATTATAAGTTGTTTGAATCTTCTTTATGTGTATGGTGTACCTATGGTTCCATGTCTATCGCCCGTCGTCGTACCATTGTTAATTTGACAAAGTTGTAGAATATATTACAGAGAATAAAATATCGGTAACCGCAAAATTATAAGTACATGAAAATGGGGTCCGCGAATGTCTTCAATCCCAATAAGTATAAATACGGCCGCCACGGGAACCATTCATTGGATAACCGTAACCTATGCCATGGGACACGTAACAGCGGTGAGGTTTCATGGGGTTAAGGATTGTCCAGGCCAGTTGAGTGAGAGCCTTTGACCTCTCGAGCCGGACCTTCTCGAACTCTTCTTCATCGCTTTGCATCATAGTGTGAGGCATGTATTTTCATACATCTTTCACTCTTGGACACGATGACCTCCAGATTCCTACCCATCCCTCATACTTTTTCGTACCCAGAACATTATATCCCTAATTTCCTTAAAAACCTACCAAACAGCATCTCCAAAGATGAAAATATAATAAAAATTATACTGTCTGTCACTGTTGATCAACAGTATTTGACATTTGGCCCGATTAAGGGAGGGTACCTTCGAAACTAGTTGACATTATAAATACGAATGAATAAAGGCTAGATTATATCAGATTGTTTTACAATTTCCTACGTTTAATGGCCACAAAATAATTGCCAAACGATTGCAATCGGAATATTATAATATATTAATGTATAATATATTGAGTATCTACACGCGATGTTTCTTAACAACTAAATTTCAAATATAATTCAGTACCTAGATATATTATGACGCATACTTATATTTTGATACTGATGGTGTTCTGTGCACTGGTGGGAATGGTTCACATCCTACTGCGACATCTCTCATCTCCAACCGTTATTTTATTCAGGCGTGTGCTGCTTCAATCACTCCCATCAGCACAGTCGTGCATTCAAATCGAAGTCAATTACTCTGCTCTCAGCGAAACTGCGCTCAGTCTCAACTCAACTCAAGGGTGGCGGTGGTGCTCAGATCGCTTCCACCGCAGCCGAGACCCACACGGCAGGTTCAGGTTCAGGCCCCACCCGTCATCCGGCAGACACCACCTTCCACGTGGTCGGGTTTAAATTAATTTAATTGCAGCTATCTCTCACGGTGAATTATTGAGTGGAGCTCACTGCTCAGTGTTCACTGCAGGCGGCAACCTACGTTTAATTGCCGCGGATGGAAACTGTACACCGTGCCGGGAGTTTCTAATGCTTACGGTTAACTCAAATAACAAAGGCAATAAATAAACTACACCCTGTATAATAAAGTACAAGTACCTACCCACTAAAACAAGTATAAAAAATAAACCCATGACAAAAACCAAGTTTTCTTTATTATAATACATACATTTTCAATTTTGGCTCTTTTCAATCTCTTTAGCCGGCTGTAGCAATGAGTGTACGTGTGTATGCTACCAATGTATAGACAACGAGTCTATCTGCAAATTTCAGCTCGATCGGATGTCGGAAAGTAGGTTAATCTCCACTTCCAAAATTTGCACTAATTCAAATCGAAATTCAAATGGATGTATTTAACAATCAGTGATTTTTTTTTCTCAGTTCTAACCGAATAAATTCTAATTGTTTTGTAGAATTTCATAATTTTTTAAATAATTTTGTTCTTCTTCAAACCAAAACTTCTGTTTCAAACATTACACCGTTTTGAATGCAGATATGGTAGACCCGTTTCGTGCATCATTGACGTTCGTGAATTGTCTCATAAATAATTCTATTTTTTCTGATTCTTGAAATGACCCAAGTAATTGATTCACTTTCATCTATCCAGGGTCAAATACGAGACCACATTGGGGCATTCTCAAACAAGGAAATGATAAAACAAAACGAACTTCTAAAATTAGCGTAACATTAAGACATATAAGTAGCAGGTGAATTATGGCAGTTCTATAGCAATTTCACTCGCAGGACCAATAGTTCATCGACGACAGATGTGTGTGCAATTCACAAAAAAGATATAACGTGTTTGTGAAAATTTTGCAACGTAACATAAAACGCTTATTCAAATTGACGCAATCAATGACATTACAGTATATATAGACGCGATTTAGAAATCTCTTAGTGGCAAGCAAAAAATACGTCAATTGTAGTGCTTTCGATTTCGAAGTTTTAGTACTAAACTGTCTCGTGTCGCGTAATGCTCTGGTGTATGATGAGAACTTGTTATAATTACTCGGCAAACAATAGTAAAAGCCAAGGAATAACATTTCATTATATCGATTTTTATAAGTAATGCATTTGTTTCCCGTCCGATAATTTTATGCGTCATAGAAAAAATGCAAGGCCGACAGTAGAGGTCTGGGGGCGCAACAGCCATACAACAAAGTCAGTGCTTTCGCTGACTGTTTAAAATACGCTGATCATTTTATTTATTTATTTGCTTGCGGTAAAATTATATTCAAATGAGCAGTAACAATGAGTATCAACAAGAATCGCCGTCATTTGCAAACAGTCGTTATGGTTCGGCCCTTTTATGTCATGGCACTAATTTATCACTTGATTCCTTCAGGATTCCTTACTTCCGTCAGGCGTCCAGGCTTTTAACTTTAGCTGGCCTTGGGGTAGTATCCGACGCAACTTTTAAATACGAAAACGCCGCCCGGTCCTATAATTTATTTCGTTCATACACGTGTATTTTTTTCATGTTTATCTTTGTCGCACATGAGCAAAGTGAGAATAAAATTTTTTCTGGAAACGTAAGAGTGATCGTATCATGATTTTGTGAGACAATAACAAGTCTAGATATACTGTAATTACGTCACACACAATAAGGTCATTGGCCGCAATACAAAAGTTTCCAAATATGTATTTAACGTATAAACTGGCAAATGGTAAATGATTTTTAATGTTCAATTAAAAGTATGTTTTTGCGCCCCTGTTTGCCAATTTGACGCCCTTCAAAGACGTCTGAGCAGACTCGTGCCGTCGCTAGGCAACGCAGAAGAACTCACCGAAGATCGAAATATGCTCAACACTGGATGGGAGGTGATCAAAAAGTTACAAATTTTCACGTTCTCCGAATTACGTAGTAAAAGCATGTAATTGATCATTAAATACGTTTTACATTGCTTTCCTTGATAAAGACTTCAGGTTACAACTGTTAGGAGCTGGGTAGGTACCTGCAAAGAGAAAATATTGTATACTTGAAAATCCCGTTAAAAACGGGATTGCAGGCATTTATAAACGTTTAGAAAATGATTAATATATTATGACGATGTCTGAACACGATGGTCACGAAATTCATAATATTTTTGCATATCCTCATTATATATTATTAAGGCCAATATACTATGTGCAAAAACACCTTTTCCGATATATTAGGAATTCACTAAAAGTTTTACATGAAACGGCCTGCAATCCCATTTAAACGTGATTACCAATAATCTGAATATATTCTAAATATATTGGAAATATTATTTTTTCTCCGTGAATGCTTAAACTTTAGCAGGGTTTTAAAATAGAATTATGATAATTATACTAAAGAAAAATTGATATTCGAAAATCAACGAAATGTTGAAGAAGTTAAATATGTTGTCACTTAATTAAATTATTTACATCAATACTTTATTTTTAAAATACAAAATAATTAATGGCCACACATCAATTGAATTTTTAAGATAAAATGAAAACCTGCAACTCAAACACACACGTGAGATTAGGAAAATATATGCAAATGAAACTTTTAAACTTAAATTGAGAAAATGTGTGAGTGATTTTTTCTAAAATAAAATAATAAATAATTTGTGCATAAAGACTGTATTCGGACAAAAATAACTATACACCTATATATATTTAAAATACCACAAATAATCAAAATAAATAAATTAATTGAATTGAATTTTTAATATTTATACATTGCTGTGAATTTTTTTTGAAAAGTAGTTATTCAATAAGAAGTTAACTGTAGGGTTATAACAAATTCTCTATTCATTAGAATAATCACCACGAAAATTAACAAAATATGAGTATGCCATTTGGTGCGAATCTAGTACTAAACGCCAATTGATAAAATCGGTACCTTTCTATGACAATATGTTTTACAGGAGTATCAAAATACTTCTTATGAACATGAATATCTTCATATTAATTTTTCTCAAGAAGTTTTATGTGTATCTGAGAATAATTAATCTTTAACCATGTTTCAAGTCTCATTAAGGACCGGTTGTTTCACAGAATTTGAATAATTCATCAAATTTTGAAGTTTCTATTCAAGTTCTGTTATTATTTCAGTTTTATGAATACAGTGATGATATAATAATAGAACTTGAAGAAAACTTTCACAGAACTTGAAAATCAACTTTGAAATTTGATGAATTGTTCAAATTATCTTGAAACTCAATCTTGTTCATAAGACATAAATCTTCATAAGGCATGATTCTCCAATCCAGGCCGCTCGCAATCGCCGTTGAAAGTACGTACATTGGTCGACATTCTTATTCTTGAGTCTCGTCGAAGATACATAAACTGTCAAAAGTCATTCCACTCGAGCAACGAGTGATTCCTCCTGAACTTTTTTACACCTAAAAAGTGAATATTTCTTTCTTGTGTAAAAACACGAGAAGAAAAATTTGGGTTTTTTATCAAAGGCATGCACTGCGAATTAATGCGAAATCTTGTGATTTTGTTTTGAAAATTTGATCGCCTAAAAATATTTTTATCAGCCCAGAAAAAATTATGCCTATAATTGCCAAATCTCCTACTTACCAATCCCTTTTCCACGATGATTTTATTTTATACTGTGGTAACCTAAGTTTTTTTTTTAAATGGGAAAACATTTTTAATATTTGTGGCTGAACTTTATAAAATAAAATAAAATACGCTTTTTGGCGATGTTCATTTTACTTTAATCAAAACAGGCGGCCGATGTAAAGCGGAAATTTCAACCTTATTGCCATCTACTTGAGGAGGTTATTATTAATGGCCACGGGTTACACAACGCCGTGCATCGCCTTAAACTTCAATATTCTTTTGTTTATTTTGATCACATTCACCCCTCAAATCGGACTTCTCTGATAAGATATTATATTAAAATCTTAAGCACAAAGAACGTGATGTTCAAATAACTATCTCCTCGTCTACCACAGCTGCGGTTCCAAACATTTTATAGATTGCAGACCAAGATGCAAAGAATTGTTTCAAGTTTCATTGATACTTTTTTTTTTGTGTTTCTTTATTCATAAAAATTTAAATGATTACTGTTTTTTTTATTTTCTACAGCCACCATACTAGGCACATGCCCGTGTTATGGTAGCCAGCCCGTATTATACTGATACCTTACACAAGTTTTTACTAGAGAATGTCGATATATTCCTGAATCTGTATATAGGTGAAGCTGTTTTAGTGCATATGAACATAGTGGATAGATACTTCTAGTAGTTCTGTAAACACACGGAGAAAAATAAGCATTGCTAATTTGTTAAAAATTTATTTAAAATCATAGGTTTACTTTACAATATATGATACTTTAATGTTGAAAAATGCATATGGGAAAGTTCAAATAAACATGACGATTTCACATGAAACTATACTTGGACATTAAAACGGCCACGGAAAATACTTGACAATTCTTGAAACGGAAACGGAAAATACAAAACAATTTACAGACAGACGAAATGTAACACGGTTGACTAAAACTAGAACTTGGCTTAACATTATGTACTTACTAGGTACCATGATTGATTATGCTCGAGCGATGGTTACCCACATTTTTATAGGTGATTTTAATGAATTAAAATTATAAAATTAGTTATCGTTTATTAATACATAAAACCTAAAAAATGGGATAAAGGGTGGAATCTAGGTGGATTAATTGGCTACCACAGTAATCAGTAATATGTTTCCATATTCATATTTAGAGATGTGACATTAATTGTGTCGAACTGCCGACACGTTATACACACAATCCTAGCTTTATTGTGGCGGTTCATCGTATGTATGACATTAGGTGAAATAATTTTTTTAAATTATGTAACATAATTTTTTTTAGTAAACATAAAATAATGTTAAAAGTTATTTCCTGTCGTTCAGTTAATATTTGAAATAATCAACAGATCTTATTACTTTTAAGGAACAACCACGAAGGCAAAATATATCCGCAAAGTTTAACTATATAAAGTCAGCCAAGCAGGCAATGGGTTCTTAATTTCCCCAGGGACGAAGAAACCTTCGTTTATGGCCCTAACTGGACAATATAAGATTTATAGACGATTCTTTTAAAGCATACATACGCTTTGTGTATTGCTCTCTAATCCACTTTATTCGTCTCTGGAGGTACACATTATGTGGCCAGAATGAAGATTATTAAAGGTTTCCCCTTACCTTCATTAAAACGACAAACTGAATACGTTTTACATGGGTGGTTACTAGGAAACCATAAAAGGCTATTTATGGTTGGTCTTCGCTGTTTCTTTGGTTTTGTGTAGAACGTTTAAATGTAGGTATGCAGGTTTAATTTATTTTTAAAATAAATAAAATAATTAAAATGTAGTTATTCTGGAATATGGGGAGGTCAATAAAATCCGACGTATCCAATAGAATAGAGAGTGTAAATACACATAAATTTATTAGAATTAAAAAAAAATTAAAATTAAAATAAAAGTTTGATAATTGAGGTACGATGAGAAAAATATAAATGTATAAGCAAGTAAATAAGGAAACATCGTCGATTTTTCTTTTCCTTGACTTAACTGATCCGTTGGATTGAAGACTAATGGGGCCAATATCGTCCTCCAATTTGCTACAATATTCGAACCTGAACTCTGAAGGGATTCCATGATGAGGACATTTGTGGAGTGATTGATCCCTACCCTCATTTCTTCAACCCTTGTTCTCATTAAGGCTGCAAATCCGAGAACTCGTCCTTCCGCAAGCACGAAGGATACGCTGCAGTGCCTGGGAAGTCCAAGCAACATGCGGTATGAATTATATTGCAATAATATGAAAGGGAGAATATTTAAGTTAACAAAGACAATCAAATATTTCGTGGGGGAATGAAAAAAAAAAGTAGTCAAACAAAAGCTAAAATAAGTCTGTAATTCAGTGATTTTAAGCACGTATTGTGTTATTGGCATTCACACTGAAACCGGTCATAGTATTAATGATTAATTTTGTTTGATCGTTGTGCAGGTACCAGCGAGCCCATCATATAGCCAGAATAAACATTTGAAAGATTATTCTTCTGTGCATGTTCTTCGTTTTCCCTACATACATTTTAACTGATATTTTAGATGGAATAATTTTTCTATGAAAGTGGCGGGCTCTTTGCTCTCCGCTGTTCAAATAGTACAGAGAAAATCTAATAATTTCGAATACAAGAAAAGACCGTAATATATTCATAGTGAAATTGAAAAACGACAACACTTATTTAAATGTATAACTAGATTCTTCATGTTTCTAAGAAACACTAACTAACACGAATAGAGCCTGCTTGATTTAACTAGAACTCAAATCAATATTATAACTCTACGATGATGTAGGTTCTCGTTTGAGATAAAACATAACCTAATGTCAGTCAATTATTATCAATGTAAATAAAATTGTTTCCATCTAAATAACACGTTGAATTATTCTCCTGATATTTACCGACACCGAGAACTAAATGGTATTTATATTTTAAGATTATTTACTATAATATTGTTTTTAACCGAAAGAGACGAGTAAGATAATAATAATTCTAAGGTGAAGTATTTTATGCTTAATAATATCTGCTATTGTTAAAGTGAATTTAAAGGGTTTGTGGTTTCTGATATCTTGGGTATTTAATGTTGGAGATTCCGTCTTAGTTGCCCTGGGCTTTGTTTGCAGCTTATTTTCGGTAATTCAATAAATATTGCTTGTAGATAGGAATATTTACATTGCTTCGTGATTAGAGTTAGAACTACCTAAACAACATAAGAACTAACATTGTTTCTCGTGTAGAGTATAACTTATAGGAATAATGAAAACTCTGGGATACCTCGGAAACGAATACGAAGTAAAAATATAGTGTACTAAATGTTAAAAGGTTTGAAACACGGTTTAATTTTTTTTATTGATGCTACTGATATTCATTGTATGCTTATGAAAAACTTTTTCGTGCTTAACGGCAGCTGTGAAACAATGTTTGAAAAGGTAAGATTTACATTGAAGCAAACAGGAATCATGGCCTGTTATGAGTTGCAATACTATATTTACATTGAAGACAAACAGGATTCGTGGCCTGTTATGAGTTGCAATTCTATATTTAACGTTTTTAGGATTAGATCTAGGTACCTATCTGTCAAACTTCCGTTTAAGATGAAAAAAGCAATGCCTTCATATCTTTCGTTAATTGTTCATCGGTAAAGAGAGAAGTTTATCACAAAATTGTCTCGAATGATTCTCAATTAACCAAAATACTAATTTCCTTGCATCCATATGAAGACGTGCATGCACTTTATAAGTTGGCAAGATAACGATAATAGCAATCAGCGTTGAAGTCATCAAAATATGAGCATACCTAACAACTGTTTTCTTTTACTGGCGAAAATATGATTATTGTGACTAAAAACAACACACAACCATTTTCCACCTGCAACATATTCTTTCTTATAAAATTCAACTTACCCATTAAAAGATTCAATTTTTAAGGAAACCTTAAAAAATCCAAGAAATTATTGGCGTTTATAACTGCGGTGAAAAGCATTATTTGCAATATCGCGATAAATCTGTAATATTTTCGCGGTCTGTCTAAAAAGGAGATTTAGTACTGAAAATTTTTAGAAATCGGGTCATTTCCGATTCCAATGGGAAAGATATGAATCTTGCAGTATTTTTGGCAAAGACAGACCCTCCCGGGGCCTCCTCCTTTAAAACGGCCCACGATTCCATCTGAACAACTTGAAAATATTTTCATCTCGAATTTCGCACCCCTCCGAGACAATTATGTATGATTGATATTATTTTGGATTTATTACCGCAGAATGCAGCGGGCATACTAAAGTAAATGATTTATTCCAATAAATTTCAAAGCTTTTAAACGTATAGTATACCAAAGGGAAATGTGCAAACTATCGCCCTTATGATAAGTAATTTAAGACAAAAATAATTTAAAAACAAAAATTGAGAAATTTAAAACAATCAAAAATATTTGATTACATACATGGATGTTGAAATTTACACAGTGAAAAGGGATAAAAATATTTTTGAAACTTTGCCTATATTTTTATCTGTAGGTATATGTACGAGTGTGTTAGTAAAACTGTTTAAGATAATGACACACTGGAGCAACATAGGCAACTTTTCCTACGCACGCAACGCCAATTTGAATCGTGGTAAAGCGAAGTTCAATGGATTTTATGTGATGCCAGTCTGGACTGGTGTAATGAAAAATACTTTGCATTATGCAATCGGTCGTACGGCAATACGAACATGCAATGCAAATAAATCACTTGGTAATGTCCAACTAAATCCATATTTGAGTTTAACAACAAAATGAGCAATAAATGTATAAAAATAAAAAAGCATCTATTTTTTTATAAAATGTATCTATTATTAGTTGTCCAGATGTCTTGATGCGTTGCGTATATTGCTTACTGGGCCCAGTGTGTCTTTACCTTTAACGTTATATTATATTGCATGTACTACGTATCCAAGTCAATACACATGGATGAAGTAATTTAAGTACATAAAAGTTAATATCAGTGTTTAATACTTATAATTTATTGTTAATGTAAAGGATAAAACAAAATTAGTAGGTTTACGTTATTTTTATATCAGAACAAAACAAATTAATTGACAATCACCATTTGTTTTAACCTAAAGAGAATATGGCCGTAACTAAGTTATTATTTTTGAAAGTAGGTACTTACATATTTGTATCATTAATGCCTCTTCGCTTTTACATAATATAACTCATAGTATAAACTTTAACATGATATTAGAATTGTAAAAGAAATAAAGAGCCCTTATGAGCATGTAAAACAGAAAAGGGTTAGTTAATTGAAGTTAACCCCTCCAGGGACGGGATGATCGGGCGTCTATATTTTATATTAGTATTTTTATCTTTTTTTCTATTAGGCGGAAATACTTATTTTTTTTGTCTTAGTAAGAAAAATAATAATTCTTTCTAGTTTGTCTCAAATATACTGGAATCCATTAATAAAATTAAAAAAATAGCCAAAATAAATAATTAATATTTCGCGCCGCTCTCGTAACAATCGGCTTAAACTAAAAAAATATTTCTTATTTTTAATTATATGAACGAAATAAAAGTGAAGGTAAAGTTTTCTTACAAATTCCCCAAACAAATCTAACGTGTTTTCGAAATATCGAGTTCTCTCAATTTTTCTATGATTGGAATAAAAATTTAACTCAAAATATGGTTATCGTTTTAGAAAACATTTTTCACGTTTGATATTAAAATTTTATGATTTAGAAATAGTAATGTATTTTAAGGAAAGATAATTATATCAATACGAGCAACATTTTCCGCTTACTGTGGTGGTAGTAGGAGATTTTCAAATATTGTCAGGTTATTCGTAACCCGGGAATGTTTGTCTTTCTTTTTAAAAATTAATTAATTAATTAATATATATTTTATATAGTAGATATATAGTATGGTTTTATTGTAAGATATGGCAAATTAATTTTTTAATAAAATGGTCGTAAAACATTTAAGTATTTGTGCCAGAACTAATAAATTAAATAAAACACACTTTTTGGCTTTTTTTTCATGCATAAATCAAAACAATCGGATTTTGTTGAACGGGAATTTCAACCTTACGGGAGTGTTATTTTAGCGACCCTATTCCAAAATTTGCACGACGTGGTTCATCTCTTTAAGAACATAATGCAAAAGACTATATGTAAATTTAATTTAATTTATTGATTAGACACTTTTGTACGTTGTTTATGATTTATGTATTTTATGACGATGTAGGCATTTAACTACAAATTGCTGCATACGGACCACTCGAGCGATTTTGCATATTGTGGTAAGTTTTCAAAAACGTTTTGAGTGATCGCTTGTCATAATGGACCCAATTTATAGAACTTAAAATTATGTAATTAACGGCAAAATCTATATTGATTAATTAAATTTATACCGCAGATAGTTGTTCATATGTTTCCATATTAATATTTTGAGGAATGATTTTAATTAAATACTATAGTAGATGAGTATAATATGTACAATTGCTCCAGTGGATATGGCGTTGTGTAAAAAAAAATAGACTCAGTTTTACATATACGGCATTTTCACTGTCAAATTAAGTTTCGTTAGAGCTATGTTTTTCTTAGATGTACAAAAATAATTACTTTACTTTAAATAGTTCCCAAGAAAAACTGCTTTGAGTTAACTATATTACTACAGCAGATTTGCTTTAAAATGTTTTAATTTTCCCTTGACAGACAAAATAATTTTAATTGTTGGTTTAAACAAATTAATACATTTCTATATATCTTTTTAAATACACTAGTATGTAGCATTCCGCTTCCGAAAACATTTCCATTACAACCAAACAACCCCCAATTTAAAAAAAAATATAATTCCAAATATAACATAACCAACCAACATAAGTACCATAAACTAATAAAAATAATATGGAAATTACTATGAAGTAGGTACCTATAAATATTTTTATCCAATTTGCTTTCAGTTCCTAAGGCGGTTGGTACAATAATAATAAATTGTGTCTTTCGCCTCATATTTTTATAACCAGAGTATTTTTTTATTCCAGACCTGAAATATTATTTGGTATCGTTCCTCCCAGACACTTTCATGCGTTGTTTATGCTTTATGTCTTTTACGCCCCGCAACGGGCGTTTTCCACGATCCTTAAAACCTCGTTATTTATCGGCGGGTTAATTGCAAGAGTAAAATTTATGAGAACGCGCAGCCGATTACTTTTTTTCAACGTGTTCTTTAGCTCTCTTATACATTTTCAGTGTTTTTCAAAGTAACTTTAGCAGGGGTGGATTAGGCTAACAGCGAAATAGAAATGTATCGGCGGGCAAAGATTAAATTGGGTGCATTAAAACATTCTATTAGTTTTTTTAAATATGTGAAACCTAACTGCAACTGAAATTTGTGAGTCCCAACTGCTCCCAATCGTCTGAAGTCAGTGAGACTATGGCATCCCTGATTGGGGTATGTTGTGAGGCTGAAGCTGGTGGGGAGGGTAAGAAAATGTGGAGGAGGAAAGTGAGGAAGTACCTGGCTATTCAGATCTGGTCAGCAAATACGGTCTTACACCAGGACGATACTTAATCTCTTAATATCTTAATCTCTTAATCTCTGAATATCTTCCACTCTGGAACGAGCCGAAAATATACTATACATTATTTTCAATGAGTACTTTATGAAATAACACAATTTAATCAATTAAAATTTACCTACGCACGCTGAGATTGAACTAAATTTTCATAACTATTTGCAAAAAATATATGCAGCGCTTTTTTGTACGTTTTCCGTGCTTAAAAAATATCTGCTCCTTCTGCTTATTGGTTACGTAAGTTGTGTATACGTGGTATAAAGGAGATAATAAAGGAATTGGTATTGACATTATTGTTTCAGTAGAAGATATTTTTAAATCGAGTGACTCTATTAGGATCGTGAAATGAAATCAATTGCTGGAGTTAAATGCTTATCAATAATGGAATTAATGATTAAAAATAAAAATGACACCAGATTCCAATCTTCTGTGAAGTATCAAATATACCAATATTATTAGTCACATGATAGAATTTTCTTTTCTGATGAAAAGGGAGAGATAAATTGTTTTCGTTTTAATCATTACTATTATCGTATGTTGTAGTTAAAATCATAATGGAACGAGGTCTTATTAAAGCAGATCTTTGATTTATTTAACTAATTAATAAATTATTATTAAAAAAAATATTCATCATTTTATGTTTGATTAACTGAAGCTTTTCTCAAAATAACTTCATTTCGTTGACCCTGTTCACCAAGTTACACTTTTCAGTTCATGTTATGCAGTAAGTTCATGTTATGCAGTAATTATTATTTCACAATTAAATTGTCTTAAGGAAAGAAATACTAAAAGCGTTTGCTCGCACATGCCCTATTCAATAACTAAGTGTATGCACAATTTTTTTCCGGAGCAGCATGAGTAAGCAGTTGCCTATATTTTCCTCGGGGCCCTGGAGGACAACTGAGCCAAATTTGGGACGGATGTGAAATATATATTTCAAAACACTTCTCATATGTCTTACCTGATATAGTTGGTTGATGTACCTACCTAATAGAATACTCAATAGAATACTCAGGAAACGTATCATTATTTAATAACGTTATTGTTTTCATTGTCTTATAGTGTACATTTAATTCACTTACATCAACATTTTACACAAACAATTTATTTATTTTATTTAAACGCCCAGAGGTCTTTTACATAAAAGCACATATTTTTTGAGAAATCACAACCTTTTAAGATGTAATATTTAATTTTAGAGATGTTTTTATTTGCCAAAACCTTTTGAACGTGTGTAGTGCATTCGTTAAATGAACTGTTATTTATGTAAAATAAATCAGTGTATATGTTAAATAAAATGGTGTTTACTTCAAATAAACTTGTGTATACATTAATTAAACTGGTTTACTGTAGAATAAAATGTTGTTAGCGATAAATAGACAAGTGTAGCAAAAAATTAATTAGTCTATAAGTTAAATAAACTGTGTATACTTTAAATACACCTTAACTAAACTAGTGTGTACCTTAAATAAACTTGTGTATACCCTAAAAAAACTGGTGTACTTTAAATAAACCGGTGTATTTGATAAATAAACTGGTGTATTCGTTAAATATAATAGTGGTGAGGTTGTGGGAGGATGGAATGGAGTATGTCTATGCTTTTGCACTTCTTCATTGTGATAATATGTTTTTTTTAAGAGAACAGCTAGACAGCTATTACAGATTGAAGTGCATTCCACACAT
Source organism: Hesperophylax magnus (assembly GCA_026573805.1). NCBI lineage: Eukaryota > Metazoa > Arthropoda > Insecta > Trichoptera > Limnephilidae > Hesperophylax > Hesperophylax magnus. The sequence continues at coordinate 635,921 of JAIUSX010000978.1, read as the reverse complement.
ACTTTTTATTTGTGAAAACATGTTTTTAGATCAAGACGACTAAAAATCCTACATGGACTCTCAAACAATAATTTTTTTTCTCATTTATTATTAAATTAATTAATAATTTATTTAAAAAAACACATTCCGACCCAAGCAATGGTTTATAATAACAGAAAACACACACAAAAACAAAACTTCTGCGTTTTATTTTCAGTTAGTTTTTCATGAGAAAGCTTTTACGAGTCAAACAGAACGATTAACAAATTTCATACTTTGTGGTTTTATTATATTCCCAGGAAGGGCAGAAACTAACTCGGTCCCTCATTAAGGAATGTTTGTCCGGGAATAATTATTTTACTGCAGTGACTCCTGAAAATTTCCACGTGAATTTAATGAACGATGCTTTAGGCCTGAATTGAGTGCAAGCCTTAATGGGGGCATATATTCCAAAATAATTTGACGTATTTTTGATATACGTCATTATCATTATCATTGACTTTAATGTTAAGTGAGTTCAGATGCAAAGAGAATGGAACACCATTTTCTCTATCCAGGGTGTCACCCTCCTAGCTTCATTCACATTAAAATATTATCTTCCATACAAATACATGTGTGATTTTGATGCTTCACTTGACCCTTCAGTGTTCGATTTACATGTTCACGTAGCGCCTTAATATAAAAAGAAAAGGTTTTAAATTGAGTATCTGAGAATCAATTAAAAGCGGTTAACAGAATCAATTAAAAGCCGTTAACTTAGAAGATACAATATATATATATATATATATATATATATATATATTGTATATATATATATATATATATATATCTTCTATATATATATTGTATCTTCTATATATATATATATAAAGACATATTTTTTATACAATATAATATCGTTTTATAACTTTTTTGAGAGCAACGCTCGTGTTAAAAGCGTAGAATCGTAGTAAAATAAAGTTTTCAGAAATTAAATAACTTACAGCGGAGCAAGCAACATAACAGCAGAAAAATAGTGCAAAAAAAATAAAGGAAGATTACAATATCTAATATTATAAATATTAGATAATCAAGTTTTTTATCGTACTTTTAAATCTATCATAATTTGTTTCTAATCCAGAATTAACATGCAATTATTTATTAAATCATAAAATTCCAAAATATTTATAAAATTGTTGGGCTGTGGCAGTGTCATAGCACGGGATGGTTATTGAGCCAAGAAAATTGTCTAATGCTTTTAAAACTTATTTTTGTGATTTCATAATACAGATGTATTTACACAAACATATCTTTATCGTTCAAACGATGTTTTCAAAACGAACGATATATTTGACATTATTTTTTTAAATGCACGCCTTTTTCGCACATTATGATAGTCACGCCGTTTACACATAAAACACGCCTACTAATAAACTCCAATAAGAATGAGTATTTTATTTTAACATCTTTGTTCTTCCGAAAAATGGCCTATATGACCCTCTTCCAGCTATTTTCTCCTTTGTAAGCCCGATCCGCATCGACACGTGTTCAAGTGGTTTTTATTATTAGATTTGGGTTTATCGTTAAAAGTTTTGATGAAACGTGTGAATGTTTTACCTTTTGGGCTTAAACAGTTTGAATTTTGTTTAGGTAATTGAACGTCTCGAATAGGTACTTTATACAATCATAAATTGTATAAAGGAAAGTTTTTTTCATCGAACACTAATTTTTCTCTGTCTTAGATTAGGTTGATTTGAGGTTTTTGGTTGAATTTAGTCTAGTCATTTAGTTTAGTCTATCATTATCTGGCACTGTATAGTGTATAATGTAGTTTATCTCTTCGAAAATGTGACTTGATAGTGTTTACTCAAATACGGGATCCTCACACATTGAGGGAGAAATCCAGTGGGCGGCAGAGTAATACTCTTTTCCTAGAGGTGGCTATAATTTAACAAGGATTGTAATTCTGATACCCAAAGCTGGTTTTGTCCACTTTGGTTTAAAGCTTTGCCAAGTGCAAAATAAAGCTTGGGTTGCCGTACGGGATAACTTAGTTACCCAACAAATTTGATCATTTTTATGCTGTTTTTTTTTTATAAAATTTGTGGTCATATGCTAATGGCTTGCACATTTATTTTGTTTTCATAAAATATTTTAATAAATTTAGTTAATTTTATTTAAAAAAAATAGCTTTATTCATTAACGAACGTGGCTTCCTGCTGACGGCCGAGGTGTTATTGGCTTACCGCGTGTGAAGAGCGATGACGGACGGTGGACGACGCACTTAAATTACCTTACCCCTCAAGCAGCTATGGTAATAGCGCGTGCGAGTGAGATGGCGCGCTTGCCCACAAGGGGTCACTGTACTAGTAAAATTGCAGTATAATGGCTGTAGTATGGTTCCAGCGCGGAAAACAGTAGAAAAAAAGTATCTACCTTAGTTATTTTTTAACGGAAGATTATATATTTTAGATCTTGTAGGAATATGAAAAGCAGCTAAATTTTAAGGTCTGTTTTTAAAAATATACATTGAGGAAAGTAATTTTTAAAGAGATTTTGGGGACCCCTGTTGGCAATGTAAAAGATGAGTTGGTCTCAAACAGAGGGTCCAAAAACCGTCCTAAAGCGGCCGGTGTTGTGTGACGAACATTGTCCACTGGTTGTCCGTCGTTTTGTCAGTGTTTTTTTTTGCATATTTTATCAAATCGTTCATTTTTGATCACTTCCTAAAACATCTGCTAAAGTGTGCAAAGCACCTACCTTGTCCCATTAAACTATATTCTGCGTACACTACCTGCAAGATATTTGTGCCATGTTTTGCAGGCAATAAAAAAAACTTTAAATATTTATATGCTAAAGCGAAAATACCACATAATAAAAATGATTCAAATAGTTGTTAAATAAATATTTTCAGAATGTTGGCGGGGTGCTTCAAATTCCTAAAATTCTTCGTGAAAATTTCAAACTGTTTGGAAAATATGGTGAATCCTATTAGGTATTTAAAATTCATATGTAGCTATTTCATAATAATAAATAATCAATGAGTAAATGTATGCATTTTTAGAAGGTATGGTAAAGCAATAAATATAAATTTCGTGATACTTGCCAGCACACTGCGAATTTGATTAAATGCAATTTTAATGGGAGAAGGGTTCGAACTGGTCATACAATACATTTTCTTTTGGAATGACGCCATAACTCGCCAAATGGGGGCATTTACTTTTCCAATTTTGCATACTACAAAAGTTCTAAAGCATTTAAAAGAACTTGAGAGCTCTCTTTATTCCACAGTTCTTTATCCGGGCCGTTTTGGGGTTTTAACATACAACAAAGGTGTTCTCAAAAGAACACTTCAGTCTTCTTAAGCGAAGCACCGAACCCATCCCCGAGGAAGGAAAGATCTCCGCTGTAAGGTTTAGGAGCATATTCGGGGAGCTTACCTCTTCCTGCGAGCAGATTAGATTGAAAGAATAATAAGGGTAGCTCGTAAAAAAACCGCCAACATCTCCTCTCACTCACTCCTCTCCTGTTACCCGGGTATCCTAAATTCTTTTTAAGACGCAAAGCAACTGCCTGCCCACAAATTTTATAAATAAATAAAGATGTGTTTTTTACGGTGGTTATTATAAATTCAACTTAACAGTCCATATATTTTTAAGGGGTAGTTTTAAACTACTCTCATTAATTATAAATTTGCTTTCAGAAGTATATAACAGCTTAAAATTAAATCTGTTTTTAAATTACTTCTTTTTTACTGGCGTTAGAAAGTTAAAACCTCTTCTTTATCATGAACTGAAAAACTTTATAATTGTTTAGTACCTACTATAATAAACTTAATTTCCTTCTTTCTTAAAACACGTAACTTTTAAATGTAACTAACTTCAACACGGAAGGCATCAAACGTAGCTACTATTACCATACATGGCTTTAATGTAGCTAAATATGCAACATAACAATCCCAAGGGTACTAAATGAAAGAGTATTGAAATTATGGAATACAAATTTAATGTTAAATTTAAAGTCAACTGTTCAAAAGTAAGTTTCCTTTAAATGCATGATTGAAATTATAGAGTCTCAATAATTTTTTGTTATCATCAGGGTGTGGACAAAAATCGGAGAGATGTTGTCAGTTAATTAATCTATATAAATGTCACAACATTGAATATTAATTAATAGCTATTGATTATATAGGGCGCCATGTCATTTAGACATAATAACAAAGTAAACAATTAATTATAATGGTAAACCAAGTTTGCAATAATTACTACCTACAAATTTTCTCGATACGTATTCCACTGGTGAAGTTGGTATGGTTTCCAGGGTGACCGGATAAATCATCACAATGATAATTCATCACATCTTTAAAAAGTTATATAAAGTCATGGAAAGTGATGAAATAAAAACTTTATTAACTGGGTTAAGTAGGTTAGGATAGGTTAGGTTAGGTTAGATTACTTTTTTTTTCATCGTTTCTAATGACTTTATATCACTTTTTAAAAGTGTGTTGAATTGTCACTGTGTTGAGTTATCATGGAACCGGTTCTCAGTGAACTGACGCTCAATCACTATGTGCTCCCGACTGCCGAAAGCGCATAAATAAATCACCTACCGTGAACTGAAAGAAAAGATCTTGTTCAACCGTCATCATGATTATCTTCTTGATCGCTATGTCGATCGATGTTCAGTGCGTATCGATATAATTTTAACGAATATCGGGGTTTAACGTTCCATTTCTTTACGAACTAAACGAGATCAATTAATTTTTGTTTTATTTTTCAATGTACATTTGTTACCGTGTCAGTGTCGCCCAAACCTCTAACGGTGTTGGACGCGAGTGAGCGCCGTAAGCGGTGAATAAATAAAATAACACCTTCAATCCAAGACAAATTATATAAATACATAAATTTACGGAAAATATATTTTTTTAACCTGAAAAAATGGAGGAAGCGGTTGATCCGCATGCCTTCATAACAAAGGCGAAACAAAACATAAGTGACTTACATACAATCATGGAAGAAAATAAACTTACCAAAGAAACCAAATCAAAAATGATGAAAGAAATAAATAACATCATGGAAATGATATCGCACATGGCAATAGAATTAGCTAAATTACAAGAAAAGTGTGATATTCAAGAAAAAAACCAAGCACAAAAATACCCATTTTCATACTCTTCTGCAGTAAAAAACTTAATATCAAAAACGCAAGAAAAACGATTTCCTATAATAATTAAAAGCTTAAAAGAAGAAGACACTGAAAAATTAAAAGAGAAAATACAAAAGATTAAAATATCGCAGTTGGGAATTCGAGTATGCGAAATTAAAAAAACAAAAAAAAACCTTATAATAACATGCCCAGAAAAAGAAGACGCAAAAAAATTAAAAGATAAGATAAATGAAGTCGACAAAACCATAATAGCGGAGGTACTTCTGAAAACGGATCCATGCGTAATATTCAAAGGTCTTGACAAAGACTATACCGAAAAAGAATTCTTAGAAGACATCATTGAACAAAACAACGACATCAAAATGATATGTGAAAAATACCAAGACAAAGAAATATTACAAGTTAAGGCCATCATTACAAACAAAAAAACTAACAGCAAAAACTTAATACTACAAACAAATCCCGAAATGAGACTACATCTTGTTAATAAAAAAAAAATTCATCTAGGATTCATGAGAATCTATGTAGAAGACTGCAGTCCTCTTACCCAATGTTTCCACTGTCAAAGATTTGGACACACAGCACAAAAATGCTACAATAGAATGAATAAACCAACATGCAAGCACTGTTCAGAAGATCATCCCATCTCCGAGTGTAAATCCCTGGAACTGCCACCCAAATGCGCTAACTGCAACTCAGCTAACAAGAAGAAAGAAATAAACTCCTTGAACAGTAAAATGAATGAAGTAGACCACCGAACAAACAGCGAAACATGTAAGTTCCGATCTTACATGCTTAAATTAGCCAAAGAAAGAATTAACTACGACATTGAATAAAAACCTTATAAATAATTTTGTAAAATACAACCGAAAATGCATTAAATGGATGATTTCTTAAGTAACGAATTAGAGTTAAATATTAAAATTCAAGAATATGAATGTATATGTACCGATTCGTGTAACAAAATTATTTCTAAAAACATCAATGATATAATTATTATGCACATAAACATCCGTAGCGTTCAAAAAAATTTAGATGAATTAATTCTAAAAATAAATAATTTAATTAAAAAACCGGACTTTATAGTGTTAACCGAAACATTTACGAACGCTGAGTCACCGTCTTACCACTTACCTGAGTACAACTATATTTCTACCAAAGTAGACATCAATAAAAATTCGGGAATAATAATATTTGCAAGCAATAAATTTAGTATTGTTAACATATTAGAACATCCAATACACTTAGTAAACTGCATCGAAGTACATTTCAAACTCGGCAAATCCATATACCATCTAATAGCTATCTATAGAACGCATGGCTCGAGTATTATTACATTTATTAATGACCTCAAATACATATTATTAAAATTAAAAAATAAACTTTGCTTCGTCGTAGGAGATTTTAACATTAATATTAATGAAAAAATAGAAAATAATAACAAAAATGAATACATCAATTGTATGACTGAACAAAATTTTATATCTTGCATAAATAAAAATACTAGGGAAATAAAAGAACATACTCCATCTTGTTTAGACCACATTTGGACAAATATAAACATTAAAGATCTTCACAAAATAAAATCAATTGTTTGGAAAACTAACATAACTGATCATCACTCATGCTTACTTCTGTATAATAATAATATTAAACATAAAAAACATAATTTATTAACCAAAAAATCAACAATAGATATGACTATTCTCTCTGAAAAATTAAAAAAGGAAGATTGGAATAATGTTTTAAACAGTGATGATACTGAAATTTGTTCGACTAACTTCGAAAATATTATGTCACAACACATTAAAAATTCGACAACTGAGATAACAACACACATAAAATCAAAATTAAGATGTTTAAAACCTTGGATTACCAAAGGACTTATTATATCTATCAGAAATAAAGAAAAACTTTACAAAATAACTTTAAAAAATCCCCAAGATGAAAAAGCATATATTTTCTATAAAAAATATAAAAATAAATTAACATCTTATATTAAAAAAAGTAAAGAAGAGTATTTTAAAAATAAAATATTATCTTCAGAAAATAACCATAAACAAATGTGGAAAACTGTTAATTTCGCCATAGAAAATACAAAAAAAACACAAAACATTAAGTACATTGAACATGATAAAAAAATTATAGATGCCAATATACAGCCTAAACAATGTGCAAACATATTTAATTCCTTCTTTGCAAATGTTGGGAAAAATCTTGCGAAAAATATTCATAAGCCTTCAAACCAAGAAAACCATAAAAATAAAAATATACAGAAACGTAATATACTTTCAATGTTTGAAACAACAACAGAATGTGAAATCTCGAAAATAATAGAAAATATGAAAGGAGGTTCGTCCCCCGGTTTTGATTCTATTACGACACACATGTTAAAAACTATGAAACCTCACTTAATAAAACCTATCACTCATTTAATAAACTTAAGTTTAACAAATGGAATTTTTCCAATGAACTACAAAACCACAATAATCTCACCTATTTACAAATCTGGAGATCCACATCAAGCAACGAATTATCGCCCAATATGTCTAATTTCTAATATAGGAAAGATCTTTGAAAAAATAGTTAAAAAACAATTGGTAAATTTTCTAGATAATAATAAAATATTACACAAAAACCAGTTTGGCTTTATAAAATCACTCAGCACACAAGATGCTATTGCTAACGTAACTTCATACATTTACGAATCACTAGATAAAAGTAAAAAATGTGCGGGTATATTTATTGACCTTAGAAAGGCATTCGATAGCATATCCCATGAGATGCTATTAAAAAAATTGAATAATATCGGCATAAAAGGCAACGCGATTAAATGGATCACCGACTACTTAAAAAACCGTCCTCAATTAGTAAAAATCAATGGTGTTAATAGTGATCAAGAGATTACAAGCTTTGGAATCCCCCAAGGTACAGTGCTTGGACCAATTCTATTTACTATATATGTAAACGATATTTTTTTTCAACCTTTACACGGTCAAATTACGTCATACGCCGATGATACAGTATTAATAATAAGTGATAAGACTTGGGAAAATGTAGAATTAAAGGCCACGGAAGACATCAACACGCTCAAGAATTTTTTCGACACTAATTTACTGTCACTTAATAATGAAAAGACATTTGTAATTCCATTTGCAATACATACAAATGATACTCCTAAAAATTTTAACATTGTCATACATAATAATACTAAAATTCACAGCCAAAACTATTGCAAATCAAACTGTACAGTACTAAAAACAACAAATAAAATTAAATATCTAGGAGTAATTATTGATAAAAATCTGAAATGGAAAGAACAAATAAGTCAAGTAGTAAACAAAATTAGAAAATTAATATATATATTTTTAAGAATTAGAAACTTTCTGTCGATAAAAAATCTATATTTAATTTACTATGCCTTAGTTCAATCCACTTTACAATACGCTATTATTAGTTGGGGATCCGCGTATAAATGTAACCTTCTTCCAATTGAAATTATACAAAGAACAATTATTAAAATTATATTAAAAAAATCCTTTGACTACCCAACAGAACGCCTGTTTGAAGAATTTCAAGTACCTACATTTAAAGACCTATATATTAAAAACTCATTAATCCAAATTATAAAAGAAAAAGATAAATATCAATTTTTAAATGAAAACAGAACGCGACTTAGACATGTTTTTCTATGCCCAAAACTAAATACGTCTTTTGCACAACATCATTATACTTACCAGGGAAGAACTTTTTTCAATCGTTTACCAGAAGAAATCAGAAGCATTAATGATAAAACCCGAATACTGCTCTCTGTCAAGAGACACTTTAAAAATATTCTGAAAAAAAAAAAACTACTGTCACTTAATTAATCTCACAAATATCCTTAGTTTTCCATAGCTTCCTTTCTTTTTAAAAATTTAATAAATAATATATTATCCTTCACTACTTTCCAAAGAAATATTACAGCAAACATACATTTATGTACAATGAATTATTTAAGTACTAACTAACAACAACATTTATGTACACTCCCCTTCCATACACAAGCAAATGCTTTCAATGGAAGAGTAGTAAAAAACCAATGATGTAAAATGAATTATGTCCCATGTAAAACATATTATTAAAAATAAAAAATAATTATAAAAAAAAAAAAAAAAAAAAATAACCTAGAAATCTGAAAACTAACTTAAAAATCGGTTGTGTCGAAATCGATAGCAAAGTAAACGAAATTTAAGTAACAAATGTACATTGAAAAATAAAACTCAATAAAACAAAAATGTCTAGAAATTGTTACATAGTTAATAAAGAAATACAAAAAATCGAGATCAATTAATATAAATGTAAAAAAAAAATCACCATACAGTGTCTGTAGACTGATAAAAAACTGTTTTGTGAAACCCGGCAAGAGTCCCAACTGCTCCAAACCGTCTGGAGCCAGTGAGACTATGGCATCTCCGATGGTTGAATTCATTGGGGAGGGGAAGGAGATGGGTAGAAGAAGGTGTGGGAATACCTGGCTATTCAGATCTGGTCACTATACACGGTCAAAGCCATTTCAAGCAACTTCTTGATTCTGAATTGTATTACACTAGGACAATACTGAGAGTGTCTTCCACTATGGAATTTTCAGAAAATATACTGAAAATTATTTGAAATTATTAATTTGTGAAATAACCCAATATAACCATAATAACCAATATATTATTATGGATAACATGGGGGAAAGCTCATACAAACACATACTGGTACACAAACATACCACAAGATTTAAAGAAGGAAAGGGTCTAAAAACTCCTCGAATATTAAATAAATATGGAAGCCGTACATATGTAATTCCAGTGATTTTCAATAAAATCAATAAAAATCTTAAATTTGAAAAATATGAGAGACTATGCCCTAAATTGGTAAAGCTGTGGCTAATGAATGAAAATTTCATGTATCCTTGAATTTTTTTCATGTATCTACCTATATGTATAACTTGTTTTTAGTAGAATGTTTAATTGGTAGAACCTACAGACAAGCTGCCATATGACAGCTTTGTGGGTCTACCTTAAATTTGTGCAAAATTGTTTCTATTTACTTAATAAATAAAAAAATCAACATGCGCATTGCGCACGCCGGGATTTGAACCTTCGTCCTCCAGCTTCCTAGTCGAGAGCCTTACCTCTCGACCACGGAGGACGTCAAATTGAATATTTTCATCCTTTAGAAAAGTTGACCTAATTCATTAATTATATTGCAGGGGAAAAATATGAATAAACTCCACCCATAGCCTTTGTTATTTTTTATATATAATTTTTTAATCGTATGTTGCAGTACAATGCGGATAAACAGTAAGCTAATTAACGTTTTTAATTTAAAAACAATATTAATGAACCTCTTCCTATTACAGCAATTAATCAAGCGCGTGTAAAGTCTAAATGAATGAAAAAATGCCCTGCGTATCACGTGGCAGGGTAGAATTAATTAAACAAATTGCGAGTGTATTTTTTAATCCAATGCGCACGTTTAGTATGGAAAACCGCAATATGTAATATACTGCAGGTCGGGCCAAATGTAAATAAAGAGTACCAAAAACGATTTCGCCATAAATCTCGCATAATGTATGCTAGCAGCGGGCCAGTATTGTATTGTTGGATAGTTCTGGGTTCTGCGGCCAGTGGTAAATAACCATATTTATTATTTGAGATTTAAAAAAATCCTCTGCAAAAGGTTGTGGCTTCGTGCTTTCGCTATTTCTTTCAGGAAATCTATTTACATAAAAACATATATTACATTCTAAGAGGATTTAAAAATTTATATATGTTAAATTGTATTCTCCTTACTACCTAGAGTTTATTAAGATACTCTTTAAATAAATAAATAAAAAAAAATTTCGATATTTTTCACAATAATTTTGCAAAAAAAGCAAACACATTTTTTTATGAAAAAAATTACATACGTATGAAATATAAAACAAAGGTAAGTAAAGCGAAAATAACAAAAATAATTAACTAGAAATAACTAATACATTCCACAAAAATAAAATAAATAAAAACATTATTCGCTTTTAGTGTTTTGATCCACTTTCAGTGTTTGAACGCAAATACCTACAATTTTTTAATAAAATAAAATACAACATCAAGCAAGTAACAATAAAATAAAATATTGTTGCAAAGAAGTGAAAGTTAAAATTTCATGATTCCATTTTTTTTAAATACAATGACTAGTATGTGGGTACAAGATGTAAGTTTTGAGGTCATTTTAATCACCATCTGATGGTTTTATTTAATCTACTGAATTTAAGTTTAAAAATGAACTCAACTGTAGAAGATAATTTGTTTGTGAACTGTAAGAAATACCTGAATTCCATTCGAACCAATAATTCAGTCAAATAAATCACTATAAGCATTAAAAAATAGCTAAAAATTATTAAAAATTAAGTTGGGATGGTTACAATATACAGAATAATAAATTTGTTTGGATTATGATTAATTTTCAAATAATTTCTGAAAAACACTGCTTTTATATTATACATTATAAATAGCTGATCATCATCATCACTTTTGGCTCTACAACCCCTGGTGGGTCTTGGCCTCCTCAAGAGTCTTCCTCCACTCATCTCGGTCCCGCGCCAGCTCTCTCCAGTTTCGAAGCTCCAAGGCAGACAAATCTTTGAGGACGTTGTCGCTCCATCTTAACCTTGGCCTTCCCAGGCTCCTTCTCCCTATCGGTCTTGAGCTCAGCAGGGACTTTGGTTCTTGATGCTCGGTCATTCTCTCCACATGACCTAGCCACCGAAGTCTTCCCAGTTTTATGAATTTTGTGACGTTTAGTTCCTTAAACAAAGTATAGAGCTCATTGTTAAAACGTCTGCGCCAAAATCCTTAGCTGATAAAAAGCTGATAATAGCTGATAATAGCTGATAATAGCTGATAGTCAAATAGAAAATCTAGAACAATACGCAGAATAAATCTGTTATGAATATTCAACAATTTATTTATTTAGATTTCAATTAAATTCTTAATTGTGTACTGAAACACTTCAATGCATTAATGAGAGTTTATAATGCGAGAAAGAGACGAAGACAAAGACCAGTAACGCAAGAATAGTGGTTGGTAGGTGAGCAACACTTGAATATCAAGTAATCCAGTTGCAGTGGTTTTTTCTCACTCTTTAGATTTTTTTAAATGATTTTGGGTATGCAAGTTTGTGTACCCCTTTGTTTTATCACCATGTAAAATAGACCTATGTTATATGTGATACTGCACAGCATTGTTGTTATTGTACAAACTGTACATTCTCACGTAACCGGGTGCTTTCCGCTGTTCTTTTTTTTTTACATATCATTTAATAAAAATAAAAATGGACCCGTTCGTTTCTTGCCTTGTGCTGCCAGAACAAATTAATTGTACTTGGTGTGTAAGAGAATTAATTCTATAAAGAGACAACTTTGCAAATACATTTGTTTTCAGTTGCTACTGACTGTAAAAAGCATTCGTTAACAAAACCCTTTATTTTAATCATAGTTAGAAGACACATGATAATGAGGGAATTATTTGTATCCATGATAGGTTTTTTTTATGTATTATATCATCGCGCCAACGTTTAAAATGCGCCGCTGTAGAAAAAAAGATATTGTACAGTAGTCCGATAGAGAGGTCGTACAAAACGTTATCGTTCTAGTATCTCCTGTCGTTTTCATTTTCATACAAGTCGTGTGTGTACGACCACTGTATGGGGTATTGCTATGAAGGTCTTACCTTTTTATTGAAACAATACAAATAACTTCGCATCCGTGGCTACAAAAATACAATTCGCATTTTGGACGTTTTTCGTTTATGCGTGAAAAAAGTATGTAGGACTTTAAAAATGCAACAGAATTGTTGGCTTGTTTCGAATTCGTTATTTTCGATTACACTATGAAAACAGGCTGAAAAAATAATTTCGAATTGTAAATGTTTAGAAAAATGTGTATGAAAGAAGCAAATGTTAAATTTTATTTTATTTTTATTTTTATTAAAAAGTTTAATTGAACTTTGAACCTGTGGGTCTTTTGATAATGATCCTGCGACGCGTCACACAGTGCCAGGGTTCATACTTCAATTTGGCAAAAATCTATTGCATAACCATCACCTCTGCAATAGGTCCCCTCATGTGGTACGCTTATTTTGGCGAATTAGCAGGGGTGACTAGGTTAATGGGATGAGGTTTGTCTTGGTCTTAGCGGTGGTTGAACTGGACACACTGAAACCCAGATTCCTACCTACTCCTCATACCTTATTGCTTCCTACAACATCCTCTCCTTCCTTTTCTTAAAAAGACCCACCACACAGCACCGTCCAAAGATGACATAGACCCTGAGTCAAAATACTTACCCCAGGGCCTCCCGCCTAAGAAACGTTAAAAAACTAAATAAATAAATAATTATTGAAGCAATGTATGGCACTTTCGCAGCAAATTATCCAAAATCAAAAATGGCGTTCGGAGTTCCGCCACAAAGACGCAGAGCGCTGGGGAGTCAGAAGGCGTGCAAGAAATGCATTCCCCTAAAATGCAATTCGGCACTTAAAATGCAAACTCGATGAGACGTTTGCTGCCGTCCTTTATGCGACGTCACAATTGCATGAACTTACATAGATTGTGATGTCATTACAAAATCCAACTCACAAAGCACCGTAATAAGCTTGGAGTGCTCGCAGAGTCGTACGGCAAACAGCATCGACAAGTGCCATGACTAGGTACTGGATGCTGTTAGCAGCTAAATTGTTACATTTTATCATCTAATGTGCTGCTTTGTCTGCGAAAAGACTTCTGTAAGAGATAATGTAATTTTTCTTGGATGCATTTGAGAAATAATTGAATTGGCGATTGGAGATTCCCGTAGATCAATGTACTTAAATTAAATTAATTCTTTCCGAGAGATCTTTGCATTACTTTAAAGTTTATCGAGTTCTATCGAATCTTCTTTTTTTATTAGAATGAAATTAAATTTATTTATAGTCAAAAAAGTAGATGTTAGAATCTACCTTTTTACAAATAAGACGCTTAATAAATAGTCCCAATGGTCGAGTGGTGACGCCTTTCCCGGTAAGACAAGATATCCTGGGCTCAATTCCTAGTTGTGACCATCATCTTTTTATTTTTCTATCTCTTATTCCGTTTTATGTTTCGTTGAGGTTTATTGGTGTTATTATTATCTTCTTCGCCAATGATTAATTGTATTGATATATTTTTGGGGTATTATGCCGTGTGGAGTATCTGGGCCAATATGATGACGGATACTGTAATGATGTCTAAAACGTTGGAGAAAGAAGGAGGTAGCGCAACACGGCATACTAACCCAAAAATAAATCACCATTATAATTTTGGTCGTGAAGATCTCAAATCATATCTGAAAATAATTATTCTTCAAATTTTGCAAATTAACTTTGTGGCACCATTTTATTAATGAAATAATTAAAAACACTTTGTTTTTACCACGATAATCTTTATTTTTAAAGAATCAACATGTTTTCATAACGATGTTCTCGTCATCATAACATTAAATGTACTAAAAACTAAATTATCAAGTATAGAAAGACAGGCGTGGGTAGAAATGGAAGTAGTGGGGGGGAGGGGGAGAGAGGTGGAAAGAGGAGGTGCTTAGAAGAACAAAGAAAAAAAATTACAATAGAAATATGTTTATGATGGGGTTATTCACAAAATTAATTTGATTTTTTTTTTGAATATTTCGATTTTATGTCCGGGTTAAATCTTCCCCATAGGAAAAACTAAACCCTTCCACACACTTTTCCACAAATTATCATCTAGTCAATCAACATTATGCAAGTGCATTATATAAGCAAAATAAATACAAAATAATACAATAACAACACGTCAACTCACCAGAGATCAAATGGGAAAATAATTCTGCGACTCCAGATATTTTCATATCAGAAGGTTCGGCTCGGTAGAACTCCTAACAGGGCCTATAAATCCTACTGATCCCTCAACATAAATATTCAAAAAATATTTCGTTATCCTACATGTATTCAAAATGACCGACTTTTGCATCTTTATATTTACATTTTTGGAGAGATCTAGGTATAATGCCAGTAGCCGAAATAATAAATGGTAATATTTTTATAGTTTGTAAAGTCTTTTTATCTCATTTCCTAGATCGGTGTATTTTATTATTTTTCGTTAACAGATTTTTGAATATTACCTACAGGAATTTTTTAATAGCGACATCAATGATATAAGTTATTTTTTTAAATTTTGTCATGTAAAACTATATCGGGTCTATTGTGACTAATCGTTCGGTCTGTTAGTATAGTTTTATCATAATATATTTTATAAAATTCGTTTTCTAAAAATGAATTTGGTTCGTATTCATAATATGGTATTATATTACGGCAGTCAATCAAGTTATGTTTAATTACCAAACTTTGGTCAATTATTTTTAAGACTTGATTGTGCCTAAATGTATACTCGGATGGTGCTAATATAGAACATCCCGATAAAATGTGTTCTATAGTTTCCGGAAAAGCCAAACCTTTTCTACTAAATCATCAACTTGATTTGTATCTTTGATTATATGCTTCCTATAATTTTTAGTATTAATGACTCTATCCTAAATGGCAAGCATAAATCCTTCTTTTTCTCCGCCCAACTCTCCAATACTCAACCATTTGTTTGACGAAAATTTGTCAACATACGTTTGGTTGAGATAATTGAAGTGTTTTGCGAGTAAAATTTTATTTGACCAGGAATCTAATAATTCCTGGTTGGGATTTATAAAAATGTTGGCATTCTCATCGTATAAATCTAAAGGTTAATCCTAATATCATTTTTAATACTAGTATTGTGGGTATCCTAAATACTTATAAACCTAATCCTTTTTAATACTAGTAATTTGGAAATTTCTAAATATACTCTCGTCCCCATCTACAATTTTGCCTTTCTCTATATGGATCGTTCTACATTTATCTGAACCAAAAGTCATTTTGATATCATCTGAAAAGTTTTTGACTACCTCGATCATTTTCTCTAAATTTTGTTCAGAATTAGAAAATAACTTTATATCATCCATAAATAATAAATGCGAAATTGTACTACTCTCCCTTGTATTACCCTTAATTTTTATTCCAAAATTGCTTTTAATTAACATTTTAGATAGAGGATTCAATGCTAAGCAAAACCAAAGAGGACTCAATGAGTCTCCTTGAAAAATCCCTCTTTTAATTGAAATGCCCGGAATTACTATTTTCTTACCTTTTAAATTGATAAGTAATTTGGTATTCCAAAAGGACATAATATTTTCCGAAAAGCTAATAATAATGGGGTTAATTTTATATATATTTAATACTTTGATCAGCCACGAGTGCGGTACACTATCGAAAGCCTTTTGGTAGTCTATATAGCAACTTTGTTAATTACATTTTCGAGTTTGAATCTGTTTTAGAATTACATAATGTTCTTTACATCCCATATGTTTTCTGCGACAACCTTTTTGTTGTTCAGATAAAATATTTTTTTCATCTAAATGAGTATATATTAAATCTGTCAAGCAAGGGGTTAAAATTTTGTATATTGTCGGTAAACATGTAATGGGTCTGTACTCAGAGGGAATATTAATATTTTCGCTTTTGGGCAATATATAAGTAATGCCTTTAGTTAGAAAATTTGGAAAATTTTCAGGTTGGCTGACAAATTTTGAAAGATTTTTTGCCAAAAGAGGATGTAAAGTAGTCAGACGTTTGTATAAAAAATTATATAAAAATTACAACCCGTGGCTTTCCAATTATGAGTATTTTTAATAATTTTGGTTAACAATTCAACCGATATATTAGAAAAACTCATTTGTTCAATGTCTGAAAAATTGAGTTCTTCATTTTCGATCCAGGTACTTGACTCAAATAATATTTAAATTTCTTTTGATATTTCTATTTATAACATTAGTGTGTAAAAATTTTAAACCAGTATTTATATAAAATGAATGGTTAAATTCAATTAGATGGTTAGCAAATTCCGAATAATTATTGCCATTTAGACATCTCAAATGTTCCTTAAGTCTCGTTTTCAAATTTCTGCAAGTTTTACCTATGTAAAAATGGTTACAATCATTACAATTCAATTGGTAAACTCGATAAATACGATCTCTGCATTTATTTTGAACCACATTGAAAGGTTATTAAAGCATATTTTCATTGGTTAATTAAAAACATGGTGTAAGATATATCGAGAAACAAAGTTATTGCTATTATTCTTAAGAATAGTTGTCTTGAAAACCCACCCAGTGAAATTGGTGACACTTCGATGATTTACAATTGAGCTACAAATTTGATGTATCTTTTTATTTTTATCTTTTTCGTGAATATCGTAGAAGAGATTACTACCTCATCTCCACTTTTTGTAGTACACTTATATTGAAAAGGGTTGACTTATATATGCCTAGCAAGTATATTCGTGGGAGATCCCGACCAATTTTTTTATACTTCGAAAACGAGGACTTCTACATATCAGAAAGCGCCAATCAACAGCGCGACTCAACTGATTAACAATCTGCATTAATCATCGACACTTTTAACGTCATTTACAGACAATTCAGCAACTATCTTTGGACGTACGTCAGAAAAAAGTAAAACTGCGCCCATGACCTTTTATACTTATTTGTACCTAAAATTTGTAATCTTCTCCATAATAATATATTGTCTCCAGACAATTTATCACTCTATGTATACCCAACACAAATTATAAGATATTACATTGAAACATATAATTTGTGTACCTACCCACCATGTTATATTAATAAATATCTGTAAACTGTCTCTCACTGAAACCTATGTACGGTTTTATTCCCATTTTTATATTAAAAAAAATACATGTCATTTTAATTGCGAAACACGTCGAGAAATAATAATATCTATTACCTCTGCACAGAGGGCGTACTATGCACTCAGACCAAAACTTAAGGGTGCAAGGCGCAGTTTAACGGCATACAACTAAGCTATGCAGCCACATTATACCCACAGGAACACCAGGAAACTATAGGGGTGTGAAGGTAGAGCCAGTAGAGTGTCACCTTAGTTGTCGGGTGGGTACGTTTTGGGTACAAAACGCCACAATAAAGTGCCGATTGTCTTTGCAATTATGCGCCGTACAAGATTATTCCATTTGCGCGAGTATACGGTGAGACTTGTTTCTGAAGAACGTTATTAAGTTTCTGAACGGGGTGTAAAATAAAACATATTATCTTGGGACATGATAGAAACTATTGTTTGGAGTAGTCGGGAACAACTTTTTTCAAACAAAAGATGTTTTTTCAATAGAAAAATCCTGAAACTTTCATGGATACATAATATTATCTTATATATAAATTTATATAATAGTGGATGTTATTCGGTATCTAGGTGATGACTCTTGAGGTGATTTTAGGGTGATGGCCCTATACAAATTATCCAATTATCATTATTATTATACATTATATCAAAACAGGAATGAGATACGTGACAATATAATATGGCTTAGGTGGTGTGAACGAGCAACAAGGAGTGTAAGGATATTATTTGACATGGAAGTGAAAGGAAGGAGAAATCGGGGATAGCCTTGTATGTGGTTAAACCATGTGTGGCCGTCTTAACAATGTGAAGAGTCAAAATATTCTTGAAAGGCCGATGTAAGCGTAATGTATACAATTAATATAAGAACTCTTTGATGGTTTCCAACAAACAATAACCTGCGTATGAGACAATATCTGAGTGTGAATTAGGCAAAGAGTGTGTTGTAGAGTTGTGTTTCAGTGTTTCAGTCTATCTTCTATTATCTATACTTCTGCGGAGAAACGGCGTTAAGGTTATTTATACTTTTATTTCAAATAAACGTGTATATCACTGAACTACAGAATCATGCTGAAGGCTCATCCATGTTTTCACGATTCAAACTAATTGAATGAAAGGAATAATTTATAACGTGTGACGTTTTTAAAATAATGTTAAATCATCGCAGGGGTTTAAAAACTGCACAGTTTATTTATGGCAAATTGTTCTTATTTCGCCCATATTCGTACATTTTCTCAAATATGGATACTAGAAGACACATTTTTAAGTTAATATATCCCTGTCTATTTCTTTTTCGTTTCTTCTTCTGTGTTACACTTAACTTCCCTTTTTTATTTGTGTACTGTTTTGTATGTGAAACTTAAAATTATGATATTTTTGTAATGTTTTCGTATGTGAAACTTTTAATTTTGATATCAAAATACCAATGTAAAATTGCACCTATCGACTTCCACTTATGTATTGTAAGTTCCTCTCGTGAGTTTTGTAACTCATCGGGATTGCTCTAGCAAGAAATAAAAAAAATATAAAAAAATCGTTGTATGATGATATCACGGTTTCATTGAGAAGATCGCCACTGGATACAGCAAATCTTCAAACAATACTAATTAGACCTTTCTTGTCATCAAGCACAATACAGAAAATAAAATCACTCGCTATCACTGGAAGCAACCATCTTTGGAAATTGAGTGGAAGTCCTTAGTAGAAATGAAATAGTTTTGCGCGAATAAACATTTCCAAATGAATCATATTTGATAATAATAATACTCAAAATACAAGATCCAGAAACAAAATCTTCCAGCCGAAAAATTATAATAACTCGAGCGGTCTTTTTATAATTTGAGTCCTTTGTAGTTTGTATTTATTTATTTGCGTCGTCCGAACGTTTTATTTTACCCAATAATAATTCTCCGCGATATTTTACCTACCCTTTTCGGAAACCCTTTTTTCAATTTCCCTGATCTTGTTTAGGGCCCCCAAATACCCGATTATCCTGGGGGACCTAAATATTCCAAGGGTTCGATAGGTTCTCATATTTCAAAAGCAATATTTTAATTTAAGCGTCTTTACGTTTCGCTCAGACTAGGGAAAGGCAATTTACCTCATGAGACACTTGAGATTTATTGACTTTGTAGTAGGTGAAAAAAATACTCATTTTGCCAGGTTATACATTTTTTTTTAATTTGCGGAAGTAATTCTGCGATTTTGCACATTATGCCAAGTTTGCAAAAACGTTTTGAGCGATTGTTTGCCATAATATGCCAAATTTATAGAACCTAAAAATATGGGATAAGCAATAAAATCTAGGTGGATTCATTGGGCTTCAGCCGCAGTTAGCAGTTTCATGTTTCCATATTAAATTTTGAGGAATGGTATTATTTAAATATTATGGTTAATGAGGTTATATAATATATATATGACAGCAATGGTTCAAGTAGATAATACGTTCAATAATTAATAACATTTTTTACCTTAAAAAGGCTATTTTTTCTTACATATAAATTAAACAATTTTTTCTAAACACACAAAACACAGGTTTAAATACAGGCTTCTAATTCTAACGTAAAAGATACAATGTAAAGAAACAATAAATAAAAAATCCATTTTTCAAATAACAGAACTTAGTAGTACCATCACTAAGTAATACCAGAACTAAGTAGTACAAGAAATAAATAGTACCAGAAGTAAGTAGTGCCAGAACTATGTAGTGCCAGAACTAAGTAGTACCAGAACTAAGTAGTACCAGAACTAAATAGTACCAGAACTAAGTAGCACCAGAACTGTATTATCACAACTACTAGACTGAAACAGAAAGATGGTTGAATCGAATTCAGCTATGCATATTCTAACTAAATATGTTACTTTTAGAGATATGTAGTAGAATGAGCTTTATTATATAGATTCCTACAGTATTCACGCTTTCACAGTACATTTTTATGTACCTGTTTTTATTTCCTTTACTGAATGGTACTTCTTTTTTTGTGTTTCGTTTATTTTTACATGTTTCTAAGCAAACTTGAAAATAGAATTGGCTGAAATTTTCAAAAATATCGGATCACAAAACTTTTCATAACTGATTATTTTCCTTTTTGTTTATTTGGAAAAATATTTTTTTCAGGAAGTAGAAAAAAACTTTTATTCAATGCGAAAAAAAAAGCTTTTTTAAAACGCTAAGGATGTACTCCGAGTAAAATTATTTACGCTGACTGCTTGTTTTGTCGGCTAAAAATTTTTTTGAAAAACATTCTCTCTTGTTCCAATTCGGGGAAGTCAATTTTATCTGCCAAACTGTAACTAACTGGCCTTAATTTACAAAGTAAGTTTTTAAAAAAAATATTTTTAATGATGTTTCAAAGTTGATAGGTACTTTTAACATTAACATAAATTGGATACTTTATTCAGCGCCTTTTTTAAATCACCCCAAGGGCGCTCAAGTAAAACCGTCTCAAAGTTATTAATTTTTAAATGAAAAAAAGTTATATTTGTTTTTTTTTAAATACATTTATTATGAAAACCTCAGATCGTCATAATTTAAGTTAATACTATAATTTTACAAAAAAAGTAATACAATAGATTCTCCATGCGACTGAATATTTTTGTTTCGTTTGAGAATCGTTAATATTGACTTCAATGATTAAATAATATATGTTATATATTAACGTATTAAAAATTCCTTCAAAATGCTTACAAAATAATGCAGCCAAAGAGAACTGTCAATATGAACATCCGCTCACACGCTAACACACAGTTAACTGCAAGATTGAAATTTTAATATAAAAGTTTTGTTCCCGTTTCGAAAATGGCACGCTCCTTTTTCAAACATGCGCATTTTTCAATCCGCACATTCCGAAGTTTCATAATAACTAAGTTATAGTATCAATATATTATATGATCCCGTTCAGTTTTACGCCCCACTCTCTCGGATAAGTTTGTTGCAAACATCCGTCGATATAGACCTGGCAAGATTAGCTCTTGCAAGAAAATAGGTGGCGTGAAACATTGCACTATATTAATTGTTCAAAATAATAATAGGTATAATCATAAATTATTGTTGTTATACCTATACTTATTTCGAATATTGTAGTCTTATTTTCAAAAACCAATGTGTCTGATAATGTCATAATAAATTGTCAAAGATTTTTTTATTTTTGTGAGCCTGTAATTTTGTAATATGTTTTCGCATCACATAAACTATAAACATATATAATATTAGAATTTTCAGTCTTAAAATGGTTTGGAAATGGTTATTCTTCACGTATTTATGATGCTTTTCGTGTATGCGTATTCGTGATAGCTTTAATTGTGAATTTAATTCAATCTTACAACGGTATCGCTTCAGCCGGATCTAGCAGCGCACACTTTTTAAACTAAGCACGTACCTAAAAACTACCTTAATTATTTTCTACGTTACCAGGGAATAAATAAAATAGAGTCCCCAAGCCCACAGACTTTTAATCAATTTAATATATATCCGTTGACTTGTGAGGTCGTAATATTGATATGATCATAATTTAAAAAATCTCATTTTTAGTTTAAATGAGGAGGAGATTCATGTTGTTACCTAGGATTTATAAATATTGTTTTTTTATCTTGAAAACTTGAAATAAAAACTTATTAGTTTTAAATTCCCGAAAGAAATACTAATTTTTTCCATACGTATTTTTTAAAAGGAGTATTTTGTTTTTAATGTAATTTATTTTTATAAAAGCATTTGTTACCATGAAAATTGCAAAAATCCAAATATTTATTGATTTATTCAGTAAGTAGATACTGTAAATAAATAATGATGAAAATAATAACAATTAAATTAGTTTATAATGTTAAGTAAAATAAGCATATTATAATGTAAGTTAATTAGTTAATAAATAGATAATAATAAATAAATTAAGCAGAAATTAATAACATGTAAATTATGTTCATTAATCACAGGTTTATAAATAAAGTACATAATTTTAAGAAAATAATGATAATATCGAATATGGTTTTCAAATCCATTTTTCTACAATGTCCTAAGTGATAACACGAACCTAAGCCTAACCTAAGTTTGTATAAAGTTTTTGACCATTTTCTTGAATGGTTTTTTAAATATTTTTACTATTTTAGCTTATTATTTATAAAACAATGGCGCTTTACAAGAAAAACTCTCTTATCTAAAGGTTGTCTGGTAATACCAGCTAATATATTAAAACCGAACCCTTTCTAGTACTGTCAAAATTTTATAATTTTATAATAACCGTGTTGAATACAAAAAAAAAGTAATATTATTTTTATATTAATTTTTGTGCATCATTTAAAGGCTCTATATCGATAGTCTTGTGACAAGAACCCCAACGGACCACATGTTATTATGACGGTATTGATTGAATAAGAGCATTATAAACATTTTTAGTTTTTGGAATAACTTTTCGAGTAAATCCTCAAACTTTAAAAAATAGTTATTGAAGACGGTAGTGTTACGGTCGCATCTAGGACTAGATTCGACCGTATCTTTTTCTGATTATTCGTTTAAGAATCGCTAATATTGTCTTCGATAATTGCAAAATACATTTTTTATCCTAACTTTGTTCAACATTGATTCAGTCAATAGTTTTTCCATGTACAGATTTGAGAGCTCATTTCTCCCGAAATGATAAACTGGACTTTTTTCTTCCCATTCAAGTAGGGCTTTTAAGGACATTGATTCGTGCCCCGAGTGAACGAATCCGTAACGTACTTTCCACGAACTATAGAACTTTAGAGGACGCAGTATTGGAGAATATTGAGTGATCTAGCAGTTAGACAGTTAAACAAGAAACTAACTTAACAGAAATACATACTAATGGTAACTCAAATCTTTCAACCACGTAGGTTTAGAGAGGGTATTGCTGATATTTCAAATATTATTTCTAGCGATCATTCACCGATTGATTTTCTGGCCTGACATGGCCTTTTAATTCTTAAAATTTTATTGATGGAAATTATTTACTCTTATTAATAATCTTATTTTAGATGCTGGCAATATTTTGTTAATCGCCGCACTGGGACACGTGCGCGTTTCATCGAATCAGCCAATGCGTTTTGAAAGTCCTTGTAGGAACTTCATTCTATTTGGAGAAGCTTGAGTCGTAATGTGTAGTTCTTTCATAATAATCTGCCAAGTTTTCCGAAACCTTCTGATAAATCGTTTCGTAAATATGATCATTGAAAACAATTAATCTTTAAAATAATTATATCGCTTCATTTAAAACGCATCCTAAGCGAAAAACACATAAACACACCGCGATAACTGCTTTCGTTTTGTTGTGGGTTAGGAATGGGGGTATTTACTGTACAATGTTACTACACAATAAATGATATTTTGAAGCACAATTAAGTAAAAAGTTACACAAATCATTTCGCTATAAAAATTGGTGAGAATTGATTGTCTATTTTCTCCTTGGGAGTAATGAATTCGAGAGCAAAAATAATTAAAGTTTCTTAATGATTTCCAGAAAAAATAGTTCATTTGGAAAAATGTGTTTTGATATAAAATTATCATAAAAAACAGATTTTTCACTAGGTATTTTTACTAGGTTTTTATTTTTCGTTGTTCAGATTCTCTTAGGTTTTTTGGTCCCCTGGCATTTTCCAATTCACTTAAACCATATAAAAAACTCAGTGAGAGTAAAACTACAATCACGTTCTCACCATTTTCTATCACATTTGAACACAATTCTGAACGCAGAGATAATCTAATATATTTGTCATGCCTGTGTGGATGCGAGATTTCAAGCGGTTTTTGAGTTTTTTATACCTCAAGACAGATTGAATCATCGTTGTTCTAGTGCAAAGGAGAATCCGCTGATAAAGTCGAAGAATTTTAAGTCACAGGTTCAAAACCCAATAATATAAAATTAATAAAACGACGTCTATCCATGACATTATATTGAATACAATACCTAGTATATTCTTACTAATCGAACATTATATTTAATACAATACCTAGTATATTCTTACTAATCGAACACAATATTCAGCAGCGCTTATGAAAAGGATAGCCATTTAAAATAATACATGTGCAAGAATAAAAAATCTATATAAACGGCCAGCTAAAGTATGTCCACTGGACCTAGGTGAATCCACACGCTTTGACTCAGTAACAAATCTTCAATATATTCATTCATCTAAACATCTGTCAAACATTTCAACAAAAGAAATACATATTTGGAATAAATATATCCTAATCAATAAAACTAGCAGTTAAAAACCCGCTCCACGGGTTTTTTGCTGCTAGGCCCTGCGGGCGGTACTTGGTTGGACTTCAACCAGTTTAAGTGATACTAACAACAGTTACATTTAAGAGGTACATATTAGGTCATTCACAGAGAGAGGGTGAGTATATATTATAAATAGATTATTACAATATAGCGCCCCTGAGGTGATATCTCACAAAAGCGGCGCTATACAAATTGTTCAATAAATAAATAAATATAATGTTTTACATTTAATTGCGTACATATGCATTGATATACAACGGAAATAGATAAAATAATGTAATCTTATTAAACTTCATTTCAAACACAAATAACTTTGTTTACATCACTTTATTATATACAACGATATGCCAACGTATGATACTATTACGATGTGCCAACCTATATTTCCATTATGTACAAAACAAATGCCATCTTATATTTTTCATTATGTATAAAAAAAGTAGTCCTTCATGCATCCAAATTGTAACAACTGATAAGTATGTATAGTACTGTCAATTTGATAGTGCTCCCTCCCTAAACACGAGAATTTCTGAATTAGGGAGGTATTGTTACCACTAATATTATATATTATATATATTGGTTAGTTATGTATTATATGTATATTGGTTAATAAAAAAAAAAACAACCACTACATGTTTCATAAACGAAGTTCACCTCATCAGAAGTAAGTATACTCCGAAGTCAAAAATTAAATATAGATTACAATTGAAAAGAAGAAGTGGAAGGAGGGGGGAGGGGTTAGAGTGGGCGGGGTTTATCAGAATTGGGAATTACAATATCGTTAGACGGGAAAGACCAGTTGAGTGGGAAAATATTTTAAAGAGAGTTTATTAAAAAAAATCCTGTTTTAATTTCTAAAAATATAAATTATTTATTTGCGGTGCTTTATATTCTGTATGAAGTATTTTAAGACCTGAAAACACAAATAGCATATAACCATAAAACAAAATCCATATTCATAAAACAAATAGCATTTAATAACAGTTATGCTAATAAATTGGAAATTGAAATACTAAATAAAAAAAATTAAACATGATCTCTTCAAATGGTATATTTACCCTATTTCTAAAGATAGAAATAAACAATGGCATAGAATTCTATTTGTGGATAACGATATTTCAAAAATTATAAATAAAAACATTCCTGGTACTATTCAACCGGCGTTTTACACTTCTAACAAAATGAAGAAATATATTCTTAATAATAAAGATAGAAATAAAAGAGAAGAACTTTTAGAAATAAGAAAACATGTAAATATAAAATCAGATATAATTAATAAGCAAAAAAATATAAACCCTCTATTAAATATTTTCCCACTCAACTGGTCTTTCCCTAACTAACTAACTAACTAACTAACTAACTAACCAACACGTCGTTTCCCCGCAGGGGTAGGCAGAGAGGACGGACCGCCAAACAACTCGGTCTTGGCACACACTCCTTGATTCATTCACATGCATACATCGTCTCATACATACTCTTCTATTATTCTGAGTCTTGACATGGCCCGACTCAAGTATCTGATTCACTTGGTCGTGCCATGTCTTTCTCGGGCGTCCCCGACTTCTGCTACCATTCACATTTGCATCGTATATTCTCCTTACACTCCTTTCTTCGCTCATTCGCTCTACATGCCCAAACCATCTAAGCGTCCCTTTCTTGATCTTACTCATTTCGCTTACATCAGCCTTGCACTCTTTGCGGATATCCACATTCCTCACACGATCATACATGGTTTTACCACACATCCGCCTCAGGGATCTCATTTCAACAGCATTCAATCTACTTTCATCCTTTCTTTGCCAGTTCCATGCCTCACTTCTATACATCAGGGTAGGTACCAGCACTCCATTGTGGACTGCTAACTTCGATTCTTTGGACAATTTTTTGTTAGCGCCAACTGCGTTCAGTCCTCCATTAATGGAGTTACCTGCATTTACTCTTCTTTCAATGTCTCTGTCAGCCTTCCCATCTCTCGTAAACATGCTTCCTAAATACACAAATTCATCCACCTGCTCCAAGTATTCCTCATTCACAGCTATATTGCACACCGTTTTCGTACTGGTCTTTCCCGTCTAACGATATTGTAATTCCTAATTCAGATAAACTCCGCCCACTCTTACCCCTCCTCCACCTACTTCCGCTTCTTCTTTCCAATTGTAATCTATATTTAATTTTTGATTTGAATGTATACTTACTCCTGATGAGGTGAACTTCGTTCATGTAACATATAGAGGTTGTATGTAATTAAGTGATGTAAACAAAGTTATTTATGTTTTAATAAAATAAATAATGTCATCACAAAGTGATAAGCTTCCAGAAGAAATCTTCTTATTAAACGCTTGTTAATGGTCAAGTAATTTTGCGTATTGTAAGCTGCATATTTAAATATTCGCGCCAGTCATTTGGTTCGTTCTTATACCGCCAGAGGGGCAGAGTGGTCGAATTTTGCCTGCAGATCCCCCAATCGGGATTTACCCGATACATACGATTTAAATTCGACCAATCAGAGGGCCTAAACCGTCCAGACGATGGCATAATAATACTATCAGATAATTTTGGTACTTACTTTGTCGCTTAATTTTTTAAACTAATCTTGAATAATTTTACGCATTACGCAGTAATACAATATTTCAATTCACCGACAACTGAAACTCGCATGTTTAATAATAACATGATTTTTTTTTAATATAGCTTTATTATTAATTAAGGCGATGCACCACAATAACACACCTTCCGTAGATGGCGATAAGGCTTAAATTCCCGCTTCACACTATCCACCTGTTTTGATTTATGCAAGAAACATGGCCAAAAAGTGCCTTTTATTTTATTTTGTGGATGTTCAGTCAGAAATATTTAAATGTTTTTCGATAATTTTATAAATAATTTAATTTGCCACATTATACAATAAAACCATAATCGAAAATGGGTTCGTAATAGGAGATTTTGAACATTAAAGCAGTTTTCATAGTCCTTTACATTATTTTTTCTGGGCTTATAAAGAGACTTATCTAAAAAATACTCGATTATTTCAGAGGCCAGGATGTATTCTACTTGCAGTATTTAATTAAAGCATCTGAGACATTTCTAGGCGACCAAATACTCAAACCAAAAACACATGATTTTAAATTACTACGTAGTGCATCGCCTTAACATCCAGAAAAAAAACTTTTTCTGGTTTTTAGTGTGAGCATTGCTAATATTGCAAATAAACACAGAGAAGAATAGAATATGCTTGACATAAATAAAAAAATAGATAAAATCTTAAACCTAGCTCAACTTCCTTTCCATTAAAAGTTACTCCCTGTTTTCCAAACGGCGTTCTTTCATCGTATTTACATAATTTATTTATTTATTTATTAACGGACATCGTCTAAATTACAAAATAATAATACGAATACAGTAAAATGAAAAATACAGGAGTAGACAAAGGTAAAATGGCAGATATAATATAAGAAAATAAAGTGACAAGTCGAAGACTACGCCGTGAGTCAGGACCATAGGACACTTATAATATTCCGTCACTTGTTTAGCGACTGGCAAAAATCATTCAGACTTATCCCAAAAAAGTTAAGGTTTTGACTTAAGTTGACTAGTCTACACATTCTGGACAATGGTGAATAATATCCATAATTTGTCGAATGATGGTTGAGGAAGAGCAGTTCATTATTTCTGAGTCTTTGCGAGGGGATATTGAAGGGAATGAGTTGCAGTAGGTGATTCAATAATACCATTTATAATTTTGAAGAAGCAAATGAGGTCATTTCTTTCCCGACGGACTTCCAAATGAGAGAGGTTTAGAGTTAGTTCAATTTCATCATATGATTATTTGCCTTTTTCTAATACTAGCCTCCTATCAATCCCTCTTAAGAACCGACGTTGAACAGATTCAATGCGTCGAATGTGGACAGAATAAAAACGAGACCAGATAACACAAGCATATATTCAAGATGGGGGCGAACCAAGGAGCAGTAAAGAGTTCTAAGGGTATTTACGTTTTTGAAGTCCGAAGTGATTCTAGTGATGAAACCAAGTAGTTTGAGGGATTTATTAACGATTGCAGTTATGTGAGAGATACCAAGGTCTTTAATAGATGTAACAGTTGTTAAGAATAATAATAATAATCAAGAATTTTCTTGAGATTTCACCAGCCGAGCGGCTAAGATCCTTGGCGCTGGATCCAAAGGTCATAGACACGCAATCCGGCTACCGTGGCAACATGTTAATTCGCATCTGATTAATCTAAAAAATAAACACAATATATTAATGACACGTTCCTAAGTGACAGATACTCTCAGGTACTCTCAGAACAGTCACCATGAAAGATCACCAACGTTATCGAAAGATTGGGCGAAATGGCCAGATCTCAATGGCTAGGCACCTTCCAGCCATCCTGTTCCTAAGTTCATATACAATTGAGGGGAACCTCCCCGCTCCCTTCAGTGTCACAACATGCGGAATTGAGGTTGCCGTAGTCCAACTGGTAACGAGCAGTTCCTACCTACTCTTCGCGGCATTTAAGATTAAAAAATATATCATGATATTAAATGTAAATAGAAAAAGTTTTTTTTTTCCCTGAATTTTAAAAAAATCTTGCGCAGTCATTCTCTAAATTAGGGTTGTTTAAAAATAACACGCAAAAAAATTATAAAAGTTTTTTTTTGTAAGTGTGATTTCAAAATTATTACCGACAATTCTTTCGGGATTGGGTAGTGTTAGAATGGAAGATAAAAGGTGTGCTTGAAATGTTTAAAAGTTTTTCTTTTCAGGAATTGTTTTATCTGGCCTATATAGTTTTATTTCGCTAAAGAGAAAAGTTTGCCACTTTAAACTGTCGCGACTAGCAGTCAAGTATCCATTTGAACCACCCCAAGTATTATTTTTTAAGATTTTTCAATGGAGAAAGCTGAGAGACTTCTTTGTCTCATTTACTCGTTAATAATTGTACTTCCATGAACACTGCGAATGTTCGTTTTACTTAAAAACTATATCTCCGTGGACGCCACAGTACTTAATACAAAAGTTATACCATTTTTCACACAATGATGCTTTCCACAGGCAGTTGGTTTAACCGCAATACATTAAAAATAAATGAATATTCAAAACATTTTACTTATACTTGAGATTCAACTAAATAGAATTTTGTTAAGATCTTAGTTTCTTCCACTCGAGCGGTTGGTGTAATATATAAATACATTTTCCATATATATACATT
Organism: Hesperophylax magnus; assembly: GCA_026573805.1. Lineage (NCBI taxonomy): Eukaryota > Metazoa > Arthropoda > Insecta > Trichoptera > Limnephilidae > Hesperophylax > Hesperophylax magnus. Next base: position 605,550 of record JAIUSX010000978.1, on the reverse strand, counting down.
TACCATATATATACATTTGTCATATATAAACATAAACCATATATATATACATTTACCATATATATATATTTACATTACATTTACCATATATATACATTTACGATATTATTTAAGCAATACCATTCCTCACAATATTACAATGGGAACATGTTAAACTGCTTGATGCTGTTTAAAGCCAATGAATTCACCTATCCTATCCTATATTTTTAGGTTCTATAACTTTCGCACAAGTGATTACTCAAAACGTCTATACATGTCCATATCCAGTTGAGGGGTTAAACATCGTGCATATTAGATATTTGTTGTGCAATTAACTGAACCTTTTAGAATATTTGAATCGGGCCATGTTAGGAGTCGGAATAACAATATTGTTTAATGGTAGATACTTCCAAGTTAACCACCAGAATCGTTGCTTGAAATTGTTTGCTTTACGCGTAGTTAGTGACTAAATCTGAATAGCCAGGTACTTCCCCTACTTCATGTCATCTCCTTTCCCTCTCCACTACCTTCAATACATAACATAACCTAATCAAAGATACCATAGTCTCACTGACATTTGGGAACAGTTTGGAACTCCAGGACATACAGTTGTATGTGATACTGACTAAAAAAAAGTAGATTTTTTTAAAATAAATGTTATGCGTTTCATCCTATCTGCCTACCATTGTGGTCATGAAATAACGTGATGCATAGTTTATTAGTTTGTTAGACTCTAACATGAACATTACAAGTTTCATAATACAGGGTTTTCCAATAAGAGGTGTTATTTTGAATAGCCCGTTATTTCGGTAGATGTTACTTTTGAAGCTGTAATTTTTTGACATTTGATAAGTAAAAACTACGTCATTAATAACAATGGAACGATACACGCTTCAACAACGCATTGAAATTATCAAAATTCACTTAAGTGAATCAAATGCAAATCATTTTGAGTGATGAGGCCCATTTCCACCTCGGTGGTTTCGTCAATAAACAAAATTGTCGCATTTGGGGCTCGGAAAATCCAAGAGTTATTGTTAAAAAGCCTCTTTATCTTCAACGTGTGACTGTTTGGTGCGTTTTATGATCCAACGGAGTCATTGGACCTTACTTTTTCGAAAATGAGGCTGGAGCAACAGTTATGGTGAATGGATTGCGCTATCGAGAGATGATTAATTTGGACAACGTTTACTTTCAACAAAACGGCGCTACGTGCCACACAAGCATCGAAACCATTGATCTTTTACGATTGAATACCAAAATAACACCTCTTATTGGAAAACTCTGTATTATAATAATTTCAGCAAAGAAAGTAGAGGATATACATTTAAAACTGTTATCAAACGTATCGGCTGTCGGTGCATCAGTTCATGCGTGAAGTGATGTAACTTATTTCTGCCTATTCCCACGTAATGCGAAAAATTATTCATGTTCAATGGACTTTTACTTTCTCAAAATTTGGAACTGATTGTTTGAACTGAAAGTATAAAACATATCTGATAAGCGATAAAGTAGGCACCGACATTATATTATTTTCAGTCTCACAAATCTTAAAATTGTGATATCTCGTGATTCTGCGCTAGTAATTTAATGTTTATTCACGTTGATCATTGTTTTCATTTTCACAAAATCATAATTCCTAATTGAATTACTGATTTAATCCGAGTAGTAGCTTCCTTGTTAGAATATCATAAGAAAACATCCTTAAAGACCCCTTCTACTCCTTGAGCACCAACACTAATAATAATATGTAAACGAATCACGCACAAGATGGCCGCCTCCCGCCAAGAGTGGCGTTTCCTGTTTCTTCCCGCCGAAATCATTTCAATGCCCCAACTTCCGCCCGGGGACTAGCGCCATCTCTTGAGCAACTTGGCTACTTACATCTGATATCATATTTAATTCCCGAAGTTTACAAGGGACCGAAACTTTTACATTAGCCGTTACGTCCAAAACGGATAAATAAGCTTATAATTTTATTACGCTCTCTGACGGCAGGCTGTGGTGAAATATTATTTTATTTAATGGCTTCCCTTTCCGTGATCTTTATTTCTACATCTGTAATGTATCGGGTTATACACTTAAAAATATGTTATTTATAAACAAAATAGGTTATGAATATTGCTACGAGTGTGCTTTGTAATATTATAGCTTTGAGGTGTTCCATCCTCTGGATATTCGTGATCTTCTGAGTCTAGTCAATTTAATAGTACTTTCTCGACACACTAGGCGTAAGGACCTATTTCAAAGTCACCATTCACAAAAAAATGCCTACATAGTATAGCAAATAAATATTCCAATGACAACGAAGTTTTTAATGTTAATTTAACTAATTCGTTAAAAAAAAATTATGTCAATATTATTTCTGATAATTTATGTTCGCAATTATATTTTTTCAACCAATCATCGAATTATTCTTTGCAACTATTATTTATAACCCTTATGTACAAAATTGTAAGAATTTCAATAAATAAAATACATTAGTTACCTACTTATTTTTTTAGACAAACCAAACAATGGTTTTGTCTAAATACGATAAAGAAAAAGTTTTGGATATATTTTAAATTGTCCTTAATGTAATAGAAATAAGTAAAAGGGTTTATACTAGATATAAAAATGTAAAAAAATGATTACTAAATAAAAACAAACAAAAAAAAACAGTCATGGGCCCGTACCAAACCTTGCAAACTAAAATCATACTGACAATCCCAATATACCTATATTTAAGTTAAATTGTATTTCAAATAAAACATACATTTTATTTAATAATTTTATACAACTTTGTGGGAGAGTTGTAGGCTTCAAGCAAAATATCAAAAGTTATATCAAAGGACGTGTCACCAAAATGTGTTATCTAAGTTATCTAAGTGAAACTTTCCGTTGGTTCTCGAGGTTCTGACATTCAACTGAATTAGAATTATTCTGGAGCCTTTATATAACAGGAAATGATAGCTGCCGACGTAACTTACGCATTCTGAGTAGTTATAAAAAATAATACTAAAAAAAGTTTTTAAATTCGTGTGGTTCAAGAGGATTTGTGGATTAAATACCTCAAAACCAGAAGAACATGGGTACTCATATTATTAAAGGTTGTCTTAGTTCGTATTTTCACGATAATTTAAAATACATACCTTAATCAGACCATATTCCCTTCGTTAAAATATTAGGAGTTAGGTTGATTCAAGCAACCCCAAATATGACTCTTTTCTTGTTTTATGTTAATACCGCACAAGAATGCAAACTGCTCCAGAGGGACTATGGCATCCCCAATATATATTGTGAGGCTACATTACTTGGGAGAGTTAGGAGATGGGGGAGAGGAAGGTGGGGAATTACCTGGCTATTTAGATCTAGTCACCAAATATGACTTGAGCCATTTCAAACAGCGTTTCAATTCTGAATTGTGGTCTTATACTAGGGTGACACTGAGATAAACTTTCATTTCGGAACTTGCTGCAAATAAACTAGATTTTATTTTAGATTGATAAATTGTGAAATAACAGAAATTAATCAAATATGTGTGAAGTTGATATTAAAAATGTGACTTTTTTAAAATACTTACTTCAAAGAGCTGGCTGTAATAAATTATGTTTTAACATTTAAAGCAGTACTTAAGGAATTTATATGATTTTCAGTGAAAGGTCATGAGAAAACTCTTATCCACTCTCCCCAACGACCAAGTGAGTTGTCGACTTGAAAAACCCGCTCTGGAACTTTTCTACAACAATGGTGTGGATGTCACGAAAACTGTTTAAAACTCAATGAATATAAAAACAATGTGCCTTTCATTCTTAATATCAACAAAATGATGATACATTATTCTTTTTATATTTAGCGAAAAAAAAATTTTTTCGATTTACTTTAACCATTTTTTGTGAATGTATGAGAACCAGCAGAAATTTCCAGAACAGGTTTTGCAAGTTCTTGTTTATAAATAAAATTTCTATTAACCACTCGAGCGAATCGTTGAATACTTAAGTTTACATTTCGCAAAATAATTTAATCAATATCACTCCTCAAAATATTAATATTAAAACATTAATTAAATCATATCTATCAAACAGAAAACAATATGTTAGCATAGAAGATAATAACAGTCAGTTAGAGAGTATAAACCATGGAGTTCCGCAAGGATCTATACTGGGGCCCCTCCTATTCCAAATATACATAAATGACATCTCCCAGTTGAAACTACATGGTGAAATATTTCTATACGCAGATGACACTGCAATATTTTACTTCGGAAAAAACTTAGAAACTCTATTAGAACAATCTCAAGAGGATCTTAATATTCTAAGCAGTTGGCTAATAAAAAATATATTAACAATAAATATTAATAAATCCGGCTATATGATCCTAAGCTCACCTAAAATAATAATACCGTCGCATAAACCTCTACATATAGAAGAAAGGGACTTACTTATTCTAGACAGCGAAAAATACCTTGGCTTACATATTGATAAACATCTGACATTTAAACAACACGTAGAAAAATTAAAAGCAAAAATCATCCCACTAATTGGTGTATTTGGTAGAATTGCCCATCTCCTACCAACGGAGGTAAAGAGGGGTTTATACTTCAGTTTAATCCAGTCCCATCTGAATTATTTAACAGAAATATGGGGAAACACATACATTACATACCTAAATGATTTACAAACAATACAGAACAAAGTTATTAAAAAACTCTTCAATTATAACCCGGACACACCCACAAAAAAACTGTATCAGGAAATGAAACTCTTAAAAATAAGAAAATTGTACGAATACAACATATGCCTCCTAATCTACAAAATCCAAAATGGACTTATACACACAAACACAACATTTAAACAAACGTCACAAGTACACGAACATTATACTAGGCAACATAACAAATTGTACACACATACTGTAAGAACTGAAAGTGGCAAAAGAGGCATTGGCCACGAGGGTGTACAAATATACAATCTCCTTCCAGATAAACTTAAAACTGAGAGTATAAATGTGTTTAAAAAAAAACTATTTAATCTTAAGTTATTAGAACAATAATTAGAAAACTATTTATTTTATGTTATATATTTAAGTTAAGAAAGCGAAATGTAAATTTCTTTTAACTTAATAAATAAATAAATAAAAAATAAAAAAATATATGAACTGCTTACTGCGGTTTTAAGCCAATGAATTTACCTAGATTTCGCCGTTTATCACATATTTTAGGTTCTATAACTTTGGCACATTATGGCAAGTGAACGCTCAAAACGTTTATACATGTCAATATCCAGTTGAACGGTTCAACATCTTGTATATTAGGTATATGCTGTGAAATCAACTATCAATCAAGCGATCGCTAAGAACGTTTTTTAAAACTTTGCGCAATGTGCCAAAAATCGCTCCAGTGGAATAACTCTTCGTGGCGGAATCTTTGTTTGTCCTGTATTGATGTAGCTGCCAGGTAAACTCGAAGCAAATACACTTTTAAATGTAACAATAACCTCAATACTATCAATAAACATTAGTTTACCAAAAAATAATAATCAATACTATCTCTTTATTAACCAATTCCTAAAATTCATCACCTTGCAAACAAACACTCTGAACTTATTGATATTTGATGTTAAAACTTTGTGGGTTTCAAAAGGCAACTAATTTCAGACATTTGTTAGTTATTAAGTTTTCTAATTTCTCGTCTTTTTAAAAAAAAAAATCCCTTACTATACCGTATGGCGAATCGTGTTGTCGAAAATTTACAACCAGGCGGTTTATTGTTGGTGCTGAAGGTCCAGTACGCACATTAAAAAAACGACGATAAGCACGCTGCGTCAAAGCAATTGACCGTTGATTTTCAAAATAAAATCCAACAATTATTGATCACTGTTCTCTGTGTAGTGTTCCATTTTAAATTCCCCAAGTTTTCTTCACAAAATTCTGAAATAAAAATTATAAATAAATTTAAAAAGTTATTAAACGTTCAAACCATAAGGGTATTTTTGCGCCACCCTGTATTATACTTTGATTTATAATTTCAACATTGAAGTAAAAAATCAGGTAATTATTATTTGGATTCAATATTAATCATAGTGTTAGAATTTGTATTAAATTTTATATACTTATGGTAAATGTACTGCACATATTAATGTATCCCGTTATACTTACATACTGAATAAAGTAAATTTTCTTGTAAAAGTCTAATAGGGCGTTCATAAAATAAAATCTTCATTTATATTGAACATAATCACGTGAAGTTGTCTTAAAGTAAAAATAGAAAAAAAACCTAGTTATTTTTACTCTACATTTTCTATCCACTATTTCCCATGAGTACTGAACCCATGAGCATTAGAAGTAGCAGAAGATTGTCTCGTAAATTTAAGACTCTTAAGAATACACTTCATAAAATAAAGAGTTTTCTCGCCCTCGTGTTTGCACTGCATATACCCGTAGATACTCGACCGTCTTTACTGATCGTAGAAATGGCAAGAATTCAGAAAAAATATGGCTGAGAAGCCATTATAGATCTTTGATAACTGCCCTCGTGTCTTTGCTGAGTAACATTAACTCATTTTCAGTAAAGTTGCAAATTGTCAAGTTTTTGTAAATGTTTTATTTTCTTTGGCTAAATGTCTGGCTCAGCTTTAATAATTTCTTGCAAAAGTTTAACATTATAATTTTTGTACACGCGTAATAACTTATCTGCATCATTGAATTTTCCACAGTAGTTATTCGAAAAACTGACTACACTGATCAACTAAAATTTATATTACGTCCCATTATTTTTTTCTCAGTAAAACGTATTGAAAGTTAATATTTATAACTCTTTATGGAAATCACTTTATGATGCCTAAAAGTTAAACTGCATAAGATTTTTCGCTATTTCAGATATCACAGGCGGTTAAACTTAACTTAAAAAAAATGAAAAAAACCGCTAAAAATTGTTCAGCAATATTGTCAAACTCTCACTGATCAAATAATGAAGGTCTTATGTTTATGTGGGCCGATTTTTTTTTATATTTATTGAAACAAAGGTTTAGATAAAAGTTTGTAAGGAGAACTACTAAGGAAAACGGTAAAATTTATATTTTGTACCTGACACCTGGTATCTCTTCTCCGCTTACTTCCTATTTCAAGGAAAATCTTATTTGCAGTAATTACTTATAAAACTGGCTCACGGTGAATAATAATAATAAGTAATTCTGGATCTGATATGAGAAATTTTCAAGTTAAAAGAGAAAATAATTGCTCGCGCTGATAATATATTATCATCTATTAAATTATTTACGTGCGCGAGCTTTCAAGTGTTTTCAATCCTGGCTGGTAAATAGAATATGCAAAATAAAACGGGATGCCATAAAAAAATTGCAATAATAGCTAGAGGGAAAGAATGCCAACTAGAAAGTGCTTCTCTTTACGATCTCGCTAATGACCCAAGTAACACACCCTCCATAGATTTTTTTAGTTCCAACGTCTACAGAGAACCATAACCACCTAATAGCTCCGAAGGTCTACATACTGCAAGTAATACCATTGCTGGCTACAGTGGGACTTTCCTAAGCATCCCCTATCTGCGAACATTTAAAATAATGACTTCGGTGAATTAGGGGCGCAAAATGCCGGTAAATAAACCTAATACGGAACTGCTTCTTCTGGGTACAACTCTTACTATAGGATTCATAAAATATTCATTGAATGAGTTGAGAGGGACGTGCTTGTGTGTGAAATGTTGCTGTTTGGGCATGCGAGGCTTCTTGCCCGTTTTATTTTATATGAAAAGGAATGTCTTGCGCTGTGCTGTGGGATAAATTGTTAAGGCTACATATTGTGTTAATTTATAATAACGTGAAAAGCCTAATATATAGGATAAGGTCGCGGTTCGCCTGGTGTTTCAGTATATAATAATAAGTAAGAGTTAAATGAGTCGTCGGCTTGTAAAACCCGCTCTGCAATTTTTCGGAAATCTGTAGATGTCACGAAAAAAAGGAAAACTTTGAAGATAAAAATGAATGCGTATGCTAAATATTAACACAATTCTTTTGATATTTAGAGAAAAATGTTTATAATTTATTTATTTACTTTGTGAATGTATCAGAACCAACATAAATTTGCAAAGCGGGTTTTGCAAGTCGACACGATTCAAATGAAGCCTTGAACCAATCAATTGTGTAATCGTCACCAAATCCTCTCCAAACCATCTCCTGCTAAATCACCAAACGTAGCGAACCACTTGGGGTGACCTGTGGCAGAGGTGTTGGTTATCCAATAAATGATTCTTGGAACGGCGGTACCCAAACCTGCCTCCCAAATTAAAAAATGCTTCAAATAATGTTTTATTTTCTTTGTTCTAGGGAATTGGCTATAACTTTGACTTCAAACTGGCCTACAAGTTTTTGAAGAAGTCCGAGGCCAGGCTCCGATATGGCAATACCTCCGTGGCCATCTGGAGAGGTGATCTTGTTCCAGGAACCTACTGCGATCGGCTCCTCACTAACTGTGATAAGAGGCCTTGCAGAATACAGTCTCCAAATTACCCGGGAGTGTATCCGAGGAATGTCACTTGCCTCTATAGGATTGAACATACTAAGGTAAGAACATATATTATCATCATATTGTGGAACTTTCAAGCCAGATATCTATAAGATTCTCAACTTTCTCAATTTGAATACAGGTTGATGCTGAAGGAGAGAGAGAGAGAGAACTGAATGATTGGGAAGTATTTAACTGGCTATTATGATCCGGTAGTTAATTACGGATTAAACTATTAGTGGTATATTTTCAGTTAATGATACAAATAAAAATAAATAAGTTAATAATTGAAAACATTTAGCTTTTATTTGAAACCCAAGATATCGCAGTTTTTTTAATATTTAATTCGTGCAATTATTTATTCAGTTCTAAATGAAAAAAAGTCTAAAACTTGCCTCAAATAACTTCTTTTAAAATGATAATTTATTTTTATGAAAATGACAGGTACCTCTTTAAATAATATCCAAATTAAAAATATACTTTTGTAGATTAATTAAAATACTTCATTTCCTTAATTTTTTTATGATTTTCAAATAAAAGTGGTGTTTACGCAGACATTGTTTTGCTCTAAATATATATAAATATTTATGAAAAGCGAAAATGTAAAAATCACGTGCACTAATAATTACAGGATTTTGTTAATTGGTTTTTTACAATAAATTTAATGAAAAAAACGCCTCATTGGACAAAACGGACATATCTGACTTGTAGTCTGACAGAACGGTAGATGTTTTTAGTATCGCCCTGCTGAAAGACCACCATTCTGAATCGGAACGTTGCTGAAATGACTTAAGCCATGTTTAGTCATATGTGTATAGCCTCGTAGTTTTGCACCTCCAACTTTTCCCCCACTACATTAGGCCTCACAATATACAATTCTCAATTATTGGGGACGTCATAATCTCACTACCGGTTAGGGCAGTTGGGACTATTGTGCCGTATTCTCAATCATCATCATTACACAATCCAAAAAATAAAAATTGAATAGCATAATTCGAGTGAAACCAAGTTTAGAGAGTTACTAACAAAAAAATATATCATATTTGAATATATGAGAATGCTTCCGCTTTATTTATTATTCAGATTATTTACAAAACAAAGGAACGAATGATGTAAAAAGTCTTAAATAAAGAAAACGGGAAATACGAATTGTCGCCTTCTCTCCCACTTTGCACCCCCTCTCAAAACTTATTCCTCGTTCATTCAAACAGGGAAACTCGATCTGGAAGTGTTATCAAATCGAAAGTTGTTACTACACACCTCCTTTTTGTTTGTTTGCAATTCTTTTTGTCCCCTCTTTTTCGATCAAGATTTCCCGATGTGTGCGGAATATACTGTAAATTCTGACCTTTCTTTGTTCTCACCTGAAGTCATTCAAAATTCAAGAGGGTAGTTTCCAAACCCGACGTCCTCTTATAAAATGGGGTTGGCCAAGTTATAAACTTGCTAGTTTCTTCTGATACCCAAGTCGAAAAAAGTGACAACTATAGGATACTGCATAATCTTTGATCTCACACAAAAAAAAATTGTATCTTATTGTATTAGGTTCTTACATAAATTTACAAAATCCTACTCAATCAAAAAATACATCATAATTTCTACATAAAATAACAAAATTATAACCCACTCAAATGACAAATAATACAAAGTGAGGCATGAGACACAAAGGATACAAGGGACACAAAGAGAGACACAAGTGAAACATAATTAGCTCAACAATAAAACAAATAATAAAAAGTGAGGCATGAGTCCCAAAGGGAGACCCAAGTGATACATAATTAGCTCAACAATAATACAAAGTAAGGCATGAGACACAAAGGATACAAGAGACACAAAGAGAGACACAAGTGATACATAATTAGCTCAACAATAATACAAACAATACAAAGTGAGGCACGAGACACAAGGGATTCTAGAGACACAAAGAGAGACACAAGTGACACATAATTAGTTCAACAATTATTGTTACACGTTTTTGAGCAACAGGAGGTATTTTTTCTCAATTTTTATTATCTATTAAAATGTCTACATCAGCACCTCCATCTTTTTATATAGTCGATAGATTTAATTTAAAAAAAAAAACATAAATACAAATAATACAAAAAGAGTCACGTGTGATACATAATTATATATTTTTGTAGAAAGCAGTTATTTTGTGGTTTTACATAACAATAAAAATAAAACAATTACTTTATCTGTAACCACGAAATTTTATTTATTTAATTTTCTATGACCGACCGGTTTTGGTTAGCATAAGCATCTTCACATGACTCTATGTACGCGACATTATCTGTCTTCTTTCTTGCTCTCTGTTCCCATGTTTGATTTTAAGTTCATGCTATCTTACATTATGTTTTGTCTTACTTTATGTGTATATATAAAAACGCATATTGTCTTTTTGGATTTGTTTACTTCTGTACCCTGAAGATGCTTGTGCTACGCGAAATAATAAATAAAATTTGTTGGTTTTAAACAAAATCAGTGTTTTATTTTCATTATAATTATATAAAGAACTCAATTATTTCTTCATATGAAGCGGTTACTTTGTGATGTGACATTATAATTTAAAATTAAACAATAACTTTGTAAACATCACTTATAGGTAAATACTTAATGCCGACCGGGTTTCGTTACAACCGTAGCTTCAACTGCCCTGATGAAGCTACGGTTGTAGCGAAACCCGGTCGGCATTAAGTATTTACCTATAAGTGATGTTTTCAAAAATTATTGTTAAATATTTTTGAGCAACAGCAGGAATTTTTTTCTTAATCTGTATTAATTATGAAAATGTCTACTTCAGCACCTCCATCTTTTTATACAGTATAAATTTGGGTCAGAGGCGGTCAGAGGATAATAGGCCATACAATTTTTAATCTTTTGAAGGTTATACCCTTTAACTTAATCTTCGATATTAAAATTTTTTGATGTATTTAGAAACATTCTATGGCATGTGTAAAAATAAGATATATGCGTGTTGAAAAGATAGTAATTCGGTTACCCGCTGTGAACATAAAATTCGACCCTTCCTACTGATAGTCAAGCGTCCAACCCTCTGGACTATTGACCACCTCTGGAAACAACTTTGATTTTTCTGACTGCTAACTTCCAATAGCTCGTAGTAACTGACTCGTTAGTCTGGTAAACAAGTTGAAGAAAATATACTACTGAAGAACGTAATAATAAAATGAACCTCTACTTAAATTATGTAGAAAAGGTGCAAAAAAAGTTTAAGTCATTCCTTTACATGCGAGAGTTTTGGTATACTACCCTCTGTTATAGGTATCCCTCGATTTTTCTCACTAGAATGCTAGCTAGGTCGTCTAGATGTTAGGAAAAAAATTGCAATTGTGTTAGTAGCACATAAGATATACTATGAGCACATTTGCAATCATGATATTCTGAAAAGTATTACGCTTTATGTCCCCGATAACTTAATCAGAGCTAGGCAGCACAAGCTTTTTTTATTTTTGCAAGAGTCAAAACCAGCGTACCAATGATCGTGACATTGGGGAGAATGACTACATTCATAAACCACCCTTATTCTGAGGTTGATTGTTTTCAGTTAAGCTTCAGTGACTTCAGAATTATAATAAATATTTCTTTAACGTAAGGCTGCGTCTCAACTGATATTTAATGTAATGTTAGATTGTAATTTTTTTAATGTAATTTGATTCTCTGTTTTTCTCAACAATTAAATTTCATCATCCCTTATTAAAGAGAAGAATTGGTATTTACGGCAGTGGCTTGAAATTAATAAAAATAATTGTACCTATAAGTTATAAAGCACAGTTTTTTTGAAAAAAGTTATTTACCGAGAAGCTAGTTTCTTGACAAAGAGACCAGAAATGTTATTGAAATCTCCTGATAATTGTATTTATTTACTAACGCCTTGAAGGCTTTCACATGTATCCATCGTTATAGATAGGTTGTTCAAAAGAACATAATAAAATTAACTAAGTATGAACGATATAAGTAGGTACAATACAAGTTATCATAGAGTTTTATGTTTTACAAGGAGATTAATAATTACGTACAATAATAAGATTACAAAATAAAATCTTAAGGTCCTATGAAAGTACAGAGCAATGTGTAGTAGGTAATTGTGTTAATATTTATAAAAATAATCATAAAAATTTTTCGTTTTCCTTTATTACGCCAGATTGGGTGTGCTTTACAGAACATACATAATTAATATAGCGTTAATAGGTGAACATGAATTATGAAACATATAAAGATAAATAAAAAGTTTTACAATGAAGTTAGATAAGTGTATTATAGTAAAATAATAATGTTGGTAAAGTAAGTTGGTTAGCATAATTTAAAACAAACAAACATGATTAGTTTGCTGTAAAGAACGTTTGTAATTAATAAACCTTATTTACGCCGGATTGAGGGTTTTACAGAACACGAAAAATTAATATAAAAATGAAATGTGCACATTAAAAGCAAATATAGATCGGTTACAAATATTCTAATATATTGAATTTTAATAATTGAAGAAAACCTATTATCAAGTCTTACTGTATGTTGATAAGTCTAACTTGTATATAAACTGTATATTTAGTTTTTCAAAGGAGCAAACACATTGTGACTTGTCATTTTAAATAATAAAAAATAAAACACTTTGTTTAAAGTCACTTTATTCATATTTTAAAGTCTACCGGTTTCCGGTTAGGACTGTTATAAAAATACTAACAAATACAGAACAATACACATATATATAAACCAATAGTTAAGAGAGAAAGATATAGAAAAACATAGAGTGACAGTGTCAGTTGCGGGAGGGAAGTGGGGGTGGGAAGTTTGGGTCCTGATGATGGTACGAAGGTACCGAAACCGGTAGACTTTAAAATATCAATAAAGTGACTTTAAATAAAGTGTTTTCTTTTTTATTATGTATATTTAGTGTTATATTGTTAGATCTGTATTGGGTAAGGCGCACTGTAGGAATAATTAAGAAAATGACCACTAACACGATGGTAAAAATGCTATGTTTTTATTATTATTATTAAGTCTTTGTAGCTTTTGGAATTGTGTAGTCGATTGAACTAAACTTATTACCAAGTTGGTGTAGCCTTTGAATTGGCGAATTTTCAATAATAATTATTATCAGACTTTGGAACATTATACAGAGCAGTCAGTCGTGAGTCACGCGTAGGTAGGTACACGCAAGGTAATAATACTCATCAAAACCAGGGCTTCCAATCTGCCATTCGCTATTTTGGAAAGACATACTATATAGCTGACTGTGCGCCTTGATGAGCAAGTCAATTAAGTTTAGTGAGTCTATTAAAAAAGTATAATTAAGATCTTTGATTGGAATCCCCATGAGATAATTTGCTTTTCCTGACCACTTATACTGGTTTCCTGTTAAAAACGGGAACGTCACAAGGACAATAACGATATTTCTGAAAATGAATGGAAAACATGGTTTTTCCGACGACTTATTTTCAATTGAGTTAGAACTGCGTACGTTCAACTTGATGGCTTCCGAAGCCAAACTGATTATTCGTATTATTTACAATTAAAATAATTTCTGTAATTTGCTTGTTTAATATTTTGTCTAAGTACTTACTTTCTCCCAAAGCGTAGATATAAAAATAAAAGTTTTTTTGCGAATATTTTTGGCTGTATTAAATTTCACGTATGTGGCTTTATTGTACGCCGTGAATTTATTCTGACGTATTATAGACGATTTTTTGTTGAAAATTGGTAGCCAAAAACAAACATTTTAAAAACACATATCAGTTTTTTCACGAGCATAGATTTTATTTATAAAGTGTTATATTGCAAGCACTATTGAGATTCGATGTAAGACTGTAAATATGACTTTTTTTAAGAATCTGATCTGATTATTCATGTCATTTTCTCACTCTCAACTTCACATCAACTCAGAAATGTAATCATTAGTTTTATGCAAATATACTGGCTCTGGCTTATGATAAGTTAAAACAATAGTAACTTCGAATATAATTTATTATGACAGACTGGTTTTGCTCAATACAAACCGCATGAGGGTACAGCATTTTACTGAAATTATGCATTTTAATTTTGTTCCTTGAGCGAAACTGGTCCGTCATAATAAATTAAATTAAATCGTGGTTTAAGTACGAAGTTATTATTGTTTTATTTTATTAAAATATCAAACATCAAAGTGATGATTTTTTTAAATATTTTAAAAAAATAACAAACATTATAAGTAGAGACCGGAAAAGACGAAATTGCATTTTTTCATTGCTTTTCGCAAAACATGCATTTTTAATATAAAGTAATAATACATGATTTTTTTCGAAATTACCTTCGCTGAAAACCCAGAATTTCATAATAAAATTATTTCGAACACAAAAGTCAATTCACGATTTCTTCATATTTCCATATTTCTTGCATTATTATCACTTTTTTTCTAAACACTCACATTTTTCGTCAAGTTTTGATGAAATTAAATACGACTATGTTTAATTTTTCGTAATTGTCTTTTAGTTGGAATATGAATATATTTTTCATGCAATTTTAATATATTTTTTATAAAGATTTTATATTGATTATAAGTACTAAAATGTACTATAGACTCCGTGCAGAAATATGCGGTTCATTTGTTGGATTCCCCTATCTTAATAAGCGGATTGAAATTTTTTAAAGCACAGGCGTCAGGTAGGTATGCTGTCTTTGTTCTACCGGTATTACAAGGTAAGATACTCCATGGAACTAGCATCATTGTGGTGCATAATCGGGAAACACGCCAAATGCGCGCCCAACATATTTACACGGTTGACATTTATCACACGAGAACTGGTCGCTTCTACGACTAATGGAGTACTTTCATTGCTTTGTGTCCCCTAAGACATCAAACCAAACAGTTCGGTGAAACACATTACTTTTCACAATATAAATAACTTTTCGTCATTTTTCATTACGTAATGCATCCCCCCTGGATAGAGCAAGGTTTCGACTTCGATTCTTGGACTTAAGGTTATATCTTTTCTATTATTTGTATGCGTAAACATTTTATTAATCATTACCTACAGATGCATAGTGAACCAAGATCATACCTAGATATGCACTAACAATCCTCTGGCATGAAAAAATGGCAAAAGGATTTCTACCACTTAAGAAAAACACATTAATTATTAAAAACCTACGATTTCATTCGCATTCAACTGTGAAAAAATCATATTTAAACCAGAAATTTTTTTCATTACTTGTCCGCTGATCTCGAAAAAGTAACCATAATTCCCAGCGCACCGCCGAGCCTTGTCGGTTGCCGGTTGTACTAATGATGTAAAAAGCTCAAATGTCCCGTGTTTTTTCAGATCCCGGCCGGAAAGCACGCCCTGCTGGCGGTACGCCAAACCAACAGTCATAAAATTCACATCAAGGATCAGATTGTCAAGTATGACAGGAGCCAGAGAGTACTCAAGTAAGTCATCAAATTATTATAATTTTGCGTAACTTTTGACAATATTTGTCGTAGTTTTGTAAATAATATCCTAGTTTTGTATTTTGTGTAACGAGAGAGTCTTTATGAGAGTGTTGTCAATCAAAATAATTATTTATTGAAGTTTTTAATTTAGAAGGACTGGACTGTTGGTGCAATATCAATCTGTCACATTACATGAGATATATTTACATTATATACTATTACATTTCAAAAACTAAATTTAAAAAAATTAAAATCCATTCTGGAGATTATATTATAAAAAAATAATTTTTCTAGTGCAAATCCTAGTTATATTTCAATTCAAGTACTTTTTATTCTTGTCTTGTCTTCACTTTATAGATTCCTGAATTTGTATAGCGTTACATCAATAGAATAGATTTTTCTCGCAAAATCCACAAATAAGATAAAAGGAAAAAACATCGGCACGAGATTTACAATACATGAATTATTGTTTATTTTGTTCGATTTGAAAAAGTTTTAATTTGTTTTTCAAAGGAATCTAATCATTTGTTTCAATGCGTCAGACGATGTCCAGACTTTTATTTTAAAAATATGTTTTATTCCGTTTTGTTTACAAATGTATTTTATAAAATTCTTACAAACTGTGTATTGAGTATCATTTCACCACTATTGAATTCTGTTGAATTTGACTTGGTACGTATTATAGTACGACATTATTAGGTATCATTTCTAACATAAAAGGTAAGTAGTAATTATATATGATTGTATGCATATAATACACATATGGATATCTATACCTACACTGGTATATGTTTTCATATCATTTTCATGCAGGTAGAATAACTCAAACTTTAAAAGATAATATTATAATTTTAAAGAAAAAATGTCTATATTTTTCTCTACGTCCACTTCAGAAGTAACCCTCTAATTTCATATAACATATTGAATAAATAAATAAATACTGTTATACTTGAAATTTCTAGAATTATTATATCAATTGCTCTTCATACTCCTTACTGTCAATAATACCGTTCAACATCGAAAATAGATATTCAGTAATACAAAATGTATGTCCTTACTAAGAATCCATTATTCGTTCGCCGACAGCATCCCGCAATCCCTGAAATTTGAATGTTTACATCGACATAAATCCGTAACACAACTCCTAGGAAATAATGAAACATTCACCGCAGATTACTCCGCTCGTGCCAACTGCTGGGTACTGTACTGCCACAGCTACAGACTACAGCACCGTACCGACATACCACTGTATATTACTGTACCCCTGTTCACTGTTCAGTACTGTTCAAGCTTCACGCTGTCGTGTAAGTTGCGAAGCTTGCGACTGCCACAACTGAAGTTTATATCTTGTGCCTTGTGCGGCCAACAAAAGAACTTATCTCACTTTGTATTACGTATGGAATATGATGGAATCTGTGTCGCAGACGCCGTAATGAAAAACTTATCGTGATATTCCGAAAGATGCCGCATATATTTGTACTTTTTCGCTAGTTGTTTGATTGTTTGACATTGATGCGAGGATTTATGTTTGATTTCAAATATGTGAATAGTTCAAAAGCGGTTCTAACGACAACTCTTTGAATGCAGAATAACATAAAACACGTAATGAAACCAAATATGCATGAGTTTTTAAAAGCTTCCTTATATTAATTATTCACAGGGTTCGAATATGGAACAGGCATAGCTTTGCGAAAAATCTCCATATATGGAGATGGTTCGCAAAAAAAAGTATTTTTTTATTTTTGTAACAACAAATTGTAATATTTAATCACTGAAGTCAATATAAGCCACTTCAAATAAAAAAATGATGCAGAACAAAATCCGAAAAAGATTTGGTCTCAATCTAGGAATTGAACCCAGGACAAAGCCTTATATATAATTCAGTCATATTTAAATCTAACTTACTTTCAACTAAGAACTACCAACATTATCTTCATTTTTAAAACATTTTAACAAATACATATTTTTAATTGCTGTTATCTTTGTGTACGATTGCAAGATTTTCCCGAACTAAATGATATCTAGTTGGTATCTTAGTATCGTAAGGATAAATATGTTAATGTGCGACATCTTTTGACTTTTCTACAAGTCTAAAACGAATATTTATTTTTAATTTTTAGAATGAATTAATCAGTACAATCAAGCCCCAAAAATGCTAAAGTCCTAGGTTTAATTCTTAGGTGTGACTGAATCTTTTTCTGTTTCAACTTTTCGCTTGAAAGTCACTAATATTGTCTAATAAGTTGTTTTAAAATATTTATCATGACACCGAAATAGTATTTTTTATAATCGTTTTTGTGTTTTAGTAATTTGAATACAACTTTAAAAATATCTTACACGTCTAGGCATATTAATTTTTTTAGACATCCTAATTTTTTTTTAGTTTAATAATGAGTTGCTTAGTTAGTTGACTTAATGCGGGGCGTTATTTTAAATTGAAAATATCATTTTCAATATTTCAGAAAAACAGAACTGTAATGGTAAATGTATATTATGTTGTACCTACTGTGAAGAGGTTAAATTTTAAATTTCAATTATTTATTTATAAAATAAAAATAAATTAGTTGATACATTTTGTTATTTGTTTTGCCCTGATGATGGACACTGTAACGTTGTTCGAGATGTTGGGCAAAAACAAATAACAAAAATACTTTTGGTCGTGAAAATCTTAAGCGCTTGTTATATGATAGCGAATTTTCGCAAACTGTCAAAATGTCTTTATTTTTTTTGTCACTAGAGGGCGGTAGTTGTACATTAATGAACTTGTTAAAATATAACGTCACATGTGCGTTTGTCGCAAAGCAATGAACGTATAATATGAATGTGAAATATTAAGTAAAAAAAACAACTTAGTAAAAAGGTATGACTTATTTGCAGAACCTACTATTTTGGTAAAGCATTTAATATGACATTTTTATAAATGTTTCATCATTCACTTGCTGTTGTCATTGGTGTTGAGGAACTTTTCCGATACATATAGTTTGTTTAACACGGTGTTCGGAAACTCGTGGTATAAACGGTAAAACCCTTTATAGGTCATAAGCTAAAAACGTATAGTTTTGAGACCTGCAACATTAAGGTTTATATTTCTTTATGTTTACAAGTTATAAGCCCTTGGGTTGTAATCATTCTGAGGTAACGCACAGAGGTCTTGAATCGAACCAACCGCCCGAAGTTCGCACATGTTGAGTAAATTTACGAAAATCGCGTCCTGGTCAGTTTCTCTATAAAATTATCAAAGCAGTTATTCCCCTGTAACGCAAATAAATAAAAGTAAATTTTTCCTTACCAACCTGTCGTTTTGTAATGAAAACAATAATTTTATATCATTTTTTTTTTAAATGGACACCGGTCAAAAAAAAACCGCTGGAAAATCGAAAATTTCAAAAAGCTAAGCAAAAAAAGTTTTTTTCTGTTCATCAAAATGAATATAGAATACATAAATAAAACCATTAAGGGCGTATCGTTTTAAAAAAAGTTGTCCTATAAAGGAATAACCTTTCATTTATTGTCAATTTTGGGTTATGACTTTTTTTATTTGAGCTTTCGTTTTCGAGAAAATCGAAGGTGGATTTATTTGGTAAATTTCTTAATTTTATATTTGATAGAATATCTATACATATTAATAACATCATTAATAAATTGACCTCGAGAAATAAAAGAAATTTTATTTTTTATTAATATATTTGTTAAATTATTCTGTGTTATTTAGTACAACTAAACAATAATCTTTTTTCATTTATTCGTTACTTGAAGCATACCTTGTTTGGAGTATTTTTTCCGGCTGCCGTGGATAAATCATATATTGATCTACAAAGAGAAAAATAATATTATTGTTTGGAACTTTACAACACAACACATAGATAGAATATCTTTGATTTGACAACGTGTGAATGGTTACGTGTTTATACGCAGAAAGGCGATGGTATTGTTAATTTCCTTAAAAAAAATCTGTTTAATCTAAAGATAAAAATAAAAAACGGTATTAAACTTGTTTACTCCTCATAACGAAAATCGTCATTTTTCTCCCATAGTGCCATGACGGTCACCGGTGACCGCAGTTAATTTTCTTGATTTTCATGGAAAATTTTGGTCAAAAAAAAAAGGAATACGTTTTGATGGTCGCCGATGCCATCTGAGTATTTTTTTTGTCCAATTTAAAATGGTAATGTTTCTTCATTTCCACAATGGCGTTCAACGTGTTAATACCCCTTACCATGTTAGGTAGGAACAGTGAAAAACTTGTTTTCACTTAAAACGTTCAATTTTACCAAACCAATAAATGATCTGGCGTGAGATGGTAATTTTTGGTTTAATTACCAAACGTGCCATATGAAAAAACGTTCACTCTCCCACTTAGAGCGCGTAAAGACAATGAATTCTCTCACACACACTTGCATAAAGATGCCGCCAGTAAACATCATGACGTTCGTGCTAACCGTTAGGAAAAGGAACGCATATTAAATGTTGTATTTTACGCCTTTTAAAAAATTTGACACTTGAAAAAATACAATACGTCAAATTTACATGAAAAAAGAGAATTTGTGAGTAGGTACTTACTGTTTTTGTAGCTTCCTTAGATTATTGCAATTCTATAAGTGAGTCGGTATTCTACTTTTAGACCCATTAATGAAACATTTTGATGGAATTTTCGAAATATATACGTCGTCAAACAGGGAGCGTGTAGTTTCACCGTCATCACCGGGGGCTTCCATCCCGGAATAAGTAAAAAAAACTGTGAAATGTGTTGAAAATTTGGTGCAAGATGAAGTATTTATTTAATTGTTAATATCCACAGATAGCATAACGATAATAAGAGGCCGTACTTCTACAGATGTGTGTATTATATACATATTTTAAATTAAAAATATTGTGTAAAGCCGTTATTAACGCGATAATCATAGATCCAAGTTTTAAAAGTGGGTTGTATGGTGTATCAATGTTTTTATTTATAAGAATATGAAGTCTGAGAATGACATACGAAAGGTAGTATTAAGCCGTTTTAGAGAGTCGTTTTTCAGCAAATCACCATTCTGCCCTATAACCCACTCTTAAATCATAGTTGATACATTATTTTTTTACATTAAATTATTTAGTGTGAAACGTAGTTTCGGCAAAAATCGGCGCTGTTAATATATATTATTATAAACAATTCTTAAATCAGTATTGTTAACGGTAACATTTTTGAAAATTTGAAAGCCATCATATTTCACATTTAAAATTTAGACATATTTCAAAAGAACTTTTAGAAACAGTGAGTCGAATAAACTTAACATTAGACCCCATACATAACATCCACATTGTGCTTCCTTACCAACATCAATCTCTGTCTTTGCAGTTAATTTAGTCTCTTGCACTCGACATAATGACTTTGTAATAATAACTTATTACCACGTTTCCTCATCAATTATCTCTTATCATTTTGTCATTTATCCCCCCGAAATAGGCACTTTCACATAGCTGAAACTAGATGATTTTACTGAACCAATTCTAGTTTGCACACTTGGACCTTACGAACTTACTAACCGTTAAGCCGTTTCCCCGCAGGGGTTGACAGAGAGGACGGACCGCCAAACAACAGGTATATCCTAGTGAGATAGACATCGAAAAAACTTTATATTGATAAAAAAAAAAAAAAAATTATACTCGGTCTTGACACACATTCCTTGCCTCATTTTTATTTATTTTGTTTATTCTAGATAAAAGAAAATTACATTTTCACTTATTTAACTAGAAATATCTAATACATTACATATAAATACATAACATAACGATATTATTCACTTTCATTGTTTTGTTGATTGAACATAAAAGTGAACAATTTTTTTTTAATGGACCTAATGATATTATTCACTTTCATTGTTTTGTGATAAATATTAATTTTTAACATTCATACGAGTACATCGTCTCATACATACTCTTATATTATTCTGACTCTTGACGTGGCTCGTAGAAAGAAAAAATATGTTCTCAGAAAAAAATATCTTTATTAGAATCATCAACTCGTTAGAGAAGCATGACTACATTTCCTAAAAACGTACAGGAAACATAAACAGTAGCACACAATCTCGGTACCAAAATGGCTTTTAAATTATATGGAATGTCAATTTTTTCATCATTAGGAATCCGTAAAACTTAACGAGAATTGCAAACTACCATTTTATCCTGGAATCATTAACCTTTGGCTGGGCGGGCTCAGAAGCTAAACCGTAACCGACTCAATCAAAAGAATATTAGGTAGAACCGGGAGAGAATGGAAGTTGGCTTTAATGGTGATTACTAAAGGTGAGGCACGAAATTACGCATTACAATGCGAGAATATTATTCTTTTGTGTTTTCTATAAAACACAATATTATAAGTGCTACAGAAGCTACCTGCTTTGAGGAATATGGGAGCTGGAAGAAAGCTAAACATCAAATAAATGAACACTGGCAGCCATATGCCGTGACTGTTCTTTTGAGTTTAGTTATTTTCCGGAAGGAAAACTCGTTTGAAATTTTTATTTAATAAAATTCTTAATTTATATTCGTTGCTTACTTTTTCGACAATGATTTTTTTTTCAATTTATTAATACTATAATCAATCTAATTTTCAAAAAAAAAAAAAAAACAGAAAGCTTTTATCTCCGGAAAATCAAGAAAATAACAAGTCAAACACGCTCCTTCAAGTTAACATGTAATCTAACCTTACCTAATCTTAGTAATATCCTCCTTCTCTCGGTGGTAAGGCTGAATAACAACACATATTTTTTTATCAAAAATCCTTACATTCTATAGTCGTTGTTATTTTAGAAACTACAACATATTATGTACTATCTTCAGACAATATTATCTCCAATTTTAAGCTATTTTCATAAAAGAACTTTCCAAGTACATTGTTATTACTATTAAAGTGCTATTAGTTATCTACTGTGACAGGAGAAAAGCGTTAAGCTTATCCTGTTTCACAGAACAGAAATTTACGATAAATTACAAAAATTTTGAAAAAAAAGTTTTCTTTTATGTCAAGTTTACGCATCCTTCTTACTAATATATGTGTTTTAAATACTACACAACTAATAAACAACTATTTGTTCCATATAATAATAGTTGTATATTATCTGTGTAAAGTTTAAAACACCTTTGGAGAATATATGACGTAAATGTGAATGGTAGCAGAAGTCTGGGACGCCCGAGGAAGACATGGCACGATCAAGTGTATCAAATACTTGAGTTGGGCCATGTCAAGAGTTAGAATAATAGCAGAGTATGTATGAGACGATGTATGAATGTGAATATGCCAAGACCGAGTTGTTTGGCGGTCCGTCCCCTCTGCCTACCCCTGCGGGGAAAAGGCGTGATGGTTAGTTAGTTGGTTTGTTACATAAATCGAATTTGATAATGTTATTATTAAGTTATGCAAGAATTTTTTATTTCAATATTGTGACAGCTGTTTCGGCGTTCAAGGCCATTTTAAAACTGACAGTTACTAAACAATAACATTATTATGTATATATATATATATATTTTTTTTTTATTTTTATATATATATATATATTTTTTAATGATAAACTAATGTTTATAAGACAAGGTTTTATGCATAAAGCAGATAACAAATAATTATAAGCAATAATTAGTCGCCTGAAATATCAATACAAATTGAAAATACATGAATATAATTGAAAATTGTTGATTAAGGTACTAGTATATATTGAATTATTTTATCAGTGGTTCAGAGCACCTGACCGGACATCAGAAGGTACGGGTTCAATTCCCGTTGGCGTCAATAATTTTTACTCTTATTTTCAATCTTGAATATAGAGAATAATTCTCTATTATTATTTCTGGAACTAGCCTTCATTAATGCGGCGGTCATTAGCAGTTGGGCAGCTGCGTCTATAGTACGCGCGGTAGAAACTGTGCATCAGGCGTGCCAGCACAAACTATCTATCCTGCTTCTATGTGTTTTATAGACGGCCCAATAAGCCACCATTAATCAGTAATA
Source organism: Hesperophylax magnus (assembly GCA_026573805.1). Classification (NCBI taxonomy): domain Eukaryota; kingdom Metazoa; phylum Arthropoda; class Insecta; order Trichoptera; family Limnephilidae; genus Hesperophylax; species Hesperophylax magnus. Next base: position 581,671 of record JAIUSX010000978.1, on the reverse strand, counting down.
TCCCTGGCTTGTGGAACTGGAGATATTGGAGGATTTCGGTGAGAGTAGAGTGTGGAAAGTTAAATATTTATACTTGTTAAAACGGAAATGAAATTAAAATTTATAATTTCTTTATGGTGATTTTCTTTTGAGGGGTCTATAATTGCGAAAATACACTCACAATATTTCTTTGACAAAGATTGTGGATTTCAGGAAAAAGGTGACAAAAAACAATTATTTTTTGTCTAATTTAATTGATTTACTGGACAATTTGTATAGCGCCGCTTTTGAGAGATATTTATTTATTTATTTATTAACGCCCTTTTTTGGGGCTTTTACATGAGAATATTAAGAAATATACATTATTTGTTGTACATAACTGAATTGTTTCATTAACAACATTTTATATTTGTTTAAACATAAATTGAAGATGTTCACTGACTTGGTATAATTGTTTCCCTCCATTAGTATTCTGGGCAAAGAGGAATACATATGGTAGTTAGTCCCAAAATTTCTGCACTGAAATAAATCCTGACTTCTTGTATTACACTGTGGAATCCGAAAGCTTAAGACCCACCTTCCCTCCAATTTTTATTCTATACATATTGACCAAATTGAGTGTACAGTCTTCATCAATTGACGTAAGCAATAGAATTATTTTGATTTCTCGGTATTCATTAATTGTGATTATTCCACATACATCATTCTTGATAACTAAACTGTAAAAGGAATTAACTGGCTTTATTGAACTGAAGACCAAAATATAGAAGGCCAACTGAAATACCGTATTAAAAATATACTAAGTCCTACCAACATATATTTTATAGAAAAATCAATGTATTGATAAGCTCAAATGATGGTTGAAAGTTCACTGAAAACAAATATGCTAGCAAATTCACGTGGCCGCTACAGACAGCACTAGGAACAATGAATGTAGACGTGAACAGTAAAGAATGGGACCCAGATGAGTCTGGGTTACACCATTCCATATTATAATGACGAGATAAGACATAGTAGAAGAAATAGGTGGTCAACATGACCGTCTGCAGATGTGATTTGAGATTTTTACGGTCAAAAGTATAATCGTGAATTATTTTTGGGTAATTTAAATAATGCCGTATTTTGATTCTTTCATCTAATACAAACACTTCGCACAGCGTTACAGTGTCCAACATCTGCCTTGACGATGGACACTGTAACGCTGTCCGAATTATTGGCTTGAGAACGAGAAAGCGTGAATCAATATAGTAACACATAAATAAATCGCGATGCGACCGTTTTCCCCTATTTTTTCTTTGTGAATATAGTTGCTTAAGCCAGCCTAGGGGCCCAGAAGTCACGATATGAACTTATGTCTGAAATATATGCCTATTCAAATTCAAGGAATTACTTTTGTACCCACTTTAAATAATTTTTACGTTTTTTGACTTCGGGAGTTTTATTTATATGAGCATATTTTTCTCATTGTACTGTTATCGATAGTTAGTAGTTAAAAATTAGTGAACATGTTACTTGTGTTTACAAATTAGAGAATTCCACACCTAATACATCCTCCGCAACTCTTCCATCATCGGTTCAATCTCAATACAGCTGGTACTACCGTAATAAAACCCCACAGCATCTGCTCACAGATTAGTTTCCAAGTCCTGGTAATAATCTGGTCCGTGGAGTGCGCTAGTTGTTAGTTAACCAATGTCGAGGGATTAAAGTACAGGGTTTTCCAATAAGAGGTGTTATTTTGATATTCAATCGTAAAAGAAGATCAATGGTTTCTTTGCTTGTGTGGCAAGTAGCACTGTTTTGTTGAAAGTAAACGTTGTCCAGATCAATACCATCCAATTCCGGCTATAAAAAAATCATTAATTATCTCTCAATAGCGCAATCCATTCACCGTAACTGTTGCTCCAGCCTCATTTTCGAAAAAGTAAGGTCCAATGACTCCGCCGGACCATAAACCGCAACAAACAGTCACACGTTGAAGATAAAGAGGCTTTTCAACAATAACTCTTGGGTTTTCCGAGCCCCAGATGCGACAATTTTGCTTGTTGACGAAGCCACCGAGGTGGAAATGGGCCTCATCACTCAAGATGATTTGCATTTGATTCACTCAAGTGAATTTTAATTAATTTCAATGCGTTGTTGAAGCGTGTATCGTTCCATTAATGGCGTAGTTTTTACTTGTCAAATGTCAAATGATAGCTTCAAAAGTAACATTTACCAAATTAACGGGCTATTCAAAATAACACCTCTTATTGGAAAACCCTGTATATCTCCGCTTTATCGAGTTGCAGATCTTGGAACCGAAGTAACTCTAGAGTCGTCGCTGGTATTAATTAGCAGTTTGAGATTATGAATGTGGATTATGACTATATGAATGGTCTTTGCATACGTTCGGTTAATGTTGGTTAGACTAACTAACATAGCTAACTGAAGTAACGAGCTAACTTACCTCACTAATAATTAATATTGCTCGGTAAAAGAAATATCGCTTTCTTGAAACTTATTGGCAAAGTTAATAAATATAGCAGTACCTAATGAAAAAGTATAGGTTTGATCAAATAAAATTCCCAACTACTTTATTTAATTTAATTTAAGAAAAATTATTTCTTTCAGGGCTTATGCCATTTTTTGGGATGCTGTGCGCTTGTGGAGGGTATTTTTTAAGGAAAGGAAGAAGGAAGTTCTGGGATATTAAAAGATATTAAAAGATATTTGGGTTGGGTAGGAATCTAGGGATCAGTGTATCCAGAAGTGACGGACATATGAATATATCCCCCCCACTGGACTCCCCAAACCAGTCTCTCCGGATCTACCACGAAGCTGGTGGTCAGGTGCATCCTGGACATACCTTACCCAATAAACTCGAGCACCCATCGCTAGAAAATTTCATCGTTTTTTGTATGGGGATACCGGTGTCCCATCAAGTTAGCAGGCTAAGTTAAATACAGTCAATCATTTAAAAATTATCACAAGAAATGGAAATAAAATGAAAACCTACCTGATTACCAACCCTTCTCTGGTAAATCTTCGAAAGATGATCTCGCATGAATGCTATGAATAATTTATCATGAGGGCAGAAGGTTCAATAAAAAAGTTGCAAAAAACTCTTTTGGCCATTCTTTAAACCATAGCAAACCTCTCCTGGTTAACAGAAACTTCACTTATTGATGCAATATAAGTAAATATTCAACACATCAAGATTACCAAAAAAGGATTCTTAATGTTGGGAATAATGAGGCTTTATTAAATTTGGTTTTAATATCTATTTAATATCTCTGCTTGTGATCTCTGGAGTGACCTCTCCACAGAACTGCGGTCCATATCCAATATCTGTAATACCTACACAAGTTGAGCACCATTATATATACATATATTTTACCTACCGAGGCAGGACCGATCGACAAGACATGATTAGCAAAAAAGACAAATAAGTTCTTTTTAATTAAAAACCATTAAAATTGATTATTTTTTAATTACCCGTGCAAAATCATTTTGTTTTCATAATTTCTCCGCTTATTGGCAAAGTTAATAAATACTCGTATAATGAAAAAGTACAGGTTTGATCAAATCTATTTGATCAAACCCAACTTCTTTATGAAATTTAATTTTAATAACATATTATTGGTTAAGATGATGTTTTAAGAATCAAAAAATAGTAAGAGACTTACAATTATGATAGAATTTCATTGAAATAGTTTTGTAATATATTATTTTAGCATGATTTTTTATGGATTGAAATTCCATCCATTGATTTTGTTGTGTTATCGGCGGTACGGTTTTATAACTCCTGTTTAAATGTGTTATATTACAGAGTCAATAAAACTCTCTCCTGACAAAAACGCCACACATATTGTATAACATCGACTAACCTTTAAAAAAATTATATATCTGAATCTGAAGTACCTTGTTATCAGTAAAAAAATTAAAGAATGTTATAAAGGTGTTAATGCAGTAAAAAAATCATATTAAAATGGAACTCTACCCTAAATTTAAGCTTAATATTATTTGAAAGGACACGTTGCACGTAGGTAGATTTTTGGGAATATTTTTATACCTTTCTTTCTATTATTATTTAAACCAATAGTGATATCTAATTTTTTATTATTTAATAACGTTTTAGAAGTTATTAAGACGTACATCTACCAACATCATAATATTAAAAGGAAGCCAAAAATGTGTATATTCTTGGTATACCTTATATTGTTGGTAATAGGCTTTAAAATTGCTTGACAAACGGAGTCTAGAAACGTTCGATTTCATACACAAAACTGATTTTATTTATTTTGTAAATAATTTTATAAGAAAGCAAAAAAGTTAATCAAGTGAAACTGTCACAGATAATCTTAGCCATAATATTGTATTTTTAAAAAGTTGTTTCTTTTATGCGTTCATACATTTTTGTATCGAAAAAATATTTATTTTAGTAGTTTACATTTATATTTTTTATTGAGTAATTTATTATTTTATTTGTATTATACTCAAGCGAAACGATAGGAAAACCTTCAATTTATCTAAAGCATATTTTTTGGTATTCATAATGGACACCAATTCGTTATAAAGATTAATCAAAATACTGATTTGGCATTAAGCTTTGCCTTAAGCTATCTTTTCTCAGTATAACTAATTGTTTTGAAAATTAAAAAGTTATTTTTTTTATTATATTTTAAATAATACGAAGAAATTTCCAAATAAAAACAATAAAAGATGCATCCTTACTCAAATTAAAAATAGTTGCGTTGATCTAGAAAATGTGAACCTAGAAAGGATTGAAGGCTTCAGGACGACAGAGCCCAATGACAGAAGGTTTTTGCTTCTTCAGAAACGAACATAATTTTGGCTTCATGATTAAGATAGAAGTTACAATATTATGCCGAGACCGTTTTTCGAACCATATGTTTATTTTACTCGCTGATCTATAGATGCGATGTTTCTGAATCCAATTAACATAATTATTTCGCAAGCAGCCTTAGGGCAATTAACGTTCGGCAAATTGCGAATTGATTTCGACCAATGCATTATTGAATGGAAATTGCTCCAAACTGTTGCCACATTGTTCAGTTTGCAATTGAGAAGCCTGGAATATTCCATACAATACGTCTGGTTGCGTCTACAGATTGCTCCGGGAATCGATATTCACTTTTATAGTAGATAACCGGAATGAAACAATCTGGCAACATTATATTGCTAAGATCGTGATTTATCCTTTCTCCTCTACTTATAAATAAATGTATCTTTCCAAGATGTTTTCAGGACAAAAAATTACCTGCATCATAACATTTTGATTCCGAGAAATATAATTAGACTTCAGTTGAAGGAAATTTACGCTTTCACGTGCATAAAAGCACAAAAATACATAATATATTCAGCAATACCTTTGATATATATTTAATACTAAAAAGGTGCATTATATTGGCTGACCTACGTAGCGTAGTGATAAATAGTGTTCGACTTTTTCAAAAGGTAAAGTTCTACATACGACTACCGTTTTTTATACGCATTTAAAAAACAAACAAACATTTGATTCAACTTAATACAATAAACAATAGACAAAAGACAATAAACAGCAACTTTTTGCATTTACGATTATAAAAAATATTGATAAATATTTATATATATATATATCCGTAAATAATAATTTATGCGAAACTTTGCCAACTGACACACCATTTTACACCGAATAATTAACTTTGATATATGTTAATTTACATGTTAAAATGGTTGTTTTATTATACATATAAGCAAACTATATTAATTATTAAAAATACAGATTTTTTTCATTATAATACTTTAATCAATTATTTTTTATTTATTATATTTTGATTTATCGAACTACATCACGAATGATACTTCTGGGAAGATCATTTCCACATCACAAGGGCAAAGTGCACGCATTTTTCAAAATGGTTACGTTGGCAGTGCCTACAAATAAACGCAAATCATGCGCGAACTTCGTATCGGTGTTCTGTCAAAACATTGCGTCATTTTTTTTTCTAATTTTCTCGTAAATTATTATGTGCATAAATAATATTGAATATAAATATTTGTCACAATCTTAAATGCAAAAAGTTGCTATTTATTATCATTAAGTTGAATCAAATGTTTGTTTTTTTTATGTGTATTAAAAACGTTAGTTGCGGGTAAAAAATTACCTTTCAAAATTATTCAAGACCTCGGTGTTATAAAAATTAATACCAAGGTGTTTTTTTTTCAATTTGAAATTTCTTACAAATATGACTATTTTGCGGAAAATAAGAATAAACCAAAAATGCATTTAATAATCAATAAGATTGGGTCGTTCCATCATCCTTTGTAATTGATTTACGGTCGAATCTACTACCAGCACTATTTTGAAATATTGACATTTGAACGATCCACGTTAAGTTTCAAGCAATATTGTGGATAGCAAGTTATTCACAGCTCATACACAGAAAGCGTTTAAATATCTGTGTTTCAAAATGGGGCTTATCATTGATTTTATCGTCAGTCAAATGCGACGAGAGATCATACGATGCAAACTTAATTCTTGTTAGAAGTAAAAAAAGAAGTAAGTAGTGTAATGTTCTCAAATGAAAGCACATAACTTTTTCGGGAACGAATCTTATAACGTTTTTGGCTATTCGCACTTACTTGGATTATGTACTAATCTATGCTAGGTAATTCTTCGGTATGGCAAATTCTCATTCTGGGCGGGGTCGTATCAATATTAAGGCGATGCACTACGTAGTAATGAAAAATCATGTGTTTTGGTTTGAAAATTTGGTCGCCGAGAAATGTTTCAGATGCTTTAATTTAATACTGCGAGTAGAATACATCTTGGCCTTTGAAATAATCGAGTATTTTTTAGATAAGTCTTTTTATAAGCCCAGAAAAAAATAATGTATAAGGCCTACGAAAACTGCTTTAAAGTTCAAAATCTCCTACTTACGAACCCATTTTCTGTTATGGTTTGATTGTATAATGTGGCAAATTAAGTTATTTATAAAATGATCGAAAAAAATTAAATATTTATGCCTGAACATACACAAAATAAAACAAAAGGCACTTTTTGGCCATGTGTTTTTCTTGCATATATCAAAACAGGCGGATGGTGATAAGCGGGAATTTAAACCTTATTGCCAACTACGTAAGGGGTGTTATTGATAGCGGCTCGATTTAAAATATTACACGACGTAGTGCATCGCCTTAAGGTTCTGTTGTACATAATCAAGGTAAAGAGTGGGTTTATTTGGCCCAAAACACATATTATACACTACATACATACATTTACCGGTGTTACATCAAGGTCAGCAGGTAACAGAAGGGTTCGATTTAACTCCTAGCTATATTATATGGCTCGCATGAAAGAAAGCTTATGTCGGACGTAGGGCGGTAGACGAAGGACTGGTATAGTCTACTACGTACGCCCAGTCCTAGGGCAGCGGAGACCGCTGTTGAAAGACGATGATGTCAGGAGCTAGGCGGCAGAAGAAGGGCGGGAACAGAATATCGGCTCTCGACTGGAAACAGTTTCATGGTTCGCAGGATTCACAATTATTCACAGGAAACATAATTTTCTGGACACGACGTCTACAAACTGCTCAAAGAACTACAAGTATTTTCATATATTTAAGCATAATTAATATAAGACATAACTATATGTAAATTAACATGATAGTGATTTTGCAGTCACCCAACGAAATATGAACGTGCATGTAAGTACTGACGTAGTTCTATAGAGTGCTAAGATATGGATAAACCGGGACTCGAACCTGGTTATTAAATTGGCTAAGCTCAGATAAAATGGTAGAGCAGGCGACTCGTGTACAATCAGGGGTGGGCAGTTCTTTGATCAGCAGCTCGTCCATCGGTCAGGAGGTTGGAAAAGGACATCACAATAATAACACATAAGTAAAAGGCACAAGGTATATTAAATGTCTCGAGAAATACAGGTTAACATGGATCTCCCTACTAACTCTCTCTACTAATTTATGACGACCAGATAAAGCGTGGATTCTACATGAAATTTACGAGAATTGAACACAAGAAAAAGGGGAAGGTTGAAAGCTTACGAATCGTCTCGATGAGGTAAGGGGCATCATGTTGAGCCAGAGGTACCCGCGCTCACAGGCGGCGGGTCAGTTGAGGCGGTGAAGTGCACTCGGGATTTTACGCGGGAACGGGACTCCATTGAGTAAGCCCGAACCGTAATAATAAACATGATTGTAAGTTTGATGGCGAAATGCATCTAGTAGGAAACTGGCACGAGATCGCGTCTGTTTCTATTATTACGTAATTCCGCGCGCTCGAACATTGTGAGCGTTTGTGGTTTGCTCTGCGAGAAACACACTGTTGCAATGCCCGAGGTCCGCTCTCGACTGGCGGGGCTCGGCGGTGGCGGGCAGTGTTGAGCCGAGAACGCTCCCTGGGTGGTCTGTGCCATCACGCGGCGGCTAGCTGCGTTTTGTCACGTACGCCACGATCGTTTGCATGGGGAAAGCGAGGCTAAATTATGCATCTTTTTTATAGGGTGACTTGTATTACGTAACACATTCCCCCTCCGCCAGTAAAAGGCGACGTGGTAATGAAGCTTTAGGCGCTAAAAATCCTCTTCACCTTGTCGTGAGGGAAGTAGAGAGAGAAGAAAAAAACAGTGTTGATTTACAAAAAAAACAAAGAAAAAAAATACATGGTTATGCAATGGTGAAAAGACAACATACAAGGTTATGCAGTGATGACAAGAACAACATACAAGTTTATGCAGTGATGAAAAGACAACATACAAGGTTATGCAGTGATGAAAAAACAAACATACAAGGTAATGCAGTGATGAAAAGAACAACATACAAGGTTATGCAGTGATGAAAAGAACAAACATACAAGTTTATGCAGTGATGAAAAGACAACAACCTGACTCTAAAATTTCATTGGTCTGTAAGCTAAGTTTGAAGAGCGTAGTGTTTTCGTAGAGTACCAAGTAGACGTAATTTCACTGAAGTTATAAAGTTACATTTTCACTGTAACTTGACCCATTTGAGATTGCACTCAAGTATCACTAGGGCCATAGAAATTGAACTGTGCTTCTTGGTTGTGGTTGAGGGATGGTGATGCGGAGGGCCAGAAGTATCCGGGTTTTGTTGTTGTACCAGCGTGAATTCCATTATGCTGATGTGGTGGAGCAGTGGTTGTCAAGGTGAAATGAAGTTGGTATTAACATGGAGTAATACCAGTAAGTTGATTGATGGTTGTTGCGTGTAATGGCTATTATGTTGAGTTTGCGCATCGGCAAGTGGTTGGTTTGTACAAATGGCAAGTGGTTGATTTGTACGACAGCCAGTAGTTGATTTGCACAAACGGCAAGTGGTTGATTGCACAACGGCAAGTGGTTGATTGCACAACGGCAAGTGGTTGATTTGCACAAACGGCAAGTGGTTAATTTGCACAAACGGCAGGTGGTTGATTTGCACAAACGGCAGGTGGTTGATTGCACAAACGGCAGGTGGTTGATTGCAGGAACATAATTAACCTTGAGCTGGCATGCTCTGAGGTTGGTTCTTTTGAATGTGGTTTGAATGATGAGACAACTTGATTTGCAACTGCACGCACGACTCACACCTAATTTGGGTGCGGTCGGGTGTTTTTGGTACGCAGAGATTGGAGAGATGTGAGTGATGGAAGTGAAGGTGGCGAAGAAGAGAAGCTCAGCTTGCAGGTGATGAGGAGGGCTGCTGGTCTTCTTTTTAATCCAGGGACAGGTTATTATTAGAGCCAAAATTCTTGAAGTTTACCTGCCTAGTAGACCAATGATGCAAAACGTTTGGAGAGAAACAAATTGTGTTCAAGAGAAAAGACAAAAAAGACAAAAAAACGTCGTTGGTTAGAGAGAGTAGAGAGAGAGTAGAGAGAGAGTAGAGAGAGATCCAATATGCTGACTATACCATGAGTATCCCGAGATTGGGGAGACAAAAAACTATCACGACTGGCGTGAGGTTACCTATTTGATATACAAGGTATAGGTAGGTGGTTGTACAGTAGTAACACCAAGTTTCTGAAAGAAGTTGGCCTTCCATGGCCGGTGTTAGCGCTTGAGCGATAACAACTTACGACTTTCAAAATTACAAGAAATGTGTTGATTACCTAGGTATGGGGTGAAAAGGAGAGATTTGAAGCAAATTTCATGGATAAGGATTGTCTTATAGACAGACGATACGCTATGTGCGTAGGGTACACCTTCCAGATTCATGAAATTAACCTCAAGGATAATGAGGGATGAAAAAAAAAATGGCGTTGAGCGAGAAGGTCTGCTGGTGATGGAGCTGATTCTCCGTTCGATCTCTTTCAGAGAACGAAATGTGGTCAACCAGCAGATTTCCTAACTTTTTACAAATGTACAAGAGTTTGATGGAAGGGTGAAGGATGGAGGATTGAGTAGCGAAAATTGATAGTGACTGAGCTAATTCCCAATTCGATCTCTATGTGAGGACGAAATATATCAACCAGCAAATTTCCTAACTCTTTACACAAATATACATGAATTTGATGGAAAGGTGAAGGAGAATACACAGTAATAACAATCTAATCTTTCACGTGTATTTGGTGAAAGATTAGGGGTCGTATTTAATCTTCTACAGTTTGTGAGAACATGACAGACCCTTGCTCAAGTTTCACAAACCTGGGAGTTTTTCTTATTCGTCTCCCAGACAACGAGTTAGGTGGTTTTGTGTCACTGTCTCAATTAACTCCCACGACACGATACCTCATAACCAACAGTGAAGCTGATGGCTAGTCCATGGTCAATGGATAGTGGATGGTTCTTGGGTCCGTTTGACAAGAAGTCCACAGGTATCAGTTAGCGTAAAAAAATTGCTGAATGCACAGCTTCATGTTTGTTTGAAGAGAACAAAAAAAATTCTCACTACAGTGAAGGACATTTCCCTCAGTGTCATGAGTAATACAAAAGGGTCCCAATTAAGGGCGACAAGTCAGGGTAAAATGATCTACGTCCGGTAGAACAAGTACATAGTGTCAACTTATTTAAAGAAGACAACAACAAGATATTGTATCGTTCGCACGAATCATGGTAAGTATTATAACGTCTCCACGTCTCATGTAGAAATTGAACGAATTACGAAAGAACCCTAGTATTGAAAGGAAAGGTACAACATAGATATTTATAACCATTTAATGGAACAAATTATCTCTTTGGCCACAGTGTATGTAAGCCAGTAAAAAAAGTACTTATAACGAACTTCTCGTATCATGGTAGATATTATAACATTCTCATGTATAGTGTTAGATTTTATAACGATCCCTCGTCTCATGGTGGATATTGTAACATTCTCATGTATAGTGTTAGATTTTATAACGATCCCTCGTCTCATGGTGGATATTGTAACATTCTCATGTATCATGAAAATAATATATCAACGTTCAATAATAAAAAAGTACCATTTCAATACCGGAAAAAAGATACATACACAATGTCAAAAACAATCAAGTAGTGGCTATTGGTATTATCAAAAAATGACAACGGCATAACCTTTGGTTGGGTTTATGCGTTAAGTTGGCAATAATACAAAACATATGCCTACAAGGATGTCTTAAACAAGACACAAATATAGCAAAAGAGACCTATTTGGTTTTACTAACTCTTTGCTTACAAAATGTTGTGATGGCATAACCTTTGGTTGGGTTTATGCGTTAAGTTGGCAATAATACAAGACATATGCCAACAAGAATGTCTTAAACAAGACACACATATAGCAAAAGAGACCTAATCGGTTTTACTTACTCTTTGCTTACAAAAAAGGTTTGTAGTGGTTTATTTAAGACCTGTTGGGTTTTACTTACTTAAAATGACCAAACAAAAACAAGGAAACACACTTGGTGTTACCAAAATTGCCACAAACACGAATGTTGTGAACTTTATGTTACAAATTTGATACAGAAGGCACCTAGAGACACAGGATGACTTAATATGAGTGACCTGGCTCGGTGTATTTGACAAGGCAAATTAATGCTTATTTAAGTCAAAATATAGTACATAATATAACAAATTGGGGTCAGGAAGTTGAGATCTTAAGATTTTACATACTCAATGTGACCGAAAGGTGTTATGTATGTAACATTGTTATTGATGAGGAGGACAAATCGGCGTTTGTTCTCCTTTACAACAACCTTTTTCAGAATTGACGTGTCAATATCAAATTCTGAAAAAACAACAAATTAGAGCAAATGGGAATGTTGAGCGCCATTCAATTTTTTAGAAAAAACTGAAAAAACTTTAAAACAAAGTTATTGTAACTTTTTATTTGTTACACCTATGTAAACTTGAATCAAATGACGATACCAAACTGGAATTTACACACGCATTATGATTACAAGTTACAGGGGTAGAATATTCACCTCAATTGGGTGTATGTTGCAAAGGGGCCATTGTTTTATGTACGATGGAACCCATTGGAACAAATGTGAAGAACAAAAGTGAAAGAACAATGTGAAGAACAAAGTGAAAGAACAATGTGAAGAACAAAGAACAGAAAAAATATTTACAAAACAATGTTGTACGTGACTTTTGTGGTATTTATGACAAAAAATAGTTATGTATTTATTGTCGTAAGTGTCAGAATGGTGACGACTAACAAATGATGTCCAGGGTCATGACTCCGGGAGCATAAATTGTTCGGGAAGTGGAAAAAGTCTCTTGACTGGAATGATATCAGTTCCAGAGAAGATACGTACAAAATATTAGTACAATTTATAAACATTACACGGTGAGGTGTGACAAAGAAACAAAAATAACAAAGGGTTTATACAAAAGAGCATAATAGTACAAGTATTGGTGAGAAATGATTTAAAACCACAGTTGACACTTCTGTGTTTTAGAAAAAAAAGGTTACCTTGCAGAGGTCGAAAATGCGAGTTTTTATATGAAACTAACGCATTAAGACATGCTATTTGTCTGCACGAGGGCCAAGTCTCGTGGGACAAAGGTAGAGCCAAAAGTTTGTTAGTTATGTGAGTGTGACCTAGTGAAGGTGGTGTCTGTTGTGTCCACACTTCCTAGTTTGACAATATCTTTCACGTGATAGTTGCCGATGTGTTTCCCAGAGGCATCCGATAGGGTGTACACTACATCGGAGATTTTTCTCAGGACTTTTGCTTTAACAAAGCGAGGAGCTAGTTTTGCAGAGAAATACAGAGCACCTTGTGAGAGTGTGTTGTTGCGTCTCCAAACTATGTCGTTTTCCTTAAAGGTAACATGTTTCCTGCGTAAATTATATCTGTTTGCACTCTTTTTGTGAGCAAGTATCAACGCATCTGTGACTTCGCTGTAGATAGCGGAAAGTTCCTCAAGACGGTGAGCATAATTCTCTGATGGGTTATCAGTAGAAGGAGGAAAAGATGATGGGAGGCTAGCGTCCCAATGCAAGGAGCCATGAACAATTTGTTCCATACCATGTTTGAGGAAGAAAGGGGTGTACCCAGTAGTGAGGTTCACTGTATTGTTTAGTGCAGCTTGAATTTTTTCTAGATTTTTGCACCATGTTCGTTGATCTTTGTCAACCAGGATTGCCAGAGCTGTGTTGATGGTCTGGTTGTAACGCTCTACCGTATTATTTTGAGGCGTGTAAAGGGTATTATAGAAAATATCTTTTATGCCATATTTGGCCAGAAATTCCTTGAATTCCAGAGCTATGAATTGTTTTCCATTGTCGCAAATGACGGTGCGAGGAGTGCCATAGGGGATAAAAATGTTTTTTTCTAACAAGTTTATGATTGCAGAGGCTGTGGCTCTTTTTAATGGGAAGATCCAACAGAACTTTGTGAATACATCCACTATGCTAAGTATATGCATGTTTCCGGCGTAGCTTCTGGGAAAAGGGCCGATGAGATCCATAGAGAATGATTGTAATGGCCTGTCTGCTCGTTTGGGGTTATTCATGAGACCAGATGGGGGTGCAGTACTATGTTTGTATGCTTTGCAAATGTCGCACTTAGAGATGTAGTTGCGAACTTGTTTAAACAGGCCTGGCCAGTAATACCTTAAGGCTATCTTCTTATAGGTTTTGAAAGTTCCTGGGTGTATGGATCCGGGGGCGCTGTGATTGTCAATGATAATTTTTTGTGTGTCCTCTGAGGGAATGACTAACTTCCAAGCATAGTCCTCGAGTATAGACAGTGGTGGTTTGCAGTTACGATATAACCGACCTTCTTTTATAATAAAGTTGGGAAATTTTTGCGGGTTGTTCCTGCATTCCTCGTAGGTTTTTAAATACCAAGTGTCTTTGGTGGTAGGAGTTGGTGTTGCTTCTTCGGAGGTCAGAGTGGCGAGTTCTATTCTTGAGAGGGCGTCTGGGACGATATTGTCTGCGCCTTTACGATGGATGACATCAAAGGTGTATTGTGATAGGCGAGACGACCAGCGGGCCAATCTACCAGATGGGTTGCTTAATGATACCAACCATTTTAGGCTACTGTGATCGGTGATGACTGAGAACTTACTGCCTTCGATATAGCCGCGGAAATGGTGGATAGAATCCATGACTGCGAGTAGTTCCTTTTCAGTTATCCCATAGTTTTTTTCGTGTTTGTTTAGACTACGAGAGAAGTATGCCACTGGGTGTTCGCCATCGGGGAATTCTTGTGTTAGGACTCCGCCGATTCCAACATTGGAGGCGTCTGTATGCAGGGTGAAAGGCAGATTGAAATCTGGACAGTTTAGTACCGGTGCAGATTGCAGTGCTGTTTTTAGAGAGGTGAAAGCCTTTTCAGTTTCGGCAGACCAAGCGAAGTTACTGACACCTTTACGGGTACCGGTAATTTTATTAAGGGGGGCCGCTATTGTGGAGAAATCCCTTATGAATCTTCTGTAGTATCCGGCGAGACCAAGGAAACCTTTAACTTCTTTAGCATTCTTTGGCCTGGGAAAGTTTGTCATAGCTTCGACTTTGGCAGGGTCGGTCCTTAGACCTTTTTCGTCTATTACAAAGCCGAGGTAGCGTAGGCGTGATTTGCAAAATTCGGATTTCTTTAGGTTGATTGTTAATCCGGCAAACTTGAGTTGTTGGAATACTCTTTCTAGGGTGGCGATGTGTTTTTCAAACGTGTCGCTGATGATTATTAGGTCGTCCAGGTAGCAGAACAAATTATTGTCGGATTCGGGGCCGAACAGTCTGTCCATCAGTCTTTGTAGCTCAGCAGGGCTGTTTTTTAAACCGAAAGGGAGTCTCTTAAAGTGGAACATTCCTCTGCCGGGCACTACAAATGCTGTTTTTTCACATGAAACTTCATCCAAAGGTATCTGCCAGAATGCTTTGGACAGATCTATTGAAGAGATGAATTTTGCGTTGCGTAGTTTATCCAGGATTGCGTGTACAAGCGGAAGTGGGTACGCGTCAGCCTCAGTGCAGGCATTAAGTCTTCTACTGTCGAGGCAGAATCGGGCGGAACCGTCTTTTTTGGATACCAAGAGTGTGGGGTTGGTCCAGGGGCTTCTGCTGGGAACCACGATGCCCATATTTAACATATCATCGAGTTCCTTCTCCAACAGTTTTAGTTTCTGGGGAGCCAAATTGTAGTATCTTTGTTTGATAGGTGGTCCATTTGTCTTGATGTGATGTTTGACTAAATTTGTCAAACCAAGTCCACACTTTTCGAACGAGATTGATTCAAATTTCTTGATCATGCCTTCCAGTTGTTCGGCCTGTGGTGGGTGAAGGTTCTCGTACGGAATTATTGTACGGATTTCGTTGATTGAGGTGGTGGGTGTGGTGTTGTTGCATGGGTTGAAAACCTGGGGTGCAATGTTGAATGCTTTCCAAAAATCAACTCCAAGAATAAATTTCTGGGTGATGGTTGGTACAATTAGAAAATTTATTGGAATTGATTTACTTCCACACTTGACAGGTAGGACAATTGCTCCTGTGACTTTTTGAGTGTT
Organism: Hesperophylax magnus; assembly: GCA_026573805.1. Lineage (NCBI taxonomy): Eukaryota > Metazoa > Arthropoda > Insecta > Trichoptera > Limnephilidae > Hesperophylax > Hesperophylax magnus. The sequence goes on along the minus strand of JAIUSX010000978.1, from coordinate 565,773 downwards.
GTTGTCTGCAGTGGTGACGAAAGCGGGGTGTTTGTTGATTGTGAATCCATTGTTGACAAAGGGGATGTGGGCGTTACCGCCGAGGCAGCTAACTGAAGCTCCACTATCCAGTAGTCCAGAGAAGACGACGTCATTAACAGAAAATTGCGCGTATGGGCGACCATCTTTAGCTTGAGTGCAGCTCACTGTAGAAAGTTGTAAGGCCTCTTTGAAATATGCAATGTGTTTCAACCACTCGGTCCATTCAGTAGGCCTAGATATTGAATGAACTTCCGAGGGGTTGAATCTTAGTTTTTTGGAGTTCTCTTGGACCAATTTGGCGGAGGTTTAGAGAAGTCTGTAGGTGGTCTTGCAATTAAGTTGTTAGAAGGATGTAATCTTTCAAGGTTATTTCTTGATCTCTTGAAGATTTCCCTCAAGTTGTCGTGTTGAGGAGAATGGTCACGGGTGGTCTGTGCCATCACGCGGCGGCTAGCTGCGTTTTGTCACGTACGCCACGATCGTTTGCATGGGGAAAGCGAGGCTAAATTATGCATCTTTTTTATAGGGTGACTTGTATTACGTAACAAGAGAATATATATATCCTCGCAAGGAGTTGTTAATGATGCTATTGTCTGTTGGAGTATGTCACTATCTTAAGCATCAACTGCACGTTGATGATGAATGCGCGTAATAAGACAGCTTTCGCGAGATTATTATTTGCACTATCGTGAAAAAATACAGGTCTCAAAGACATATAACAAAACATAGTTTTACAGTTAAACATGATAAACACTTATAAAAAATGAGTACGTTACTACTGCACAAGAGTTTCAACTGATCCTAACTGTCTGGAACCAATAAGACTATATAAGTTTGAAGATAGTGCGAAGTGAAGTGATGGGGGAGCGGAAGGTGAACACGGCTAAAGCCATTTAAAGCATTGTTTCAATTCTGAATTGTAGTTTTACACCAGGGTAATACTGAGAGTATCTTCTACTGTGGAACGTGCCCCAAGCATACTTTATATTATTTTAAATGAATAAATTGTGAAATTACAAAAATTCATCAATAAGATTTATGTGCGCACGCCGGGATTGGAATCGGCGACCTTCTAATTGCTAGTCGAGAGCCTTACCCCTCGACCACGGAGGACGAAATGATCTCAAATGACAATTATTTGAAACTAAGAGATTAAAATGCTTTTTATTGTATTTTGTGAGAAGATGCGTCAAGGGGAGTAGGAAAATACGGTTCCATGATAACTCAACACAGTGACAATTCAACACACTTTTAAAAAAAAAAAATATATATATATATAGTCATTAGAAACCCTATAATTTTTTTGGTTTTAAACCTAACCTACTTAACCCAGTTCGTAAAATTTTTGTTTCATCACTTTCCATGACTTTATATAACTTTTTAAATATGTGATGAGTTATCATTGTGATGATTTATCCGGTCACCAGAAAATACAGAGGGGTGTGGCATTTTATCCTCTCTGACTACCCCGTTCTATCTTGCACACGAAAAATCTCTTTATTGCCTTTTCAACATCATTCCATACATCTTCCTATCACAATTCACCCCCATATTTTGAAAGTACCGTGGGTCGTGCACTAAAGATAATAGTGTTCAATAATGATTGTCTCACCACATCAAGTTTATGCATCTAAAATACCCCTAGCTAAGGAAATATTGTCAGTGGATATGTATTATGTGGTAAATGTGGGCGTTGAGGTAGATGTGGGAGAGAGAAAGGAGAAGAAAAAGGGAAAGGTTGGCAATAAGGGGCATACCTATTCACTACCCACATCCTTTTAGTAATTATAAATAATTAATTTCAAGAATTCTCTCATTTTTAAATATCTTCGCTTTCTTATCTGGTCTCAGATTGGTCATTTGCAACAATTCGATATTTAAAAATTATGCAACATCACATACGACACTGAATTTATCTTCAGCATTAGTTAGGGTAAAAATACCCCTTTTATTGCAGTGTATAATAATCTCACTTAAAATGAGCCAAATATATTTTTGGTCAAAACTTCCACAAAAGCTTCCTTCCTATTCATAAAGTTGGCTAGGCACTTACACTCACTTTACTATGAGAAATATTATAACGCAATCAAACGACAGCCAACATCTTTTCACCACAATGATAAAGTTTTTTTTTTTATATTTCAGCCTGTATTAAATAATACGACGAAGAAAAAACAGAAAATGTATTCCTCATTTTTATTCATCACAACATCCCTCTTACAAAATATTGCAACACAGCATTTTTAATCAAATTGAAATATCGTGTTGGAAAGTTTGCCAAGCCTTAGAAAAAATAAGCGAATAAAAAATGTTGTCAACACAAAAATAATTTTTGTAGCTTGATAGAATTTTTGCTATTAATTTATTATTTATTCATGGTGAAAAAAAAATCACCCTGTAAAACTTTAATGCTATGATACATTTATCTTTATTAATAGATATATTTACAAATATACTTTTTTATTGGTTTGACTAAGGATTGAACCGACCTCTCCAGGGACTGTATCTTTCTTAAATGTTGTGAACTTTTAAAATGTTTTTTATAACATAAAAAAAATAATTTCACCGAGGAATGAACCTTCCTCCCCAGGAACTGCAGCCAACCGTGCTGTCACTTAAGCGAAATCCCGATTGCATGGTACCGAGATTTATTTAGTTTATTAACTGCTGTAATTTTTTATTCAGCGTATGTATGCGCGATTGCCCCCAAAAGATGATAAAATGCATTGTCATCAACAGCGAGTCTAACTGCCGAGTTTCAGCTTGATCGGATAGTATTAACGTAGTTAATTTCGACTATTTATTCATTAATATAAGAAAAAAAAGTGAAATTCTAATGGGTGTATTTAAAATATTTATTTTTTTATAGGTACTTTATTAACACAATCAGATTTAATTTAGGATTTTTACTAAAACAACACTGTATTTATATATGAGTAGGTAGGCATATATTCGCAAAGACTTGGTGGCCAGAATATCCCAATATCAAATCCTGCAATTGTTCTACCTACCCAATGTACCCATGCCTAAATATCACCATGACCAGTATAATTGTTGCAAGATGTCAAACCTAACTTTAAATGTGACAGAATGTTTATTGCAGAGTAGTGTAAATTAACACCTATGACAAGGCGTGAGTGGTTTATTTATGGACAAGGCGGACTGAAGTGTAAAACAATACCTCAGACAGGACGGATTAATGTAAAATAAAATCACAACCGCGGAATAAAATATTTTGATATTTATATTTTTACATTCATATTACGAGTGAAAAATCAAGAATCTGGGAGACTTTGTGGCCCCAACTGTAACGGGTGAGTCATTTTATTCCAATTCTCCAATCTGGGCTAATCTTACATTTCAGAAGCCCAGATTTAAAACCACGATGAATACTGTCCATCAGGTTTGGCGGAAGCATAAAATTTTAATTGTCCCATATAACATAGGAGTTGACATAGTTTTAGGATCGGTCCTTCAAGTGTGTAACTTATGGCTTATCGCAACAGCACCTTCAAACACAAATCAACACAGTGGTGTCGCAGTTTCGCGACACAAAACACAGTTTTACAACCAGATTTATTTGATAACTAGCTGAAGTCGCTGGCATTGGCGGAGCTTAACATGGAGTTTTTACGAATTCAGATGTAGACAGTTGTAATTTTCCTCATATTTTGAACGTCAAGTGTACAAAATTTCATCAAAATAGTATCAAGTATCAAAATTATGCTTGAAAGGGTGGAAAACGGGGAAGGAGGTAGTTTTTTGAAATATCATATAAGCAGTGATCTTCCTCTTGTTTTGAAGGTTGAGTGTGCATAATTTTAGCAATCTTTATTAAGATAGAAGATATACTTTGTTGAGAATTCCGTTCCATTATCTACCCCAATTTGGGATGCTTCTAATTCAATTTAAAATACGTAGCAGAACATAAAATTATGGGAAATACATGTCTCATAATGATAGTTAAATCGATAACAGGTATCGCTCTATTTCCGAAAGGTCACTCACGCCACCGGGCGTTACTGAAAGTTTCTTCCATTCCTTAATTGAATCGTGAATTTACCTAATATTTTTAATTGTGAGCACCTTTATTTACAATCATATTTCATTAGCACGTAATGAATTTGGTCTAGGTAGGTAGATAACTATAGTGCCCCGGATTTCAGCGTGAACTATTTCAACCGTGAGTGTAAGGTTAACGATTTCCTGATTATCAACACCGTGCATTTCCAGACACCGCACACAGAAGAGCTGTGGGATATACCTAGGCGCGGGATGGGGCCTCACATTGGGCAAGTTTTCGCTGGATTTTGCTAATTGACAGACCAACGTTGCTCCTAATTGCCTTTCCATACACCGAACACATACACGGGTATTCTATTACTGCTAATTCCATATACCAGCGGCGTGCAATCGACAAAGGCTACAAAAAGGTATACCTACCAGAAAAAAATATATAAGAATAAGAGAAAATTTTTGTCAAAATTGAAAATTTCGGATCAAATCTGTTTCATTTGTGATTTTTTTGTCACAACCGTTTTACATTAATAAATTTTTTGTATTTTTATAATTTTTTGGCACAACCTGTCATGCGAAAATATGTATAAATTTATATTTGTATATTTTTAACATTAACCCCACACAGAAGGCCATGAGGAAAATAATTACCCTCAAAGCCTATATCTTATTTTGGGATATTGTGTGGGGTTTTTTTTTAAGAAAAGGAATAAGCGAAAGTTCTGTGAAGGTAAAAGGTGGGATGGTTGAGAAGGAATCTATGGATCGATGTGTCCAGGAGTGTCGGACAGATGCATATATCCCTCCTACTGTGGCGTAAGGCGATGAGTCGGGAGACCAGTAGGAGAGGTTAAAGGATCTCCCCAAACCAGCCACTCTCGTCAACAACACCAGGCGCACCCTGAACACACCTAACCCCATGATCCCTGGCACCCCTACTAAATAACCAAACGTAGCCAACCACTTGGGTGATCTATGGCAAAGGTTAGATATGTTAATATATATGCAGACTAGTTAGTTAGTTAGTTAGATGTAGATATTTACTTTCTCAATCCCTGTTAGAAGATAACAACGATCATCTTTGATCTTTAAATTTTCGAAATAAAGATAAATAACTTAAAACAAATAAAAACTCCTGGAAATTTTGTGTCATTGTAGGTACGTTAAATTTATTAGGAACGGGGAAGAATTATCAAAAAAAAAACATGAAAGTAGATTACCAATGCAACCAATCACGACATGAAAGTAATCAAAAATGGTTTCATAACAATCTATTTTCACTCAACACAGAAAAAATTTATTACATTCTCTTCTCTCTACAAGAAGATGTGCCAAAAATTTTAATTGACACAACCATTCATTCAAAAAATTGTATAAATGACATTACATGTAATACGGACTGCGCTAAAATAAATCATAAGTCAATAAATGTTAATCTCGGAATCTTAATAGATTAAATTGTTAAATGGAAAGAACCCATCAAACTCACGGTGGAAAGAATAAGAAAACTTATCTATGTCTTTTATGAAAATTTTGATACAGGTATTAATTTTCGAGTCAAGAGTCGTCAATGTGTACCATTTCCACAACATCCCCAAAGCTAACATATTAGGTCCTGAGGAACTTATTTCGTATCGGGGTATATATCTGAAGTTTATATTTAAAAAACTCATTCCCTGGCCGCCAATAACCTCAAGGGCGCTTTATATATTAGGTTCGTATTGCTATTGCCCCGGGCCCGATTACGTATACCTCCCCGAACTCCCTTCTCGATGGCCCTGCCTATGGGCATGAGTTTCGGGCTCCCGAGCCCCCGAGCCCCCGAGCCCCTTGTGCCCATAGGGTAAAGACGTAACCGCAAGGGGGCCCCAGAGTGGACCAGTGGTGAGGCAGTCAGCATTTGCTGAAATGCAGACCATTAGATCCGCCCCCGTATTCGTCTAACTTCTTCAGTAAGAGCTAATGATTTTATCCCCACAGATCCTATTAGGCATAACATAGTGGTATTATTTCACTAGGCATGCGTTCATAGAGCAAGCAATGTGCGCCACTCCTGCAAACTACCACACTTCTTCATGCTGCCTTGATAGTTATTGGAGTTTAGTAACAGGATCCCACCTAGAATTGGGGTGAAATACAGCCCGGTTCGATGTTTTACTAACAACCTCTACTGGAATGGTCAAAGTAATGGGATTGAAAAATAAAATTACTAATTAGGTACAGACACATATTAAGAAGAAACATAAAAAAATCTGTGGGATTTTTAACTAATTTTGACTTTAACCTAAACATAGTAAACCATAGCATACCTAACCTTGCCTTGAGAAACAAATTACTTACCGTAATAAATAACACAAAAAGCAAAATGGCACATCTACTATTCACATTCTAAGCGATATCTATAAAAACATTTAAACATTTAAACGAAATCATTATCATCATACTGTAGTGTTAAAAAATTTATATTATGTTAATAACTTTAAACATTGTACGAACCAAATCAAAAGTAACACTATAAGATAATACTAACAAATCTAAAAGAAACATAAAAAATATCAAGATACAGAAAATAAAAATATATCGGTCTCAACTGGTAATTTACCACATGATCTCTGTGTTATCCATCTTTATCAAATCGACTATTGGAACCTAATTATTACACATCATACTTTTCGATCCCATATTTCAAATTCAGAATTATCAATTTTATATGGGTTTCCTATGGTTGAATTTTTCTAAATGTCTTAATGAATATATATTTTTTTTTATTTGGACCACTTTCCTTTAACTTTAAATGTTTTACCGAGGGCTGGGTTCGATTCCCAGTTGAGACCATTATCTTTTTATTTTCTGTTTCCTGTTCTATTTCATATTTTTTAAAAATTAATTAGTATTATCTTCTTCTTGAATGATACATTACGTTGACGGGTATAACCTTCAAAAGTTATTTAAATAAAAAAAAATTGTAACTATTTGACTTCAGAAAACAATATTTTACTTGCAGATAATTTAAATTTGGTTCAAAAGGTTTTAATATTTGTAGGAGCGTGTAAATAGCCCCAACAAAAAACGGGGTTTATACTCAAGAAAGTATAACTGACAAATTATTCTCACCTCAAAGATTATGGTCAAGAATTACGTAGAAAAAAGACCTAGAGAAAAGACGTGCACTCACCTGCTGTAGATCCCTTCCTGCAATCGTGAGGTTTGGTCTAGACCATGCAATATGCGCAGCAGCTTTTTGTCTTGTCAGGTGGCATTTGAGAAGAAGAAAATTGTTCCAACTTGCAGATGCTTAATTTAAAAAAAAACAGTAGTTGACGAGAGACATCGAAAAAGCACAATGACAAGTAGTTCTGTTTTTGAAGTATATACTAAAACCATTTGCCAGATCAGTGCATATTATAACTACATAAAACCTTGAAACACAATCTTTAAGGTGATTATTTTAATATTACAAAATTATAAACTAACCAAAAGTAAAATAAATATTAAATTATGGTGCTTAACCAACATCCATAAAAAAACCCACAAATCTCTAAGAAAGAGTATAGATCGTCATTCAACGTACTGGTTATAAAAATAAATCATTACCCACCACAATTAATTCAAACACCACTTTGTATACGAAGACAGCTTATGTCACAAAAAAGCAGGATTTTTTTAAAAGATCTTATGATAATAACTTTTTTTGGGGCAATAAAACTAGACAGATACCTGCCATCTATTTTAACAAAACCAAATATCAGAAAATAATAATGAAAGTCATCGTATTGATTCTCCGTATTTTAAAAATGCCTTGTCACAGCGTTCAATCTCGTTGAAAAGATTCTTAAATAGCTTTTTCTTTCTTTAAGGCAAATAAATGTATTTTTCGGCAGGAAACTTCTTATCCGTATGTCAACGTGGCTGTCACGTGTTTAACCAAGAAAATAAATAAAACGTTTGGGAATTAAATGGAATTTCAAGAAAGGGCCGACATCAGGGTTGGTAGAGAAAAATTAGATTTCACCAAAGTCAAGTACTTAAATATAAATCACAGGGATGGTCCAAATCATATTTTTTTCATTTATACTTTTCCTTCCATTTCAATCCAGATTGTTTTTTATCTTTTTTTGTTGGAAAAAAAACCTTACATTTTTTAAAGGAATTTCTTGGATTAAGTTTTTATTGTATATATTCAATTTGTACATTCATATACAAGTTCTGCTGTGTAATTATTACTACGCATGACAACTGTTTCGCCTTCTAAAGGAATTATCAAACTGTGGTTAGACTGCTTACGGATGATATATTTATTTTATTTTCATATAGATACGGAAGAGCAAAACAGCTTTAAAAAAAAAAGCTTGTAAAAGGTAAAAAATTGCTTAACAGAACTTCTTTATAAATAAACTGTTTTAATAAATTAAGTTATAATATTATTCAATAGATTATAGAAAGAATGAATTGAAGTTTGAAAAATTAATCTTGATATCAATAAACATTATTTTGTGTGACACAATATGTTAACATTTTGTTAAGTTTCTTGGAACACTGTTACACGGCTAATCTGTCATACAATGTATCTATTATTAATATAGTTTTCATAATAATAAAAAATGATAATATATTATCAAAATACTTACACTTGCCTGAAATCGTAGATATTTATCCTTAATTAAATAATTTCAATTTCGACATAGTTTTGTATTGGAAAATTAGGCCTCGATTAGGCAAATATTCTGATCACGAAAAATGACCATAAGGCATTTCTTGTCTTCTTCATTATTGTATGGTAAAGGCTTTCACTTATAAATATTAACAGCATGGGTGCATTTATGTTATTGGGTGCATTGTGCAAAAGGAATAGACACACTTATAATGTGCATTATTCCAACATACCTGAGAAGCAGACATCTACAGGGTGTTCGGAAAGCATCACCCTTATCCAAGTTGTCATCCATTAATGAGCCGTCTCGTGACCTGAATGGAGATGGAACTTAATTGCAGGCGTTGGCTGGCTGGCGGAAATGGCGTCACAAAGACGTTACTCCCGCCTGGTCGCGAACAAAGACGTCTCCGCAATTAAGGCGAGGTATATCTGACACACCCTGTATTTGAAGTTAACCCTTCGTAATCGGTTGTTCAACGAGATAGAATATTTTGTTTAATTTGAAGGATTGTAATGTTCAAAATATTATTAATAGAACTTTGTTTATGTTTGTTTTTTTTGTCCCCTTCATGGGTGTTTGTGACCATCACGTTGAAAGCTTTATGGAGAAACAGAAGCAAATTTTGTATTGTTTGATTTGCGAATTTCACAATATTAAGATAAATTGGAGTTCAGTCCTAAAAGCTTTAAAAAATGTGTTTTATATTTATTAATGTTACATAATTTTAATTACAATGAAGTCCCGTTATAAAGCTAGATGGCATTTTGTCAGCGGATTCTTATTAACAATATGCTTCGTATTTTTAGTTTTAGATTCTAGAACTAAGAAAGTACGAAGTATATTGTTAATAAGAATTATTACTATTTTTTTTAAACATAAATATAAGATGAAAAGTAAAAATTTATATAGAATCAGAAAAAAGTACAGAGAAAATCAAAGAGAAAAATAGATCCGTTCAAAAGTATTTTCCGCGTTGCATCTCCCTATCAAATTTTTTTTATTAAGTTTTGTAACAAATTTTAGGGAAATTACATTCTAACTTTTCTTGACCGCATTTATTTAGATAACTGGGAGAGTCCATCGTTTGCAGTTTGTCTTGTATTATCAGCATATTCTACTTTGTTATGTTCAGATGTGTTCTGACTCAGAATTTCAAGCCACCATATTGGACGAACAGAAAATAAATTTACAGAATTGTATAACAATGATTTAGGTTCAACATGTATTTTTTTATATTTAAGAATTTGTCTATGGAATATTGTACATTTTTAAATAACTTAATTATGATATTGTATTGAATGTAGAGAAAAAAATTATAGGTAAGGCTTGATAGAAAAGATATTATTTGTTTGGAGATAAACAGCAAACATATGTGATATAAAGTTCCAACTTCTTGACCACAGAAAATAAAATCTACGGATTCAGGCATGTGATCTTTAATAAGATTAGAGGAAACGGTGTAATTTCCAATTCTCATTCAAATGGGATTGTGTGAGGATAAAAGTGAGTTTTTTTTTAGACGATGGGAAGTGGAATATACAGATAATATGTTAATTTGTGTATTAAGTTTTCATGAAAATAAATAATGTAAGCTTTCGAATAATAATAAAGTTTGATCGGTTTAGGGGAACGCAGTGGGTTAAACCTGAACCAGAATACCTTTGACATTGCGCATAGCTTTCCATTTCACTCAGTCAATTAAAGATGGTGAAAGTTAAACGGTATGCATTTCGGTTTAAAGACTCTAGAAAGAAATTCAAGTTGATATTGTCAAAGTAATTGTGGGTCTTTGTGACTTCTTCAGCTGTACAGAGAAAAAGCTTGAAGATTAAATACTAAAAATTCATTAAATTTTTAATGCTGAAATTTTTATAAGATGAGTTGACCTTTTAGTTTAGTTGAGTTTGTAATCCCCAGTCAATGCAAAATGCTAACAATAATTAGAAAATTGTTTATATATAAAAATATGTAGCTTACACGTGCCAGAAAATCGTGCTTCCTACTAACAAAATAGGATTATTCTACATTGTTCAATATTGTTTCTCGAAATCCCCAAATGATTTCCGAACGCATGGAAGCTTTTACCTTTCTATATAAATAAAACATTTGAAATAACATCTAAGCTTGGCACGTTTAATATTTAATCTTTCTTTTCCACACAGTTTTTATCAGAGGTTGGCTAACACAGGAGAATAATTCTTCACTCTGCATGCTGCAGCCCGGAACAATTAGCAGATAAGAAGTTTTTTCAAAGTCATTACTTGCGGCACCTCTCATCAATCTGTCCCTGGATAATCAGCTGGATTGGTCACTCCCCTCGATGTATCCAGTTTATTAGTAAAATTTCAGCCAATCGACGAAAAACATCCATCTCCAATCTCCCTATATGTCCAGGATATTACGTTGATGATGCTTATATGAATAATAATGTATTCTAATTATAAATACGTTCATTCAAACGATTCCAAACTCTCAAAAAACACAAGAAAATCAGAAAACATAAGAAAATCAGAAAACACAAGAAAATCAGAAAACATAAGAAAATCAGAAACCATAAGAAAATCAATATCCCTTTTGATAGGTCCTCAGCCCCGGCGAAATTCATTCATTTTCTTGTGTACAGATCAGTAACATATAAAACTTCTAATAGAAAAGTATTCCATTTATTTACATAATAGTTCTTTTCTAATAAGTTTATACCTCAAGTTCTATTAATAATGTGTGTTTAATATAATAATAATAATAAAACATTTATTTGCCAATAGATAAATTTTACATATTTTTTATAAAAAACATAAATTCTATTGACAAAAAGGTCACTGCTCATCTATGCATTCCGGATCTCTCCGGTAATGCAGCTGGTTTTCAGCAGTGCCTCCAATATAATAATATATACATACGTAGGTATAATAATGAACATTGAAATAATATAAACAATAAAAACTCAAATCAACACAAACAAATAAAAATAGAAATATTAGGTATACAAATCAGTGCAAATTAATAATATAGTCAACAAAAATTCAAAATTAACAATATACAAAATTGCAACCATGTGCTAAGCATTAGCTACATGTGCTAAGTATCCCCTTCATTGTAACGATAGCAACCATTCGAAGTTAAGCTTTTTGAACAAATGCAACGATGTCCAAGTAAAAAAAAATAATAAACCACTACTTTAAATCTTTGGATAATCGTTTCATTTAAAAATACGAATTATCCACACATATTTGATCATAATAGTATCTATACAACTATAAGGAATCGAAATTATTGCACTAATCCCTTAAAAATATCTTAATTTCCTATATTTGCATAAGTGTCAAGGTTTCCATACCACATAGAAGAATCAAGAGAGAGAACATACCTATCAATTAATCATTCTGATCTTCGCATTTTATCTTCCTTGGTGATTTATGTATTATACGTACATCAGTTATTTATGCAGTTTCAAAAAAAAAACTATATTTTTTATTAACTTAATCATTGTTTCATTGGAAATCTAACTAAAATGTGAGTATTATAACCGCTTATTCTTTTCTGTAAAGTATACCAAACAAATCATAGATTCCGATTCCAGAGTATGTAGAAGATACGATATTATGTATTGTTGTTGTGTTGAATTTTCGCTAAGCGCCTCATTATATCCTGTCCGTGACGACGTTCCACGTTGGTTGAGTTTGCCGTTAGATTTCCAATCGTTCGTTACGTTTGCAACGCTCGACTCTCCTCCGTAAGTGTTAATTGTAAACGACTAAGGCAGCGCGCCATGTACTTACCTTGTACTTAGACTACCTTGTTCTTGTACTCGTATTGTGCTTTCAGTCTGGTGATAATGCATGCAGGTACTACTACTCGAATTTGCTGAAAATGTATGCAAATCCAGAGCTTGTTTTGTTTGTGAATTGCCATTACGGGTTATTCGACGGTTGTTACGTTTCAGTGGATTTATGCTGTTAATTAAAAAAATGCAGTTGAGTAATTGGCGTCCTAGAGAGGCTGTTAAATATGATGTTAATAACTTAATTTTTTAAAAGTATACAGTTTTACCAAAACTTTTGATAAACTACTTTATGCTTTCAGATGCTATTTTAGTACCTATACCCATTTTGAGGGATACTGCAGTATCCAATTTGAGGCTCTACTTTGGAAGGGATATTATGACAACCCCATTAGATGAATATTAAGAGACTGAGAGCAGTGGAGGTTTTAGGAAGATGGTATAAACGTACCTGGCTATTCAAGTTTGGTTGATAAACATCGTTAGGACCATATAATGTTTGGATTCCTAAGATTGGTAAAATCACTCTGGAAAGAGTTGCAATAATGTGTTATGTTTTGAGTAATTTAAATTTACATTTTTGTAAGAAATTTGGTTGAAAATGCTTCATTTTGGTCAAAGAACAAAAAAGTTTAGCAATTTTCTAAAAAAGTAATCAAAAACATTATCTTTCCTAAATAAATAATCAACTTTATCTTACTCCTCTTATTCAGTCCAAAATCGTTATGTAACACACGTAATATTCTGATTACAATGTCGTAATATTGTTAAATATATATTATTGCTTCCATTTCCTAGATAGGCAATTCCGTTTTACCAACTTCAGCAAAATTATATTTACACTCTGACATTACGAAATTATGTAAATTTAATTAATTTAAACTGATTACGAACGTTGGAATTTATTGTATATTGATGGTACTTCCCGCAAACATTCAAATATTTGTCGTCCCGGCCTCCCCGGCTTACAGAATAAAAGCGAAAGCCGAAACTTTAATTAACACGGCTTATATTGTATCCACGTCTAATTACAAAGTTTCACAGCCCGTGTATGTAAGGTGAATTAGTTATTTGCATCGATAGAGGTAGTGCCAGGTTGGTTTTTCAGTGCCAATATCTGCTTCACCTGTTTTATGTATCTTTAGTTCGAAAATCCACTGACGACACCAATTTATGTATTTAGAATACAACACGTTATATTATTTTGATCTAAACAAGTCTGTAATACTTATTTATGTTTTTACACAACTGAGCTGTTTTGGGATTACATAATTTGTTTTCAGGTGTGTAAAATGCACTCCAATGACTCAAGTACGGGACTATATAAGCTAGAAATATATATATATATATATATATTGGGTGTCAGGTCGAAATTACACGATCGTAAATTTCACGAACCAGATTACTTGTCTTTGATTGTTAGAATTACTTCTTCTAAAATTACACATACCGGAATTTCACACACAAAATCTGTTTTTAATAGATACGATTTCAGAAATTCAGGGCCAAAAATATTATTGCGTTGTTTTTTGGTATTATGCCGTCTTGCGCTAACTACGTCTATAGCAAACATTTCGGACAGAATTATTAGGCCAAATGCACCCTGCCCTGTCACATCTGTCCCGATGATGGACACTGTAATGGTGTCCAAAAGTTGGATAAAGAAGTCGCTCAACACAGCATAATATCCCATAATAAATCAGTAAAATATTGTTTTTATTAAGTTAAAAACCATTGATATCATTAATGACCTTCCTTCTAAAGCTTGTAATTCCTTCTAAGTTTATTTACAAACATAGCTGCGCATGCTTATTGCTTATATCGTATTAAATAATTTCTTAAGCGTCTCAATAAAGCAAGCAGTTAAAAACCATTGCATTAAATATCGGAAATGTAAAATAAATAATAATAGTGAACATTTTAAAGTAGAAAATAAACATGAAATAAAGGCTTGTTTGGTTTGTATAGTTGTTTAGTAGAGAGAAGTAAAAAGTTAAAATTAACATTACTCAACGAATATAGGTGTGAAGTCAATCACATATTCCTATAAAAAATAAAGAAGGAAACAAGAATGGCCAAGTATTTGTAACGGAATCTCTTACAGCGACCTTGAGGTGATTTGTCACGAAAACGGCGCTATATAAATTAGCCAACTATTAATATTATTACATGTCTCTGGAATACGATATGGTTCCATTAGGAATGGGTTCATAACGAAGCTTTATACAATGATACTACCCACGATGGCTTTGTACGTTCTCCACCTTTCGTTGGTGCACTTTTAATTTGTTACTTTAATTTGCAATAGTCCAAATTAGTTAGAGCTCCATGATCTCATCTCATATTTTCTGAATCAATGGTTATATCCAGTAACCGTTTCCGATTCGAACTATATTGTGAACCAGGATAACAGCCTTTACGTAAGGCCCAATTTAAAGGAATAACCAAGGTAAATAATGTGAATATTCGCTTTCACCGAGCTTTCTTCTTGTTTGGGTATGACATTTCCAACCGGTAGTTCAGCTACTTTGTGGATCTCTATTCTCATTCCTGAAAACTGAAAGCTACCGAAAGTGAATTTTGAAATTAATGTTTAGCTACAGGTGAGGTCGACAGAGATTATAATGATCTTTAAATATCATTAAAATTGAAAATATTTATTTCTTCTGTAATATGGTATTGAGTGTTTACAAAACTTTTTTTAAATGGACGAGAAATTACATTTTGATGTGGGAATTATAATAAGTACCTTCCACGTCACGATCAATTTCGGAGGCAGGTATTGGTATCGCTGATCCGGGAACAATTTATTGAATAACCAACATCCCTGCCATAGGTCACCCCAAGTAGTTTGCTATTTTTGGTGACTTACTAGGGGTGCCCGGGTTCGTGGGGTTAGGTTTGTTTAGGTCTTGGCGGCGGAAATGTTTACCCACCTACTGCGTGGTAGGCCAGATTGGGAGAGACTGCTTGTGAGAGACCTTTTGACCTCTCCAGCCGGAATCTCTCAACCCATCGCCTTATACCCCAGTGGGAGGGATGGGTTATACGTCCATTACTCCTAGACACATTGATCCCCAGATTCTTACCCACCCCTTATACCTGTTCCTTCCCACAACTTCCTTTCTCTAAAAAGACCCTTCATACAGCATCTTCAAAGATGACATAGGCTATGTGAGAATGTTTTTTCCTCGATGCAAATTTAAAAAAAAAAAACTAATTCAATATAGCTTTGTTTCACTGGAGATAGGTACCTAGGTACATTATTAGTAGATACATAATGCTGGCATCATGAGTTGCATTATAGTATGTGGGAAAAATCGTAGATCTACCGTATTTTTAACTGATAATACACAAGTAGCATTACTGCTCAGAGTCAGTGGGTCTATTTTATTCTGTTTTTTAATGATGCTATTGCTTATAATTATTTGTTATCCTTTATGATATGCATAAAACCTTGCCATATAAGATTTAGTTTATCTTTAAAAAATAATAATATTTGACAAGTCAAAAATATTTCACCAATAAATGAAGATATAATATGTCTCGATGCCATCTAGTGAGAAATTTAGCACTAAAAAAGCCTTTCCTACATAAATAAAGTTTGTTGTTTACAAGTGGAAAAATTTTAATAAGCAGTAATTTTTGATTGAGGTACTAGTACATATTTAATTATTTGGCGGGTTGGAAATAAACCGACATAGCTTAGTGGTTTCAGAGCACCTGACCGGACATCAGAAGGCACGGGTTCAATACCCGTTGGCGGCATTTATTTTTACTCGGGAGATATTCACAATTTGTATTGATATTTCAGGCGACTAATTATTGCTTATTGTTATTTTATTCTAAGCTAGGAACATTGTAAAGCCGAAGAAATACGCGAGGGAAAAGAAGAAGAAATTTTTCAACTGTAACATACATAATTTCTGTTATGTTTAATTTATAGTTATTGCTATTTCAGAAATCTCTTGCATTCGGGCGGCTATTTTACTACAATATTAAAATACGATACGATAAGATGCTTACTTGATTTATTTTAACCAGTGATTCCTAACATTATTAAGATTAAAAAATGTTATGTTTACTTTAAAGTTATTGCTATTTCAGAAATCTCTTGCATTCGAGCGGTTATTTTACTACAATAATAAAATACGATGCGATAAGATGCTTTCATGATTTATTTTAACCAGTGATTCCTGACATTATTAAGATGAAAAAAATGTAAATGAAATTGACTCCTGTGATGTTTACGATATATTTTTTTAATTAAAAAAATATATATTTTACATGTGGCCATCGGTAACTCAGCCAAGTAACCCCCCCCCCGATTTTCGACTTTTGAGTGTGATTAGGTGCTTAGTTCGAAAAAATTTACATTAATGTTTAACAAAGAAATTTTTTTTTTCGAAAATTCGGTTTTTTGTTTGAAGATTTTTCAGGAAATTTTAGTTTGGTAGTTCACCGATTTCCTCAAAATCTTCTAAGAAAAATCGAATTTTCGAAAAAAAAAACATTTTCGGCTACAACTACATCAACAATGCAATTATTTAAATTCAATTATATTTTTTAATACAAATAATGTCAGAAGCCATTGATTAAAGTAAATCAGGTACATCCCTTATCATCCAGCATATTTTTTTCACTTTGCTGTGTATTAGTGTGTATAGATTCAGAAATTTATAGCAGCTTATAGCCAAAGATTTTGCGACCCCTTTCTCAGGGTCATTTATCATAAAACCTTCACAATAAAAGCAAGTTGTTTGTGTTTATGTTTTTATTTACCGCTGGGCTGTAAAAATTAATTTCGGTCTCTACCAATATAATTTACAAATTATTGTTTTATGTTTTCCAGAATCTGGGACCAGTGCAACGTGGTGCAAGATTACCTAACAGTGTACGACGGCGGGCAACCCAACTCTCCGATCCTCGTCAGATTGTGCGGCGGGGATGCCGTTCCGGATATAATAAGCAGTGGATCGCGGATGCTGCTCGAGTTCCACACATCTCCTTATGATAACCCTTTCCACCCAGTTCCACTGAGCTATCTGCCGGGTTTCGAGCTGGAAGTGCAGGTAAGACCTTTATTTTAAATATCTAACAGTAAACTACGGAAATCTGAAACACAGGTAATAAACGAAAGTAGGGCATAACAATACTGATTAGAGTAAGATTGAAAAATCACCATAACATTGAACGGAGTTCATGAAAATCGAAAAAAAATGTTTAGGGAATAAATTTGAATTTCTCCAATTTCGACGGCCCCGTATTTGAGATGTAAGGCTCTCAACCAGCAAACCAAAGGTCGTGGGTTCAAATCCCGGCGTGCGCAAGTAAATTTTATTTGTGTTGTTTCACAATTTATTCATTTTTAAGAATATATAGTATACTTTCGGCGCATTCCAGAGAGAAATGTACTCTCAGTATCGCCGTTGTGTAGACCACCATCTAGAGTTGAAACGATGCTTGAAATGGTTTAAGCCGTGTTTGGTGACCAGTTACGAATAGCCCGGTACTCCTTTACCTTCATATTCACCATCTCCTCCCCCTCCCCACTACCTTCAGCCTCACATTCTCCAATTGCGAATGCCGTATTCTCACTGGCTCCAGAAGGTTGGGAGCAGTTGGGACTCTTGTGCGGTATTCACAAAAAATTTAAAAAACAGGAGCTGGAGAATATTTGAATTTCTTCTAGTTTCATCATTAGAGTAACCCCTACAAAGAAATGAATTGATTCACTTATCCATAGTAGATACATTTACTATTCTATGCGACTTTCCGTGATTAGAAAAGGCATAGAAATTGAAAAAAATCTTTGGATAAAACACATAAACTGTACAAATGACAAATTAAAAAAACTTACATATTTTTTTAAAACGATTAAAAATGTTCTTAACGAAAGAGTCAATTTATTCAAAGCATTCTTAAAAAATGGATCTAGGACACAGGAAGACACAAAATTGATAGAACATTGCAACCAAACACAGACTGATTGAAGTGAGATAGATAAATAGATGACATTAGATTAGAATATATTAAAATTTAATAAAATACTGAAAATGTAGAATGTCTTCCCCAGCACGGGAAATCCCCGTGGAGAAAACATTATGAAATTCAATTATGTTAAAAAAAAAAAAAGAAATATATATATACCCCTAAATTTGATAGAAATCCATATGTCAATACATAGTCTGATCTGTCAAACATTGTCCCTTTCTTGTTTATAAGTTCACACTTACTTGACATTCTTTTCAGCAAATTGTCCAAAAAGTGCATTAATTCAGACAAATGAAAACTGCTCATGACTGTTTCTACATTGATAACTTGTTCCTGAAAATTTTGCAAAGGCAAATTAAAAACACTAATTCCCAAATTGAGTTACCGACAGAACCGCTTAACGCAACCCACTGCAAAAAGCGTCCTGCAATACGGACTCCCTATTCTAATACTGCAACTTGGACCCTTGCTTGAAAAACCTTACTGCAGAATGGACAGAAAAACCTTTTCGACTTTAATCTCGTGGATTATCCACCACAATAAAGAGAAGAGAAGAGAAAACTGCTTTTATTCATGGGGCGTTTGGCGTGTCCACGTTTTTTATCAGCCCTAACGCGAGCATTAGATACTTATGAAATGAGATTTTGTATGAAAAAATTGATAGATCTTTTATCGTGTAATAGATAAATAAAATGCATTTGTTGTAGGAAGGTAGGATAGAAAATAAAAATGGTTTATGTTTTCAGATGAAAATTTGATTTTGGAATGGTTTTTACACACGAAATTATCTTGTTCTTTTGTACGTATTTGAGTCTTTGGTTTATTCAGTAAAAAAAAATAATCACCTTGCATTATTCCACTACTCGAAAAAAGTGCGATTAAGGCACTCTCACTAAGGGAATGTAAGGATAGAGAAGTGATGTGGATGAGGATAGTAAAGGATAAATACCTAGCTATAAAAATCAGCTAACAATGTGGCACATTTCCGAGTTTCTTAATGGTCTCTTTCACAAAGACAATCCGGAAAGTGTATTTCTCTATCGAGTAAAACTCTACTTTACTATTTAAAATTTTACATTTACTGTGGAGAAGTCCAAATTAATTTCATAAAATGCTTCATTAAAAACTAATAACCCTGAATCGGAGCCCAGATATACTAATATGTATGATTTTTGTGCGTGAATATCTAGGTGAAGAGGTACTTAGGCTATTGACTGTTAAAACATGTTATTTAGTCATTTGTTCCCACAATACCACCGATTCAATTCCCATTGCGTGCACAGCGTACTATAGAGAATGCACTGTACAGTATATACTAACCATATAGTTCATTTCGTTTAATTCATAAATCTTAAATGTTTACCCAGAAATGAAATACAATCACGTTTTTTGTCAGTATTGTTGTTACTTGCATACTATCCCGTAGACTATTGACTTAATTTTCACCCGCTTGCACAGCACACCGTAGAGTTATTAACTTTAGACTATAAATACACTACTAGTCTCCGTTCCCAACGCTCCCCGTGAGCTGCGAGCTGCGAATCATCACTAGTATTTTCCATCCGCACAGAACGCGGCCCGTGCTACTGACTCACCACCCACCGGGCAGAATAGCCCGCAGCCGCTGTCCGCGTCTGCCCCAAAGGAAAAAGGATAACCGAGGCTCATGATAAAAAGCGAAACTAATTGTACAAAGGGACTGAATGCGAAAAACTTTATATTGTGATTCGCATTTGTGTTTTTTTTGTTGCATCAGAATGGAGCGGCTTGAAGTTCATTAGTTCTAGTTGCGTTTCTCGCTCAGGAAATGTGAAAGCATTCTCCCTCCTGATTGCCTTTTGTGTGTTTTAAAATAGAAAAAAATATTATGAAAGGAAGTTCGTCGTCTGATTCTTGAAAACGCCGTTGTTATAATTCAAAACAATACAAAATTAAAAACATAGGCACATTATTAAATTTGTATGGTAGGAAAACAGAACAACGATCCATCATTGTTCCTGATAATAAGAAAATAAAATGATCAGCGTTAGAACGATATCTTTATTAAATTTTACTGTTAAAATGTTACAACTCTTAGCTCAAATGGTTTTTTAAGTATTTATAGTACCTACTTATTACTTGATATTTTCATACTTTTTAAATTAAATAACTTCATGAACTCAAATTGTAAGTGTTATTAATAATTGTGTCCCTGTCAAATCAACTCGACTTCACCATCTTTTCCACAGTGATAACCATAGCACTAACTATTCATATCACTCCTATTTCAGCGAACTGCCAATACAAATAGAGACCTTTTCGATATATTTAAAACGTCTTCATACTTCATCAAAGCAAAAATAATTAGTTGTTTATGTAACTGATATGTTTCTGTATTATGTTTGCAAACTATAGCTAGCATGTGTGTGTATTACATTTGTAAAATGACAAGTGTTGATTGTACTGATATGATATTTTTGTAAGACGTATATTATACGTATACTGACATGTATTATGTTTGTAAAATCCTGATGAGCGTTAAATAATAAACAAGTATGTAAGTAAGTAATAATAAATAAGTAAGTAATACACGAGATCCTGGGTTCAATTCCTTGTTGTCACGTTATCTTTTTTTTCATTTTTGTGTCTTGTTCTATTTATGGTTTCGTTTAGACTTATTGATATTATCTTCTTCTTCAATGATAAATTAAAATATTTTTTAAGCTGTTTTGTTATGTTTTTTTATTATTTATTTATTTACGCCCTAATGGACTTTTGCAAAGACAGTTTTTCCACAAAAATAGCCTAAGAGTATCAAGGTTATTGTTTTTCAATAAATGCAGGTCCTTATTAGTGCAAACTCTGTACTTTTTTGTAACCAACAATAATTCTTTTCTTATCCAACCATTAAATAGAATGGGACCACGGTAGGTTAAGTCTTCTTGTACGATGTTTCAAATCCCCATTCCATTAAGTTTCATGTTGCGATGTGTATCAAATTTCACGTATAAAGTGGGGTACTTTTATCGATTTTCTACAAGTACATAAAAATATACTAGAGTGGTGTATTCACTGCCAAAAACAAAATGGATGTATTTGTTAGTTTAAAAAAAAAAAATATTATTTTCATTTTATTCTGTTACCGTTAAGTTACGAGTCTTTCTCTACTTTCACCCTTTCATTTATAACTTTTCTTGGAAAATTAAATCCTTGCGTTTTAGAGCTTCGGTGCTTTATTTGAAGCCATGGTAAAATTCTCACTCATAATTCAACTCATTTAATAAAAAAAGATTAAGAAAAAAATGGCGGCCAAGTGATCATAAGTTTTCATTATAAATGCAACCGGAAAGATGGCAGGTTTTGACCTTTTCCCGCTGTAAAATTTATCCGGAAGTTTTAATTGCTTTTTAAGTCATTAAAGAAGTTGAACGACGTTTGAGAAGCTTTTATTTTACTGGACTCTTAAAGTTAGATAATAATCTATCGTTCGTATAGACAACGTTGATCGGATTACGTTGTTAGGAAATTGAAAGATTTATACTTGGTTCGAATTTTAACGACTAAAGCTACTTGAATGCTATGAAAATTGTTAAATTGGATGAATTTTATGATACGTCTTTGTCATTCCGTTCTTTTCTTATTTCATATCGGTTTTGTTTTTTTTAATTCATGAAATTAATTTCATAGTACATTGATATATGTAGTTTTAAAAAATAATATTAAATCCTTTTAAGATATTTTATAAAAAAGTTTAAATTGGTAGTATAGGTTCATATGATCATATGTTCACAGATGAAAAACATTTAGTATTAGATTTACGTATTATTGAAAACGAACCTTTTATAAACATTAATAAAGTAGGAAAAAATAATTTTAAAGTAGGTACTTGATTTTAATTGAAAACATACATAACATCTTACATTTTTGAACGTTAAACTTTTTTTGACGTGTTGCTATGGCCACAGGCATCTTCAAAAATGCAGAAAACCATAAAATATTGAAATCATCCTCGCACCATCTTAAATTAAAAGTGATCGGTTGCATGTAGGTAATTTTTTATAAATTTTAAATAATCAATCAAAATCTTTACGAAAAATCATAGAGATATGGAAATTCCTTCAATGAAAACGTGTACTAAAACAATGATTAAAATTTACAAATTTGTGACATTTTCGCTAAGAAAATTGATTGTTTTCGCATAATAAATGACAAACTTTTAAAACGTTGGCACACAAAATAACAATGACTTTGAACATAACAAAATAATGAGGATAGGTAAACTTACATGTATCGTCAATTTATCCTTTGTTTTACAGTTCGTCCAATGATAGCCAAACCTCTTTGGTTTATAGTGATTTGTTTTTGGGGTATTATGCCGTGTTGCGCTACCTCCTTCTTTAGACAACATTTGGGACAGCATTGCAGTGTTCATCATCAGGGTTGATGTGCTGCCTCATCATCAGCGTTGAGTGTTCGCGCTTAGAAGCTGCAGACACGCATCTATTTAAGCTCCCAGATTTTAATTCTCCTGAAAGGTTAGTTCTTATACTAGTGTTCTTAAAGTGTGTCCTTATAAGTGAAATATGCCAAATTATGTGTTTTTTATGTAAAAATAATTGTATAGTGTAAATTCTGATAGATATGACATTTTCAAATATTGAATGTAAAAGTTTTATTCAAAAACTTTTTAGCAGACATAGTTTGTTGAATGGTGCAGTGCGAGTTCACAGATGCATGCCACATGTTTTCTGCTGGGACGGTGCGATGACCGATATAAGGTTACGTTGTATTTTTTGTGTGAACTTTTGAAATGGGTCGTAAGGGTCATAAATCATGATAAGATATACTTTGGACGAATTGTGTGCTTTACGACCCTTGCCAGTTAAAAACAATATTAATAGTGATAATGGCAGTGATAGTGACAAAAACCATAGTAATAATGATAATAACAATAGTGTACTATTTCCCCGACGTAAGGGAAGAAAACGAGGGTGTAGAGCCGGGAGGAAAGTTAAGCTAGTTAAAATCTTGCGTTTAGCACAAACCAGGAATGCTCGTCCGCCTAAGTTTTTAACCGTTGCCGCCTGGAATGCGCGATCCATTGGAAACAAACACGATGATATTGTGGATCTGATACGTGACAAAGGTATTCACATTTTGGCGCTATCGGAGACTTGGCACGAAAATGCAGACTCACTTTCAATCAAAAACCTTCGATCAAGCGGGTTCTCGGTTTATGAAGCTGCAAGGCCCATTAAAGATGATACAACGAACATTAATTTTACAAATCATGGGGGAGTTGCAATTGTAGCGCAAAGTGGTATTCGTTTAGACAGTATAGGGATACGTCAGGTTTATACTACTTTCGAGTTCGTCAGTTGCAAGGCTTCTGCCAATGGTGCATCCCTCGTCATAATCTCCATCTACCGTCCCGGGTCGTGCGCACCGACTGCAAATTTTTTTTAATGAATTCAGGTCTCTCCTAGAATGCACCTCCAACTACAACTGTGATGTTATCATTTTAGGAGATGTAAATATTCACCTAGAAAAAAAACTGATCTCATGTCCAAAAAATTCACCAAAATCCTGTGTGACTTCGGCTGCGAGCAGTGGGTAAACTCAGCTACTCATGATGCAGGAGGTACACTTGATGTAATCATTTCCCGAGTTGGGTCTCCCCCGAATAGAACTCACGTGACTGACATTGGACTATCGGATCATCGTCTCGTCACATCCGTGTTTGCCTTCGATCCTCCAAAATTGGAGTTTAAATCCGTTATCTCTAGAAATTGGAGAGAATTCGACTTCGAGGCATTTTGCAATGAACTGAAAATCTCACCGCTCTGTGATAAGGAAAAGTTTTGTAAATACCAGGTAGAAGAGTTAGTAATTCTTTATAATTCTACGCTACTGGCATTACTTGACAAAAATGCGCCTTTCACGGAGAAGGTCTGCCGCATTCGAAATGGCTGCAAATGGTTCGATGCTGAATGTCTCAAGAAGAAAAGGGAAATGCGAAAATTTGAGAGGTTGTACAGACGAAACCCGACTTTCACCAATCGGCAACTTTGGATTGCGAAACAAAATGCTTACAAGGAAGAAGTAACGCAGAAAAAATCTAACTTTTGGTGTGAACAAATTGAGGCAGAGAAGGACCCTCGAAAACTGTGGCAAAATATAAAAACGTTATGTGGAGAGAGCAACATCAAGATTGATTCCTCTCTTGAAGCGGATAGTCTTGCGACATATTTTAGGAGTAAAGTCGAAAAAATTCGGGCTCTCGGTGGGGTAGGATTGCCTTCTGTCGCAGCAACAACTCCGCTCACTGGTAACTTCACTACTTTTGCAGCAGTAACAGAAGAAGATGTCGTACGTGGTGTGAAGTCTTGCCCAAACAAGCAATACGCTCAAGACCCCATACCGACCTGGCTCTTAAAGAAATGTCTCCCGGATATAGCACCTGTAATTACCGAAATTATCCAGAAGTCTCTTGTAAATTCACTTGTACCGGGATCACTTAAAAAATCAATTATAACTCCAATACTAAAAAAACAAAATCTTAATACTGATAATACAGATAATTACAGGCCAATATCCAACCTACCATTCCTATCAAAACTGCTTGAGAAAATCGTTGCCAAACAATTAGTGGGGTACTTAAACTCCGCTGGTCTGTTTGCCAAAAATCAATCCGCTTATCGACGGTTTCATTCAACGGAAACTGTTCTTTTGCGGGTTGTTTCAGACTTGATCATCGGGATGGAAGCAGGTAAGTTGGGTTTGATATCTGTTCTTGACATGAGTGCGGCATTTGACACAGTAGATCATAGTATTTTACTAAATGTGCTTGAAACCGAATTTGGCGTTCGAGGTGATGCACTCCAATGGATGACATCGTACCTGTCTGGACGAGTAGCCTCAGTAACTTTCAATAAACGTACATCACCTGAAACTCCCATAGAATTTGGAGTTCCCCAGGGTTCTGTCCTAGGCCCCATTCTCTTCATTCTCTATACGAATCGTCTTGAACGACTAATTCACTCAGCTGGCTTTGAATCACAAGGCTACGCAGATGATCGTTTGATTTTCAAGTTTTGTTCTCCGGTCGAAAAAGACGTCCTTAAAAACGAGGTGGTTAGCCTCATTAACACAATCTCAAGTTGGATGTCTGTCAATAATCTTAAACTAAATCCCACAAAGACAGAATTTATGTGCATAGCTTCCCCTGGAAGGCAAGCTCTCCTTGACTTCAGTCCAATCCGTATTCAGGATACGGATATAATCCCTTCTGCAGAAATAAAATTTCTAGGTTTCACTATGGACAATATTCTTTCTCTTGAATCGCAAATTTCAAAAGCTGTGAGTTCTGGTTTTTTCCATTTAAGGCAGATATAATCAATCAGGAGATGCCTTCCCTCTGATGGAGCAAAGTCACTCATAAATTCGTTTGTCGTCTCACGTATGGACTATTGCAATAGTGCATATGCCGGCCTACCTCAGAAACAAATCAATAGAATCCAGTGTAACAGGCCCTCTCATCTGGAATAGACTTCCCTCAGCTCTTACTAATCTCCAGAATTTGGCTGAATTTAAATGAGCTTTAAAAACAAAATTATTTAAAAAATCTTACCATTTCTAAATCTTAACTTCTTTTCAATATTTTATAATAAGCCATATTCTAAAACTTCCGGTAATTGTTTGGTTTCGGTTGTCTCCTTATTGTACCTTTTTAAAGTGTCTGCTCAAAAAATTCTCATTTCTGAGCACAAACTGCCTCCTGTTTTATGTTATGTTTTAGTTTTAATATTCGTGTTTTGTCCTGTCCTACTGTTTTTTTTTTTTTTTTTTTTTTTTTTTTTTTTTTTTTTTTTTTTTTTTTATATTAACTCCACACAGGAGGCCCTGAAGAAAATAATTTCCCTCAGGGCCTATGTCATCTTTGGGGATGCTGTGTGGAGGGTCTTTTTGTGGAGAGGAAGGAGTGAACATGGGTCTTGAAGAGTCCCATGTTGTAGGAGGGAGGAAAAACAGAGGCCGGCAGTTCGTTCCACAGCCGAGCTGTTGAACTCAAGAACGAATCGTAGAAGCGACCCGTTCTCATGTGACAAATGTCAACCGTGTACAAATGTTGGGCGCGCGTTTGGCGTGTATCCCGACTATGCACCGGTGCCGAAGGGATCAATGACGCTAGTTCCTCAGAGCATCTTCCATTGTAATACCGATAGAACAAGGACAGCATACCTACCTGACGCCTGTGCTCTAAAGATTGCAGTCCGCTTATTAAGATTGGGGAATCTATCAAACGGACCGCCCGTTTTTGCACAGAGTCAAGGGTTTTTTTCAGGTATTTAGAGGCTCCGGACCAGAGATGGCTACCAAATTCGAGAGTAGGGCGCACTTGCGATTTGTACAGGGTCAGAAGTTGTGTACTATTAAAGTATCTGCGGGCCCTGTACAGTACGCCCAGCTTCTGAGAGGCCAACTTTACTCTGGCTTCAATGGTGCCCCCGTACCTGAGCTGGTCACTTATAGTTACACCAAGCATATCAATGGAAGGCCTGTTCGGAAGATTGCTTCCGTTGAAGGAGACTAGATTGTCATTTGGATCCCTTTTAGACGTAATCAGACAGGATTGGGTCTTTGAAACATTAAATTCGACGAGATTATTTTTACCCCAGGAGGAAATACTCTCGAGATAACCGTCCATTCTCTGCTTCAAAGCCCTCCGAGCCGTTGGAGTTTGTGTGTCCTTTGGGGGCTTGTCAAACAAAAAGCTATCATGAACTGTACTGTCATCCGCGTAACAATGAATTGGTGCACATGTCAAAAGGTCATTGATGTGCAACAAAAACAAAGTCGGAGACAGAACCGATCCCTGTGGGACGCCAGCATTTATGGAGTGTAAGGAAGAGGTGAAACCGTCAGCAACCGCCTGAATCGACCTATCCCTTAAAAAGTCAGCAATCCACGTACACAGGGATGCGGGAAGTCCGTAAGAAGGCAATTTGTTGACAAGTCCTCGGTGCCAGACCCGGTCAAAGGCCTTGGATATGTCTAGTGCGACCGTTTGGGTCTCACCGTGACGTTCCAGGCACCGCCCCCAAACATGCGTCACATACGCGAGAAGATCACCGCACGAGCGGTTCCGCCGGAATCCGTATTGACGGTCGTTGATAATTTTGTTCTTCTCGAGGTATGTGAGGAGTTTGTCGTTATTGTTATTCTAAGTTTTGTCATCACTTTGTATAAACAGTGTATTAAGTGTTATAATATTAGATCTGTATTGGGTAAGGCACACTGTAGGAATAAGTTTGTTAAACGAGTAGTTAAGCGCACTTGAAGTGAAATGACACTAAACTGCGCTATATAAATTCCATGTTATTATTATTATTATTATGATGGACATCTTTGGACTTTTGACCGTGAAAATCTCAAATCATACAAAACCTCTTTGGTATCTATTTTTAAGATAAATATGGTCAGTAAAATTCTTGGTCCGGGGTTTTGACTCGCCATCTCGGTAATAAAACTGTAAAAACAAACAAAATTACGTAATTGACATCGTGGGTCCAAGGGACTTATAAGATTCTCAGAAATAGACTTTGTACTCATGTAAGGAAGCTGTATGTCCTCCTGCGTATTCTCAATTAGAAGGTACTGAAATGCACGTTACTCAGAAGCGAATGGGATGAGATAAGCAGTGGAAGGTGTGTATCGATGTGAATCCCATGGAACCAAGACGTCATTTAAAGGTTAAAAATCCCGCAATATTTTTTTGGCACCAATCATACACGATACCCGTAAATAATTTAAAAAATTAAATTAGAGGCTTAAATAAACATTTTCCATTCATTTCTAATGTGAAATATTAACTCATAATGTTATGTTTCCTTAAAAACTTAACTGTTGAAAAAATAAGAAGATATTTATTACTACCACTAGAGCAACAAAAACATTCTTTTAGGATGGTGTTTAGTGGAAGGAAGAACAAAGAGATTAATATCGGTTCAGAAAACCAACAAAATTATTGATTTAAAATATTTATATGTTCAATAATATACATGGCGTCCGAAAACTAGTGGTACAAGCAACAAACTGGTAAATATAGGAACTTCACATTTAAAGTTTTCCTTGTTTTCGAGTAAATCCAGTTCGTAGTAGATTTTATTTTAGTTAAAATTTTTGTCAAAATCCAAATATTCGGTCGCTATGGCCGCAACCTTACTTTAAGTTGTTATTTTATTTTAAAATGCATCAAAGCGTAGAACTGGCTGAACCGGATTCTCAATATGTTGTCGAAAAAAAATTTAATAGTGAAAAAAATGTTATTTGGTTGTCTATGTTATTTAGATTCACCGATTTCTGCTCGCATCACTAGTTTTCGGACACTTAGTGTATATAACTATTATATAATGTAAGTACATACATAAGGTTATGTAGATAATTATTATTTGAGTCATAAAATTTCAAACACTGTTTTAAAAAAAATATACCGTTCATTAGAAACATTAAAAAGCTTATTAAAATCGTTTTCACTATGCCGTTGATTATATCAAACTACAATTCTTAGAAAATGTTATTACGATGTAACACACTGAAATAAAATAAAAGCATCTTTATTTTTATCTTGTAAATAAAGTAAAATATAAAAACTCGTGTACATTTTTCGCTCCGAGCTTCAGCTTTTTCTGAACTTTAGTGGAACTTCATTGAAATACGCGATTGAGTGAAGCTTAAGCACGCAGCGCACTCGGGCGCGGGGTCGAGGGTGGGTTGCGGTAAACTGGCAACTAGTATGCGAGCCCAGTGATCCTGATCGATAGTGCTCACTGTTCAACCTCCCAGGAATATTGATCAGGAATAAGCGACACGCACTATTCTCCAAGGATACCTTCTGTAGTTTTATCACGAAAGTTCGAGAATTTCTCGTTTAAAATATTTTAGAAACATTCAAAATATGATAAAAAACTAACTGTATCAAACGTCATCAAATACAACAGCATCATCATTTACGGATTCTGTGCAAAAATTTGCGCCCGCAATAGAAAACCAGCCGTCTTTATAAAGGTTTTCTTGTTTTATGCTTACAAAAAATATCGAATAAGATATGTCGTCTTTCGAGTCGAAAATCCCTTTATTTTCATGGTGGTTTAAATAATTTTGTGATGATTCAAATTAAATACCTCAAGTGCTTTATTTGAATCATTACAATGTATCAGTGCTTATATTTTAGAGTTTTGTTCTTGAGCAGGCCTACAGGACCCGTACATTAACATCTTCCAATGTAAGCTTCTAGTATTAGCCTCGGAAAATCCCGCATACCGGTAAAATTGGATCGTAAATAGGATTAACATCAATAAGAAAGGATTTGATGTTTTGTTATCTGAATGACTGCTAAGAGTGGAGTTCCGTTGCTTTCAGAGATGTTCCAGGAAACTGCCTGCAAGTTGGAGATTACCAAAATTATAGCGAACGTCCTATGGGAGAGGTTATTAGAAGAGAAGGTTTATTTTCTTCAACCACCAAACTTAGTACGATATTCAACATGTTATACTGAAAATGTGGAGCAAACCATAATTTAACCTGCTATTTTACTTTAAATAATTTAGTGAGCTTACATTATGTTGAAATAGAAAGACATTCAAAAGATTTCAACCAAAGACATGAGCGGATTTTCTGCTTTATGTTGGATTAGATATAATATTATTATGTCATAAAAATAAAACAATTTTACACTGTAAGAAGTTTTACCGTGAAAATTTTTTGAAGGTGCTTTTTTGATAAATTCAAGTTTATAAAAGAGGGAACTTTTCCAACATTAAAACAGTTACTACATTTATTTGTAAACATTTTTATTACGCGGTCATTTAAATAATCACAGAAATCCTTTGTTTGAATAATATTTTGTGCAAATTTTTATTTTATGTCTACTGCCAAATTTAATATTATAACTTGCGAGAATCAATCCATTATGAAATAATATTGGCATAAATAATTACATCATTTAATATTTTGCTTGAGGTGAGCGGTACTGTCACTATAACATTGTCGTAATGACGTAACATCACATATTTTTTAAATAGGTTGTTGATTTTAGTTTGTTACTTTAATTGAAGCGTGTGTATACCTCATCTCGGGTTGGTAGTACTATGGAACAAAGTTTCCTCAGAATTCTAATTTGTAACAACGGGCAGGTGTTGGATTAATAACGACGTTTTCTGTAAGGACTTTAAATAACGCTTGGGGTGCACGATATTTATATTAAATTTGTACGTAACTTCTGCCAATATTTGTAATAAAATTAATTTCGAATCTTCTACACATCTACTTACTAAAACACAAATTCTGAAATAAGTAATGAGCAGCTGCCAAACACTATAATATTGAAGGATGATCTTTTAGTTGAAGATGATCCTTTTTGCCCTTTATTATTTCTCAACCTTCCGGACCGTTAGACCAAAAAGCTTTCAGGAACATCTTATCATTTCTGATTCTTCTTCTTCCAAAGGACCACGAAACATTCGTCAAAGGCTTCCTGCACCGACGAAACGAGGATCTGCTCTTTGTGAGTTTTCTCTCCTTGCACTTTCGTTAGAGAAAACGAATATGTTCAGCGTCTGAATCTTTTATTTGTGCTGCGGAACTTCGTTTCCGAAGCTCGGAATTTTGTAATAAATTATTTCTCAGCGTACGTAAAAAGTTTTTATTAGTGTGCCCACTCCTACATAAAGAACTCTCCCCCCCCCCCTTCCGCATACAACGTACCCCCACCCCCTCCCCCGTTCGTCTTTCGACGTCCGCCTTTGTTCCTCCATATATTTTACATTAGCCAGCAGCTTTGATAGCATTTGGATATAAATGTTCCCTCTTTCAGAGTTCGTAGTCTATCGGGAATTAATTAAATTGCTTAAAAATCTGCGCTATTTTTAAGGGGCTGAGTAGAATTTTTGTAATTAATTACTTAAAAGTCGGCATTTTTGACGAAATTAACTAAAAAAAATGGGAAATTGGGGGTGTAATGATCATAATGTCCCTTCTCATCTAATACGAAGAAAAAATATGGATTTATTTAGATTGTGGCTGTATTTATGTAGATAGATATTACCAATATTTTTATCAACTGACTCCTTCGATTTTTAGGGGTTGTACAAAGTTGACTCGTTTATTTAAAGAAACAAATTCCTGCACCCCTAACTTAACCTATGTAGTACTGACATAACTCTGTTGTATTTTATTATATAACCGTCCATCCCGTCATTCTAGGAGGCAATATTTTTATTGCAAATAATTCTCAGTTTAATAAGACTGTTGATTATGCAAATATGTTCTCGAACTTATTTGGCAGTTCTAATGCAGTATTGTGGATTTC
Source organism: Hesperophylax magnus (assembly GCA_026573805.1). Classification (NCBI taxonomy): domain Eukaryota; kingdom Metazoa; phylum Arthropoda; class Insecta; order Trichoptera; family Limnephilidae; genus Hesperophylax; species Hesperophylax magnus. The sequence goes on along the minus strand of JAIUSX010000978.1, from coordinate 533,957 downwards.
TCTACAGATTTCTTTTGATAAACTGCATTTTATCGTACTGTCCGCAGGATATATTACTAAGAGGTAAAAAATGTATATTTTACAAAAAAAAAATTTCTAAATCAAATTATTTTAATTTTATCACATGTGGAGTTTTTGAATAGTGTGGTTCAACCAAATTAATTAGCAACCAAAGCATTCTTTACAACATTCAAAGTACCAAAAGTAGGATAAATCTTCATAAGAACATCAATATCCTAATTCCTAATACTATATCAAATTACCTAAATTTAATACTGAACAAAAGCAAAGAAATTATCTTTTTTTTGGGAACCAAACATTTTAATAAACCGCAGACGGAAATTTACAAAAATATATAATGACATTAAAAAATTAAAGCATATTTTGCTCAAACATGGATAAGACTTGGAAAAGAAATAATTTTCATGCAACTCAATATGGTACTAAACTTCACATGTTTTTTTAAATGATACAATGTTACTAGAACATATAAACAAATCAATTGTACTCGTATAATCAAATTATTGTTAGTTCCACTCCAAGCACAAGAGCCATTCTCTTTTTCGGTACTGATTACTGACAAACCACTGACTCGTTTTCTACCGATTCTATTCCGGTTTTCTAGTAAAATAATATGTAAATAAATTACGAAACCTGCATAAAAAAACTAATTATCCAAGAACAAGGGTTAACCAAGGCCCTCATTTTTAACTAGCTCAGTGTTCCCCGGATAGCTACTTCATTCCATACTAATTCACTTAGCTGCACCCTTCACCGCATTTTATAATATTCTATAGACTGATGCCCGATGTTATGGGATGCCTAACCAATCATTACGGTAGCTCGTTAATTAACATGGACAATGAAGGCGCTAAACAGTAGCTATGGAAGCAGAAGAAGGGTTAAAAATTATCACGGAAAATGCATTTACATGCCAAAAACCGGGGTGGATTTTTATTCAAATAATTAATTTTTACTCTCTAATTTTTTGGAATCAAAAATACGCCGTAGGAAGTTCTATTTCTCTTCTAGTGCCTTTTCAAGTTATTTCCATTAATTAACGAGTCCGGGAGTCATGCAAACAATAAAAATTTCCTCGTATTTCTTCTAGTATATACTCTTCACGTGGTATTTAGTGGGTATTTTCGAGTTTTAACTTCAAAGTTGAACACCCAGTGAGTGCTAACAAATTTAATCCACCCTTTTGTCTCAATCGAAGGTTGTATCACAATGGTTTTTTAACCGTTTTCTGAACACCTTCTTGGACTATAACAGTCTTTCAGATGTGAGGAACTCAGTGCTAAACCGAGCAGCATTTTATTGCAGTGAAAAAAGTTAACATCTACTTATTTTTCTATAACATATATTATATCTATTTTCCTACAAATTAAAGCATTTCAAACTAACAAAAAAATGTCCAAAGAAGCGAAGCTAGCAGTCCACAACAGAGTGCTGGTACCTACCTTGATGTACGGCAGTGAGATATGGCACTGGCAGAGGAAGGATAAAAGTAGACGAAACGCTGTAGAAATGAGATCCCTGAGGCGTATGCATGGTAAAACCATGTATGATCGCAAGAGAAATGTGGAGATTCGCAAATAATGAAAGGCTGATGTAAGCGTAATGATTAAGATTAAGAAAGGAACGCTTAGATAGCTTGGGTTTGTAGAACGAATGAACGAAGAAAGGAGTGTAAGGAGAATATATGTCGCAAATGTGAATGGTAGAATAAGTCGGAGACGCCTGAGGAAGACATGGCACGATCAAATAAATCAGATAGTTGAGTCGGGCAATATCAAGAGTCGGAATAATAGAAGAGTATGTATGAGACGATATATGAATGTGAATGAGGCAAGGAGTGTGTTCCAATACTGAGTTGTCTGTCTACTCTCTATCTACCCCTGCAAAGAAACGGCGTGATGGTTAGTTAGTAAGTTAGCTAGCTAAAATATAATACGTTTAAAAAAATTATTTCACGCTGAGCGATAGGTTTAAATAGCACGTATTATATAACACGTTTGGTGCGAATTTTGATTTCCGGCGCTGCCTTTTCTCTGCAAACGTTGTGTGTGAACCTGTATAAATGTTCTCAGTCAACCCGGTGTTTGCTAACGATGGAAATTTGATAATTTATCATTATTACAGTAAGTGAAATGAAGGTTTATGTGATATAGGCACTATCCCTATCTTACTGATTGAAGGTTAATGTAAAGACGAGCAAATGATATTTAAATTTAAAATTTTGGTAGTATAACTTTCGTGAAAATTCGTTGTTTGTGTGTAAACGTGATGACAACACACCAATGGTAAGGGCGTAGACTACATCTTGAATACAATACATAATGACAGAGCGTATTTATTAAGAATTCAAACGTCAATCTTATGAGCTCGAGTTCGAAAAACATCTGAACAATAATTAAGATACAATTGTAGGAAACTTAAATTCTAGATATTTATTCCATTTAACCATCCGGACTACACGAAAAAAAAGTTACGTTGCAATTCTTCCGTACATTGACGTCAATAAAATTTCGTGTTACAACCCATACATGAAACATCGCAAATATACAATAAAAATGATACAACTTATATACATAATATAAAGTTTTTTTTAACTATACAGTATACATGTTTGTATTGTACGAGTACTAGTTAGATCACTTAGATTGAAGAGAACATTTTACAAGGGTAAGTTAAATTGATTCAGAAAAATTAAATTTAACGCTGTTATAGTTGCTGACAAACAATTTTAAAATTACTACTTTCCATTACTAAATTCCAACATAATGTTAAAAGACAATCTGGAGTTTTGTGGAGAGACAAAGATGTTTAATGTATTTTTATAGTGCAAGTGAGTAGATGTTTTAATGGTACTTACTTCTTACTTATCGTACTTACTTACTTCTTACTTACTTACTTACTTTTTACTTACTTACTTACTTACCAGGTACTTCCCCACCTTCCTCTTCCCCATCTCCCTCCCCTCCCCAATACCCTCAGCCTCACAACATACCCCAATTGGGGATGCCATAGTCTCACTGGCTCCAGACGGGAGCAGTTGGGACTCTTGTGCGGTATTAATGCAAAAAAAAAAAAAAAAAAATGTAATAATGAGGTACCAGCTCCATATAGTATATTGTGTATTGTGTAAGTGCTTAGATGTTTCGAATGTATTTCATGTAATAAGGAGGTACCAGTTCCATTTATTGTGTACTGTGCAAGTGTATAGATATTTCGTATTGTGTATTGTGCAAGTGCATAGATGTTTCGTATTCTGTATTGTGCAAGTGTATACTATTGTGTTTTGAACTCTATAGGAAATGAATTGTAAAGCTTGGCCTGGTATCTATGGTATTTTTATCTAAATGAAGTGAATGTCTTTTACTAGTATTAAGTTGTTGATATGTCATCGGAAAACATTCAAAATCTGTATTAAAAATGTTTTTGGTACTACCTAGTATACTATGTTACATAGAAAGTATTTGTTTTTTATATTAAAAAAATATTTTTAAAGCCATTTTTATGCCAAAAACCACGTTCACACAACGTTTCCCGACCTCCAGTCCCGAAAGTGAAAATCCCTGTACCACTGTACTCTGGTCCCGGGGCCTGTTTGTCCGTGGAAGGCGCACTTGCCTTAATTAAAGCTTGCTTAATTATAAATTGGGACCGTAGTTTGCCCTCGGTTAGAAATGAAAATATTGCCCTCATACGAAAATTTGTATAAATTTTAGAGCGGCCCAGAGATTCCATTTAATTTTAATACATTTTCTTTCTCGAGTAGAGTCGAGTGACTCGTTCGCATGGGCTATTTTACTGCCAAGAGGTCGTGATTGTTAGCACTAAAAATGCCTGAATATTACACTGGAGTATAATGTAAATGGTTCATCAAGAAAAAAAAACGTTGTCTTAATAAATTTATTCAGAAATACATTATTTAGGGGTTCAAATATTCAGAATGGAAAAAAAAGAAAAAAGTGAAATAACATTTTTTAAATTTAATAAGAAAGAAAACTTTAAAAGTCTTTTCTGTTTTTAACATGTTGAGTTGGTTTCATCCTAATAAGTTGTGTTTGCACAATCATCATTTTAAAGCAGTATACTTGTTTTTAAGGTCTGAATATTAAAAAAAAAACTGATTAAAGTTTAGCTACGGCATCATAAAATTTGCACAGCTTTTGTCTCAGAATTTTCTCGGCCAACGTGACATCTTTTAGTTCGCGTAATCTTCCATATGTAAAATGAAAAAATGTCTTTGCAGACGGCGTGGCTTTATTTTGATACAAATCATAGTTTTATTCCAAGATTGGTGAAATTTAGCAAGAGAAAGGTGACTGTCTGTATAGATTCGGAAAACTACCCCCATTTCTTTAAATATAATTTTGAAACTTTTTAATGTGAATATTTTACAAACTTGACGTTCAAAGCAAGAGGAAATTTTTTTATCTATATTTGATTTTGAGGATCTCTGAGTAATGCCTGTGACAGATCACGCTACGAGCGCGCCAAATGTTCGTAGCTTGGCCTATTTCAGCGCATCGCTCGCCGTATATTCCCATTAGTAATGTATGGTGAGCGATATGCTAAAATAGGCCAAACCATGATGCGTATAGCGTAATGTATCAACTGATATCTGTTGTTTCGAGTTAGGTTAAACCACATATATTTTTTTAACCCATTGTCACCTGAATTATTAAATTATGAAATTGTCCCTTACCCCTGATTTAATTTTGAACCTAAAATTCGCAATGTACATTGGTGTAGTAATCTGATATGACTTTCAATTCGTTTTTTATAAAAAGATTACTTGTTTTTTTGGATAAAAGTATATATTTTTTTTTAATTTGTTTTTTTTTAATGTCTAAAAATGGATATAAAAAAAACTTTTTTCAAATACATGTCTTTCACGTTTTCATTTTTAATAGACTTTTAAATAATATATACGTAAAACTGATAATTTATTTTAGAATGATTCAAATCAGTCGTCAAAGCTCTCAGGGAGGTGAAGAGCAATTATGCTTTTTTGCATTCCCAGTGTCATTTTGAAGAAATTTAATGGCCAGGCTTACAAAACTTAAATATCTATAATTAAAGCTTCCTTATCTATAGAGTGATTGGCATTTAAAATTTTATTCCAACTTCAAAACTACTAAAGATACGGACTCCTGATTTGTATGGGTAAATAGGATGTTTGTAAGTAGTATAGAGTATGGAGTATAAACCCAATTACTCCCACACGCTTCAGATTTTGACGCAAGTTTAGTGCATGGTTTAAGTCTTTACTTTTTTCAAAACGGCTATCGAAACTCCATCAGGGTAGCGTACGTGAACTGAAACCGAAATTTTTCGTCATTTTTTTTCAATAAAATAATCCTCCTAATATAAATACTAGCTCATGCCCGATAGGATTAAGCTCGGGGCCAGAGCACTTGCCATTTGCCATCCGTCTCCTTACGCCGGAATGAATTTAAACAAAGAGGGATGCGTGTATTATCTCTTTAGATAAAACAACGAATTCCAGCCTATAAATCACACCTTAACTCTTCCATATCTCTATCCCACATCTCACATCTTTGCGTTCTCGTTCAAGCGAGGAACTTATGAAAAAAAACGAACAAAACAAACTCCGGTTCGAAATGTATTATTCATTCCAAACCTCTCGTCCCGCTTTTCCCTTTGCGGTGTGTCACTGTGGGGGCTTTGGAAGGTTGTGGAACGCAGTGGGTGTCTGTTAGGGTGGGCTGTCAAAACGTTTTTTACAACTTTGAAAACGTCTCAAAATTTGTTCATTTGTAAACTGATAATATCAGTGAAAATGACACAGATATTACAATTTATTTTGGTCCTACACCAGATGTCATGGTTTCATAAATAAAATATCTTATTTTTATATGTCTTTTATTTTTTGTCAATTAAAAACATAAAATATCAGTAGGTATTGGACAGTTAGGGTCGCGGTGTGGGTGGTTACTTGTCTGAGTAGCCAGTGACCCCATGTTGAAGCTTTAAAAAAATCGCCTTAGAGTAAAATTTCAGAAACGTTTATGCTTCATATAATGTCAGAAACACTGGTAAAGTAAAGTAAGTTAAGTATGTCACCACCCCGTGTAGGTACTATTATAATTTAGTGCTGTTCATAAAGTGCAATGTCCTCCAAACTAAAGAATTCTGGGTGCTTGGGTTGTAGAGGACATATTTTGGCTGAGTACCGATGTATTTAAGATTCTCCACAACAAACACTTGTTTTTGCGTAGATATATTTCAGAATGCATTTTTGAAATATTCAGTTTAACAACAGATGGCGCGTGTTGAGAAAATATGGTTAAAATCTATTTACTGTCACTCCCCAACCATAATACCATCGAAACATTAACATTATGCATCAAATGTGTTAGTAATTGATAGGTTTTTCACATTATCTCTTAAATCGTTCCATATTCAAGCCGAGGTCAAAATGGTTCCGAGAAAAAGTACGTGTGAGATGATGTACGAACGTGAATATGTGCGTGCTAAAAGTAACACGACGGTCCATCCTCTCTGCCTTTCACTGCGGGGTAAGGATAATGGGAAATCAATTCGCAAACATTATGAAGACAATGCAAAGAAAACTAGAAACTAAATACAAAAATAGTACAGAACAGGAAACCCTAGTGAGGAGGACTGTGCACAGAGAAAAATAAGAATTGATCAATTATTAAGAATCTCTTCAAATTATTGCTATTCCGGCGAAAACGAGAGTGCAGGCCCTTAACGAATGATTTAATAGGTATCCTGAAAAACTTTTAGTAAAATACGAATACATTATCACGATGTCGCAATATGTGTTCAAAAAATCCTTTCGCATTTCGTCATTATGGAATGAGGCATATGCAGGTGCACGAATACGTTTTTCGATATACTAGAAATTTACTACAAGTTTATCGGAAACAGCCTGCAATCCCGTTTTTAACCAGAATACCAGGAAATTGAAGTGATTTTTAATAAATTAGTAATACACATTTTTCTCAGTGTGAAAACTTTGAATTTATAATTTCATTATGTGTAAAAACTTTGCCATATAAAGTTTAAAACAAAAAAAACGGTGTTGTGTTAAATAGGGTTTAACTAGTTTAGTCATACGTAACATTCGAGACTCCATTATAATTTCTTTAAAATAATAAAAAACATACACTGACGGTCCGCCCTACTATGGGGTCTCCAGGGATGCTACGGAAATGGTCGACATATTACTTCCGTAAAAGAGCAGGAGTAATCTGCCTACCCCTGCGGGGAAACGGCAAAATGTTAGTCGTATGCAACTTTTAATTCTCTGAGAGAATGATGTCTCACTCTCAAAAAATTTTTAACACATTCACGGGCCAGCCCACTGTGAGATCTCCGGGATGCTGTGGAACTGGATACGGGTAAATGTGGAAAAAGTGCACGGGTAGTCTGCCTACTCCTGTGTAGAAACCGTGTGATAGATTATAATCTAGTTAAGTAAATAATTATTTGATTAGTTAACTGTACTTAACTTTTGCGGTCTCTGTGAGACCGATATCTCTAAAAACCTCAGCACATTGACGGTCCAGCCTATTGTTGGTTCTGCTAGATGCTGTGGATCTGGCCCACATCTTACTCCCGTTAAAGGGAATGAGTTGGTGGTAGAGGGGAGGGGAGGGGGGTGCGTCGTGACGGAAAACAATTGTCTGATTTAAAACATGGATTTTCCTGCGCAGAAAGAAAAGCAGCGGTGCTAAAGATAAAATTGTGTAAAGCGATGGTCCTGACACTTGAACGACCCTTGTCGCCGATAAGCGCGTGTGTTTATCTTGCTTGAGTAGACCTCTACAGGCTGGGTGCTGAAGGCAACATCATTTATATTCCATTTCATAAAACGTAAAACTCTGCTTTTGACGTAATTTATTCTAAATGTTATTAAATTCTGTGTTTTAACAACAGAAAAAAGTCGTATAAACATTAAATATTATCGTTTAAGCATAAAGTCATCTACTTCGTACTGTTTCGGACATAATATCACCATTTACAAATAATATTCTAATTTCAGCTCTCGGTGCATGGATGCGTGATTTGAAATGGTATTCCTGTGCTATGCGTAAAAATATTCATATTCAATTTTGAGTCAAATTTGTAATATCTTTTTTTTCAGATCGATACCAAAGGATGTAAGTAATTTATATTGATAAATAAAAACACTAACTAGCCAATAAAATATTTTACGTAAAACTGTTTGAAAATTTTATAAAACGTTATGCAATTATAAAATTTAGCTAATTTCCCGAAGTATTCACTAAGAAACATCTGAAATTTTGGTAATATATTTATCAGAATTAATTAAAATAAACCCCGCGGAAAGTCAGCTTTCAAGTCCTTCCAATACGCCACCGGGTCGCGCGCCAAATATTTTTGTTCATACTTCTTTACCTATATTATTATTATTAGAGACTAGAATGATGGACTCGCCGAATGTCCCAGCGTTGCTGCCAAGGTCGGTTATCTGTGTGAGGATATTGGGTCAGCTCTTTATTAGCAGCAGACACATACCTGGACGGATGACGAACCTAGTGCTGGCACTGTTTTTGGATGCGGTAGACTCTCTCGCTGCAGCACCTGGTCCAGTTTCTTCACCACTTAGGATTCGTACTGCAGAGTCTTCATCTTCTATATTCGTGTCACCTGTTCCTGTTCTTCATTTTGTTTAACTTAACTTCACTTTATTTTTGTAATATTTATATTTTTTGTAATACCTGCATCAACTGTAAAGCGCCCCTAAGGTGATATACACGGTGTCCGGAAACTCGTAGTACAAGCGGGAAACTGGAGAATCTACACCACATGGAGAACCCAAATAAACATAAAGTTTTTTGATTTGAGCATTTTCAAAAAAAAAAAAAACCAAAAAAAAATATTTTTCGGCTATTTTAGGGTTAAAGTTTTTTCTGGTGTTTAGGGTTGAACAACAGATGTTTTAACCCTGCAGAGCAGAAATATTTTATGATTACACCGGATTAAATAAAGGGTGATTTCAAAATAATGCTTCAAATCCGAGTTTCTTCATTTGTTTTACTTTCAAATAGTTTTAATTAGTTGGGTACTTTGATCTTCAGTAATAATTTATAAGAATTTGATTAAAAAAAAAAAAAATTAAAAAAAAAAATCAACTTCTAACTCGATTTACTCGATAACGAAAGCTCAAATCAAAAAAAAAAAATACTACAAAATTGACTCCAAATGTGATGTAGATTCACCAGTTTCCCGCTTGTACTACGAGTTTCCGGACACCCTGTATATACATAAATTGTCCAGTAAATTAATTAATTAATCGTTCAGAAATTCCACTTTTTAATAGTATTTCATAGTAGGTTCTTCCAATGCACCGGAGACGAACGTTGCATTTTTTGTACACGCCTTCTTCTCCAAAGTCGTTAAGATTCCCGCTTTATTTAGGGTTTTGTATAGTCTTAAAAGAGTGAAGATACGCTACTGCAAGCATCCGCGTGGTTAAACTAAAATAGGTCCAGTGGACATACTTTAGCGGGCCGTTCGTTTACGTAGAATGGCTATCCTTTAAGCGGTACTACTATGTTGTTAGATTAGTATGAACGTCTCGTATTTCGTCTGAATTTTTCAAGTTTTCTAGCATTCGATTGGCATTGTTTTTCTTTCGAAACGTAGTTTATGGTCCTTGGGTATTTTTTTTTAAATAAATATTTCAGCTTCACATATCCCACAATTTCACGATTTAGATTAAAACTATACTAAACTTTTTTCTAAAATTATATGTACGCGCTTATTACATAGATGGATCTAATCTTTGATATTTATTTAGCTGTAATTTTTCTTTATCTCCAATACATTGGTCACATGGTATGCCGAATTGGTATATACAAAGGCATTATTTTGAAGAAGACGTGTTTAAATGGGAGCACACCGATAATATCAAAAGTTTCAAAAAATATTACGAACTAATTTGAAACACCGCACACAATACCCTCATACTCCGCAGATAATATCAAAAGTTTCAAATAATTTTCATTTCAAACTAGTTTGAAACACCGGCCCGCAATCCCCTCATACCCCGCAAATTCAATTCGTCAATAATCTTTTCTATTAAAAGTTTATTTTTGTTTTCTTTCTTCTGGTTTATAGTAAGAAAAAAATATTTTAAACTAGATTCATTTGGATCCATCCAGTAAATCTCTACATAAGTCAGGGTATATTTTAAACAATATCTTGTGCTTAAATTTAAGTTTTTTTATGTAAAAACGAGCATTGTTATGAATTACCTGACAATATTTGAGAAACTCGTACTTCCAGCCTTTAAATGTTGTATAGTATTTTTTTTTTAAATAATGCATAATGATGACAGTAAGGCAGTTATACACTATTGTTGTTTCTGCCAAATTACAAGTGTGCAACCCTAGAATGGGTTCTTCTTTAATGTATCAGCCGGTAAATACCAAAATATCCATTGGACAAAGAAATCCGTTGCTTAATACACTTGTCAAACTGTACGTGTCTGAAACATATTCAATAAAATAGACAAAAGTTCGATACTAGCTGAGGGTGGTGATTTTGGATTACCATCGTCGTCGCTTATGCCATAAATCAGTGGGAAACCCTATATTCGATAATCCATATTATGTATTTTTGTTATTCATTATTATTATTTTTCTAATTTACTTATTATTATGATTAACTTAATTATTTTAACGTACTTATGTCTACTAAATTAACTTTGTATTATCTACCTAATTTATAAACTTATAATTATTTTCTTATTATTATGTACTGAGTTTGTGTATTTTTTGTACTTTTATTTATTTTACTTACTGTTATTTATTTATTTTTATTTTCATAACCTACCTATAAATTTTGACCTATTTTTATTTTCATATTATTACCTACCTATAAGTTTTGACCTGTTTTTATTTTCATATATTTACTGTCAATATTTATTCATTCTGCCCCATGATTGTGGCTGACAAGCCACCACCGTTACTTTGTAATACTTATTTAGTCAGTAGAATATTATTACTGCCAAAGTACTGCCCAGTTGTAATATTAGTATAAATAACTGTAGCGTTTATGTTTGTAGGTTTATATTTTCAAAATTAAATTGTGTTCACATTTATTTTTAATTTTTATAATTTTGCTTTTGCACATCTCGACAGAGGAATTCCTTAGTGAGATGAGCAACTTATGATTTTATTGTAATATTCCATTTTTTTATAAGTAACACAATAAATAAATGATGGAGAAGTTAGATAGTGGAGGAATTGAATCCACGACGTCTGGGTGGGAACCCGAAGCATTTGGCAACTCGGCTAGATACCGGTCAACATCGGATCACGGAAGTGTTCTGTAATATCCGATTTTTCTTCAATACATTGGTCATATAATGGGGACAAATACAAGATTACCACACTTTTAATAAATGGGAAGATTGATAGAAGACCATAGACATACAGGACGTTGAAGACATAATTAGTAAAGATCTCGAATCTCATGACTTCTGGTTGCAGTACGCACGGTAAAGTATTTCCTGATTATGGCCAACTAATAAGACACGACACCAGAATTATTCTTCCTTCAAGATAGCATGGTTTTGGTCGAATCCAAAAAGCTTAAATCTGTGACAAAGTTGAGTATATGAAGTTATTGTATTCAACATTTGTTCCTGTTCCTCAGTCCTTTTATTTAGCAACAAACAATTTGGAATGTTTCAATACCATTATTTCTCGAATATTCTTGGGAATTTTGTTACGGATAGACTCTTTGATCGATGGAAAAAGTGTTTCGTCTTTCGCACTTCTGAAATATACATAATTTCATGTCAATATTGTACCTACCGATACGCGTGCCGAAGCACTGAATATAATATTCATACGTTGAAAAACTCTTCTTACGTTTCAAATTTATAGATGAAGTTCTCATTCGAGGGGGGGAAATGTCACCTTGACATCCTGCTTTTAATCGTTTGTCGGTTGCTAAAAATAAAACTAACATAAAGCCCTTCACACAATTCCTAGCAGGTAAGTAAGTACCTACCTATTATTTTTTTATACATCTATTTGTTATTTCACTAACGTTTTTTTAACGAATGAATACAAATTTTAAAAGTGGAAATTAACTAACTTTATGACATCCGATCGAGATGAAACTCGGCATATAGACTCGTTGTTGATGACAATACATTCTATCAACTTTTGGTGATAATCATTCATGACACACGGCGATGGAAATATATGCATTACTCAGAAATTATATGACATTACAGCAGTTAATATATGAAACAAATGGCGGTCCTACCCAATCAGAATTTGACTCAGTTGTTAGCGCTGTTTTTACGGGTTGATATTTATTAATGAGAAAATTATTATTGTGATAACTTACGTTTGTAATGAGTTTGGATGAAGAACTTGTGTTCTGTATTACTATTTTTGTATTTATTTACGGTACAAGTATCTTCCTTTAAATACAGAATAAAACATTTTTTTTATGAAAAAAGGGATTGCAAAACAATGCTAATGTAAACATGCTAATATTAATTAAATTTTCTAAACTTTACAATTTGGCAATAAAATGTCAACAAATGACTCTTTAAAAATATATATCAAATGCCTTTTTGTAAGTTCTAGACATCGCATAGTGGTCCCTCTATAGGGTGTTCAACTACATACTTCCATTATTCCCCTGTCATTGTCTTTCGCTTCTTTATTTTCTTCCCCCTACAGTAAAACTTACATTTACAGGTACCATAGTACAACTGATTCAAGAGTATTGAGAAACTCATGTGGTATCCACATAAAGAAAAACTTTTTAAATTAGATAGATACATTGTAATCTGGACTTTGATGGTGGACTGGACACAATGACTGCATCGAGGCCTTTGACGGAGCTTTGGAGCCTACGAAAAATCGAGTTTTTGCGCCTTCGTGATCATTACTTATTTAAAAATTCATATAAAGGGATAACAATTCGGCTTGGTCATGCCATCATATTTGTTCTCTTGTCTAAAATATTGCGTTCCGAAAGTATTGAATCCTATTCTAATAAACTCGGTGGATTATCGAGATATTCATCAAGTAATAAAGGGTCATATCTTCTTGACCTAATTGTATATTACATTTGACCCTTAGAAGCACCAATAAGGGGTCTACAGAAACAAATGAGAATTCATCTCTACTATACGAGAGGAACTGTAAAACTATTTACAACTTTCAATATGAAACCTTTCCCCGTTCGCTCTTTTAGAAACTAAGAAACTAAGCATGCAATGGAAATGAATATAAATGTATCATTAATAACTTCTGTGAGCACAAGACTAAGAACTTCTATAATCCTAAAATAACGTAAATAATATTAAATACGAACTCATGATACTAAATAGAATAAGAAAAGGGTATTCGGAGGTAAAGTGCACTAACTTAAGGAGGTGATTCAACATGATGGTAGAAGTAAAAAAGATAAATAACTTTTTTAGAAATTCCAACTTTTTTTCCCAAACTAAACTATTCTTCCATAGAAGAATATTTATTTTCTCATACAAACGTCTAAACTTATTTTACCTAAAAACTACCTTAAAACGTTGCAACATCGAAAAAAGTTTTGTTACTTTTCTACTTCTAAATTCTTTTTTTTACTTGTTCTAAAGAGATCAAGGTGCGTTAATTGATTTTTAAGTGTTGATAATTCACTTAAAAATAAAATAATGTTAGTTAATATTTTAATAAAAGTTTATTATTTTGTAATACTTTTTAATTTGCCAAATAATTTAGTTTCCTCCATATTTTCAATGTCGAATGAGCTAATAACAGGGACATGTATCAAGGAGTATAAAGGTTATTTTTCTATCGTACACCAGGGCGATACAGAGAGTATCTTCCACTGTGAAACGTGACGAAATTATACAATATTTATTATATTAAGTGAATTTATTGTGAAATAACAACTTAATCACAATCAAAACACAAATTAATCAAATAAAATTTACTTGCACCCTCATTGGATTGGAACCCGTGACCTCCGAATTGGTAGACTACGGAGGCCGTCAAAATACGTCGGCATTTCGCACCTTCATTATTGCATTATTTTGCACAATGATATTGATATTATTGAACATTTAGAGCATACCTTGTATGTAATCTACTAAATATAGGTACCTTTTTAACATAAGTTTCCAAAACCATCGTGATTACAACCATTAAAAAATGACCCGTTTTTATAAATCAGGGCCCTGGATCGAAAAATGATATCGAAATTTTATTCAATTTACATTTTACTACGACTCATTGATCATTGCTTGGCAACGCGTATCGTATGTGAGTTAATGGCTCAGAAGAGCGCGAGGAAGCATTGGAATGGGGTGGAATGAAGGTGGAGTAAAGGCGAAATAAAGGTAAAACGAAGGTACGAAAGAACGAAAAGGAACGGAGAAAGTATGGCTAATGTATTAGGGTCCTTCTCTTTTAGTCAAAAATGAAATCGGCAAAACGCTCTAATATTGGCAATACGAAACACTGTGAATGATACACATAAACATTACTTTTTATTGGTGCATGTAAATAAGCCATTCGGAGTTTTTCATTTGTAACAGTTATCATATTTTTACTTTGGTAACACGTAATTTTGTTCCAGCTGCTTTTTTTAGCATCTTCATTTACCAAAGGTTTGATTTTTAACTAGCTGATGATTCTAGGCGTTCAAATTCCAGTTAGGGCAAATTGTTTTTGTTGTATGTTTTAATAATGCATGTGGTTTAATATGTAAATTATGTTCAATAATAAAACTAACTGAGTAATAATATCTTTACTAAACTTAGTTGATGCTTCACTCAAAGATCAATAAACAATCATCTCTGGTTTCGAAGTCATTCAGATTTGTTTCTCTCTCGTTCGCTTTTAAACTAATCATTTCGTGCAATAATAATCAAAATCCCTCGTAAGCATAAACCTTGCCATGTCTTTTAACAAAGCCAGATATTTATTGTTGGTAGTTTACTACAGAAGTAACAAAAATCTTACCTATATTCAACGACTGTTATCCAACGTGACACCTCCGGACTTATCTACCACTCAGACACCCAAATTCGTCAGCCACTAATATCTTTAACTGGCTTCTCAAGCTGCCCAAATGATAGAACGAAAATGTAGAAAAATAATTATTTTTATTATTTTTGCGCAATTAAAGCCAAAAAAATCACGAATTTTTTCGACCGCGCAATTATTGCGTGAAAGAAAGGCAACACAATATTTTTAGTTATATAGTACAGGATATATTACATATACATTTAGAAAATGTTTTGACTGTCCAACTAGGAAGAATTCCCGTTTTAGGATAGTCAAAATTTATATAAATTAGCATACATATTTTGTGCAGCTAATGATTGAAAAATAGAAAAGAATATAGAGAAAGAATTTAAAAAAATAGATTAAAGCATAAATTTAGTTTATGTTTGTTTACTATAGTATTAAAATATTAACAGTAATAAAATAAGAGATATTTGGTAGAACAAAAGAACAATATAATAATATTATTTTGTTAGTAAAGTTTTAATAATTGATAGAAGTACCTACAGATGGCACTGATTGCTATATTCGCAGATTGTATCGAAAGGCAGAAACTTTTTTGACAAATAATCGTCTCTTGAGTTAGCATTGTGCATACATGTACATTTTTATATCGAATGAAGACAATATTTGAACTTTAATGTTTGCATTCTTAGTTCCTGTCTTTAAAACCATACCGGTAGTTGTGGCGCGTCGATTCCATTTCTAAATTCGTGCTTGTTTTTAAAAGTGTACATTGAATTCCCACAATATTTTCATAAATTTCAATATTATTATGCGAGTAAAGGTGTAGGCAATATGTTCCTATATGGACCACGCGCTCCTTTTGGTGGGTCGATTTAAAAATTTAAAAAGTTAAGTTGTTTAAAAATGTATTGCCAATATCGTAATAAAATAGATGGCTATGCCAACATAACTCTAATCTTGGCATTCACATACAAATCAAACAATTAAAATTTAGGTATCGAAAACGCTTAAAATAACGTCTTACCATCAACATCCAAATTCTGTACATCAAATGCAAACAATTTATGTCAAACGTATAAAAGGAACTCAAAGTGAACCTTTACAAATCAATACAATAAGTCAAATGCGACAAGACGTATTCTATATATAAATAAATTTTACAATCATAATACCTTCATTTTCTGCTATTCTTACATCAAGACAATCGATCAATCATGTTTATAATGGTATATATACTATAAATGACTATACAAATACTTCCACCCTTACTGAACGGATGCAATCCAACAACCCAACGGTGCAACAATGCAACCCCTGGAGGAATAAATATATTCATCGTGGTTATTGTATTGTTTCAATAAGCTCCAAGACTAGTCTTGCGTATGAAATGCAAATAGCCACCCCTCCTTCGGGGGATGAAGCGTTATTGAGACATCTTAATTTATTTAATCTGGGAATCATAAGGGATTTGGGACTGTCATCAATTTGGCTTTACGATGCTGCTTTCCATCTTGAAAATCAACCCTCAACTTGATAAATGCAATAATATTAAAACATTTTTATTTTATTTTGAGTAGTGAATTAATTAAGTGAGAGAAAACAGAGTGAATAAGTAATATTCTTCTTCTCTATGTCATGTTTTTGGAAACCATTTGACATTTAACTCTGCACGCTGCAGCCTGGAATTGCTCAGTAAACGTAGAACTGAAATCGAACCAGCCACGTAGGTTTTGAAGCTGAGATCCTTTAAAAATAAATGTGTAACTTATAATGACTTCTATTGAATTATTTTCAAATCTATCTCCATTAATATTCATCAGAAACCGTCCTAGGTGAGCCCATAATTTAAAGGTCAGGTTCAATATCCTTTCTTCAACTCACTTGCTGAAACTTTATAAACTATTGTACATAATGTTTTCTCTTTACTTTTTATAATAACTATAAACAAAAAAACTTTTCTACTAATGTATATTATACTTTAGGTACTTGAAATATAGTAATCGTTTTATATTACCCACACTCAGGCAGTGCCTTAGTGGGTTTTCATTTCTTGTGTATACTATTTGGTAATATAAATTGTGTTATTATATACTATCTATTAATATGTATAATATGTGTAAAGAAATGAAAATAAATAAAGTATTAAAAAAAAAAAAAAAAAAATATATATCACCTTGAGAAATAAAGAAACTTAAAATTGATATTAAAGTACGCTTATATTTAGATTAATTAGAAATGATTGGAACTAAATAAACTTTATCAAATGTATTACATGTATTTCAAATACTTAAGGCGTCTAGATGCGAGAAATTTTCACAAATTTATGCAAAATATTCTTAAAAACCATGCAATTTAATTGCTTAATTTCAGTTTATTATTTTTTATTTATAGACATATTTTCATCTGCCTCTTACTAGGCACTTATATCTTAAAGTATAAAACCGTTTGGAACCTTTAAAACCTATCGATTTAAAAAGTTATCAGTGTTTCAAATTTCAACTTTGCCTTTACATAATAGAAATATAGATTATTAGCAGTATTTATCTCCAGTTATGTATATGAAATCTTCTCCTTGCATTCGTAAAAGCCAATAGTATATGAACCTGTTGACAACCCAAAGCACTTGTTTGAATACAAGTTTGAATATTTGACATAATAAGTAGAATGAACAAGACAGCGAACAGGCACCCGGCACTGCCCAGGGCAAACCACCCCTGCCGCAAGCTTCCCGCTACTAAGGGTGGAATTAGTTTATTGCGTTTATTTTACACAACAACTAATATAAATATTTCAAAAATAATTTCAGTACAATTCATGCCAAAACAAGTATTCAATAAAAGAGAAAAATTCAATCGAACGAAGCTACATTAAAACGATTTTTTCATTGGACTTTGTTAATCAAAAAATATTTAGGAAACATGGAAAGTTCCTGTGGACAATGGCGGAAAGCGGAAAATAAGCTACTTTATAATAAGCCTTCAGGACAAACAAGTGATGGAAAGCTTAAACCTAGCTGTCTTGACGACATGGAACTTCAAGAACCAGGATACAGGCAATGAAATGAAATGGTTTCTTAAAAAATTTATTAATCAGGTAATTCTCAACCATTTTCTCTCTCGTTCTCTTATCTCCTCCACTCTCATTAGCCTCTGAACATCTGGAAGTGCCATAGTCCCACTAGCTCCGGTTAAAGGGCAGCAGTTCAGACCCTTGTGGGGTATTCACATTTCAAAGGGCGTTTCCTAGGTACGGCCAGAACTCACTAAGATAGTATCGCAAACCTATCTATATTTTCTAAAACTGTAATTGTTCAGTAATACAATGGCAGAAAGCCAAAAAGAAAGCGCCGCGGGTGAAATTTTTAAAACACTATTTCTAATTTCTACAACTTTTTAAACTCCAAGCAAAACCAATAAATTCTGTCTGTTTTATCATTCTAAAATATAAAACGTAGACCGGCTGATTCAAAATTGACAAAATTTTGTTGCTCAAACTTAAATTGTAATACGGATTTTGATAAAAGAAAATATTTGATCATAGTCCCCGGAAATCCGACCGTAAGCTATTAAATAATAAATATAACAAACCATCTTCGTTATTTATAATATATCTTCAGAAACATTATTTAGAAGCTTACCTACCGGCATAAAACGGAACCCCTGCAAAATATCAAGACTTAGGTTTTCCGCTATATTTTTTTACAAAACAAGGGCTGAAACCTTTTAACATTTTTTATTGCAAATATTATGATATTTGATTTAGCCGACAAATAAGTGCAAAATGTCTCGTAGGCCGTAAGAGATTGGCTCGCGGTCGGTATGCGGGCCACGCGTTACTCATCACCACTCTTAAAGTTGTAGCGCCGATGATGATGATGTTTTTGACATACAACTAATAATCCATATCTAAAAATGAGCATATTAGCCAATTGGTTTGTAGGATCCTCAATAGGGAAGTAGATATGAGAGAGAAACGTTGTAAAGCACCAGGCTATTGAAAGGTGAATTTTGATTTAGCAAAATAGAAGTTTCTCTTGATTGTTTAAAGCAAATTAACCCTTGAGACGTTGTTGATTTGCACGGATCGAACCTTCTACAAGCTTCCATTTTTTCAAAGACAATAACACGCACTATTTCGTTCTCTTTCTGACATAGAAGAAATAATTAATTTTTAGATGAAAGAAAGAGAGATATATGAATTAATAATGTGCGGTCGTTCTGGGACAAATATGGTCTTAGGAGAGTATAATGCGCGCACGGCATTTGGGACTGTTTGGGTCTTAGAAGGTCCCAAGGGTTAAATATAATATATTGGTCACAATGAAACATTCAGTTGCCTAGTATGATGATTCAATGCATCAACGCCTTGTAAATGTCAATTAAATTTGATAATATCCCAAGTAAAAGAAAATAATAAAATTTTATCATCTTTCAAATTTTATTATTTTCCTTTTACCTAATCTCATCAAATATTATTGCAAGTTGCATCCCTGTAGTGTGATGGGGTCTCAACTCGATCGGTGAGGTTGATCCAGCCCATTACACCCCTGGCCTTTATCAGGGTGGCTCTATCCAGTGGGGTGGTTGCTTGGGCCCATGCAACAATACACCCTTCACAGCACAACCAATCTCCGGCCGGAAACTTTGCCTCCGCCATTGAAATCAAGTTTGCAATAGCCCCAAGTAATAGACTGTTCATATTCCCAAACATGGTCGTGGTAAGTAACCAGTAACCATGCGAACATAGCGTCAACTCAGGGATAGGTTCGGTCATTGAGATTGGTGATAATGGTGATGGCCTATTTTCTGATAGTTGTGTGAGGTGTAAACGCAAATAGTTTATATTTTAGGACGTTAATTATCTTTCTCAAAGTATTATTAATAAGCTGCACATTCCTACTGCCATATGAAATATTCCTGATATGAGCAAGTTTACCGAAGAGAATATAATACATATTTTATCTTACTGTAAAAACCTGCATATCACCATACATGATTATCTTTTTTACATCAGCTCCACACAGGAGGCTCCGAAGATCTCTTGGGTACTGTGTGGAGCGTCTTTTTGAGGAGAAGGAGTGAACATGAACATGTTGTAAGAGGGAGGAAACACAGACGACGGCAAATTGTTGGATAGCCGAGCTGTTGAACTCAAGAATAAGATCTAACTGTAAACGGTGACGAATTTAGTATTATTGTAAAAATAATACTTTGTTTTTTTTTATTTTTTTATTTTATTTTTTTTTTATTTATTAAATTGAATATAATTACATTTAATACAATATACGATATGGGTAGTCCCACAAAGCTGTGACAATCAGCTTGTCTGTAGGTTCTACCATTTTTATTGTTATAACATAATACACATAAGCTTAAGTTTAAATATTAATACCAAATATAATGTTTAGGATAGATAAACGTTTTGTTCATTTATTAACCACTTTTTTGTCAGTTTAGGGCAGGGTTCTTCATTATTTTTTAAGTTAAAGTTTTCGTTAAATTTGTTATAAATCACAGGTATCAAATAGTCAAGTGTTCTGCTACCATACTTATTTGATATTAGTGGAATTTTTAGGCCTTTTTTTCAGTAAATCTTGTTTTGTGACTATGCACCAATAACTTTTTGCACGCATTTTCTCCCGCATTATCCATAATTATAATAAACCAGAGAAGCCCTTTAATTGGAAGTAGGCCCTCAGAGCCATACAGTAATTTTAAGTTCTTTCTTTGTTTGTAAATGCTAGGTTTAACAATTTTTTTAATTATAGCAGTTTGTAAATTTTGAATGTATTTAATATTAATATTACTCGAGTGTCCCCACGTTCGAATTCCATATCTAAGTATTGATTCGACCATAGAAAGATAAATAAGTTTGAGAGTGCATCGAGGCAATACAAATTTTAATTTATAAAAATTACTCGCCAAACATCGGAGCTGGTTACAAATTTTTGTCACACTTTTGTCCCATTTAAAGTTTTTGTCTACGATTATGCCAAGGTAAGTATATTCGTTTGTAAAATCAATTTTTTCACAGCTGCAATTTTTATCCATTTTATTATGTATACATTCAAAATTATGTGCAGTTATTTTAGGTAAGTTCCACATTTTCAAGCTCGGTGATCTTATATACATGCATTTAGTTTTTTTGACATTAATTATTAATCCTACATCATGAGACCATTTAAGTAGCTCGTTAAAGTCTATTTGTAATTCTTGAATAGCTATTTCAGGGTTTTCATTAGAGACAACTAGTGCAGTATCATCAGCAAAAATGAATCTACGGGCTATTTTAAAAAGTTTAGATATGGCAATTACATATATAATGTATAATTTTGGTCCTAAAATTGACCCTTGTGGCACTCCTGATTTAATAAATCTAAAATTACTCAATACATTCAAAATCTTTACATAAATTTTTCTATTTGTTAAATAGTTTTTGAAAAATTATAGGAGTTTACCACGGATTCCTATGATTTCGAGTACCTTGATTAATTGTGTATGGCTGAGTAATAAGTATAAATATATATTGTTTTAAAATATTAATCATGGTATTTATAAATTCAAAAAATAGGATCAAGGAACAACCAAGGTGCTTAAATAATTATGAATATGGGTATTAATGAAAATAATAATAATATTTAATCGTCGAAGACAATAAACCACCCTTAAAAATAAAAGAAAAAATATCGCAAATTGATTGGGGTAGAATCTGGCAACTGTACATAAATAGTTCCCAGAAAATGTGCGTTAAGAAAATAAAGATAATGTTAGTACTCTTTAGTCAAAGAATGATAAAGTTGTTAAAAATTGTGCTAATATTTAATTTAGTTCAGTGACGAGAGCAAATGCCTCGGTAAAGCAAAGGTCATGGATTCAATTCCCAGATGCGACCGAAATTTTTTTCTGTCTTTTCTATTTCATATTTTTGTTGTTGTTTAAGAGTGGTTAAGATTGTCTTCAGTGATTCAATATTATGTTTTGAGGTTTTACTCAATAAGTTACTCCACTACAAAAATATTGAATACTAATATTAATAAAGGGCCTTTGATTCTGAAACATTTGATAATTTTTATTAATTTTGTGGTAGTAAAAAAAATTCTAAATTTTCATTTAATTGAAATAAATTTACGTTTGTTCGTTTGATATTCTCACTGCAAAACGTTTTCTTATCACACTTTATTAAAATGTTTTATGCAATTCAAGTAACGCTTTTTTTATATTGCATAACCATAATTACTTTCATATTATTTTTAAGCAATAAGTATTGGCCTGAAACACTTATATAAATTGAACCCGCAGCCTTCTGATTGCCGGCCAGGTGCTCTACCAATAATAATAATAATAATTTCTAGTGAAAAAACTTAATAAGCAATAATTGTGGAATGAAAAATATGATATGTCGGGTTTTGAATAAGCCGACGTAGCGCATTTGGTAGAGCACCCGACCGACAATCATAATCAATTCCCGTCGGCGACATAAATTTTTTCTCAGAAGATTTTTTTCAATATTTATATAGGTGTTTTAGTCTAATGATAATGATAAAAAATAAAATGTTTTCATTTGTGCTATGCATAAAAAACCTTGTATCTAAAACATTACTTTATCATTAAAAATAATAATAATTACTGTCAAGTAAGAGTTTTGGAAAGCATACCTTTAATGTAAATTATGATGTATGGTTAAAATTAATGTAATTGTTTGGAATCAATTATTCCCTGTACCGACAACACTAAGCCTCCAATCAATAACACAAATACCAAATGAGGCTCTGCGTGTCAATAATCAAATGGCCTTTCCTGTAAGGATGGACATCGAACTTGGTTAACTTCCAATGTACCGAGGTGCAATGCACCAACACTGTGTACGTTTACGTTCTATCTACAAACCTATAGTACAGTTTAGTCAAGTTCTATTATTTGTCTCTGAAGATGTGTATATTGGGTATTGTGTATTGTTCAGATAAGGAGCACTTGCAGTAATATTAATTTACAACATTACAATACTCTGCTGTTGTTATATCGATTTATTTTGCATCTTTGCTCCATTGGAATGATTTTTGGCATATTTTGCAATTTTTCAAAAACGTTTTGAGAGATTGTTTGTTACAATATTTAAACAATATGTACAATATTTAAAGAACCTAAAAATATGGAATAAGCTGCGAAATCTAGGTAGATTCATTGACTTTAAACCGCAGTAAGCAGTTTTATAAGTTTTGATATTGATGTTTTGAGGAATGGTATTAATTAAATAATATGGTAAATATTTGACACCAAACATTCTATTGGTTAAAAGCTTCTTATGTGCACAATAATCCTTTTTTTAGTAAACTTACGCAAGCATAATAATTTGAATATTCAAATGTTGAATAAATATCTCTCTTCATATTTTTCCATTCAATAAGCAGTAATAAAGAGTAGAATTTATATCGGCAAGCAGAATAACAAATTTAGCGAAACAACTTGCCTAGCTCTGCTTCGAATAATTTCATTTATTTATTGTAATGTTCTCAATTCACTCTTTTTCTATATTGCATTGTAGAGTGTGGTGTTTTAGTGTTGTTATGTTCATTTGGCTGATGGTTTTTGTATTAAAATTATAAAAAATCAACATGGTGTAACTTTTTTTTATTCCTTGTAATTATGCAAATGCTTTGAGAATTTCTTTTACCGTCATCGTTCAAATAAATATATGGAATAAGAAAAGTAAACTTTTTAAAGAAATATATTTTTATAGAAATATATTTGCATCATATCATCGTTTCGGTCCGAGCCGCTCCCAACTACCAAAACATCAAAATAAAGTTTACGGGCCTTTTCATAAATGTTCAGGTTTTCATTAACTTACTTGCTGGTTAGGTGGACGAAAGCATTGCAACTTTTGTGGATTATTTGCAATGAAGAATTTTTCGTTGGTGTTATGAAAATCGTCTCATTTAAGATTTATCTCATAATATTATGTTTACTTTAATAATTGTGAGATCGCTCTGTGGCATAATTTAACATATTATTTCATTTATATTTAGAATCGATACATTTTGTAACATCTGTAAGTTTAGATTAGATATTAAGTACATACAACACAGGTGAACTCAGTGCAGAGAACTATGCTATACACTGCATAAAACAAAAAAATACTGACTACAAAATGTAATGCAATTATAGGGACGAAAGGATACGTTTAACCCAGCTTTAAATGAGAAATACTTCCACTTTACCCTGCTTTTTGGAAGTCTTAACGAGTGAATGATACTGTCCATGGGTTTGAAAGAGTTATTCCACTAAACGGAATTGTTGTCTTGAAAGTTTAAAACTTCAACAAAAATACTGAAAGCTATGTTTAAACGCATAATGCTTACTTTTAATGTTCAAACTATGTAACTGAAATCTGCTTGAAAACCTAAAAGTTCTTTGTGTTTTCTAAATTACCCCATTTCCTTATGTTGCTTCTATTTCCTTGTTCTATTAATTCAAAAACTTCCATAACCACGACTGTTAGCAGTTAAATCCAACGACTTTTAGCACAAAATCAAACTTCAGGATAAGCAATGAGCTCAAATATTAACTGGAACACAGGGTGACTATGGTAACAGAGTCATAATGATACATCGCTGAGAGCTCCGTTGTAACCTATTTTTCTGAGATACATGCGCCATTTATAAGAAAATGAGAAAGGTCAAAAGATTACAGTTTTTTAAAGGTCTTTCCGTAATTGACATCAATGACATAAAATTTATCACCAACGACAGCTTTTATCTAATTACGTTAATTCTTTTCTGATTGACTTACTAGAAAAATACTGACAACGCGCGTATTATGATTATGACAATTTTATATTGCTTGAGTTATTCTTATATCATATTTCTATATCAAAGTCGACGTTTCCAAATGAAAACCATCTATTTATATACCCAAAGAAAGGTGGATTAGATTTTTGTACATATTTACAGTTTTATTCCGAGATTCGTGAAATTTTGCACATTTGACCTTCAAAACAAGAGGAAGAAGAAAAAAAATTAAAAAGTCTTTTTCTGATCTGAGCTAGTTAAATAATAGGATAATGGAAGATTTCATATAATTATTATTTTGAATTAAGTTACTCTAGCAAATGCGCGATATTATGTAACCGCTACATTTCACATTACCCAATATTCCATCGATAGTAGAATGAAAGAAATTGATTTAAAACAAAAACTTTAAAGCGCGCTGCGAAAAGAAGAGCTTAAAGTTACGATATGATTTGCAATACGGAATAGCTTGCTCAATAAATATTTTAATTTTTCTAGGCCACCGTGTGCCACTCCGTACACCTGTATAGAATGAAACATTTTGAAATTTATCCCTTGGGGTTGTATCGTGTGAGCTAGAAATGTTGTTCAGTTGTTCTGTACACGGAACAAGAAGTTCAGAGTGCGGTTAAATTTCTGTTTCAATAATGAAACAAGACAAAACCTGAATACACGATGTTTCTAAACTCTAAATGCACTTATTGTACTCATTAAGTTTGAAAATTTCTAATTTCTGTAATTAATTCCAGAATTTCGTTTGTGTTATTTCTATATCTATCTTTGTGAACACGTGCATAAAATTTACATACACAAGCTTTCCAGTTTTCATTGAATTAAAAATTAAGTTTTTTTTTTTTAAAATGCTCTTTCACAAATCTGTAATTCGTGAGTGAATCTAGTTACACCAAATTATTGGTTAATTTTGATTAAATAGCCAATTATTGAGTAATCATCCGCAGAAGACATTACTTATAAATCATAAACACGCCTTTTACGATTTTCATGAGCAAAATAATACATTTTCAGCAATTACGTTAAAATTTTAATTAATTAATTAATATATATATATTAATTAATTTATATATATATATTTAGATAAGTAACAGAAAAAAAACCGTGTTTTTTTCAATTTTCTATCGGTTGGGATAATAGAAACGGCTTCGTGCCTAGCTTATCCGTTTAAACAGCACCTTCCCTGTTTAAACACTTTAAAAAATCAATACCTTTTCGCTCCAGGCATAAAAATATATTCAGCCAGTCTCCTGGGGAGAGGTGAAAATATTTCAATTTTCGTCGATAAAAACAAAAGCGTGACTTGGGTGAGAAGCGTACCGCTGAGAGTTTCAACTGATTT
Source organism: Hesperophylax magnus (assembly GCA_026573805.1). Taxonomy (NCBI): domain Eukaryota; kingdom Metazoa; phylum Arthropoda; class Insecta; order Trichoptera; family Limnephilidae; genus Hesperophylax; species Hesperophylax magnus. Next base: position 507,778 of record JAIUSX010000978.1, on the reverse strand, counting down.
AAGAAAATATTTTTACTGATTGTACATAAAAAGTTATTGTGTGTTTTTTTTATTTTTGAAATTCGTTACAACTTGAAGCCTTACTACCTCTATACTAATTTTCTAATGCTATAATACTAATCCTCTAAAATTTTGTACATATTGAATTATGTTTGTAGTTAATTTTAATAGTGAATTATTTTAATTAGTTTGTTGAATTACGTTTGTAGTTATTTAATAAGATTTTGAATATTGTTTACAGATCGTTTTTTGAGCATTATATTATTTTTGTATTTACTTACATCTCCCATAAACACGATTTCCTGGAGCTCACCTTATGGAGTAGTAGAATAATTAGGAAATTAATTATATTTATTTTGCATACTGTTATAATTTGATATCTTGTATTATGTTGTAATAAAAAAAATACATTTACCTTATTTTTTAACAGAATCATCCAAATGCGCAAACGTTCACTGTTCAAGTCAATACACCATTTGGCCAATTAAAGTATACAGACATAAAACATCTATTAGACCCGACGATAATTTATTATTTCAATGACCTTTCTTGAGAATTAAAATATCATTCGATACATGTACAGATTTTTTTTTAAATTTATGGCCTAAAACACAATTGGTAAATATATCTTGTAATTCATATTGAATGTGAATTTGTTCTATGCAGCTTTAAAAATAATAAAACAATTTTTTTTATTTTCATGTTTTATGTGATTACAACTGAAGAGTCCTAACTGATTCCTATCTTCTGGAGCTAGTGACGTTATATCATCCCAAATTGGGGAAGTGAAGCTGAAGGTAATGGAGAGGGGAAGGAGGAAAGAATAAGAAAGTGGGGAAGTACTTGGTTATTCAGATCTTGTCACCAAACATGTCGAAACAAGCTATTTCAAGCATTAAGTAATCGTTTCGATTCTATATGGTTGTTTTCCAACAGGGCGATACTGAAACTCAAGTCTCTGTGTACTTGTCATACCTCTTATGTTATTTTAATAGATCTTATTTAACGTTTGGCTTTTATAATAATTCTTCGACACATTTATTACAACAATTCAATCTTTGTTGCAGGTCCTCTTCATGGATACCAACTCCCACAGTTACGTGAGGGAGGATGGACGCTGCGAGTTCCTGCTTAACACCTTCGACGCCAGCTCCGGTATTCTTAGGAATCCTAGGCACTCCTTGCCGCCCAACACAACATGCAGATATCATTTTCAGGTGGGTTTAAAGAAAACATTGTTTAATTTTTCTGCTTTTAAAATGACTTACACAACTGTCCCGAACTAAGTCAACCAAACGGCTTTGAGAGCTCAAGGTTCCCTTATATTCTTAGCTATGTACTATTAAAGTAAATGCATACATATACAATACCTTTTAATTATAATACAAACTAAGGATCATCGTAGGCTCCATCGATTTTTAACATCTACACCCGAGACCTTCCTCATACAGAAAATTTACCAAAACCCTTAATGTGGCAAAAGACACTATTTATTCTGACCTAAAGCTTATGGAAGAATATTGCCTCAATTGGCGATAAAGCCAAATAGGTCGAAAACAGTTGCGACAGCTTTCCATCTTAGCAATTCACAAGTGAATACCAAACTCTATTGATGGAACATATTTACCATGACCCCCATCCCTGCTATATTGGAGTTACTTTGGACAGGAGTCTGAACAACCGCAACATATGCAAACAGTGAGCAAAAAAACAGCGCAAAGCTCAACTCAGTCAATAAGCTAGCTTGAACTATCTGTATCTGAACTATACGACGCCAACACCCTAAAAACAATTTCTGGTTTCCATGCAGGCGTCGTAAGTTCTATAACTCCTCGGCTGGCTAAGTCATTCATTTCAATACAAGCAACATTTTCCGATTTCTATTGCGGTGGTAGTAGGAGATATATAATATTAATTATTGTTGGGATATTCGTAACTTAGAAATGTTTGTCTTTCTTTTATAGATGTATAAAAAATAGGTAGCAAGAATATAGCAGAATTCTACTGAAAGAAAAATAATGATAATATTTATATATATATATATTTATTTATTTATTAATTTACGGACAATATGTCCATTAAAACCATAATATTGACACGAATAAGAAAACATAGATGAAAGTGAATGGAGAGTACATGAATGTGAAGGGCAAAGACAATGTAAAATAGAAAATTTACACATAGAAAATAACTACAAGTCAGAGCATCAATAACGATTATGTTGTGAAAAATTACACATTACGTATCGCTTTTCGAAAGTCATTTAGACTTGCACCAAAAAATTCAATGCTCTGACTTGAGTTTGCAAGTCTCGACATTCTGGACAAAGAAGAATGGTACCCATGGTTAGTTGAGTGGTGATTGAGGAACAACAATTCATTATTTCGGAGTCTACGGGATGGGGTGTTGAATTGAATGAGTTGCAGCAGTTCAGGTGAGTCGGTTATACTGTTGATTATTTTAAATATGCAAATTAGATCGGAGTCTTTTCTATGTTTTTCTAATGAAGATAGGTTTAAAGGTTTAAAGTTTTATATAGATAACATTTTCCGTTTACTGTGGTGGTAGTAGGAGATTTTCAAATATTGTCAGGTTATTTGTAACCCGGGAATGTTTGTCTTTCTTTTAAAAAAAAAATAAAAATAAAAATTATAATGTCCGTTCTTTTCAATTTTGAAAGCGCCAATGATGTTGTTAGTTTTGCAAAATAATTACTTTAAATGACGTCCGTAACAGTCACGGTGTGTGGAAGTGTACCATTGCTGCATACCACTAACAAAACAATTAATTTTTTAAACTTATTTATCAATCGGTGAAATGACACCAAAAAAACTTTGATAATTCATAAAATGATGAAATGTTATAAAATGATATATTGTTTTAACATAATGAAATATTTTACGTCCAGGGTCGCAGCAACGAGATAGTGTGGATTTCTTTCATCAAATACTACGCGGCGTCCCCAGACCCCGCTGCCTTCGACCAGGGAACCGACTGCAACGCTCAACTCAGGATCTGGGACGGGAGAGTCATCGATGGGGAAGCTGATGATAAGGTCAGAGTAGTTCAAATATCATATCTGCGCATAAATAAAATTCGTTAATTTAAAACTGCTTGAACCTACCCCAAGTATACTAACGTACTTGCTTTGCGTCTGATGGATTTTTTGTTTGTTTTAGGTACAAACATATACATGCCTACATAATACTAAGGCATATATAACAATGCAGAATACTAAGGCAGTACCGAAAAATCCTAGGATATTATAATCGTGGGATTTTGTGAAGCTGAAAGCATTTATTAAAAAAAAATATGCCTTTCAAAAACAAACAATGTCAATTTTAGAGTACATCAGAAATTCACCATTTGAATGAGCGCCGTTAGTTAACTTTGAAAAATTCGGACATGCGTCAAAATTTTAAACAAGAGAAATAATCATTTCAAATTAAGAATTTTGGTACATTCTATATCGCCCATCTCAATAATAATTATTTTTACAAAATTTTAAAAATTACATTTCAACATAAAGCAAATCCTTCCTAGATTTCTAGAGTTTATTGAACAGTTTATTGTTACATACAGAATCACAACCTCAATTAGAATTTGAAACCTTTTTTTTTATTCTTAGATGATTACCTTTTTTATTTATAATTTATTTTATTTTTTGTACTGCTTAAAAAAATCTTGTTCTGCAATAAATACATATAGTCTGTGCAGATTGGTAGTAGCTCGGCGACAATCGGAACGCTTCCATGCTGTATCACCTTTGTTTCTATTTTCTATATCTCAGCTACAAGAGGTGTAATACAAACACCAACGAAGAGCTAATGCGTAGTGATTTTTTTCTGTAAATCACAACCCCTTTAGGCTCGCATGTCATTTCTATCATATTCTGCGGAGATTTAAAATATCATAAGCATTACAATAACATTACACCAGATACTTTGTTCGTATTTATTTTCGATTTCGAAAATAAGTTAGTGCTGGTAATCGTACAAATCAGGTTACCTGCTAGTATTTTATTATAATTTTTTAAACATTAACTTTTCTGAAATAAAGTCCGAAATACAGTAATTATCTCAATGATTAGGGGAAAGTTGCGATCAACGGACCAGCACAACGATTGAACCACTTCCTTATTTCGTAAACTAATTAATAAACTGATTATCTAACTAATTTGTAAAATACTTTACCTCGTCCCAATTTTATTTTCTAATCCCAGTGTTTCGGCTACTGCCATCGAAGTGTGATACTATGTCATTACGTATGTCACTGGAGCTTCGGACATAAAGTTAACAAAAGAGACAACATACCTAAATATTTAGGTATACTATAACAACCTGATGTAACACGATGACTTAAACTCTAGAGTATTGTTACGTTAGCGTTTAGGCCATGTAATATACTATAGGTGTGTTTCACAAATAGTCATCGCCGCACAAGCCGGCGGCAAAGCTTGATACTCCAATCATTCAGGGTGTGGATTATAGTCAATTTCCCAATTAAAACAAGTCTCTTGTGATGAAGGTTTATTATACAGGTAATACAGGTTATCAACAGATCTACAAAGGTTACATAGCTTTTTAAGGCCTAACTAGTTACTTAGGCAATCTATTGACTCTAAGGGCTCTGATTGACAAGGTATATTATGCGCTCACGTGTAATTTACGGCGGATGCGGTGAGACGGTCGGCAGGGGCCATGGCAGGTGCCAGGCAGGGTGCAGGACGGGTGCAGAAGGGCGGCCACGAGGGCACACCACGCTGGACAGCAAAAGGTGCGCCAGAATGATGCGGGGCTGATGCAGAAAGGCGGCCACTAGGGCACACCACGCTGGACGGCAAAGGGACGCCAGGGCGGCGGCCGGAGTCGCAGAGACGATGGAGCAGAACGGGGGCACTGATTGGATGGCCAAGGGGGTCCACACAAACAGGCTAGGGCGGCAGACGCCCAGGGCTGAGGCCGGGGTCTACAAGTTCACGATCTCAGCCTGGGGTCGACGGTAGGTGGGGCAGCTAGCATCACAGGGGTACGAGGTTGGCGGCGTGGTCAGAGGCATGACCCAACTATACAACATAAGGTGCTGGTGGGAGACATCGGCAGACGGAGACAGGACCCAACTATACAACGTAAGGAGGCTGTGGTTCTGAGGGACTGGCGGCACACATGGTGAAACAAATCAGGCCGGTCCATATCTATGGCGACACCAATTTCGGCGGCGATGGTAACTCGGAACTAACACATTGTGTTGAGATCAGCGGGGTCGGCGGTCAACTGGCGCGTGGGCAGCTAGCCGCAAGTACTTGACCTGCGTTGGTCCTCGCTGGGGGGGGGCTTGTCCCATTCTTTGGCGCGTGCCCCATGCCCTTATAAGGACACGAAGTACATGATTGGCTGTTAACCCGCGTGATCGTGACAAGCAGAGATATCGCGGATGTACTTGTATGTATTGGTGATCTAACACGCCATCAGTGCGTGGTTCGTTTCCTGCAATCGTGTGGACATACATAACTTTGCAGTTAGCTCTAGCAAGCTTTGTGCAAACATAACAGTATTTTATTCTAATTGTAATAACTATTTTTGTTTTATAATTTTATTACACCATTACAACTAATGTTAAATATTTAATAATATTGTTATTGAAAATCTTAATGAGTACCTATTAAAATTATGATTTTATAGGCGCTATGACTGGACCATGCTTTCACAATGTCCCGGTTCGATCATAGCAACCCAATGGTCCAAAAAATAAGTTCTAAAATTCTGTTACTTATTTTTTTATTATATGAATAAACAGTGGTTTTAATGAATTAATTACTTTATTCTATCCACCAAGATTAAGGAGATATACGTGAAACAAGTTAGGTAATCCAATCATTGCAACCTTCCCCTATATAATTAGACTCTTCGTGAATAAATGGTTTCCATTTCGTTTGAATCAAATGAAAACCCAGAAAATTTAAATTCCAATATTTTCTGAAAATTCCTAAAACCAGTTAATGTGAGTTTGTGAGTTTTAAATATTACAAAAAAGGTTAAGTCAAATACCTCTGACCTTATGAAAATACGCTTCAACCTTAAACGACTAAAATTTATTTATTATGAAAGTTTTGCATCAAATAAAAACTGTTTATATTACAATCTTTGTGGCTAGGTGATTTAATTTTTTTAAAGTAATTAACGTTAGAATTATTATTATCTGTGAGCGACTTTCTCTAAGCAGAGCATTTGAAGATATACCTACCATTCAAAATATTTGACAGGTAGAATAATTTTTTTAATAAAATTAAAAACAATGTTATTAGATAATATGACAATAAAATTTTCCGTGAAGATGTCGGTCGGCCTTGAACTCTCAATTCTATGAAATACTAATTATTTACAAGTGTTCTTTCAATTGCTTCTCAATTATTTAAAGGACCTTTACGAAAACTCTGTCAATATTTGTCTAGGGAATTAGATTAATTTTAATTTTTGTTATGATCTTATTACTGCAAATAAATACTCGAGTATAATTTTGAGTGGAGGTGAATGGTAGTTGAGTGTGGTCATTGGGATAAAGTCGGTATTTCGACGCCATGCGAGCGGAAACTAGACTTGATGGTGATGATCATCACTGGTGGTGAAGACCGCGGATGTTCCTGCTGCTCCAGCAAGAATGAGGAGGGGACAAAAGGGATGGTCGCCCCTCGCTGTTTACGATGGTGCTAGACTGACTGACGTGACTCTAGCGCTATGTGGTTACGTTTATATAGGGCCTCGTGCGTCTTGTAAATCCGGGAATGCTCCAGAAGTTGATGGTAGACTGGCGCGCCTTCGTTGCGCGTCGCGAAACTTCCAGGTGTAATACGTGCTGCCCTTACTGATAATCTCGAACGTTTTCGTTGCGTGCCGCTACAGTACTTTAAATATTAAAGCAGAAAGATAAATAAAATTTCTAGTCGTGTATGAGCAATTATTTCATAAAGAAGCAGTACTGTTTTGCCAACGTTTGAAGAATTTTTATTCGCCAAACTATTTTTCATGAAACGGAATATTCCTTGAAAAAAATGGATAAAGGATCTGTCTGATGGGTGTCATGGGAACAACACTAGAATACATTATTTCTCGAGGAGCTACTTAAAGAAGACACCTGTGCAAAGTTTTTTAGTTAAATATAAATAAAATTCCTTTGTATAATACACCTTGTCGGATGTAGGTACTAGGAATCTAGGCGCATTTATAACTTTTGTGAAGGTTCAATCATTCTTAATCTTATAAAGGAAGCAAATATTTGCAAACCACAAAATGTTTAATTTATTTTTTTTATGAAGTGGAATGTTACAAAGTATGGTTTTCATTTATGACCATTCAAAGTTCACCATTATTTACGTAGGTACTCTGAAAATTATTGAAATGTAGCCTATTCTTGCTGTGTTCAGTAATTTTAAACATTATTTGTCAATATTACATGGCGCGTCCCTTAAAAATTATATACTGACATACTTAAAACTGGACAGTGGACATGTCTAAATTGAAATTTTTAATCACTTTACATCAATAACACCTGAATTTTTCAATAAAATTGTCTGCTTCAGTTAGACCTTTGTGCTATCCAATTTTAAAGAAGATTCTCGTGGCGTCGCTGTATCTTCTAAGTAGAAACCGCTAGAATTCTGGTCGGGATTAGAACAGACATTGTGCTGAGTGAAGTGCTGAGTGATTTATGAAATTTTCATAAGAGCAAGTGCATGAATTTATTCTTTTCACTACTATTTGTTCTGAACGAATTTATTCTTCTTTTAGGAAAGTCCAAGTCATTATTACTAAAACCGCTACGAATTGTGTGATAATTTCAGGAAATTACGTGGCAAGTAGGTACTGATGGTTTGTTTGTATGTGCACAACTCGTTTTGTACTTCTGTCAGCGCAGAAGTGGTGAAAACAGAAAAAATTAAGTTTGCCGTCATATTGGGGGCTTTTACTGATAGCGTTTCTTCTAAAAGCGACTAGCATCAGCTATAAATGTTTTTTCACCGCGAATCCAAAGATTTTCTTCACATAAACTTAAACAACTTAAAAACGTTAGTCTTTGAACGTGTTTAAATCAGCTCAAAATTTTGGGGGTTACACCACTTTTACGATGACCGCCTCATGAATACAATACCTACATTTTTACTCCAATCATAGAAAAATTGAAAGACCTCGATATTTTTCTAACATTTGCATTTTTTGGGGGGAATTCGTAAGAAAACTGTACCTTCACTTTTACCTCGTTCATATAATAAAAAATAATAAATAATTTTAAAGTTAAACCGATTGACGTGATATATGAATTATTCATTTTGGCTATTTTTCGATTTTATTAATGAATTTCAATATAAATATTTGAACTAAGCTAAAAAGAATTATTATTTATCTTTCTAACGTCAAAAAATTAAGTTTCTCCACATGGTAGAAAAAAAGATAAATATACTTTTATAAAATATGGATTTCTGGTCATATATGACCTTCAAACGCTGGAGGGGTTAATTGAAATCTTTAAAATCACTGATTTAATTTATTAATAAAATAAAAAAGACAGAAAGTAATATAACATAAAAGAAAGTAACAAAATTGTAATGTTAAATTTTAAACTTACTACACGAACTTACTTAAAAGACGAACATAATGTTCCTTGCAACTTTCATAAAACATTGAATAACCTATTATTTTGGTAGAAAATTCGTCCGATTTCTCTGTAATAACTTAATCGTCTAATAATAATGTTACAAAATCTACCGTGTATTTCCTTCATAAAAGGGTCGAATGGAATTATCGCGAACCATTTTCTCCGCTCGCTCCCGGCGTAAAGAAAGATTAATTTTCATTTATGAAGTGTATTAATTTAAATTTATAATTTGATTATAAGTCCTTAATACCCGCGGGAGTTTAATTGAATAGAAAAATTATGAATAAAGCCAGTCACTCCCACTGTATATAAATATAATGTAATTATGTTTAAAACAATATTACCTAGTTGCTTTAGGAGAAAATCAAATTAGAGATCGAAAGCCGAACTGAATTGAACCACACTCTGAGTTTTCAGTTACCATTGAAGTTGGTTTCATTGTTCGTTGTGGCTTTTGTTAATTTAATTGACATATTTTATTAAGACAGGATATTGTGGGGTTAATTCCAAGTACAGATCAAGCACAGTAGATACTTTCAGTTTGCTCTGGGGAAAGATCACCTTTCAGAATCTAAACTTTACTTGAAATGGCTTCAGCCGTGTTTGGTGGATCTAATAGAGAGGCATTATTCACCAACTTCTTCCCCTTCCCACTACCTTTAGCCTCACAACATACCCCAACTGAGGATGCCATAGTCAGCAGTTAGGACTCTTCTTCAGTACTCAAAATTTAAAAAAACCTTGTTAAATTGTCAGCTTGTCAAAAAGTCTTTCAAAGAATCTTGAATTTGTTATTTCTCATACGATTAGGTACCTTCATGAAAAAATCCTTTCTTACATGTACCTAAACAATTTGCACTATGAGCAATACATAGGTAAAATATTTTTTAATTATAATATAAAATAAATCTTATTAAATAGTCTGCCAACTGAGCTAGTGGGACTACATTACAATTTGAGGTTTTACATATTAAGTTATTCCAAAAATAAATAAAATAACTCTATTTCAATGCAGCGAATATCAAATTGAGTACTTGGTACTTGATCGAATTTTTCCAGTATTTATTTATCATTTTCCGTGAGACATCGGCACAATCAATGATGTTATACAAAACCAATGGATAACCAAAAATAAAAACCCAACAACATATTGAAAACGCGACAAAAATAAAAGTTTAAATTTTATTCGTAAAATAAAAATTATTTACACAATTCAATCGAACTTCTCTTTATTCCCACCAAATAAGGTACCAATCAAAAAAGTATATTTATACAATATTCATTTTAAACAAACTCTAGACTTTACCCAGATAAAATCGAACACAAGAGATTCGCTTTTTTGATACCCACCACATAAATTATTATAATTACAAAATATTCCCGTTTCTTCATTACAGGGCAACTAATTGAAAAATGTTTCAAATCTAGTTGTGTTTGTTTTTAATCTTTTTAATTCGAGTTTCAGTTGGAACACAGCATGCCATGGATATGGGTTTCATTAGGAAAGCCCTCCTACTCCGAAAGAGCGGATTCCAATCTGCATGCAGGAGCGTGTTCCGTACGCTTTTGCCTCACGGCTTGACAAAAAATATATTCCAACAAAAACCGGGGCGACCGTAAATTCCTCTCGCCTTCGTGGCACCGTGCGAATAATGTCACGAAAATATTTATAGTAAACCGAATGTGGGGGGCTAACCATTGCTGTAAAAACGTGTGAATTCTTTGCTTGGATCAGCAGGAGTCAATGCAAATATTTTATTATTTAAAACGTTAAAATCTACTATAAACGGATTTCATTATTTGAAGCGATGAAGAAAAGTTGGCAAATGTTGGTTCAAAAGTCAACCGCGATCGAGTTATCGTTGCCCAAACTGAACCGTTCGTTATTGTGATTGAAATGTTGTTTTTGACCATATTGTTTGTGTAGGCAGTGGGAATTGTATAATGCATACGTCGCATGCGTGCAGTAAGCGAAGGAACCACGGCTTTAGGCTTATAAAATAGATTTTCACACTCGGAATCTATATTGCTTTAAAATTATTATGATCGCAAGCTTGATTATTTTCAAAATTAGAACTGTTTATTTGAACGAATTCGGTCATCGATCAATAAATAAAGTATCTACCCACCTAAATAATATGATGTTTTTAACAGAAATTATTTTATTTTGCCATTTTCAGAATTGGAACTGATTTGACGAGAATTCTGACTGTGCCCATTGATGCATTATATTTAGTGAGATGCGCAGCGAAAAAACGTTTAAAAGTGTTTCCACTTATTTCACTTACAATTAATCCGCTCCCGACGCTCTGACGCCGAACGACCGGAAACTACTGAATCCATTTCCCACGCACTGATACAAAATCACGAAGAAAACACAAAACTCTTCAAATTGATCGTAATTCTGTTAAAAACGGGACTGCAGGGCCTAAACGAATGATGAATTGATAGGTTTTACGTTAAACTTTTAGTAAAAAAGGAATGTATTAACTCGACGTTGGAACACGTGTTCATAACAATCATAATATTTTTATATTTCGTTATTATATACAAACAGGGAAAACGCAGGTATTTTTAATTTTGATTTGGAATAGTTGTATTAAGTTGCCAATTGCCATCAATTACCTCAATTAAAAATATAAAAAATATCAGATAACGGTAAAAGCCCCCGCCAAGACATCGAACATTTACAAAAACGATGGTTTAGGGGCTATTTGGGCGGCCTACAAAATAGTAGAGAATTTATTAAAATAGGTTTATTTTATTTAATAACATATTCAAATATAGTTAACTAGCTATTGCAATCAAATATGTCTTTATTTTAATATACTTTGGCGCTGTTACAGAGAAGCAAAATGCGGGACGAAGCGGGAGGCGGCACCCTACAATCTACGAAATGCAGTGTTTTGTTTAAACTTTAAACTAGTGTCGATAATTGCCTCAAGGTGAAAGGTCGCGCGTCAATTATATTCACGAGTACTTATTGATAAACGTTTCTTAAGTGAATTAACATGACTTCTAGAAGACAAAATTTAAAATGTCCGATATTTGGTGTAAATGCAGAGTTGAAAGAGAATATCCTACCTACGTATGAAAAAGTGATGAAATTCTACGAATGGGTTCCACAAGACTTAAAAGTAAGGAATAACACAAAAAAAACCTACTTTTTCGGAAATTGCCGAAATAGTTTGAACGAAAATTGAAGAATTGTGCATAAAATCTTCCATTCAAATTGTCACGCACAAAAGAATCTTACAATTACTAAAAAGTTATCACTCGAAGTGTTATAATTCGAAAAAGTCTTTGAAAAAACTATGGAAGAAAAGTTAGAAGAGTTCAGAGTACAAAGTAGAAAGATTTTTGACATAGCTGCAAGTAAATGTCAAGAATTTGTAAGCTGTACTTTTTTGAGAGAAAAAATAGTGCCAAAAGAGGAACAAATGTTTTTAGAAGACCAACGCACTAACTGACTAATGGCTTTAAGTAAAACGGATCTTATCCAGAGTAAAAAATTGCTGAATAGAAGATTACGTACTCTCAAACAAGAAATGAGGCATAATAGATAGGATGAAACTAAGAAAAATAAGACAGAATTTTAACCGAAGAAAGAGTAACAGAAATTCCTTTATTATATTTCGATGGAAGGAAAGACAAGACGGCTAAAAGTGCTTTAAAAAGATCGAAAAGGCTTAGAGTGATTGTACAAGAGGAACATATTTCGATTATAAAAGAACAAGGTACTGTTTATGTTGGGTATAGTGTTCCAACATCGGGCAGCGCAAGAAATATTGAAAGAGCTATCCACAGCTTTTTAACGACTGAAAAGATATCACTAGATAGTTTAATGGCTGTTGGCTGTGATGGAACAAACACAAATACAGGGAAAGTGGGAGGTGTGATTCGTCTTTTGGAAAATGGACTATCTCGACCATTGCAATGGATAATTTGTCTCTTACACGCCAATGAGTTACCATTGAGGCATTTGTTTATCTATTTGGATGGCCCTACTGCAGGACCTAAATCATTTGCAGGTCAAATTGGTAAAGCATTAGAGATATGCGAGACGCTGCCGTTAGCCAACTTTGAGACGATAGAAGGTGAACTACTTCCACAAATATCCACAGATCTCAGTACAGACCAGAAATATTTACAAGAAATTACTTCTGCTGTCGTAAATGGATCCTGGTCTCCTGATTTATTACAGAGAAGCCCAGGTAAACTACCCCATGCCCGCTGGTTGACAAGAGCTAATCGCAAACTGCATTTGTATATTTCTACAGAAAATCCACAACAAAATCTTGTGACTTTAGCAACGTTTGTCATATAATCATACGCTCCTGTCTGGTTTGCTATCAAAACACACTCATCCTGCAAAGATGGTTCAAATCATTTATGGAAGCTCATTAACAGCACTAGATATTTGTCCAACGAGTTGTTGGCGATAGTGGACCTTGTTATAATTCGAAACAGTTACTTTGCTCATCCAGAAAACTTCTTGTTGAGTATGATAACAGATTCACGTACGCACATTAGAGAACTCGCTGCAAGACGCATTTTAAAGGCTCGTCAAGTTAATAAAAATTCTGTTTGGCACATGTTTGGGGTGCCAAAAGTGGACTTAAATGCATGTTCTTACATAGACATGATTGACTGGCAATAAAATATATACGAACGCCAATTGATGAATATTTCCGATGATCAGTTACAAAATCTTATTGAAAATGGAGATACAGTGTTGGAGTTTATGAGCCTTGCCACACCCAGGCTATGGAAAGATCTGTAAAAGTTGTGACAGAAGCAGCTCTAAGTGTATTCGACAAGACAAGACGAGAAGGATTCATAAAATCAAAATTAGCATCCCGAAAACTCATGCCAAAGTTTGAGCCGAAAAAGGATTTTTTCTATAAAAAATGATTTTATTCATACCACCTTAACTTTCTGAACCTGTGTTTACTTTTGAAATTATTTTTTTTGTTATTTAAAACCTACTTTTATTTTATCATTTAATGCATAATATATTATATTTACTTATTATTTTGTTTATAGGGTGTTTAATACAAAACGTCTATAAAACCTTAAAAAATAAAATTTCAAGTCTATGGCGGGACCTCAAGCTGTCGAGCTAGAACTTCCAAATTGAGAAGTGTTATTTAGAATTACATAAAGCAACTTTTCCCTGGTATTCCAATTCGAATTTCGAAAAAAAAAAATTTTCATACAAAAGTGTTCCACCCTAATGAACACGTACTCCGATGTATTCTGAAATTACTAATATTTTATTAGGAAACGCCTGACCTGCTCTCCCGTTGTTAAATAAGTAAGTCAGCAATACTAATTTTTCTCTGTGTGTGATCATAAATACGTTTGGATGAGAATTAGTACGAAATAGTGCCTCTATGACTAGCCCGTGACTTTTCACAGGGCTTCGCTAGTTCAGTCATAAAATCGTATCCACAACGGTAGGTAATATCAAGTTGGAACCAAGCCAGTTTGGTGAAAATGAAATCAATGTTTCACACAATTTGAACAATTCATCAAATTTCAACGTTAATTTCCAAGTTCTGTGAAAGTCCAATTGAAATTCTGTTATAATTTCAGTTCTGTGAAGCAACTGGCCCATAATCATATAATAACAGAATTTGCATTGGACTTTCACAGAACTTAAAAATTAACGTTGAAATGTAATGAATTGCTCAAATTTTTTGAAACAACCCATCTTTAGTATTTCCATTTGAACCGTTGTTCAGATGGTCCACATCAACTTCTTTTTAAAATTTCAATAATGTCTATTTTTTCACAAATCTACACGTATTTTAACATCCCGTAACCTCTATAATCATTTGATGACAATATTTCTTCGTGTAATACCTATATATATAAAATGTATTTTAAAGATTTTTTTTTACTAAATTGTTTTATTTTCATCTACTTGAATTTCGCTTTTGTTTTCGGTAATCAATGAATGAATACAAATCTTGGAAGTGACAACTTACCATATTCCCGACATGTGATCCAGATGAAACTCGACAGATAGACTCGTTGTCGGTGACAATACATTCTATCAACTTTAAAAAATTATTTATGACAAAATAATACAAAATTTCAAATTTTAACAGAATATAAATACTTTTTTTTTCCTAATTATTCTATTACTCCAGAAGGTGAGTTCCAGGTGCTCATAAGCTCGTAAGGAGCTTTTGATAGTAAGCAGGCACACACATGCGGACGTATACATATTTCAGCAGTTTATATACGAAATAAATGTTGGTCTTACCCGGTCAGCATTTGGCGCGTTTGGTAGAGTTATCGGATCTAGTTCCTAGGAAGGAAGGTTCAATCCTTTACTCAAACATTTTTTTCAAAACTTTGAAAAATATAGTAACAGAACTTAGATGACTTTTTGTTTTAATTATCGTCCACCGTTCTTCAAAATAGCCAAGTAAAAAAATCCAAATTCACATTATTCAACATTATTATACTGTTAATTCTGAATTCCCAGTTTTATTATTTGTAGTTCTAGGGTCAATCCTTTCTGTTCCATCTCACCTGGGGCCGCCGTATTTACTTCCAGCAGCAGAAATGCAACCGAATGCCAAATAGAAGAAAACATTGCTTTCCGGAAACCCGTTGATATATTGAAACACTGTTAATGAATCAGAACGTGTTACACTTTTATGCGAACTCGTGGAATTGGATTCAATGTATTTTACAGCGTGTTGGTTCGGAAAGGAAAAATATCTTACTCATTGAAATTGAAATGTATTTGCAGCAGTAGTATCAAAAGGAAGCTGGTCGGAATATATTTTTAAAATCACATGTGTCGATGTTTGTAGCACGGTACGTGTATCTTTTTTGTTTTATGTCTGTCACATTGTGCGTCAATGAAAGACTGTACACACTGCTAATCACTAATGTTATGAAATTCAATTTTTTAAACAGAATCGTAGAGAATCTTTTTCTTATAAATCAATAATATTATTATCGCGAGTAAATCGGAAGTTTGGTTCGAGTTTTTCGAATATATCAAGCTCGAATATGTCTGCTTGCCAACTCATTTTAATCCGGATAAAGTATTATAAGCACCTAATATTGAGTAATATTGTTGTATTCATTCATATATAAAACGATTGTCACCAACTCTTGAGGGAAAGGCAATAAAATAATCATTTTTTGGCATTTTGTGAAAATCTAAAATATAAAAATAAAATATTGTATTTGAATACCCTTTTTTTTTTTTTAATATTTCACGGCTAAAACTATGATACTGGACAATTTTAATCATTACTCTGTGCCATTATTCTCATCACAACCAAAAATATAACCATTGTTCAAACCAATATTCCCAATACGCCTGCCCTCACAAACTCTCGTATTACTTCGCAAAGCCATCTGGGAATGAAATTTATCACAGTTGAGAATAGTTTCAGCGACAAATAATAATGTCTGTGAGGGAATGAGTCGGGGAACCAACATGTAACCGCAAGTTACTTCTTTCGAGTGTGTGATTTGTTACATTTTTAATGTACTTATTTTATATTTTGAAAAATTAGACTGTTACTTTTATTATTTTGTAAACGATGAAATGGTTGATCAGAAAAGCTTTTTATCTCGGAATCCAAAATATTTAATCAAAAAAGATTCCCAGCTTGCACGCATTTTACTTGATTGAGCAAGAACAAATCAGTGTTGTCTCATACGCAAAATGCCTTTAACTCCTCAGGCTAAGTTGTTCGGTTTTGGGCACAAACATCTAAGTGAATCGTGAAATCAATTGGTTCGCTTTTCGAAACAGCTCGTATGGTCTCGTAGAAACGTTGTCTCCCTTACCATCATAGGTAGAAATATGAAGTAAATCGTGTTAGAAAGAAAAATCACCAGGCTTTATACTCCACTGACAGTGAAGTGCAACATTATCTACAAAAATCAGAAAGCACGAAACAACATAGTTAATTTTCAAAAAAATTACCCACACAAAATTCTTATATTCAAACGAACAATAAAGTGAAATACCAACATCGCAACAAAAAGTTACGTTCCCAGACAGCACCGGGAACAACAACACAACACAACACACAACACAATACAACGAGTAGCGGCGGTTTGATCCACTCCTTTGTTATCTTCCCTTACATGCAAACACCAAACACGTCCTGAAGTTCTTTGCCGTTATTGCAACGTATTAACCTAGTACCAGTACTTACATTTGCAATAACTACTCATATTGCAGCTTGCAACCTAGGTCATCCTTTCATGATATTCATGACTGTCACTTTTCAAAAACTTTCTTTTTGTCACTGTTCTGTTTGGTCTGGTTACGGTGGATAATTCCTATAATGGTAAACATAAAATTATTCATAAACTTCATGCTTCAAGAAAGACATACAAATACAATACCTGTTTTATCGGTGATTCAATCCAACAACCTACGTGGTCAAGGGGTAAGGCTCTCTACTAACAAGCCCAATGTCGCGTGTTCAAATCCCGGTGTGTACAATTTTATTTGATTATGTTATGTTATTTCACAATTTGATAATTCAAAATAATATACAATATGCTTGCGGCACGTTCCAGAGCTGAAGATACTCTCAGTATCACCTTAATGTAAGACCACCATTCAGAATTGAAACGTTGCTTGAAATGGCTTTGACCGCGTTTAGTGACCAGATCTGAAAAGCCAGGAACTAAGCCACCTTCTTTTTCTCCATCTTCTTCCCCTCCCTAAAACCTTTAGACTCACAATATACGCCGATTGGGGATGCCATAGTCTCTCTGGCTTCAGACAGTTGGGGGAGCAAATAATAACAATAGTTGAATTTGTTAATCTTCATCGAAAGAATTGACTTAATGTAGAGAAAAATTATTTATCCGTGTTCACATCGCGTATGTACGGACGCAAACAAATAATTCACCTTAATATTTGTCGTTTTTTTTTCGAAAATAATTAAACACGCACCATCTATGAACGAGGAGTTTATGAATAATTTTAATTTTACCCGTAATATGTCTTCTTAAAGTCTAAGTTATATTGAGAAAATTCTTTCATGACCGATTCTGGGGGTGAGGCACGTTTTGCAATGCCACCACCCTCCATGGTTAAACCAACGAGCTTGCAGCCACCATGAGTGCAGTTATTTCAAGAAATAATGCAAGTGTGCACTATGCACTCGCATCTTGCTGCAGCATTATTCTCCGGATGCAGTAGTTTGTTTGTGGCATCCACATCTCGCTAATGCACCGGTCATGGGATATGAATTATTGAGTGACGGGAATTAGAGAGGGTAGCCCGTGTTTATCTCGTGCCCCCGGCCCGCTATTTCGAGTTGCCCTGGCTTTGGTCCGACTCTGCTGTAACAAGCCGGCTTAGCAGGCAAAACCCGCATGCATTATTATCGTAATATTGTATAACGGTAATGGATAATGGTCGTTTTGATGAGATAATGTTTTATAATTCCATGTAAATTAGATATCTAAATAAATTATCCTCATATTTTAAACGTCAACTTTGTAAAATTTCATCAGTGACAATCTTGGACTGAAACTGTAGATTTGTACATAAATCAAATCCACGCCACCCGCCTGCCCCTGACACTCTTCTCCTTTGTGTAAATAGATATGAACCCGTACTTTTTTCTGCTGAAAACTCTAATTAAAGAACTAAACACATTGTGGAATCTTGTTCAAATGTATTGACTTTTTTACCGATTAAAGACAAATACATTCGGTTCCACCAACGCCACTGAGCATTACTTTCAACGCACTGAGTGGTTCACGTAGGTAACGAATGAATTAAGCTCCGCGTGTTGTTGACATCTCATTGTGTATTTTTTTTAGGTGACCGGATAAATCATCACAATGATAATTAATCACATCTAAAGAGTTATATAAAATCGTGGAAAGTGATGAAACAAAAACTTTATTAACTGGGTTAAGTAGGTTAGGTAAGGTTAAAAGAAAAATTCCACGTTTCTAATGACTTTATGTCACTTTTTAAGAGTGTGTCGAATTGTCACTGTGTTGAGTTAACATGGAACCGTATATCTTTCTTTGTAAACTTGTATATCTAAGTCCGTAAAAAAATTGAAACGTGTTTTTGTTAACATGTAATTTTTTAAATTTAACTGTTAATTTCATATGTAGACTTTTCAAATTAATATAGCAGATAAAAAAGTGTTGTGTTTTCGTACTATTATAGTGTTCATTTATCATGGAACGGTTTTTTTTAAATTTAATTGAGCATGGAGTTAAAATCTTAATTTTGATACTGAAAAAACGCCCAGTGAAAAAAGTGTTATTTGTAAGTGAAGAACAAATTATCAGCAATCTTTCTCAATGATAAAATTAGGTTAGCCTAAAAATCTGTATTGCTTAAAGCGACATAAAGAGATATTTTGTCTACATTCTGATTGTTCTGCGGTGAAACTGTAAGCAAACTAATAGTTTATAAAGTTATTAGCAGCGTTGCTCAATTGAATTGATAAATTATCATCGAATCATATTGTACACGTAAATTAATACAAAATTATTGACGTAAGCCTCCGCTTGTAGGCCTGGCGGCAATAACCCATTGATGAATTTATCGATGCAAATATGTAATTCCATTATCAATTTTATTGTGCATAAAATTCTCTTATGACAACTGTAATACCATTTTTAACGTTAATCACACTTCCAATAGCGAAAAAACTAACTTTGCTGACAACTGACATTATCAAATCGGGCAACCGCTAAGTTAAAATTTATACTTAAAATCGCAATCTCAGTCTCGCGGTAAACATTACGAGGTAAGAAGTCCTCTAAGCCTTGAAGTGTCAAAATAACGTTGGCGTGGTTTTTTATGGGTTCGGTCGAATTGCCAACGGAGTAAAAATATATTTTAGGAATTTATGTGTTAATAAGCGACAAGAAGAATACATATAACTAGATTTATATATTACACTGTTTTCAGGACAAAACATGTAATAAAATAATACGAATATTGTAACAAAGTTTTAAAATATCACTAAATGCATTAGCGTTGAACGGATACACGAAAAATTTTGGAAAAATTAAGTTGACTGCTCATCCGCTAAGGGATTTTATCATACTGGGGAGTAAGCCTTAAATTCCGAAGTTTGAAAGTATTTGACTGTTAAGATGTAGTCATGAAACACGGGTAAAGCCATTTCAAGCAACAATCGATTGTTAGTTTTTCACCAGGGCGATACTCAAAGTATCTACCACTTTGCCGCATAAATACTTTAACATCTTCATATAAATAAATAAATTTATTGAAAATTAAATTTACTTACGCTAAACCGGATTTCAATCCATTACCTCCGGATTTGCAGCCAGTTGGTACAATGTTAATAAAACATTCTGCCTGATACAAGCCCCTTAACAAGCCATTTAAAATTCGCATCAGTACATATCAACCACCAACCTATGTAAATGTTACCTAACTCACTCCCAAGGTCACGTGCTCATTAAAACAAAGCAAGCACAAACGGCCATCAATCTCTATTTTAATTACCATCTTCCCTGAGATGGAATACTTTCGCCGTTGCTTAAGCCACCCCAGTCCACCACCAGTCCGGAGTCCCGAGTCCCTACTTCCCCACTTCATCAGGGTTAATCAGGACTCAAGTTGTCACTGTCCCAGACATTGGTTTCTAATCACCCGCCAACGAACCGTGCTAAGCCTCCTCTGTATACTGGAACAGCAGGACTGTGTAAGCGGGGCTTTATTTTTCACTGAATTACAAAAACAATATAATATCCATTTTTATGTAACTTTTTGTTTTTTTTAATAGTTTGTTCTCTCAAGTTTTCTTATGTGTTTAAATTTCCGGATATTATTATTAATTAAATATTAGAATAGATTTAAAAGCGCTCTGCAGTCTCGTAATAGACATTAAATTAAGTCATTACTCCTGAATTAAGGTTTGTGTAATTAAAGTGTATTAAAACATCCATGTATGTTACTTTGAATTTATTGATAGTAATATTTATTAAAACATCCATGCATATAATTTTTTGAGCATAATCCCTGTATTATGTACTGAAATACAATACTACACTATTTTTAAATATTACTTTAACCTTTTTCAATGCATAGTAGCGTTGAGCAAACTCTCTTAAAATTTCGGAGAAATTGAGTTGACCATTCTCCCACTAAGGGATTTTATAATACTGAGATGTAGAAAGGATAAAATGTAAATGATTGGAAGTATTAAGCCCATCAGATTTGGTAAGGAAACACAACTACAACAATTTTGATCTATTGTTCGATCCTCAAATACTGCTTTACACCATTGACGGCCGGCATAGTCCAGTGGTAACGCATTGGACTGCCATTCCGAAGGTCGCGGGTTCGAACCCGGCGTGCGCAAATAAATTTTATTTGATTAATTTGTGTTATTTCACAATTAATTAATTAAAATAATATATAGTATATTTGCGGCACGTTCCAGAGTGGAAGATACTACCAGTATCGCCCTGGTGTAAGACCACCATTCAGAATTGAAACGTTGCTCCAAATGGCTTTAGCCGTGTTTAGTGACTAGATCTGAATAGCCAGTCACTTCCTCACCTTCCTCTTTCCCTTCCTCACTTACCTTCAGCCTCACAACATCCTCCAATTGGGGATGCCATAGTCTCACTGGCTCCAGACGGGAACAGTTGGGACTCTTGTGAGGTATTCACTATAAACAAAAAAAAAAAAAAAAATTAGAGTTAACTTTTGAACCAGGGGTGAAACGGCAAAATTATTGTCAATATGTGAAAAAAATTTAAGAATTAATTTGTTAAAAAAAAGTTTTAACTTAAAGGACAGAAGTGTGTTGTGGGTTTGTTCATGTGGGTAAAATTAGCAAAAACTTTCCTTAACTCTGGTAAATTTGAATAATATTTTCGAGTTTCTACCAAAATATGTTTTTTGTGGACAATTTTACTGACGTATCTGGTGCCTAGGATCTTAAAGATTTTTGGTAAATTGGTAATACCACACAAATTTTTAGGTTTAAACCATTGCTTTGATTAAATTCATTAATCTGAATGGATAGATACAAAATTTACACGTTTTTATTACCCGTATTTCTGCGAAGAGTAGACCTCGCTTCCAAAAAAAATGTTATTTATTGTCTCAATCAATTAATCAAAACCAAAATTTTCTCTGAAATCATAAAATTTGTAAGTAGTTACTTAAATACAAACCTACTGAATTATAAATCAAAAATTTCTTACATAACATTTTTTTTATTTCAAAGAATTTGTCCCTAAAAATGTCAACATCTCAATGACAATTCTTTTTTCAAACTCTCTTGAAGCCGGTAGTTAAATTAAAATTGATTGGTCTGATTTAACAGCATGTAGTAGGAGCCATGACCGTGCGAACTCAAGCGGGATAAAAATGTAGTTTTCAACACGGCCACCAACTTGAAGCAGAACCGGAACTTAACATACAAATTTACAGATTGATGAAATGGCAAATTTTGAGTTAAAACAAAATTTTGCTTCACTGAGTCAATTATTAAAACTACAAGATAAACAGATACGTAATCTATATGTTATAACGACAGAACTACTATTTCTAGACTTTATCCTACTAAGCACAGATATTCGAACCAGTTAAATAGATGTGGTAAACAGCAATAACTCACATTTTTTCTTCATTTTCATTTTATAAATTACCCACAACAACATTTTAACCCTCGCTCCAAATGGCCGTAATAACTTCCTTCCTCTTTATTAAAACGAATTCCAGCGTAGCTTACAACGTTTTTCCTCACCCGCGTTTAGCATTGATCAAATGTACCGGCTATATGTCATGGTAATCCGGCCCGTTTATCAGCTATATCGCCGATAATACTTGATTTCGATACCTAAACTATGTCGAATCAATATTGTGATGGCGAATTATTGCCACTATTATACACGAACTCTTTTTATAATCGGTCATAAAAATAGCAAATTTTCTAGCTTTATTTGTTGAAACGTGAAAAGGTTCGAAAGATGTTGTCATATTTGTATATAAAGTAGGAGATTAAGTAACTGTATTAACCACAACGTATATTTTTTATGAACTTGGAAGGTTTGCTTTCCCGAAGACGGCAACATTGTGTCTGAAATCAGTTAGTATTGTAATCAAATAATGTGGTTTATGCATGCTTATTCGTACGTATGTCCTATCTATAAATCTTTTATTATTTTTTTGGTAAACTGTTTAAGACAAGATTTTTTATGCATAGCACAAAGGGTAACAATTATTTTACAAGCAATAATTATTCGCCTGAAACACTCATCCAGATTGAAAAATCTCCTGATTAAAGATACATGACGCCAACGGGACTCGAACCCGTGTCCCTTCGATTTCCGGTCGACAGCTCTGACCACTTGTGTGATGTGAAACACGGGTTCGAGTCCCGTTGGCGTCGTGTATCTTTTATCAGGAGATTTTTCAATCTGGATGAGTGTTTCAGGCGAATAATTATTGCTTGTAAAATAATTATAAATCTTTTGTTTATTTCTTCGTTAGTTATTGCCTGCGTTTGTTACAGATCTGCTATTTTTGCACAGCTTTTTATCTACAATGTAAAGCCTAATGATACAATTTTCACCTCGAAATGTAGGCACAGCTTTTAACACTTGCAACTGCACACCACTGTTTTTTCGCATAAACGACTCACATATACAAGAAATGACGAATACAACATGTGGACAAAATAGCTTCATAGTATGGTACCAAACTCTACAACAGCTAAATCCCACTCTCATTAAAAAATCACAACAAAATAACAACATTTAAAAATCAAATAAAAATCAGTATGTATAATAAAGGGAGATCTAATATACTAAACCAAATACAGGCTGAAACATAAACCACCACACAACTCCCCTAAAACACTATATAAGAATATAATATTTATTTATTTTTTTCGGAAACTTCATATCAATCAAATAATTAAATCCTAAACATAAATGCGAAAGTGCGTTTGTTTGTTTCTTTAAAAAAAAAAAAAATTAAACCGCACAAGAATATCAACTTCTCCCAACCGTCTGCAGTCAGTGAGACTATGGCATCCCCAATTGGGTATGTTGTGGAAGATGAGGAAGAGGAAGGTATTCTCACACAAGGGCGATATAAATAGTATCTTCAACTCAGGAAGGTTCCGCAAATATACTATGTATTATTTGATATGAGTAAATTTTAAAGTAATACAAATTAATCAAATAAAATTGACTTGTGCCCGTCGGGATTTGAACCCGCGACCTCCGGCTTGCGAGTAAGAACCTTACTCCTCGACCACGGAGGCAAAATATTAAGAAATAAGAATTACACAAGTACTTATTCAAATATGTTTCATGTGAAGCAGGTTCATAAAGCTAACATAGAAATAGGATTTTACTCACAAATTATAATTACTACCTACAGCAACATTCTTATCCCTAAGAACAAGTATATATACACTAAACTTTACAGATGGTATTATTAATATCCTTGCATACAATATGACCAGGCTCTCAGGACCTGGAGACTGGAGCCCGTAAACTGGTGACTGTTGACTGGCGGGCAGCATTGGCCGTAGACATTATCTGATTAATTATGCATCATACCCTAAGTGTATGCGAAGTTGCGCCACTTAAGGCAACTCTGGATGTCTCAAATATCCATCCCCTGAACCGGTCTCTGGGATGCTGTAATATATTATTACTTTCATCGCGCTATCATGTTTTTTTACCGTGATATTATTATTCTTAAAACATGGCTCTGGGACCAGAGATCGCGGGTTTAAACCAAACGAATTGCTTATAATTAAGTTTAAAACCAGAATTTTAATAAAACCTTGGTGACGTATTCGATATTTGTTCCAAAGCGGAAATAAATGCTTCATGGATTACTAAGTATTTATTTAACAGGATTTAATTTACTTAAGATGATGGATAACATATTTGTATTGTGTATATGGCGTTATTCTGTAATATTTGCCTCAACAGCGCTTTTTATGTACTTCGTTATCTGCGTGGTCTCTTTTCCTTCTTGATCCACGTTTAGTTTCGCCTTGGACACAACCCCGATAAAACGTATCGTAATCTTGATGGCAATGTAACATGTGTCACGTGGAATACATTGATAGTAAAAGATATCATTATAAAGATGTTTAAAATCATATTAAAATTTAAAAGAACTAAAAATAGACGTAAACTATCTAATTATGTTTATATAAAATGCTTCAGAGTGCTTAAAGCTATTTTGGACTAAGATTTCACCATTTGATTTAAAACTTCTGTTTTCTTTATATTGTAAGTTACGTCTCATACCTATTTTCATAAAAATACCTCTTTATATTTTGTATGAATTAGAGAAATGATAAACACACATTGTTTTTAGCAAAATTGTCCTACTTGATTTCTCATATTCGGTTGAGTTGTTCCCAACAGAAGCTACCATACTAAGTATGGAGCTGCCTCGAGAAACTTGCCTTTTGGGGGCACGTAAATTTCACGGAACCGGCTTTTGCATATTTAATCATTCAAAAATATCCAGGGCGTATCATTGGAAGAGAAAAGTTTGCCTTTATGAAAATAAATATACTTAAAGAGTATACTTGAGGCTTTCTTTGGCACTTACTTTGAGATTTGTTCGTGGAATGGGAAAAAGCAAAGCTTTTTGAGATTTTTCAAAGATGCAAATTAATTTTTTTTGGGAATAACTTTGCTTCAGCAACCTACTTGGGGTGGAGTCCCTTACAGTTGTTTACGGATGAACGCCCAAAACATATAAAGTTTTCTTAGAAGTGAAATTAAATTATTTTGTAAAGATTTACGTAAAATAATTATGTTGTGGTAGCAACTGGTGATATAGAACTGATTTTAAAATGAACTATCTTTTCAATGCCGTAGAATTTTATTTATATACATTTTTTTAAATCGTTATAGTATTATTCTTGATTCCTCTCATCCATGGACGTGATGTTAGTCTTGCAGTGACTTCTGCCTCTTATATAGTAAGATGAATTAATTGAAAATGCTTTGTACCTACTTCTATCTGTCCACAATAATGGGAACGGTGAAAAGTTCACCCTATTTCTCATATTGGTGTTATTTTTTTACAGCAATATTTTTAAATTAAAACAAAATTATTTGTTTCATCGCATACAAATATTTAATTAATAATAATTATAATATTTTGCTAGCGCTGTTTTCAAGAAAAATCACTTCAAGGGCACTCAATTACGTATTTAGTGCAATCGGTAGGATAACAAGTTCGTTTAAATTAGTTTATTGTATGCATTTTGGTAATAGTATCGTGAGTTTTTTAATATCTTGTGGGAAAACAAGAGAAGCGAAGATAATTTATTATTAGTAACCTTTCCGTATTCCAGTTTCATTCTACTCCAGTAAGATTCTCATTCAAAGAAAGTCTTAAAAGTAACAAAAATATATTTAAAATAAATTATTCTGATTCTGAAATAAATTCCACCCCTCTTACGTTACTGAAAACAATGCACTCAAGATTGGCAGCCATATCGCGTAACTGATGGCGGCATAAGAAATATTCATGGGATTTATTAGAAATGTAAATAATTCACGTGTCAACCTGTGGGGGAAGTGAGGGGAGGTTATACAATTCATTTGAATCGCTCCCCAACCCTCTTCCAAGAACAATCATTATTGCTGGCTGATACAATACACCTTGCGCAAAATTCCCTGAAATAAATCAACAAATTAAGATTACCTGCCACACTCGAAATGTTTAATCACTGTCGCATTGCAATGTATTTGGTAAAGGCATAACATTTGATAGCTTCATTGTACCTTCTCTCTCTTTCCCAAATGTAACGCGTGTTGTAGAAAGAGAACAATGGAGCATCATGAGCGTAATATATCAGTGTAGGAAGTTACATATGTATGTTATATGACGCCTTTCTTACCCTTCCGTCGAATATTTTCCTGTATTGTTACCTGCACAGCCCGGTTTGAAGCACAAAAAGTGATGGCAACCTACTGAAACTCTGAAATAGATGACATTCGTCATGAAATTAATTATGCATTCTGTACATTATTTTGCATGATTTGCACATGAGGGTGTCCCCTAAATTCATGTCGTATTTTAGGGGAGCGAAAATCAAAAGATCTTTCTTTTGGAGATGTGTTGAATGTATGCAATGAATCTATGTACCTACACCAATTTTGATGTATCCAAATTAATTGGTCTTCTAAACCTTTCTTTAGGAAACAGCAAAAACAGTTAAGTGTAGGTATATTTAATAAATGTACCTATATTTATTTTTTTATCCAATTTGTAAAATTCTCTTATCTGAACTAAATGGTAGGTATTGTTTTTTGTTAGTTTGTAGTTTACTTTTTTACAGAAAAAAACAGTTAAATGATTTTTTCTCTTAAAACTAAATCATTTTGAAATCAATACCTACTCATTAAACCAATCATTCTGTTTATTTCTCGAAGGTCAAATTATCATTCTGAGAGATGGTTGTTTTATAATATTACTATACTCTTATTGCAAGGTTTATACTCCAAGCCTATAAATAAACAATGAGCCATTCTAAACTCACAATATTAATCAAGCACATTTGACTTGGCAAATAACATAATAGCTGACCAGGGTTTGAATTTCTCTCTGCCGATTAAACTGTTGTTTTACCAATAAATACAATTTTGAACACCACCACATATTTTACACTTCAATTACTAGATAAAGGGCGTATGATTACAATGATCAATACTAACATAATTTGTATATCTGGTAACCGGATAAATCATCACAATGATAATTCATCACATCTTTAAAAAAATATGTAAAGTCATGGGAAGTGATGAAGTAAAAACTTTATTTACTGGGTTATGTACGTTAGGTTAGGTTAAAAAAAAATTTTTTTCATCGTTTCTTATGACTTTATATCACTTTTTAAGAGTGTGTCGAATTGTCACTGTGTTGAGTTAACATGGAACCGTATATCTTTCTTTTTAAACTTGTATATCTAAGTCCTTAAAAAAATTGAAACGTGTTTTTGTTAACATGTAATTTTTTAAATTTAACTGTTAATTTCATATGTAGACTTTTCAAATTAATATAGCAGATAAAAAAGCGTTGTGTTTTCGTACTATTATAGTGTTCATTTCGATTTGGGAAGAGGGTTTAGGTACCGCCGCCCCGGGTACCATTAATTAGATAACCAACATAGGTTTTGATTCCCCCCAGACTACCAAAGGTCGCCCCTGGTGGTTCTCTACGTTTGGTGATTTAGCAAAGGACCTCTCGACCCATTACCTTGCGCCACAGTGGTTGGGTCCGCCAGAGTAAGAGGAGAGCATATGTCCATCACTCCTGGATATACTGATCATTAGATTACATTTATTCTAATAAGGACACCTGCGTGAACACGTGTTCAGATATATTCTGAATGACTCATATTTTACTAATAAATTGCCATGCTGTCACATTTTTAACAGTATCTTGATAAAAAAGTCTCACAAATTTTTCTCTGCCTACCATGTTAAAATCTTTTTTTTAGAGCAGAAACTATTCTTAAGAATCACTGGAAAATCTCCCCTTCAGCGTTTTTGAGTCATGTGTGATCGGGCGTCTATAATTTATAAAAGTTTTTTATCTTTTTTTCTATCAATCAGAAATAAGTAATTTTTTGAGGTTAGAAGGAATATAATATTTTTTTCTGGTTTGCCTCAAATATTTACTATTTATATTTAATAAAATCCTAAAAATAGCCAAAATGAATAATTCATATTTCGCGTTGCTATCGTAACAATCGGTTTAACTTTAAAAATTATTTTTTTATTATATGAACGAGATAAAAAAGAAGTACATTTTTCTTACAAACACCTGAAACAAACTAATGTGTTTTCGAAATTTCGAGCTTAATAATTTTTTCTACGATTGGAGTAAAAAATTGAGTAAAAATGTGGTTAGCGTTTTTGACAACTTTTTTCACTTTTGATATAATTATTTTTTTATTATTTAGAACAAGAATGTTTATTTTAAATGACTACACCAGAAAGATCATTTCATCTAGTTTCTAAAACAATATTTGTTTTTAGGGAAAATTAAATAATAAGATGTATACAGCGCATTTAAAATACACAGAAAACATTGAAAAAATAACGAAATTGATGAAAGTACTGAAGGGTTAAATAACCAATAATACAAATCAAAACACCAACGATTTTTGACTTTCCAAGAAGATAAATGTTCTCTTCAAAATACTGGTACATATAAACGTTCATAACAGATTAGGATAGTGCAATTTTTTCTAAATATATCGTGTTACGACTAAAATTTTCTTGTAAACTCTATGTTTTGCTAATGAATAATAAAACGTACTTTAACTTGATAATTATCTATTTGTTTAGTACTGTTTACATTGGTTTTTGTGACTTAACGTGAGGTGTGTAATACTGTCAGAGGATGAACGTAAATTACCCTTGATAAGATTATTGCTCCTAATTTAATCAGTGGATAAATTTTACCCCGAGCCTAATGAGATCAGATAGTCTGTTTGCGAATTTCGATGGAAATAATGCGTTAATTATAATAACATGCGACAGTTCAACGATTCTCGTCATGTATAACGTACTTTAGTTTGTCGAGTGTTTACTCAAAATTAAATTTATATTACAATTTCTCCCAGCACTATGATTGATGTTCGCGGAGAGAACTATATTAAAACGAAACAGGGCTTCGCCTAACCTGCCCGAACGGAGAATCAAAATACCCCCAGGGGCGCGAGTAACATGTGTTTACATCTCGCTCTGCCTCACATCATCCCTATTCGTCCCTTTTCATCACGAGCAGCAAATTCAAAGCTTAAAAACGTATTCTGCGTAATTATTTTTGGAGGTAGGCATCCGCGGAGGTTATGGGCCGTTAGCAAAATGAGTCTCGTCCCAACCTGAAAAGCTTGACAGCCGAGATTAACAATACGTAAGTCTACCTTGGAATTACAAGGTTCTTTTTTCGATTAGTGCTATTATAATTTAAACCTTATGGGCTCGCTCCCCAGAGGGAAATTTCCGATGATTTCATTTGCTTACTTAGATCGTTCTAGTTGCGAGAGCGAAAAATACGGGAGCTATTGTTACACGAGTAAAAGCAGTTTACATAATGTTTCTTAGGAAAACATCCTTTCAGTGAATGGAATGTCGGGCGATATTTCGCTTATTGTACCAAGGAATGATGTTTACATTTTTTAACTTGATTCTCTGATGGATAAACATATTTCAGCGGAGACGATGAAATGGAAATTTGATGTTGGTGAGTTTGTCAAGTTTTAATGGATTGCTGACAAAACTTTTTAGAAACGTCTTTAATTAAAATACCTTCTAATCTTTTCTATCTTCGTAAATATACCGAGGAATTTCGGAAAATAATTTATACCTGGTTTTTTTAACTACTTAACTTAAAAGGATTACAATAAAAAACTTAGTAATACTTTGAAACATCTGTGTGATAATTAATATACGAGTATACAACGCAATCAGAAAATCTGTTACTTAACAACATTTGATAATGAAGTGTTTGTTTTCTTAGTTTGTCACAAAATGTTTTAAAAGTACGTATTTGTTTAAATGAATTTGTTCGGTTTTCAGTTTAATTCAAAACTACAAAAAATACCTTTAAATGTGTCTTTTGAAGAAAACAGATGTTGAGTTGGAGATCTTCTAAAGCATGCATTGTATCTATATTTACTACCCTATAAAAATATACTTTTTGAAATTTTTGGCTTTGTCGAATGCATAGCACTATATGACATCGATAAACCATAATAACACACCCAAAAGTAGTTCTATCGGGCGTCGATGTAGTCATGAACCTTGCTTTTACTCAGAACTCTTGTAAGGTTATCACATAAAAATAAAATTTATCATTACGTTAGATAACGAGTGTTTACAGCGAATCGACACTCGAAGAGAGAAGATAAGTAATTCTACAATAGAGCTTTAAGTTCGATCAATATTTCAATTCGACTAATGTTTATTTCTTTCCTATTTAACTTCAAAAGCACCTAATTCATCACTTTATTACATTCTGATTTGAAAGTGCCTCTCAACGTTTTGATGAATTTCGCAATCTAAAAGTCAATTCGACGAAAGAGCAATTATTATTATTACAATCATTAATGGAACAAGTATGCCTTGTCATCATTTGTCTACACAATTTAATGCTTTCTGATTTTCATTTGCAAAATACCTCTCAAAACTTGAGAGCTGTCAACAAGACGTTTTATCTCACTGTCCAAATTCACTTCACTGAATCTTGATATTCTATCGAATTTTCTGAATTTAAGCTAACATTAAGGACGGGTTGTTTCACATTCTTTGAACAATTCATCAAATTTCAATGTTGATTTTACTTTGAGTTCTGTAAAGGTTATATTCAAGTTTTGTTATTATTTCAGTTTTGTGAAACAAGTGTCTTGTAATGCTATAATAACAGAACCTTCACATAACTTCAAAATCAACATTGAAATTTGATGAATTTTAATTTTTTTTTTAAACAATCCACAATAAATGTCCACTTAATTAATTGATCAAGCCATTACTAATGACGCTGAAAAGCAGTAACAATAATTATTGTGGCGGGTCAAAACAACAATAAAATACTTTCTCCTATTTGGTAAAATTATTAAAAATTATTTTATTTATTTACCAACTTTACTATCGGGCCTTGCGAAAGACACAATTGTTTTTAACAAAAACGTCTCATCTTATTTTGCAGACATAGTTCTATGTATATTTTTATAGCTTTGAAGTAATACATGTACTCGTAGAAATCATTATTTTTATATATCTGTTTATATAATTCCATTGTTTTAGTCGAAACAAATATTGTTGGCATCTTTATAAAACATGTGACGTCTAATCTTATTTTTGAATAATTTGATGGATGTTTCAATACTTTGAAATGTAATTGTTAGCTTAAAAAATTTGAATACATAAACACGGAAATAACAAAAGATGTATTCACGTAATTCTTAATTCTGATTTGAGCTTTAGACAAACAATCGACACATTAGACAAGAATCGATTAGTTTGTTAATGATAAAAATAACCACAAAATATATCAAATTTATTTTGTCATTTATAGACCTGAGATGATATGGGCTTTAGCCACGCCTACAAAAGTTACAGAAATTTTATATACACCATATGTCAGATATAAGCTTGAGATGATATGTCAACGTGAGATGATATGGGTTTTAGCCATGCCCGAAGTTACAGAAGTTTTATAGACGTGATATGTCAACGTTAGATGATACGGGTTTTAGCCACGCCCGAAGATACAGAAATTTTATAGACACCATTTATGTCAACGTGAAATGATATGGGCTTTAGCCACGCCTACAAAAGTTACAGAAATTTTATATACACCATATGTCAGATATAAGCTTGAGATGATATGTCAACGTGAGATGATATGGGTTTTAGCCATGCCCGAAGTTACAGAAGTTTTATAGACGTGATATGTCAACGTTAGATGATACGGGTTTTAGCCCCGCCCGAAGATACAGAAATTTTATAGACACCATTTATGTCAACGTGAAATGATATGGGCTTTAGCCACGCCCAATGTTACAGAAGTAATTAATACATTTAATGATTTATGAAAAAAGTTTACCCAAGCTAATTTTACGTAGGAAGGTTTTCAGTTTTTTTTTTTATTTTATTATGTTGACATTATGAAGCAATGAGTCTATGATTTCTGGGATGCTATAAGTCAGTGTAAACGTAAGAAACTTTGAAGATAATATCTAACAAAATAACTGAAACATGATTTATATCGCCGAATTTTTTCATTACATTTGCTTGTGTATAATGACTTTCACGTCGAATTCCTACCATCAATATTACAAAATTACTAGCAATAATAGAAATTATGTTCGGGGTTAAATTGCACTACAGTAAAAAAGACGAATAACTTTTTTGAAAATTCCATTTCTTTTTTTCCACGAAAACAATTTTTTACCTAAAAACTACCCTAAAAACGTTAGAATTTCAAAAAAGTTCCTTGCCTTTTTTACTTTTACCACCATGTAGAATCGTCTACCAACGTTAGTGCACTTAACCCCCGGACACTTGTATAATAGCACACAGAAAATAATCTATTTGAATCATAGAAAAATGTATAGTTATCAAGAAATTCTTCGTTCTTCTCGTGTAATTTCAAAACTAATTTTTCACAGAAAATATTCCGCCAGCGGCGCGCAAATTATTTAGCAACTCCTGGCAGTTAAAATTGAATGAAATAAACAAAGTGTTAAACAAAATTAATTACATCAGATTTAAGGTGCACGCCACTAGCTGCTCGGAGCGCCACTTAGATGCGAGAAAACTGAGGGGTTAATTGATTGCCACATGAAAGTTAAACACTTTGAAATATTGCCGCCCCGCCCTGCCGGTGGAGATCACCCGCCCCTGGAATGTTCCCCAAACAATCTGCCAGAGGTGCGCAACCTAATGTAAAAAAATATATACGAATACACTTTTATCGAACATACATTTTGTATTGTTTTATTGTAAATAAATAAAAACATTTTCTTCAAACCATGCAATATAAAACTTTCAAGAGAAAGGTTTATTAATTCCACCGGAATTTTTTTTTTTTTTTTTTTTTTTTTTATAGTGAATACCTCACAAGAGTCCCAACTGCTCCCGTCTGGAGCCAGTGAGACTATGGCATCCCCAATTGGGGGATGTTGTGAGGCTGAAGGTAAGTGGGGAAGGGAAAGAGGAAGGTGGGGAAGTACCTGGCTATTCAGATCTAGTCACTAAACACGGCTAAAGCCATTTGGAGCAACGTTTCAATTCTGAATGGTGGTCTTACACCAGGGCGATACTGGTAGTATCTTCCACTCTGGAACGTGCCGCAAATATACTATATATTATTTTAATTAATTAATTGTGAAATAACACAAATTAATCAAATAAAATTTATTTGCGCACGCCGGGTTCGAACCCGCGACCTTCGGAATGGCAGTCCAATGCGTTACCACTGGACTATGCCGGCCGTCAATAACGGAATAACACAGGAATTCTTAATATGGGGGACTAAGGACGGGTTCTTTCTCAGAATTTGAATTATTCACCAAATTTCAAAGTTATAATTCAAGCTCCGTGAAAGTTATATTCAAGTTTTGTCATATTTCGTAATGGGTCACTATTGTTTCACATTAGGATATTCGATCATAACTCAACTTGAATGCGACTTTCAGAAAACTTTAATAATAACTTTGAAATTTAATGTATAATTCAAGTTCTGTGAAAAAAACCCGTTCTTGAAACACATAATGAATGATCTTTTATCCTTATAATTTGTTTTTATGTTTGAAAATATACATATTTGTGTATTTACATTAAATTATTAAAAACAATAATAAAAATAAAACTACACTTCGACTATTACATAAAAGAATATTATTATCGATTTAACTTCCCGTTTTTCCAATAATAAGGTATGCCTACGGTTAACACGCAGAATAATACGTTTTGCCTACGGTTAACACTCAGAATAATACGTTTTGCCTACGGTTAACAAGCAAAAATAAAAATGACAAGTTTAAGCAATCAGTATTATAAAGAGAAGGTACTTAATAACATTTCTTTTGATATATTGAATATGAGAATTACTCGTCTTCACGTGTTTTACTAAAATATGCTTTAAACTAAATATCTAAATCTATTGGGCTCGACCACAATTCGTTTCTGTCCCCATTTCCACCCTAAATATATAAATGCGACTGCCTTGAGGGGTGTTTTATTCTCGTTATGATGCCATGTTTGTTTATGCCCATTGCGGAGGAAGTATTTTTATCATAATTCTCAGGTATGCCTTCTTTATGGGACAAAAAGTATAATTAAAATATTTTCATCACACAAATTCCGCCACGGGAGGCACTTGGGTTCTTTTACATTCTTTGTCAACTTGATTATAGTAATAAATTCTTGGCAGTGTATTGTTTTGGCTTTTAAGTACAAACACATATATTATTATATATTAACAAAATATACTTTGCATCCTTGTGAAGGATTTTGGGGTTATTTTGATTGTCTCTTGGGTTATTACATAAAACGTGTTTATTAAGGACTGAAACAAGAATTTTGACCTTACACCTAATGACTGTAATTATTTTGGGTGTTCTGACCTCCCTGGGCATTAGGGTGAATACAAAATCAATGTTGGAATTTTTTGTGCTGACCCCCCTAAAAGCTGCCAATTGACTAAAAAATGAGATTGGTGAAGTTTCAGCTCAATTGGATAAGGTTAACCTGTGCCTCATCAAGGTTGAAGTTTAACTTTCTATAAATTTTTTTTTTTTTTTATAAAATACCTAACAATATTGCAAGATTTAATTACATGTACTGTCCAGATTTTGCTTTATTTATTTCCTCAATTGGTACATAAAAAAGGGTGTAGTTAAAACTGTTTTCAAAGTAAATACAGCGCAATCCAAATTGAAAATGATGGATTTACGAGAAAAGAAATGCAAAAAGATATAAAACAAGAAGAAATAATGTTCAAAGTTTTATTATTTAAAATATACAAAAGTAAAGAAGTTATTCTTATTATTATTTACATTTACAATGAATTAACAGATTAAGGTAGTAATGGCTTAGATAACGTGGCTTTTGAAGAGTCAGGAAAAAAATTTCGACATTCCGATACAACTTGTAACAGAAACTGCCGTTGTTCTTCGTCTTTTGTCAAACAGGAATTGAAGTCTTGGATTAATTTTACTCCTCTTTCAGCTGTGTCATTGACAACCTTGTTCACTATTTTTTTGCTTTTAAATAATTTTCATTTTCACACCATATATCAGGATCCGTATTTAAAAATTCTGTATCAATTTCAAATCTTTTGAAAAAATTTAGAGTTTGATGAGAAACAAAAAAATCGATATCTTTGTCCAATAAATTATTCACTTGATGGAGACTGAGTTTTGCTTTCTCATGTTTGTTCTTCAATTGGAATTAATTTTAGACTTTTTGCAGCCATGCTTGTTTTGATACTTTTTTCTAAATTGTCATCGAAGAAAGAAAATGCGACTTGCTCAGAATTGAGGTACCACAGATGATTTGTCATTTTAGACAGTGCCTTATCTGCAAGTTCTTTATCGATTTCTCTATATTTTACAAGAGATTTTAAAAATTGTAGGTCTTGGTTGGGGGCCAAAGTGGGTTTGGGGGTGTTAAACCACGCTTTTACATTTAAAAATAAACAAATGTCAGTGATAGCTTTTTTTTCTAAATTTGTTAATGTAAATTGATCCCTGAAAAGATATATTTTGATACAATAAATGGCCTTTGCCAACCATCTAGCGTGATGAATGGCACCAGGAACTTTGAAAAAAGTATCTTTTGGGGGAGTACGCCCTAACACAACTAACAAAAGTTGAATTAATTCTTTGTAATCATCCCTTGGCTGTTGGTTTTTTAATTGTTATATTTCATCTGAATTCCCTATTTTCGTCTAATATTTTTATCTTCAATAGCAGTTTTGTATTTTGTTTTGTCTAGCTTCGACCACCCAGTCTAAAAGTTTTTAAAAATATTTGAGTGGTATCAAAACACATTGCCTGGATTTTCTCAACTGCCCCCCACTCTTCAACTGCTGAAAATACCTTTCATGGGATATAACTATAAACCAGATAATAACCATTAACTTGCAATTCCTAAAAACATTTATAAAGTTGAAAAAAATGTTTTATTTTATATTATTTTATTTTATTAGATATGATGTTGTTTATTATATTATTTAATAATGTATAATGTTCAAAGGAAACAAAATTTGATCAAAAGTGGTTAAATTAAGTTTTTTTTTGCAAAAAATCGTTTTTTCATATTTAATCTCGATGAGGCACGGGTTAACATTATCCAATTGAGCTAAAACTTTCCAAATCTTATTTTCTAGACAAATGGCAAATATTAGGGGGCTCAAGCCGGCATAAGGACGAAAATATTTTTTCACCTTATACCTTGTAACCACCCTACTGGGCATGGATAGATTTTCAGAAAATCTTTGTCATAGCCCTTAAACAAGAAAGGCAAAATACTTCAAAACAGACAATTTTTTTCTCCATATTTACGTAGTCCCGTTGTCTATGCTGAATTAACAAACATCATACCAATAAAATAATGAAAAATCTAAAATATTTAGATAAACCTTTTGAGACATTTACATTGATCAATCAATACCATTATATACTTTGGTTTGTTTTAATATTGCCGTTTTTCATATCAGTTTAATTGTTGGGGGGCTTGTTGTTTATTTATTATTTTTAATAGATATTGTGTCCTTGTCAGCAAAATACAGTTTGTTGAAATCGATGCTTCAACATTTGAAGAAGTATTTTTAAAAAATAGCTCGCTAACCCCTATTCAGTAATGAACTTCATAGATATTCAAAAATTATTATTTGTGAAGTTTGGCGCACTTGTTATCAAAGTTTTCCATAATTGAAGCTTTTCATTTCAGCGTTTGCAGAGTGTGTAAACTGAACGTTAACAATAGTTAAAGATTCTTAATACTATACTTTTACTTCTCATCAAATGACAAGCTTAAAAAAATAATAAAGAACTCCCTTTTTCATTTTTTTTAAACGATTCTGACTTTTGTTAAATTCAAGTAAATTTTTAAGGTTGTTATAGACGGTTTTAATAGTTTATACAATTTTCAAAGTTTTAATTTTTCGGAACTCTTAAAATTGTACTAATTTCTATTGATGTCTGTCGGACGTCACCAGTCTCAAAAAGCCTTCGTTTTGTTTCAACAGGCGCTGTATTTTGTATGGGAGTCGAGACGTTTATTTACTCTGAAGATGAGCTACTTTTAACATTGAAGAACACTAGGTGAAATAGAAGACACGAAGTATCTTGAGATACAGTGCAAAAATACATCCATGACCACAACTGATAAATAATATTTCGTCTTTAAAAACCTGTATAGAGTAATAGAGTGAAATAGAGAGAAATAGAGTGACGCCATCAAACTAACTATTATAAAAATGCTTCTTTATCACTTAGGTCAACTGAATTTTTTTTCAGAGATCCTTTAGATTTAAGTACAAAAGTTCAAATTAGGTGGTCTAATAAATGTTTGCCATAAATGTCACCCATATTGTATTTAAAGTTTGTTTACACTTTAATGATTCAACTGCATATTTTCTTTTTAAATTACCTGATGGTTTCTAGAATTTTTCCTTTATGGTACCTAATATGTTAGAATTATTATAATCAACAATGTTAATATCTCATTGCTTTGTTATGTTATGATAATAATCCATGTATTATGTTACACTTACATACATAAACTGTCTATTTACTCTGTAAAAGCCCGATAGGGCGTTAATGAAAAATAAATAACTAACTAACTAACCATCACGCCGTTTCCCCGCAGGGGTAGGCAGAAAGGACGGATCGCCAAAAAACTCGGTCTTGGCACACACACCTTGCCTCATTCACATTCATACATCGTCTCATACATACTCTTCTATTTTTCTGACTCTTGACATGGCCCGACTCAAGTATCTGATTCACTCGGTCGTGCCATGTCTTCCTCGGGCGTCCCCGACTTCTGCTACCATTCACATTTGCATCGTATATTCTCCTTACACTCCTTTCTTCGCTCATTCGCTCTACATGCCCAAACCATCTAAACGTCCCTTTCTTGATCTTACTCATTACGCTTACATCAGCCTTGCACTCTTTGCGGATCTCCACATTCCTCACACGATCATACATGGTTTTACCACACATACGCCTTAGGGACCTCATTTCAACAGCATTCAATCTACTTTCATCCTTTCTTTGGCAGTTCCATGCCTCACTTCCATACATCAGGGTAGGTACCAGCATTCCATTGTGGACTGTTAACTTCGCTTCTTTGGACTTTTTTTTGTTAGCGCCAACTGCGTTCAGTCCTCCATTAATGGAGTTACCTGCATTTACTCTTCTTTCAATATCTCTGTCAGCCTTCCCATCTCTCGTAAACATGCTTCCTAAATAGATACACAAACTCATCCACCTGCTCCAAGTATTCCTCATTCACAGCTATATTGCACAAATACAATATATATTATATTATGTTATCAGAGTGCAGTTTAAATATTGTTGTCTTTTCATTTTGACACTTAGCTCAAAATATCATTTTTAAATATTATACCTATCACCATGGATAAATTATTATATGCGCCTAAATAATGTTTCAAATCCATCAACACTGAAACAACAACAATGAAATCTTCTAAATACAAACAACAGTTTAATCGGTTCAAATGAAAATTGTAGACAATAGATATATAACTTACGAAGACTGGTTATGATGTCAGAATCAGCATATTCAGTCATACCAATGAAAACGGTGTGTTTTAATATGATGGTGTTATATTCGTTGTTGACGATTTATAAATTCTACGAATAATAATTTATGCTAAGCATATATATTTAGAAATGGCGTTTTTTGATCAAAACAACATTACGTGGAATTAAATACAGGCGATATCTGAAATCTCCGGGTGAAAAATTATTTTCACAACTGCCAATACCATAAAAATTCTATGATTCGAAACTAACGCAAGTTCGCGAAATGTTGGAAATCATGGGAGTATGATTAAATGACATTCTAATATATTATATTTTTTCGCTTTCATACAAGACGTGTTAGAAGGAAAATTTATAGATAACATTTTAGGACGATCGTCGATGACGCACCTACGATTCTGCCAGGACTATTATATATAGAATCGATATCTCTTCTAAAGTGAGGTAGGATTTTGAGACACCCGTAGTTGTGGGTTCAAATCTTGGCATTCGCAATTTGGGCATAGTTAATTTAATTTAATTAATATGTGGTGTTACACAATTAACACAATAAAAATAAATAGAATGGAAGGTACTATCAGTATCGCCCCGGAGAAAAAAACACCATTCAGAATATTGAAACGTTGCTTGAAATGTCTTTCGCCGTGTTCGATAACCAGATCAGAATAGTTAGGTACTTCTCAAATATTCCATCTCATTCCCCTCGTCACTACCTTTAACCTCAAAATATGCCCCGATTGGGGATGCCATAGTCTCCATGGAGACGGTTGGGAGCAGTTGAGACTCTTGTGTGGTATTCACATTCAATATAATTACCATGAAAAAAAATATAAAATATGGATTTTCAGTAATTCCTACCTATTTTGATTTTCATTACTGGATAGTAGTTAGTGGGTATAAAGTTTTTTTCCCACGGTGTAAATTTTTTCCCTAGGTTTTACAGTGAAGTCGGAGAAAGAGTGACATAACTCATGAAACCTTTGTGTGTTTGTTAATTAAATAAGTAAATGTTGATTAGAGCTTTAATTAAAACCGAAACAAAGTGGCTTTGAAAATTAATTGCTATTAAAATGCCGTCGAAATAGTCAAACCATAAAAAGTCTGTAAAATAATTTGACAATTTTACAAATCGTACAATATACGAACGGCCCGCTAAAGTATGTTCACTGGACCTAGTTCAGTGAAATAACGTATGTATCAGTGTCGTATCTTTATTACATTAATTCATCTAAGCATCTGTCAAATCTGTCAAAAGAAATACAAATGAAAAATAAATAATTATTCACAGGTCTGCTTAATCGTTTGTCTGGTAATATGATTTATAGGTATTATTTCCAATTTTGAAAATTAAAATTTCATTGAACTGAATAATTTTAGACAGCATGCAGGAATACAATCTTAAATCACGCACCCATGCACCGACAACCAAAATTAATATATTAGACAACAATATATTTTATATTAAACAAGTATTTTTCCTTTTATTCCAGAACAATGCCAGTCTGCTGGGCGAGTTCTGCAAGGAGGAAGTGCCGCGCCTCTGCGACCATACGCTTCTGAGCAACAGCACGCGATCCACCAGACCTTGCTCCCTGCAGGAGAGCTACGTCACTTCGGGGGCGGAGATGACCATTGAACAAGTAAGACAACGACAATATCACGCAGATCAGATGCTTACCAGTATTTTTTATGATAACATATAATCGCAACTTCAAAGTTCCCTTGACTGTGTCCTGGACCCTTAGAGTAAGGTCAGGTTGTTTCACAGAATTTGAAAAATTTATTAAATTTTATCATTAATTTAAATAATTTATTATAAACACAGTCGCCTGTAATATCAATACAATGTGTAAATATCTCCCGAGTAAAAAAAAATGCCGTCGACGGGAATTGAACCCGCGCCTTCTTATGTTCAGTCAGACGCTCTAGACCACTGAGCCACGTCGGCTTATTTCCAACCCGCGAAATAATTAAATATGTACTAGTACTCGAATCAACAATTACTGCTTATTATACTTAAAAAAATATATATTATTTATTTATTTTTATTTTATTTCCCTGTGGGGAAGATTTAACCCGGAAATAAAGTCGGAAATAATAATTTCAATGCCATACGAAAGTTCTATTTGATTTCTGTTATTGCATCATTATGGGACATTTGCTTCACAGAACAGAAACAATAACATAACTTGAATAGACCTTTCACATAACTTTAAAATTTGATGAATAGTTCAAACTCTGTGAATAACCCTTCTTAGGACGGGTTGTTTCGGAGAATTTGAACAATTCATCAAATTTCAACGCTCATTTTCCAGTTATGCGAAAGATTCTTTCAAGTTCTGTTTTTATTTCAGTTCTGTCAAGTAAATAGCCTATAATGATATATTAACAAAACTTGAATAGGACGTTCGCAGAACCCGGAAATGAACGTTGAAATTTGATGAATTGTTCAAATTCTCCGAAACAACCCGTCCTTAGAGTTGTGAAATTGAAGACCACAAGGGAAAAACAGATTTGCATAAATCAGAATTTAATGTTTAAAAGTCTGTATTTTTTCGCTGACATTCATTTTTAATGTTTTTTTTTTTTTTTTTTTTAAGTCGGAGGCGGTTTACTTACGTTCCCCGCGAGCACTTAGGCCATAGGCCCATTGTACTATCTCCCATTTTACCTCATTCCCTTGCCAGTAACCCGGTCCCTTTAATGAAGTTCACCAGGGCTGTCATTGGATATGTGGCGATGTCTTCTGGTTCCACACTGTGTCTTCCCAGGTATCTGAGCCTTATTCCCAGCAGAGCGGGACATTGGCACCATAGGTGAATTGGAGTCTCTTCCTCCTCTTCACATTTCCTACAGATGTTGGTGTTTTCCACTCGCAACAGTTGCATATGTCTCCTGAGATGGCAGTGTCCCGTTAATAGTCCTACCAGTTCCCTCAGTGAGTTTCTGTCCATATCGAGTAGTTGCCTGGTTCGGTTAGGGTCCGGTCCGTTTATGAGTACTTTAGATTGCCTCATTCCGGGTGCTTTCTTCCATTCCTTCCAGTGTTGGGATTTGACCCACCTCTTGATATGTAGTTTGGTGTGGCAAGCTGCTACTCCTACGGCCGGCTCGGATCCCGCAAGTGGTGCTTTCGCCCCTTTCCTTGCTAGTTCGTCAGCCCGCTCGTTGCCCTCAATACCTTTATGTCCTGGTACCCAGAGCAGGGTTACTTTATTGATGGTCGCCAGTTCTATAAGGATAGTCCTGCATTCCATCACCAGTCTGGAGTCGCATCGGTTACTTTCCAGTGCCATTAAGGCCGCCTGGCTATCTGAACATATATTTATGTTCTTATTTCTGTACCCGATACTCATATTCTCCTGTGCGCAGGCTAAGATGGC
The DNA here is from genome assembly GCA_026573805.1 of Hesperophylax magnus. Lineage (NCBI taxonomy): Eukaryota > Metazoa > Arthropoda > Insecta > Trichoptera > Limnephilidae > Hesperophylax > Hesperophylax magnus. Next base: position 465,420 of record JAIUSX010000978.1, on the reverse strand, counting down.
TTTCATCTCAGCTTGAAACACAGTGCAGTGCATTCCTAGAGGTATACTGAGTTCCCTCTTAGATCCCTGTAGACAGACCCCGGCCCCTGTTCCTTCCTCCATCTTGGACCCATCTGTGAACCAGATTAGTTCCTGTTTGGAGTTTGGACCTGGGACCGAGTCCCATTCCTCCCTTGTGGGGTACGTCACTTTAAACAGCTGTCCGAAGAAGTATTCGGCTTGCTTGCCGTCCTGCTTCATCCCAGCCGTCGGACTAATTGCCCTCAGTCTTATTCCTATCTCCGTGTGACTGTTTCTGGGCAACCAATGTTTTTCTTACTATCATTATTAGTATTCTTATGAACTATTTTTTCCAAACTAATCTTTGAATTTCTTCTATTTCTTTATTCTACTTTGTATTACTTATCTTTTCTTTCATTTTAAGACGCTTGGAATTACTGAAAAAATATTAAGTCTCTGTTAAACAAAACATCTATTTTTTATCTATTTTCGCGCGAATGCTCGTGATTTTTGCCTTCCATCAAAAGTAAGCAAATAAAAAGACGTAGTTTTTGGCAACAATGGTGTTTACTAAAACAATTTCTAGCCTCAAAGGTACGCACTAATGCCACTAAATTGCATTGTTACTACAATTTGGGTTACTAACTGACATTTCTATTTTTTATCGAAGGGATTAATTTAATATTATTGTAGAAAAACGCGTGGGCATAGATCTCTGAAAGCATTAGTTCTGAAAAACGTTTTTTCTTAAATGAACTTAGATAAAGTATATTTATTTATTTAACGCCCGAAGGGCTTTTACAGATATAAAACAAGTCGAAATTTAATAGGATGCAGAAATATAATAATAAAAATGAGTAATATTTAAATATCATTAGGTACAGTTCCTGTTACTTTGCAGTAACGTTATCGTAAAACATCGCTTAAAGCAGTACAAGCTTAAAATTGTATTTATTTTTATTCCCCATAGACTTCTACATGTATTATGTATATTATAAAAAATATATTTACAAACATAAACGATAAAAAAGAAAGAAATAAAAAGCTTGAACATAAAATTTATGTATAACCATTTGTTGTAAATGTACATTCAAAAATATGATACCAAATATATTCCAATGAAAACTTTTTATGGATTCTATGAACAAAATGTGTTTTTCTTAACGTACCTTTATTATGTGAGTACACTCTCATAACTCTCAAAACACAATAAAAACCATCCACCGAAGCATTATCCGAGACTGAAGCGATACCCTTAGGTATATAAGTGTTTTGTTGACCTTATCGTTTACCGAAATAAGATACATTTTTCGTACACGTAATATTTACTAAAAAAATTCAAATATCCAAATATCTTTTGACAGAAAATCAATTTCACTGGCCGGTCTGGGACATATGATGTATCTTAAGATCTCGCGTAAAATGGTGTCATATTTTTAACTTTTAAATCGGCATTGTATGCACTTCTAGTGATTACATATTCAGTGGTAGCTGCCTATAACTCACATTCACAAATAAGGATGCTTCCACGTAACCTTCCGAGGTCATTCCCTCATAGAACACACCTCGCGAACCAGCTCAATAATTTAGCGATACACTGAATTTTTGATAAGGGTAGCACAAAACACGGCACGGGGTACACCTTCCCACTTGTCACTGATGAGGCTTGATAGATGATCGGGCTAATGGAAACCACGGAACATTACCTACATCTGCCTCAATTACCGTTCACGTCAGATGTTTCCACCTACACCCTACACGATTACTGCATCAAATACCTGTTAATATAGTTTTACCTGTCTTCAATAGAGCGCCCATCTGCCAAATGATTTTAAGCGATACAAATAACAAATGAGTGATATTATTATTATTATTCTTACATTAACTCCATGCGGGAGGTTCTGAAGAAAATAATTATTTCAGGGTTTATGCCATCTTTAGGGATGCCGTGCGGGAAATCTTTTTAAGGAAAGGAAGGAGAGGTAGTTCTGGGAAGGAAAAAGCTATGAGGGGTGAGTAGAAATCTAAGGATCAGTGTGTCCAGGAGTGAAGAATGAATGATATATCCCTCCCGTATATATATCCGTCTGCTGGTGCTGGTGAGCAGGCGCATCCTGAACACACCTCACCCGATGAACACGAGAACTCCTGATAAATCACTAAACGTGGCGAACCACTTGGGGTGGCAGAGGTGTTGGTTATCCAATAAATGGTTCCTGGGGAGGCGAAACCCAAACCCGCCTACCAAATTGTTATGTATCGTATTCACGATACCGTTGCAAAATTGTCAGATTCACAAACAACAAAAGATTTTTAAATAAATAAAAATCTATATTACAATTATACTATAATGTGTAAACATTTTCACAAGTGTGTGAGAATATCTCTGTTTATCTATGTTTGTTCTAGATACATTATTTTTTTAATTGTACTGTACATGCAAATTACAAGAAATGTAGCCTATTATACATTTCTACACAAAGAGTTCAGATTCGTAAATAATTTGTTGAGTTTTCTTTGAAATCATAAGTTTATATAGTTGTAAAATATGATTTAAGATTTTCACGGCCAAAAGTATTTTTGTTATTTGTTTTTGGGGTGTTATGCCGTGTTGCGCTAACTCCTTCTTTAGCCAACGTTTCGGACAGCATTACAGTGTCCATCATCAGGGCAGATGTGTTATTTTGTAATAACGCAACAAAGCATAACACCCCCAAAACAAATAACAAAAATTTATAGTTGTATGTCAATTTTATTTTTTGCATTGTTTCAATTTTTAATACCGACTAATCAACGCAATAATGCTATTTATTGGTGTGTTCGTTTTCTGGTTTGGTTATACAATGAAGATTGAGCGATGGAGATTTCCGGGGGTTCCGTTTTCAATTCATCTATTCGATTTATTTAAAATCATACCTCCGTATATTTATTCAGAAACATAAAATTATAAATAAGCATTGATACTATGAACGGCTTACTAACTGTCATTGTTTTTCAGTCGGGGGCTATTGCTATGCATGCCCGAAGATAATGAAATTTCATTGCGATTTTCTGCCGATTTATAATATATTTCTCTTGAACACGTTAAGTTTTTAAGTGCCTAAAAATATGTATGTTGTTTTTGAAGATAAAATATATTTATATTCATTTGCGATGCCGAACTGTAATTATGTAAAATTTCCTCTATAGAAAAATCGCAAAGCATGTTCCTAAAATTATCCAAAAGACATTTTGTTATATTGTTTAACATGTTATAGGATTGAAAAAAAACCTGTGTATTTTTTAAATTTGTCGAGAGATTTTTGTTCTATTTTAAGCGAGGCGCATTTTATTAAATATTAACGAGCTTCCTATAATATTCGTATTTACATATATATTCTTTTTATTTTGGACGCTTACTACGGAGCCTTGATTAGGAATCTCAACAGCATCGCTTTCAAATCATAAACCGTTTGCACAACTTACTAGGATATTGATTTTAAAATAATCCCCCACTCTTCGCTAATCAGTAGTCAAGCCTCCACCCCCACTTCAAACCTAATATATTATGTTCAGTGAATATTTTGTAATATTATTCACGTTAAGATAGTACCTGTATATTTTTTCGTGAGAAAGGAACGGTTGTTCCGAAACCGGTCGGCATTCATACAAAAAATAGTGGTTTAATTTCATAGGTTTTTGGTTAATATATTTGCCACTTATTTATGAAATTCAATAATAACTGTGCCCTATAAAGGGACAAAGCAATACAATTTCATGTAATTATAATGCATATCCACAAAGTTATAACTGTATTTAATAATTTGTAGAAAAATAATATTTTTTCTGTTATTCGCAGGTTCTTCGCCAAGGTTCCGCCCTCTACCCCATATTGTTCGTCATCCGATACGAATTCGTCGACATCAGCCAGCAAGGACAAGCAATTCGAGGATCACAAAGTCTGTGCGATAGGGTATTCAGATCCACCCCTGGAGCTCAAACTTCAGGCAGATTTCAATCTCCCAAAAGCATATTCTTCTATGGAAGAGGCGGTGCACAAAACATGAGTTGCATCCTGCGGTTTGAAGCCGGTCTAGGAGAAAGAATCCGATTGACCTTCACTAAAACAGCCTTCGGAAATAAAGAATGTTATTCTTACAAGGATGCAAAGACAGGAAGATGGAAGTGTGACAGATCGTATGTGCGATATCAAGGAAGCTATCCATCATCGTTAGGATTCGCTGAGTTAAAGATAACAGAATATCCCTGGGCGGGTATTGCTTTACCCCGAGATTGTATTTGTTCAAACATGTCTGAACCCACCATCATTCACACTTTAACGGCCTCTGTTGTCGAAGTTAATCTTACCATTACCATGATGAATATCACGGAAGACTTTAATGATTTTGGCTTTGAAGGAGAGTATCAATTCTTACCAGTCAATTCCGCTGATGATAACATTTGTTCTTCTTCATGGGGGGAAAGGAGACTTAAAGGGTCAAGCGGAGAGATCTCAATGAAGTACCCTCAATTTGATGACTCCCCTTTTCCAGATATTTTGGACACAAATATAATTTCAGAAAGTGTTCGTTCGGACGATTTAGCAGCGGACATTTGTACTTACCAACCGTGGTTGATCGAACCTGTGGATTCAAACATGAACTATGTATATATAAAAATAAAGGGGTTTGAAGTGAATCAAATATCTTCGTCTGTGTGTCCGACTTCGAATCGCATACTAGTTTACTATGCACTCGATACGAGTTCCCCAAAGGAGATTTGTCCGGCGCCCAGCGTGGGGTACGACAAGACGAACTTCGACGTTCAAACAGTTGAGTTGTTTTCTAAAGGGTGGAAAATGAAAGGAGACCAGTCGGACTCGGAATTAATTTTGGAGCCAAACTCGAGAAGTTTTGTCGTGGAGTTTCTACAAAGGGAAGCTGGGAAGTACACGGTCAAGTGGATGGAGGTATCCAAGCGACAAGCTCCTGGTGGCTCCAGCTCTTCCTACGTCTCTCCGAGCTCTTCTATGCCCAACGTCATACAGGACTGTCTTTACAGGTAAATACGACCAACATATTTCGTTAAATACACTCTTTTTACAAATTTTGAATTCAATTGACCAGTTAGTGGAGTTGGCAACGAATCGTGTTCGCACCCAATTGTTATGACTTCCATTCCTCGGCTGGCTAAGACCTCGATCACGATGCAACATTTCCGCTTAATGTGATGTCTGGAGAATATTTGAAAATCTCCTCAGGTTATTCGTAAACCGAGAACGTTTGTCTTTCTTTTAATACAAAAAATTAAAGTACCTTTGAAGATACTATCAGTATTACCTTGGTGAAACTACTCGAAAATGTGGTTGGTATCCAGATTTAAATAACCACCGAATCACTATTCCCCAAAATAATGATGCCATAGTTATTACCGGCTTCGAAATATGTGAAAACTTGGGGGGGATAACATTGTATGAAACACTTTTATTATTTTTTTTTTATATTAACTCCACACAGGAGGCCCTGAAGAAAATAATTTCCCTCAGGGCCTATGTCATCTTTGGGGATGCTGTGTGGAGGGTCTTTTCAGTTATTTGCAGTTCGTCTTTGCAGTTCGTTCCACAGCCGAGCTGTTGAACTTAAGAACGAATCGTAGAAGCGACCCGTTCTCATGTGACAAATGTCAACCGTGTACAAATGTTGGGCGCGCGTTTGGCGTGTATCCCGACTACGCACCTTTGACTTTTTTTTTTTTTTTTTTAAAGAAAGACAAACATTCCCAGGTTACGAATAACCTGACAATATTTGAAAATCTCCTACTACCATCACAGTAAGCTGAAAATGTTGATTGTGTTGTGATGAAGGACTTAGCCAGCCGAGGAATTGAACACACTACGCCTGGGTGGGACCCAAACGCGATGTCAACTCGGCCACCGACCGGTCAACTTAAACATTGTAATTTAATTACATAGGTACTAACAACTATTTGTCACTTCTGAAGTTTGAAAGGTCAAGATCCTCTTTCACGCTTTAATTAAAATGCCATATGTTTTTACTCTCCCGTCAACTGTTTTACCTAAAAAATCACAAGCAAAAAAATTGACAAACTTTTCCTATTTAATTACTAAAAAAAAGTTATATTTATGGTACACAACTTCTGCTTAAATAGAATTAAAAAATAATCTAAACGCCTAAACATCGTTACGAGAAGAACGTCGTTACGGAAGTCGTAAGATAACGATTTTTAGCGGCGGTAAAGTAGGTAGTAGCTTTAATTCCGTTTAAACTTTGCTCTAACTGTTACCCTTTGTGTACTAAGCCGTATTGGTGATTTAGTGATATAATATTAAAAGAGTACCCTATAGATTTCATAGTAATCAAATGGGGACACTTTTTTTTATTTTAAAATTAACAATTTTAAAAATAACAAAAAAGTAATCATGCAAAGCTGCCACTTCTACTGTATTTTCTGCATGTTCTACTGTATTTCATAATTTAAAAAATATAATACCTTTCTTCATTTTTGTAAATTACGTTAAATTTATTGTCACTACAAAGTCTTTGTCAATATTTTAAATTAATATTTTGTAGTGAAAAATCCAATAATCATATACAATGGCAGGGTAGTAAGTAACCCAGCAGAGGAAACTTTTTAAAACTCTTTTGATCTGAGAAACTTCCTCTCCTTAAGTTTTGTAGTCCCCAGAGGCAAGTAGAAAAGACAGATTGACTAAAAGTCGCAGCTCTAGTCATTTCAAGCAACGATCATCATAGATCCCAAATTCCATCTTCCACGATGGAGCCCAGCGTAATAATAATATAACCGATCTGCCATACTATTTTCAATGATGTTGTGAAATTTTAATATCTTAGAGGTATCTATATAATTTGCATATCTAGGGGTTTAAAATTAATCATTAGAATAGTTACTAAAAAGTCTCTGCATTATTTGAAATATCTTATTTAATAATATGGTTGAAAACTATAAAATGGTGATGTAATAATAACTCTCTCCTGGTATCGGACAGGCAAAACATATTTTCTTTTCAATACTATTTTTATTTTACTTACACGCAGGTCGATAAATTAAATGACGCCGAATAAAAATGTAATCATAGAACACAATTCGGCTCCTTACAAATATTTGATTTTTATTGTTATATTGCATGAACCCTTCGTTCAAATCTGTTATAAGAAGGTCTTGTTGACATTCAAATCAGCAATAAAATTCCCATTTGGAGCACATGCTTCAGGGAAAACAAACAAAGAGATTATTACTGAGTAATCAAATATGAGGTCAGTAAAGATTTTTTTTTTATTTTTTATTTTTTTTTTTTTTATTAATATCAATAGCAAAATTTGTACATTATGTAGGTTTAAAGTATAATATAAGTATATTTTTTGTATTTTTTTCACAGTCCTCCTCACTAGGGTTTCCTGTTCTGAGGCGGCCTGTAGTTTTTCTTAAATTTTTGTATTTAGTTTTGAATTGTCTTTACATTGTCTTCATAATGTTTGTAAGTTGATTATTACTTTGATCTCTAAGCCATGTTTTGACTTTTGTTTTAAATATACTCATTTCGTTTATTTTTTTGGTTTCATTTGGTAGAGCATTGAACAATTTTATAGCATGGAATTTATTATTTCTTATCCTTAAAATATCTATATTTTTATTTAAAATGTTAGTGACTGAGTGGAATTATAAAGAGAGTAGGTTATCTTGTAATATAATCACTATGCATAGAAATGAATTTAATTTTATTAATTGAAAATGACACGTTGGGGCCATTGTAATAATTTAAATTGGAATGCTAATATTAAAGACCCGTTGGTGCGCCATTGCGATAATTATGTTTTCTATAAGAAGGGATTACATTGAAAGAATAAAAGAATACAAAGTTAACAATATTTATTAATTAAAAATTTAGAAACATGAGTCTCAATGAATTTTAATAATGGTTATAATAAACTCAAGGCCGTGTGCTAGGTCGAAGATCGCTAGCAACTTGGAATGTAGTTGTAACATTATGAATGCAAAAGTGACATAAAATACCAGGAGATCAACCAACCTGTGATAAAGTATAGGGCGCCATGCGGAGATGATTAATCTCTACAAAATTTAGTAGTAATTTTAAGAAGACAGTGTCCAGTCAAATAAAAGAGAAACTAACTAACGGAACCGTTTCCGTCCGAGATCCCACGTCCAGTCTTTCCAAGATGTCTTCTAGCCGCTTGCCTGCTTGTAACTGAAGTTCCCGTTGCCGGCCAAAATACCCATCCTCTCGCGTTCATGACGTGTTCTTTCTTTAATTTACGATGCCAGAGCGGCTTTAACAGCTTTAGTGTTGGTGTCGCCAGCCAGCAGAGATAATCGTAACAGTTCTGTCTTGCAGGCGAGGCAATTAACTGTTATAATCTGACAAAAAATTAGTCCTGGGTACTAAAAGTGAACCCATTTCAAAATTTAGAGAATTTATCAGAAAAAGATTCGGTCGCATCCTGGAACTCAGCCTTGAAAGGGCTTTACTGCTGAGTTAATCCGACGCTAGCCCCTTCGGTCATATTAAACTATATCCTAATTAAACTAATAAGAACATTAAATTCATTTTCTTAGCGCATATTTTTTGATTGCTAGAATCTCTTTCTGATTATTCCATTACACATCTTTCGTTTTAGATTTGTTAATATTTTATCTTCGATGAATAAATATTTCGGAATTTACTAAATAAATCATTCCACGATAAAAAATTATACTTATTTTTTAATTTCAATGTTATACGTCAATGAATTTCTCGCTTCGTTAATACAACATCTTAAAACCGATCAAATATATTCACAGTTAAAATGCCTAAATTTGGGTAGGTAAGTAATAAAATATCTTTAGAAGAAAGAAATGGCTTACTGAACAGTGTCTGTAGTTTTCTCCACATAACTTATGTGATAATTTAAAGGTAAACTCAATTGTATAAACAGGTAACAGTGTCCATTGAAGATAATGACCATCATGGGCCAACGAAATCAGTAATAACATATTTTAAAAATAGAAACAAATTGTACTCACGGACGGGATTATGTATTGTATTTAGCGAATAGTCGTCATTGAAGTAAACATTAGTATAGAAAGAGTACACAGAGAGATATTCCATAACGTCGACTGTGGCGAGTGGTAAACTCTCAAGCATATCTTGATCTATGTGAAGAGTGTGTGGAGGAGATCTTGTACGAATTTGAATTAGAGATGAGATCTAGAACCATTATTAAAACTCGTAATCTATAATAATCTATACAGTGGACAAGAAGGGGACTCCCAGGAAATTCAAAGCTTAGCGCGTCAACACCAAAATTATGACCTCAATATTTTGGAGAGGTGCGAGTTCTGATGATAGGCTACCTACCAAAAAGGACTACGAAAACTGAAGTCTAATATGCGAAATTTATTGCTCAGCTGCGGAGAAATATCAAAAAGAAGAAAAGGGAGAAGTTGAAGCGCAGTGTGATGTTGTTTCAGGACAATGCAACTGGACAAACGATGCAATTTACGAAACTTGCTTTGACTGAGACAAGGATGAAAGAAATTCTTAACCCTGAGTAGAATCCAAGTTCGACCCCGTCTAATGTATATCTATTATTAAATTTAAACAAAAACATTCCAGCGAGAAGATTTACTGACGAAGATGACATGAATGCCGCTATCGAGGCCCGTTTGAAAATCCTTCGACCGGTTTTAAGACGTTGTATCAGCGATATGAGAAATATGCATATACATAGATTAAATTGAAAAACAAAACACATTTTCTATCTTAGACTCAATTCTCATTAAACACCCAAAAAGTGTAATGGAAAAAAATTTATGCATTTACATACATTTATCTAAAAGTAAAATCTTGAACTATGTACCTAGTTTTGCGTTTATGATAATAAAACAAAAAAATCACTATTCACGTACCCACCTTCATTACGGATCTGAAAAATCTTATAGTGTATCTACCAACATAAACTAATAACATAAATTTCCATTTAGACACTAAAAACCCAAGGATTTGCCTGAATGATTTTTCTAGACACCACCTTTTTAATAAAAAAAATGTACGTTATATTTAAGCACATTTTTTTAGTACCTAAAATGTTTATACTAAAATAAACAAGGTAAGTAATAATACTAAATGTACCTACAAACTAATTTCAAGAAAAAATTCCATTATAAATCTCATCAATTTTTTTAATGTTGATTTATCCAGAAAAGTAAAAAACGGTTTATTTATTTCTATTTAAAGTTAAGTAAATGCTCTAGCAAGTTAAAAATCGTTTGCGTAAGGCTTAAAAGGTAGTTCTTGTACAAATAATAATATCCTTCCTCTACTTCCTTGTTAAGAAAAGCAATCAATTTTTATTTCTCATGAACTGTTCAATATCCCCGATTAATTAACTTCTCGTTCTACTCCACCGTTTCTTGTCTTTTTCTTTTTATTCTTTCCTATGGCGGAAAGGTTACGTAACATAGAACTAAAGTGAATTTTCACTATTCAGAACTTGGTATCATGAAATTAAATTTCCGATGCTGGAACATAATAACAGCGATATTACAGATTTTGGTTTCACGCATAACACGCTCAATAGTTAGTAAAATTCAACGTGGTACAACAGTATAGTTAATTTAATCTTCAAAGATTTTTTAGACTAAATATGTGTTCGGAAATTTTCTAAAGGTGGCAGCTCAAATCCTTGTGCTATAGAATAAAGTTGAGTGTTTTAATATTTAGTGGTGTTATTATACTTATTCAATTAGTTTTACCCAATTGTTATGTATGTAAGTATTTTTGACTAGCTGACGTGTACCCAGCTTTGTTTGTGGTTGTGAATGGTTTGGAGTAAGGTTTTGAGGTTGTGCATTTTTGTGCACTGGAAAACTGTGTGCATTTTTAAGGTGGATATAATATTATTGAAAAGAATTATAAACTTTACGGCCATCCTCGTCTTTTGCCACCATTCATCACCATGTCATACATTCTCAGAGTATTTGATTAATTTCATCATGCCATGTCTTCCTCGGGAGTCACAGAGTTTTTCTATTCCGATTCCGTACCTCACTCCAGTGCATAGATAATGTGTCTTTCAGTCTTTATCAATGGTACCCAAATTTTTCTACTGTTAAAACCACCGAAACGAAATTCTATCCAGTGTGGAACTTTTCTGTGTAGGATCGGAATGTTCGTTCATAAATAATTGCCAAACTTGCATCTATGAAGAATTGAAATCTTTAATAGCCCATATATTATAATTTAAAACACAAATAAAAAAAAAAGTAGCACACGTTCATAGTAAATATTTGCCTTCCTTTCGATTTAAATAATAATTTTTCGGTTTGGTTGGGTATTTTGGCCTCAAATCCAAATTTAAGTTATGTACGAAAAAGGCCGCCCAGCATTTTTGACAAATCACCATAACTGTTACGGTCACGCCACCTCCTACGGTCGACTTTCCCGTAGCAGGACTAGAAAATCGATCTTCCAGAGGGTTTATTTTTATTATTTCTGATGAACGTATTACTAAAATCTCCGTCTTTTGTCGCATTAAGTTGGTTTTTCCCATTTCCCTGATTGGCTCGTCTATTAATTTGAATGTCTATGAGTGAAATAGTTTTTAAAATACGTACAAAATATGTTTTTCCAGCCCAGTTTTTAAATATTGTTACTGCTAATAAAGAATGCGAAACATTCTGTTTTCAAAAGTTTTTGTTCGCTTTTTTTCGTTCCGACTCCGAGTTGATTAAGTTGGTACCTCATTCGGTTATACCGCCAATTTCCTCGCTAGCTTTATCTGCGCTCTATAAAAATGCCGTAGGTCGCTAAACAGGGGCGGTTTATCGGATATATTTTGATTATCAAATGAGAAAACTTAAGGGTTTCGTATTTAAACCAGTATTTTCCTTATAAATAAAAACAAATAAATAAGAAATAAAATCTCACTTGTTGCTTTTTTTATGGTGCTGAAGTTTACTATCGTCAAACAAGAAGACACTTCATTTCCAAAAAGTGTTCTGGTTTGTTCCAATAAAAATGGTATTATACTAAATTAGCCATGGGAATTATTCCTCCATTGGTAATTTTGAAATATATGGGTGAAATTCATTGCAACTAAAACATTTAAACCTAGAAAGTCGGCTGCAAAAGCGGAAATTAAATTAAAAGGTTTTGAAAAACCGTTAAAATGTAGCAATCCGGACCTTCGTCTTGCCGGCGAATTCACTATTTATTTTTCATTTACTGCCGCTGAATCTGCAAAAAGCGGATTAAAATTATCGATACTGCACAGACTGCTATGCACGTCCCGACACACCCCCTCTCTCTCCCTCGCGCAGACCGGATGCCGGAAGCTAATCGTGTTTTCATTTGATAATTCAAATGCGATTTCAATAATAAACCTCGCGCGTACAACTCTCACAATCCGGAGGAATTGGAATTGGTATGAGAGGTTTTTAACCGCACACAAAGCTTTAAGCTCAGAGTGGAAAAAAATTCGAGCGTGCTCTAATGCTACACAATTATTTATAAGGGAAATGGTAAATTTAAAGGCTTTGTATCATATATTACTGCATAGAATAAAGATGAATACTAATAGTGCCATCTGTACAGATTTGAACCGAAACAAATGTGCTACTGACTGAGTACCTTTTGCTTCTGGACCATTTAGAACGCGTCTCTCTTGCACTTGCCTGAAATCGTATCCAGTTTAAATTACGTAATCATGGTGAAACCCAAATTGTATGGAAATATAGGCCCAAATCGGGTTTATATTTGGATCACTAAATTCGCCCACATGGCATTTTGTGTGTAATTATTTATTCTATGTATGACTGCTTCTGAATTGACAAGGTTTTTGCGTAGTATCTTTAAAATTTATTATTACTAGTCATGCCACCAAATTTTAAAATCAAGTTATTATGTTAACCGCATTTAAATACTAAGAAATAGGGTTTACGAGAAGTCTTTGCCCTCGTGTGTATTATTACGTCTCAAATCCAAATTACAATCGCAAACATTTTAAGTGTACTAATTCCAAGTTGTAGTCCGAGTCACCGCATGAGTGGGAATTTCGTTTAGTCTTTTACACTCAGGGTGGATCGCCATTGTATGGATTTTTTTTTTATAAATTAGTTTTCGCGGGGTGCGGAATAGATGCTCTAGGTACATTAATTAAGCATACAAAATATCAATTTAAAACTTTGATAACAAGTACTGCCCCAAAGCAGTTGAAATATTTAAGATCTGGTAAAAAATTGTCTCTTTATAAAACAGTTTTGTGTCAATAATAATACTTTTAATTTAACTTTTACATTTCATAATGAATAAAAATTGCCACGCCTTAAATAATAATATTTTAAAAAAGTGAAAACATTTATTTTCCCGCGAAAATTTGACAAATTGCTGAGTTCACTTTCGCGCCTCGCTCGCGCACCGCGCATCCCAGCGCGCAGTTTTTGAGCATTTGAGTAATTACAGTTTAGAATTATTATTTGGAGTTCAAGTTAAACAAAATAACAATGAGTTTACGCAGCGGTGACAAAAACTGTCCTTTGTTTGGTTGTGGTGCGGAATTACCACTAGTGTGTTACCAAGTTATGAAGACATGATATACAAGTGAAATTGTTGCTACTAAAATAGAAAATATTTGGAAACGAGCGTCTCTACCGATCGTGAAACATCGCACAATTTTGGCGCGAATAAAGGACTAGCATGAAAAATATCGGGCAATACAAAGGTAGAAAGCATAGTGAGAGTTACCTTAAAAATCTGGATGAATTCAAAAGACGCAGCCAGACGTTATTTGATATCGCTGCTTGCAAATGTACTTCGTGCGAAAATTTTTTTTGTGCGCAAGATCGAAAAGTACCTATTAAAGAAAGACATTTTTTGATAGATCAAAGAGGCGACAGAAAAATGCGGATTGGTTCTTTAGATAGAAAAACTACTAAGCAAAATGAAAGCAATATGTTAAGAAAATTAAAGCGCAAACTATATCAAGAAACACAACAAACACCTTTAGATCAACCGTCCACATCTCGCAGTACAGTTTCATGTTTTACTAACGTTGATCTTCCAACTGACCAACAATTCTTTGCTTCATCTACTTCTTCTTCTTATGTAATAAATCCAACAGACAGTGGACTATCTGTTGTATCCAGAACATTGGATCGATACAGTATTTCTGATCGGGCAGGTGCTGCCATCGTCTGCGCTACATTGCAAGATATTGGATTAGTGACAACAGATAATCTAACAAACGTGAACGATCGTAATAAGATTCGAGGTGCTCGTGCCAAAACTAGGACCACACTGACTGCCATCAGCCCTATTTTGATTCGTGCACTTGCATATCGTTTGACGGTCGTAAGGATAAAACATTAATCATGGAGGATGGATGCAGCAAAGTTGTGATAGAAGAACATATCAGTCTTTTGAAAGAACCTGGCTCACAATACATTGGCCACATAGGCGTTAAGTTCGGTGATGCTAAAACAATAGCTCACAAATTGTTTGCATATTTTGTGGCAAAATCCATTGATTTAGCGTGCATCGTGGCTATCGGATGTGACGGAACAGCAGTTAATACTGGAACTAGCATTATTCGAATTCTTGAAGGAAAGCTCCATGTATACTTCAGTGGTTGGTCTGTCAGTTACATGCTAACGAGTTGAGTTTGAGATACCTTTTCGAATACCTTGATGGAACGACAACAGGTCCTAGAAGCTTTAACAGCCAACTAGGAAAGTTACTCAAGAACTGTGAACATCTTCCTGTGATAGAATTTCAAGCAATAGAACTCAACTTACCGGACATTACAAAATCCCGTGATGACTTAGCACAGACCAGCTTAATTTATTGGAAATGTGCCGAGCAATCGCCGAAAGACAATGTATCGAAAGCTTAGCGAAAAAAAACCGGGTAAAATCTGTCATTCACGTTGGTTAACAACAGCCAATACTATTCTCCGACTTTACATTTCAACCAAGAATCGGATAGAAAATCAGGTGATATTGACTAAATTTATGCTAAGAGTGTATGCTCCGATGTGGTTTAAAATAAAAACACAACCTTCGTGTGTTTACGGGGCGAGACACCTCCACAAAACCATAAAATTGTCTCCTTACCTTCCAGAGCATTTGAAAAAGGTGGTAGATCCCGTAATTCAACGCGACGGGTATTTTGGCCACCGGAAAAATATACTTATTAGAGTAGTCTCCAATAAGAGTATTTAAGCTACCTACTTTTAATTTCAACTCAGCAGACTATATTTACTTGATCTACTGAGAAAAACCATCAGAACCACCTCTTTCAAAACTGATATCTAGCGAAACAATAATTGATGCCATTGCAGACCACGAAATTATCGAATTCAACATTTTGTATAAGTTCCGATTTATGCCCTGTCACACGCAAGCCACGGAAAGATGCATCAAAGTGGTAACGGCATCATGCTCTGCTGTTTGCGGTCCTGAAAGACGTGAAGGGTGGATACAAACAAGCTAGAATCTTGTCGTATAATGCCAGTGTTCAATTCGAAGAAGGACTATAAAACACAATAAGATTTATGAATTTTTACTTTATTTTTTTAAATTGTTTGTGATTTTTTGTGTAGCAATTGTACTTTTATTGTTTCTTGATTAGTAAATTATATATTATTAGTAAATTATATATTATTAATAAACATCAACATATTTTATTGTGAAAATAAAGTGTGAGTCGGCAGCGAGAACTGAGATATACGTAACTTGGTAGGCGACACATTACTTCAATTAAATTATTTAAAAAAAACGTAGAGTCTCTTGCGTAAATTATAATTATGTAAAAACGACGTATTTAAAATGTTTTTTACGACCTATGACATTAAAATAATTGTGATTTATTTGGGGTACTATGCCGTGTTGCGCTTCCTCATACTTTAGCTAACGTTTCGGACAGCATTAGTGTTCATAATCAGGGCAGATTTATTTATTTATTGGCCAATTTGTATGGCGCCGCTTTTGTGAGATATTCCCTCAGGGGCGCTGTAAGTTATGTGCTCACATTTGCCTTGATGATGTATACTGTATGTAACTGTACGAAACGTAGGATAAAGAAGGAGGAAACGCAACATGGCATGATAAATAAATCACTACAATAAGTTTGGCCGTGAAAATCTCAAATCCTATATAATTATATTCTGCCAAATTATATCATGTTGCTAATATCTAAAAAACTAACATTATTATGGAAAAAAAGATCAAAATAGAATTAAAGGGTAAAAGAATTTTTTTCAACCTTTTTAAAATTTTAGATTGAACTCTCAATGAGATAGGCCACGTACCGCCACTGATTATAATTACTTGTACAAGTCATTAACGATTAGAAAAATGAAAATTTTATTTTGTGAACAAATTCGATAAATTACATTTTTCAACCTTTCCTGTGCAAATTTTGTTTCGCTAGGGATAAAAATTCCACCATTAAGTCGGATGTCATAAAAATGTTTTAAACCGGCATTCAAAAACCTGCAGGAGGTTCCGCGCGTATTTTTGTACACTCAATCTTTTATTTTGTTCATTCCATTTGTAATTCGAAATAAAAATGCTCGAGCAAAGGGCGGGACTACGAGAAAAGAGCCGATCGCAATTAGGCCTCCAAGCGTCGCGACGTTCAGGAGGGAGAAACGTATTTTTATTTCGCGTCGGTGAAAAATGTCGCGCCGGGCCATTAACTTGATGAGTTTATTTCTACCTTACACCCCGCGCCGCTTGTACCGTCCCTAGAACTTTGAGACGAAATTTTACGCGAGAAATTTTGAGAAGCAATCAACTAAGGATCAAATCATTTTGTCATTTACATCTGCAACAATAATTGTTATTGTGAGTTGTAACGTTGAATTCGTATTGTGTTATTGCTGTCATAAAATAAACCGCAATTAATTATATTGATAAAGGCGCAGAGTTTTTTATACGGTTATTTTTTCACTTTCAAGAAATTAACGAAAGCGTTTCTAAATAATTACTATGGTTGGTAAAATAGCATTTTGTACTTGCATTTTTAACTACTCCTTCTCACAAACGTTTTAACCCTGTGATGGTCAATGGAAAAAATATTGATTCTCATACTATATTGGATAGTATAACTATTAAAGTTATATAAAGCTATATTTATTTATCAACGCCCTACTGGGTTTTTACATAAAGATCACAACATAAATTTAAAACCACAGTATAAAACATAAAATACAGTAAACTTAAGTAAAGTTATTTTCACAGTTGACTTTAAAAGAAACTCTTTAAATTTATATACTTAAATTATAAAAGATATTATGTATATTTAATTAAGTATATTATGCTTAAATTATGATTACCTACTCGTTATTTACATGATCCGAAAATTGCTGAACTGATTTGGATTTGAACGGTTCTAGAATGAGAACAAAAATATCAGCGACTTTCATAAACTCATTGTTCAGCCTATGTACCCTCTCGATATCTCGATATTCAAATAAACCTAATTTTTTGTCGTTTACTACCTCTTAATGGACTGATTATATATTATTATGTGATAAACTAATGTTTAAGAGATAAGGTTATTTTTGGCATGGCACAAAAGATTACATATTATTTTTAGGCAATAATTATTAGCCTGCTAAATTTGATATTAAGATATAAATATTCTGAAAAAAAATGCATGCCGCCGACGGGAATTGAACCCGCCAATTGTTCTCCGTCAGTTTAATCAAAACGCGCCAAATTATTCAATATGTACTGAAATTTTTCATTCAACGATAAATGACGTAAAATAATATTGTCCCAATGGTTGAGTGGTAAAAGACGTTGTCCCGGTAAGACAACTAGGTTAGATTCCCAGTTGAGACCGTTATTTTGTTCTGTTTCATGTTTCGTTTAGATTTATTTGTATTGTCCTTTTCTTAAATGATTATATATTAATAGTGATATGAATAAGTCTGTGATCTTCATTAAAATTTTTGTTATTTGTTTTTGGGGTGTTATGCCGTGTTGCGCTAACTCCTTCTTTAGCCAACGTTTCGGACAGCATTGCAGTGTCCATCATCAGGGCAGATGTGTTATTTGAGGTTGTGTTAAAAATGTGAGCTTATGTATGAGGTTGTGATACCGTGTTGCCAGCTCCAACCCTCTGAGCTAACATTAACGTATCATTTTTTAATTTAAAGTGGTTTTCTTCGTTTAGCCACTTTAAATTAAAAAATGATACGTTAATGTTAGCTCAGAGGGTTGGAGCTGGCAACACGGTATCACAACCTCATACATAAGTTCACATTTTTAACACAACCTCAAATAACACATCTGCCCTGATGATGGACACTGCAATGCTGTCCGAAACGTTGGCTAAAGAAGGAGTTAGCGCAACACGGCATAACACCCCAAAAACAAATAACAAAAATACTTTTGGCCGTGAAAATCTTAATTCATTAAAATTATTGTTATATTTTCGTTCTCAAAATAACCGAAAACTTTTTATAATGTATGTTTTTGTGGTTAATTCGTAGAACTCCATTTAATTTTTAAAAAATTTAATTAAAATCAAATTTAATAATATAATTATTAAGTTCTGCAAAAAAAAAGGTAGGGGAGCACCTGGCTGTTCAAATCTGGTTACCAAACACGGCAAAAGCCATTTCAAGCACGTTTCGAATCTGAATGAGTATCTTCCACTCTTATCCATTGTTGTTACCTATCATCATTGCATCATACAGTGTGCAGTGTACGTGTCTACAAATGCCCGTTGCAGGATTACACCATAGAGTAAAAAAAAAAAAACAAATTAAATAAATAGTGTACAATGACATAGGTAGGTACATAGTATAAAAAAGGTTTTTTTGTCCATTGAACACCCGGTAAATTGTCATAGAAGTTTATCAACAGGTCAATTTCACAATAATTATTATAATGCTAAAGCACACATATAACGAGTAACCACAATACAGAATATAGAAATAGAAGAATATCATTACAAGTGACTACAATTCAAAGACATAAAACACACAGAAAGATATATATAATACAGCCAACATACTCGTAGACATACACACACACAAATTCACACAACACACTTGTAGACATACAAACACTTAAAGGCACACAACATACTCGTAGATATACACACACTCAAAGGCACACAACATATTCATAGACATACATAAACTCAAAGGCACGCAACATAATCAAACGCACTAATAGGCGTATTTTTACAAAAGATTACATGCATAAAGTCAATGAATCCTAATGTGTGGGTGCTTATAAACAATATCTTTTTTTTTAAATCTTACTGTATTAACCATTTTTTATAATTTAAAACATTCAAATACACCATTCCATAAAGATTTTTGTTTCTACTGTAATATTTTTCAAAAACATAATTAGTTTTTAAGGTAACACTAATTAGAATGAACTATTACAAAAATACAAAAAAAATTAAAAGAAATTTTTGTTTAGGTTCCCACCATCTTACAGTTATTATTTCTAAGTAGGTTGCGAGAAAGGAATTAGGCTATCCTAACTTCAATCGAAATTTTCACCTGTATTCTTTCCTTTCTTGAACTATTTCCCACTCCTAACGTAATTACCTAAAAGTACGGTTTACCCTATTTTTGAAGGTTTTTATCGGAACCTTTTAGTTTGGACGCAAAAAGAAGTGAAAAATACATTGAGGTTTTTATTTTTACTTTCAGAATTTTCATCATGCTTTTAATTCCGTTTATTATATACCTTCGCCATAAAATGCTCTAATAAAATTATTTCGGCAAGATAATGTAAAATGGATTAACACGGTGTCATAAAGATAACGGAAGTAAAATAACTTTCAGGGCTTACTTAAATTACTCAATATTTGAAGGGACCTTGATATGTTTCTCTAAAGAAAATGGCGCTGTAAAAATCATCAAATAATTATTAAGGTAAATAAAATCAAAAGGTTACTTGAACATAACACGTCATCACAATAATATTGTTGTCATGCACGAATGTACTTGTTTGTACGTGAAATAAATTAGACGAGTTTTGTGCTAGATAAAGACGTAACGTAACGTATCGTTTCTGTCAGGACATCCACCTAATTCTCCGTAGGGCCCCAAATTGGAGGGGGGCTAGGAGCCAAAACGATACACGTTGAAGACACAGGAAAAAATATTTCACATTTTTGAAAATGTTGCTTGTGCAGTGATTAAACTCGCGACGCCTATGTAGAAATCCAACTCATTTGTCCACTCAGCTACTAGCTTTTTAAACTGATGTGTTTTAAACAATACTAACAACCTAGAAAAAAATTCGCTCTGTATTTAATTCACATTTCACTTGCTTCTCCTACAACACTTCTGTACCTCTACAGACTTCGAGGCATTGACTAAATAATACATCAATGCTTCGGGGACATCATGTAAAAAGAATTCCCTCGTCTTTGAAAAATTATCTACTCCTCTTGATCTCTTCAACCACCTACTCTAGTTATCTATTTTTTAAGCCATAATTTAAATTAATAGCGGTATTTTTAATTTTTAACTTAAAAAAATTAAATATACTTTTTATAAAGTTTTCTATTTTCTTGTGGGTTTAAGGGTTTCAAAATGTCCCCCCAAATTCCGGGTATTTTTGCCTAAAGCCCAAGATAAAGTATGCATGAAAAAGGCCGCAGTACCGTTTGTTTGTTGTTGTTGAGTGTTTTTTGTGTAAAAATCTAAATTAACTAGGGTCACAAACACTCACAAACAGACATACAACTATTCTGAGAAAAACAAAAAATATGTGCAAAAAGAGATAGTTCAATATCAACAACAAAAAAATAATATACGTACCTACCTAAAACAACCATTTAAAAATTTTATGCAACAAAACTTTGCTGAATAGGAAAAATTTGAGGTTGTATGATAGACTAATCATGTAGTAAGTCTAACGACGGGTTGTTCCTCAGAATTTGACCAATTAATCAAATTTATTGGATTTTCAATTTCTGTGAGGTTCTATTCAAGTTCTGTTATTATATCATTATTGGCCAGTTGCTTCACAAAATCGAAATAATAACAGAACTAGAATAAAACTTTGACAGAACTTTAAAACAGAAAATCAACTTTGAAAATTTATCGATTGTTCAAATAACCTTTTAAATATCTAGAACAGAACATAGTAATTTTTAAAAATATTCCTGGTTTTCACCCTTTAAGGGTGTTTTAGGCCATAAATTCATATATTGGAGAGGGGAAGGTAAAATTATATATTATTTGTGTTCAAATGAAAAAATTTCATAATTTTGTGGAGTATCGGAGTCAAGTTCAGACTTAAGACAAAATATGAGATATTAAACGTAGGGAAGCCGATTTTTTTATAAGGCTGATAAAAGAGAGGGTGTTCGTGTAGAGAAGGATAACCAAAAAATATGTGATTTATAGCTGCTACTTCCAGATCACAAAAAATACAATCTGAGGAGTCAAGCACCTGAATTTTTAAAAGATGAGAAGGAACGGAACAGTGTTCAATTTTCATTGGAATAAGTAAGGAAATTTCTTTCAGAAAAATGAGAGAGTCGTTGAAACCGCGGCTTTGATGGGATAATACTTTGTATTGAGGTAAAGCAGGCTCCCTTAGATTGACTAGCAATGTGCCAATACTCTGCCCAGATATTGTGGAATCTATCGTTGATCATGGAAATAAATGTCAGATAGGGGAATGTTGTGTATGAAGGTAAAAATAGGGTTGGATGCTCCTAGTTTTGCCGAGAAATCTGCAATATTGTAACTTAACATGTCCAGGAATCTAAATCAGAGTATTTTCAAAGCTTTAAATGGAGGCTATCGGAACTTAAATAAGGCGTACAAAGTGAACAACAGGATAAAGAGGAGGACTGGATCTAAGTTTTTGGAGGGAACTGAGAGAGTCAGAGAGATCAAGGGAATGTTCAAAATTATTTTAGATTATAGATTTGAGAGATTCGATTATTGTATTGCAAAATAATGTAATGTGTAAGTGTATTGAAAAAAACGAAACTAGTTTGAATTGAGAAAAATATTCTGTCTTTTGAATCATTGTGGTAAACGTTAATACCTATACCACAGCTAGGACAATCTGGAGATTTGGATCATCTCAAATAAAAGAGAAGAGTTGTGTCATTTAGACGAAAGAATGTATTTGAACATATTATTGGCAGTACGGACCAGGAGATAGGAATAACTTTTAAGGATACCAATCCCTTCTAAAATTGTTTTGAATAGGGTGACGTAACTATATTTTAATTTGTGTAAAGGAATAGTATAATTTTGGAAAATTTGAAGATCTGAGATATACTGAAAACTATTACATATGACAGGAAGAGGTTTAGGTAGAGGTCGGACTGTAGAACATGAATATGGTGAGTCGTTTAACAATGAGACTCTGGGGATGATAACCTGACATCTAGAATTTAAACATTTAATTAAAAAATTGTCTGCAAAAGTGGACGTCATAAATAAAGAATAGAATCAGAAAATTCTACTTGAAGGCAGTTAATGGGCTACGATTGCATAGTTCCACTTAATATTTAATTATTCATAAAATAACTACATAAATTATTTTATGAATAATTAATACAAAGACAGGCGATCTTTCCGTCTACCACGCGTGTTTCATAATAACATTAAAATTGCCAGATAGACTTGCTTGGCGCGAAACAGCTATTCGAGTGATAACAATAAATGAATTTGTTTTGCTTTAAATAAAGAATTTTTTTTCTCAAAGCCCAAGATATTAAACAATGTGTACAAATTAAAGTTCTATGTATTAAACCAATTCTTTTTAATTTTAGGTGTCCAGAGCTCAACGCCTGCATATCAGCCACGCTCTGGTGTGACGGGGTCAACCACTGTCCTTCAGGCTTCGATGAAGAAGACTCCAACTGTGCCTTCCAGTTTGGCATTCCCTTCCTCTACATCCTGATCGGGGCAGGAGCCCTCTGTCTCCTTATCACCCCCATCATTTTCACCATGTGCATCCGCTTCTGCCAACACAAACACAGAGAGAAGAAAAAGATCAAAGCTCAGATGGAAGCAAACTCGAGCGCAAATAATCACTTACACGTTAATCACATGCATTCCAATGGAACAGGCATTGCGAGGTATCCAATACCTACACCTGACACGTACGTAGCTAATGAACCCAACTATGGCACCACGCAGAAGTACGCCACCATAGACAAGTACAGCATGGGGTCCAAGTATTCAACAGCTGAGAGGTACGGGTTGAATGACGCCAGATATAATGTGGTGGACAGTCGATATGATCCCCTCTCCGATGAGCGCTATATGAAAGACACGACGGACCTGAGATACGGCGGAACTCTCGGCAGATACGGCAGCCACCACAATAACACGGGATCAAGATACGGAAGCTCCAAGGGAGTGTACGTCCCGTCAACGGAGGATATGTACATAGAAGGCAAAGATAGCTTTTGTTGACAAGAGCTTGAACTAGTGGAAACCACAGTCTAACGCAGCTCGGCGGTACTAATTATTATTACGAACCGTGATTTATTAAGTTACGTTGTTACGTTGGCACGTCGTTCGTCGTAATTATAATAATTACTCATAAGTGCGCGGTTTCCACATTTACGACTAATGATAAACCAAAAAAAAATCGACTGATTTTTATATTAAGGATAAGATACTTTTAACATTTTAGTAAAATTGTTTTTTATTGCAGTAATAATATAATGATCATTTTATTAAATGTGTGAAATTCGGGATGATTGGCAATATTTGGTGTAAATTATAGGTAGGTACCTACATAATATGATATAAAACAATTTTAAACATTTGTATGTACAGTAAACTTTTATTAAAAAAGTGAAATGTTTTGAATTTTACCCTAAGTGACATGTACATTTTTGTAATAAATTGCATTAAAAAATAAACGTTAAGACTCTTAAAATGTTGTGAATAGATAATAAAATGCGTATGAAATTTTAATTCAATATATTTAACCAATTGACTTACACGGTGTAGTTTTAAATCGTTTTGTTTTTAATTGTTTGAAATGGATATTTTTTGGAAATCTAGTGTTTATTACGTATTGTATTTAGATACACGAAGTTGATTACTTTTTTAGTGCACTAAAGTCATAAACTTGTTGTTTTATTTGAACATTTTATCATATTAACCCATGTAAATAAAAACATACGAATATGTAATAAAATATACAATCATACTTGTAAGATTTGTCTCATGTATCTAGGAATATAATTTGTTATATTTCTCATTAAATCACAATCCTTGTGATCAAATAACACATTCACATTAATATTTATAAATTTCTCAGTGTAAATAAAAAGTTATTGGAGTTTCTTCATGTTATTTTTATAATTTATAAATAAAACTTATAATTCAATACTACAATAAAATATGATGTATTATATTAATTCAAACGTATTCTTATGGAATGGGGAATTTGAAAATGATCCGAGCGTCTTATTTCTGTTTTAAAATAAAATAAATTAATAAAAATAGAAGATCTTTTCTTTCTTATCTTTTTTGCCATTTAAACTAAAAGAACTACCACTTCCCCAATTTAAAGGATTATTTAGAAACTGAAGGAATTGGACACCCGAGTAGACGAGTGTTTCTCAGCCCGGGGAACAATTTTAGTTTTTTCGGGGTAAAAATGAGGTTAGGTTATTAATATTTGCAACATTTTTTATCCAACTGATTAACTTTAATGGAAACCCACACTTTTCAAGAAAAAAATGCCAAAACAACGGGTAAAAAGGATAAAGTTTATTCATTTGTTTGTAGGCTTGCATTAAACTCATGGTAAGCTTCACCTTGTACATATATATCCTTCACTTAAAAAATATTTTTGAATCAGAAAAACCTACCTACATTAAATGTCAGAAGATAAAAAAAGTGCTACGCTTCTGGTATATACCTATATTATGTATGTTCAGATATATTGTATGCCTCCTGATTGTTTAGCAGGTCGGTATTTTAAAAATAAATCAAGTATATTCGAAAATTCTCGAAATGATCAGTCTCCAGCCTTTTCAGGCTTCCTTTTTCAATTGTACATTCATTTCAATCAATCAAATATTCCCGGTAATGTGTTGCCGATTTCACCTGTTTCAGTCAATCATGTAGACAAAGAAAGGAAAATTAAATAAAGAAATAATGATAAAAGATCTGTTTCCTTGGAAACCTTTCTCTCCCCTCTCCTCTGAGACTAAAGCCTTCAACCCAAATCAATGTCAAATTCTGGAATCCATTACATTCAATTCTTTTCATTTGTTTTACCTACTATCGTAAGGCGTCCCAGTTGTCCCAGTGTCACGCACAATATCTAGAAACACCAAACTTTAAATTTTAAAGTCATAAAAACTGTGTTCGATTCTACAGTCTTAGTCACTCGAAGTTTTTAATGATTCGTCCACAGCAAGAATCTGCGTAATGCAATTTTTTATGAATTCCACATGAAATCCAACTGGCCATCCAATGTCTGGAGTCAGTGAGACTACGGCATTCTCAATTGGGGTTTATTGTATAACTGAAGGGGGCGGCGAAGGGGAAGGAAGTTGGAAGGTGGAGAAGCAGATATTGCCTTTGTATTTTGTAAGGTAAAATAAATTAACTGAGGAAGTAATAGCCGAGCAGGTTTTTTTCTCAGTAGAGACCGTGATCTATTTGTTTTACCAAAAAGATTATTATTTTGGCGGATGGCGACCACTCACTTCTTGTGGGACGTATCTTGTGTATTTTATTACAAAGATCGAATTATATTTGTTTGGTTTGTGTTTTGCTATATTTTTCAATATTTGGTAATACGCCATTCTAAAAAATGTATCATTATTTATTAAATATTGAAAAGTTTGTAGTATTCGACTCCTATGGAAAACACATTTCTGCGTTGTCTCTGATTTAAAGGCTCTTTTTAAGCTGCGCTTAAATTAAATTCTTTTCTGGAATAGAAAATTATTTGACGGTGTCAGGGTTATTTAACGATCTTTCAATCGTAAAGTCTAGAGCACCTAGTAAAAAGTTTTTTGAGTTTTTATTAAAACTTAAGTTGGATAATGCAAACCTAGCAGGACTGTTTTAGTGTAATGAAAGTATGCTACTCACCCAGAGTAAGTATTCTCCCCTGGATTCCGCCCTGCAGTACCTACATACAATGATCGATGTCAGCGGCAAAACAAAAAAGGTAAAAATATAATTTTCAAAACGAATTAATAAAAAACGCAAGTATTGGGGTACTACTTAAGAACATAATTTTATCTTCACCTAATTCTGCGTATAGGTACACTTGTGGTTCATTCCTTTCCATGATTCGTAGTTCAGATTGCTAGTGTGTAAATACGCAGAATTAAGGAAGGTTCTGCCTTAAAACATACATTTTTAAACGTTAATAAAGAAGAAAGAGCATAATTATGGAAATAAAATGTAGAAAAACGGAAATTGGTACACAGAAAGATGGAAGAAGTTGGGGGATCCCGGGAAGACAAGGCCGACCGGAGTGAATCAATGAATTTCATATTGTATCAACCTAAATAATACTCGTATGTCTATTAACCCATCAGAGACTACTTTGCATCGAAAGGTATGAATGTGTGAATTTCCATTAAGGCGTCGCGAGTTCAATTCTTGCACTAACATGTTCAGCTCATAATGATGGTAGTAGGAAAAATCGAATTGAAGAAATATTGTATGGTTATTTGATCGGTACTCAATTTTCGTAAAACTTTTCAAATAATTTTGATATCGGCGTTTTTTACAACCGCAGTGCTTTCATCAAAGAAATACACCAATATTTCTCACACAAATTTTTTTTTTAATAGCGTAAAATGTGTTTAAAATCTATGAGTCAAAGAATCCTTGCTATAAAAAAATTATGTATACATGTTTGTAGAACAAACTGTACCTCTATTGATTAGGTACTGCACGGGACGTGTTTGCAAGAAAAGACTGTAAATAATAAGAACCGGCACACATCAGCCCTCAACCCGGGTAATGATTTAAGTAAACCACCGTTAGGTGTTCTATCCAAACCATCATAAAAGAAAGACGATTCAAATCAAAATATACATTTTAATTAGATGTATTGTACTGGTATACAGAACGTACAAAGGGGTGTAGCTTATGGGTACTTACTATTTCTTACAGCCTACAAAATTCACATGAAAAAGTTACAAGTATTTCAATACAACTGGGTTTTAATACACAGATAGAAACTGAGACAATCGGAATTCTTTCGGCGATAATTTCAGATTGGAGCACATTGTGCATCATCGCGCCATACATTACAGCAAATGGCGCAGGCAACTGCTGCAGCAGTGGCCAGTTCAATTGGTAGCCTGGAGGAATTGGACAGCCTCTAGGTTGTCAGCATCAGTGGCTAATTCAGTCGGTAGCCAGGAGGGATTGGCCAGCCTCTAGGTTGTCGGCATCAGTGGAACAGGGATTGGCCAGCCTCTAGGTTGTCAGCATCAGTGCTGGTTCAGTCGGTAGCCAGGAAGAATAAGCCAGCTTCTAGGTTGTCAGCATCAATGAAGCAGGGATTTGCCAGCCTCTAGGTGATCAGCGGCAGTGGGCAGTTCAGTCGGTAGCCAGCAGGAATTCAGCGGCGGCATGGTCATTTGATTATAAGGGCCGGCACACGGAGTAATGATGACAGATGCGTCTGGCTCAGCTGATATAGTGTCCGCAGTAAACAGCTCGTTGCACATAGTTTGTAATATTTTAAAATGATTGTGCCGTGCAGCTTTCAGTTGACACTCAGAAATTGTAAGAACAGATCGCGTTGTTACCGGCGTAGTTTTAAAACTTGAATCCCCGAATATTTTGTTTTAGTGCGCTATTTATAATATCTCCCATAAGCGTTTGTGTGACGTCAACTTGTAAAAACATGTTTACGTTTTCAAATGCAGGCATTGTGGTGCGAATAATATTTCGTCCAGCAACAGCTTTTTGGCTTTGTCAATATTTTAATTTCGTTTTAGAAAATAGGGTTATCGAACTGTTTCATGTTCGATCCAGTCGTTTTGCCTCCTGGTAACAGATTAATGCATTTTTAACTGGTAAATGTTATGATTTGGAAAAAAAGGGGTCATAAAACTTGCAGGCGTGCAACTTTAGCCGCAATTGATATTAAATGCAATAAAATCATTTTTCATGTTCGATACATTGTTACTGTTTGGCAGTGAAAGTGTCACATTCAGTTTATATTATTATTATTATTTTATCAATTCAGTCACTTACCAAGGACATTGGAAGATTAATTTCATTTGCAGAAGGCAGGATTTTTTTCATACTTATTTAGTTAGAATAGGTATTGGTGTCATTCAACATTCAAATATGTTAGTACCAGTCTTCGCTGATTATGAATGTCGCTTATTGAGGCGAGTATCCATAAATTTTCTTGTTAAAATTTTTATCCACCCAAAGTATAACGTTTTAAAGATTGTCAGGTCCCCAACTCAGTTCCATCAGTAGAGAGAATGTGAGATTCTCCGAGGAATGAACGTCATAATACCTTCGTTGCTGGTGCATAGCCGGGGAACACACCAAACGCGCGACTATCCTTTGGTATACGGTTAACATTTGCCACATGAAAACTCATTAAAAAATTTTTTTTTAATCAGTTTTTCTTTCCTTCTACACCGTAAGTATCTAAATTTTCTCCTTCCTTTCCTTAAAAAACCTCTACACGACATTTTCAAATACGACATAGGTCCTAAAAGAAAACTTACCCTCAGTAAAGATGAAAAATAAAATACAATTAATAGAACCCTGTTTCATTTATACGCGCTCCAAAATAGTTGATTCGATCTTACACATAAGAGTGCTAAAAAATACCTAGTTTCTCCATTTAGTCATAGCCAATCCGCTCGGTACAACCGCAGAATAAATAAAGCAACAGAGTATTGACTTTATCCCCGGATAGCACTAGATGAAAACAATTATGATAGACAGTCGGGTAATTGTGTTGAATCCTAAAATACCATACTCTGCTAGCCGCTGCGCAAGTCCCGGGCAGATTTTCACAGCGGTGACCGCTTCCGCAATAAATACTCTCTCAGTTACAACCCTCTCGGTAAACGTAACTGAGTAACTGCACTTGTAGGTACCACATTAGCATTGGACTGATTGCAGGGATTGCATATTCCCTTAACTATTTTAATGATTATACACATTTTTATATTTTTTAACGTTTTTTTATGGCTAGAATATCTACGGTTAAGTACAATTAGTATTTAGTTTGTTTGTGATATTTATTACGCCAGAGCAAACAGCTGGTTAGCTTTTGCTGCTTACGCAAGGTTTGCACTTGAGAAGCGAATGATCAGAGAAAGAAGCTTAAGGAAAATAATAATTTACACTTATGTATAGTATGGCGCGAAAGTGAATGGTTGAAGAAGGGGATGCCCGAAAAAGACATGGCACGTCGAAGTAAGACGTATTTTTGAATCGAGTCATGTCAAGAGTATTTATGAGATTATGTATGAATGTGAATAAAGAAAGATTGTGTGCTAAGTCAGACAACGTGGTATTCATCATTTCTGTATGTGGGGAAATGGCGTGATGGTGCCTAGATCTTAGATAGATAAATAAAAATACATATATATTTATGTGATTTAGATATTCAGATAAAATCTCAAAACTGTGCGATTAGTATCAAATTATTCCAATGTAAAAAAACATAGTTATCAATAATATACTCGTAAGCAATTAGTGTTTTCACCAATATTATTTTCACAATAATAGTCATAAAATATCTACAGAATAAATAAATAACAATGGTGTTTGTAGCCCTTTTATGGTGCTAAGGATCTATACTATACTTGTCTGTAGTCGAATCAGCCTATTCATGCTGGGGATTGTATGAATAACTTTTGTTTCTGTTGCTTTGAGTGTGGTTAAACAAACCAGCAAATAGTATTGTTTTAGTGAATTCAGAACAAAGAAAGCTTTCCATTGTTTGGGTGAAAACGAAATACAGGCTGTTTCGATTTTATTGCCAAAGCTCCCATTTTATTGCCAAAATTTAACATGAATTGTTGATGCCATTTTGGGACGCGTGCCGATTGTAAATCAATGTATAATACCTATATGTAGTAATAGTGAAAATCAATACAAAATAATAATGCGAAAAATTTGTGTAAAAAAGTTCTAAAGCTGTTATAAATGTGTAATAATTTATCGATGTTACTTTTTTAATTCTTATTATTACAGCTGAAACACTTTTTACGTGAAAACCGCACAAGATTCCCAACTGCCCGAAATTAGTAGATCTGTGGCATCTCCAATTAGGGTATGCTTTTAGGATGAAGCGGTGCGGATGGGAATGAGACTGGGAAGTATCGTACTTGTTATCGACAAAAGAATTGGTGCGCATGTTAAAAAGCTCCCTTCCACTGCCTTTCCTTCCTGTGCAGAATTTGGCATCTTCCACGAGAAACTTCTTGTCTCTTCTTACTTCAGAATTATTCCACACATTCAGCCCACATTTTCTTCAGCTTGCCTCTGGGTGAACTTTTCTTGGGCATTCACTTGGTCATTATTTGTCAGTGTCCTATCACCTAGAATCCTTTCCATATTGCAAGCCCATCGCAGTATTTGGGACCTACAGAATCTTATGATAGGTTTATGCTCAATTAGTTTTTCCAGTTCAGAAAACAAAAGATTCGAAAAAAACACGACGAAAGAAATAAAACAACCGAACGATCATTTTGGCTCAGCTTTGCAATTTCTCTCGCCTCAAAGTCCCCGAGACTGAGCTATTTTGTTTAGCTGAAAACGTGAAATGAACAATTTGCGCATAATACTTCCGAACACGTGTAAATCACGCCACTAGCGTCACCATCACGCGATGTGCCAGAACTGGCATTAAAACACTTTTTAAAATGACGTAATTTACCACTTTATCGCCAATTTGAAGGCAAGTAGACTCGCCTAGCCCTTCAAGTGTTGTTGCTGTAGCACGCATGCTTCTCTGTCTTATTTTATTTTATTTCTTACATGCCTACTTATCGTGTAAAAAAAAAATATTCTTGAGCGTTTTGACTGAATACTTAAGCCGATAAACACGAGAGGTTTATTGGAAACGACTATGAAAATCGAACAAGTACTTGATTACTAATTTTATGTACCTACCTATGAAAACTTATAACATATTGTGGCCGTGTAATAAAAAACCGTACTGTACAATAACTTGCTTTCAAATTGTAGAAAATTGTCTATTCTGTAATTTCATATGTTTTAACGAGAATGTAACTAAACATTCTCCGAATGGTAGGCATCGGAGATGGAAGGCCACCGTGAGAAAAATATATGGCATCTTAAAAACAGTTTGTAATTTAAAATAATAATATTTCACTTCGAAAAAAGAGAAGCATCAATCAAAAAAAATCATCTTTTCCGTAACCTTCGGTATTCTGTATCGGATATAACATGGATCTCTATCAAATGTCCCTTATTTTTTCTGATTCGTGGTGGCTGTCACCTATCCAAATTAGGCAATTATTTTAAGTGTCAAACCCAAATAATATTATTACATCAGTATTATAATGATATGAACAATTTGACATCCGGCAATCCCGTTAATATTCTTCGTTCGCTTAAAAATTGGCTCCTAGCTAGACTAATTTGATGTAATTGCTGAGAAACTGAGCGTTTATTATTTTTATTTTTCCTTGTAGATGTAGGTACGTTACCCGCCTCAATAGACAATGTATATTCTCAGACAGGTGTATCTCGTATGTTATTCACATACATACATCCGTGAATTGTGTGTCTGAGTTCCTCCTAGAGATGGGGAATTTTTACGTTTATTCAAAGCGTTTTGCAAAGGTAAAGTTTCCAGAACCGCGTGGGTATCTAACTAACATTCATTTTGTGACTGAGTTATTGCTTTAATATATTCTAACTACCGTAATAATAAACCAGTCTGAGAATGCCGAATGGCACGGATATATTAAGTCACCATACGAGCTTGCCTCTTGCTACTTGGGAACAATGGATGCAATCATACTTTCAAAGAGTGGTTAGATCGAATACAGTAAATTGCATGCATTATAACAGCGCAACATCGTCCTGCCGTGACGTTTTTAGTTGAACCATCAAAGAAAAATATAAGAGGGGACTTTCTAAAAAATCTGTTTGTCTTCTTGGTGCAAAAAGTTTTAAATCGGATGTTTTTACTTATTTCCTGTAATCACCGAAAATAAATTTACGAGCTAAAAACCTGACACACATCAAGTTTAATTTTTTTTCAATTTTTATTATTGCAGCAGTTTATAAATTGAGAAAATATTTTTTTCTTCCTTTTATCCATTAAATTTATTAGTCATACATAAATATACTCGAATAAGTAACACGAGTATAATCAAAAAAACATTGTTTCACATTCAACAACTAAACCATATGTGGTTTACTCTTAAAAGGGCATATGTAAGTTTTTCAAATTTCACGAGACCTTTGTAAATTTTTGAATAATTTGCTCTTTCTAACAAGATTTAATTTTGGGGACAATGATTTTGTCCCTCGAAAATTGAATAATCCTTTCTCAAAATGAAAAGGTTCTTTTAAAATTTGGAAGAAAACACAATTTTGAGGCGAAATATCAAAAAAATGTTTCTACTGACAAACTAATATTTGTTTTTTTAGAATCAAGCCACAGATATATTCTTTTGATAGAAGGTTGATAGCCAAAGATAATAATTATCTCACAAACTGTTAAAACTGTATCTCTTAAAGTATTCAAAGTTAATGGACATCTCGTGTGTACCGGCATAACTAACATAATGAAGTTTCTTGCAGTGGTGTTTTGAAGAATGAACTAGTTAAAGTTAACGTCTTATTTTAACTGTCTGTGGAATGAATAAATATAAGAACCAAGAAACATTCGAATTCGTATGATGTTTTGAGCACAGACATGAAAATCGAGCCATGAAAATGATATTCTGTCTGTGGAATGAATAAATATAAGAACCAAGAAACATTCGAATTCGTATGATGTTTTGAGCACAGACATGAAAATCGAGCCATGAAAATGATATTCTGTCTGTGGAATGAATAAATATAAGAACCAAGAAACATTCGAATTCGTATGATGTTTTGAGCACAGACATGAAAATCGAGCCATGAAAATGATATTCTGTCTGTGGAATGAATAAATATAAGAACCAAGAAACATTCGAATTCGTATGATGTTTTGAGCACAGACATGAAAATCGAGCCATGAAAATGATATTTCATTGTGTCTCAGTTCTGTGCACTGGCATTATCCCACATATTTTAAAAAGTGCAATTCTCAATATCTACAAACAAAATTACATAGATGGTGTTCTGGCTATAATACAAATATGTAATATGGTTTATCAGATCTTTAAAAACCTTTATAGATTGCCCTTAAATATTAAGTGCTATAAATATCTTTTCCTGTTAGATTTCATCATATTTTCCACAGCACAAACTATTCAATATATTCATGTAACTCACGACAAGCGTGTTTTCCCGAAATGCTGAAAAAATTACTGAAAAATTTCATCTTCCTAAAATAAAAATCACAAGAACTCTGGCTTAAAAAATTGCAATATTGGGAAAGAAATCACTGCACGCCGTTGGTAACAACTTACAATAATGTTGTTATAATTGGAACGCATTAAAACGAACGCTAATAAAACTTTACATTTGTAAGAAAAAACAAAAATAACCTATCTGCTAAATTCTATATCAATGTAAATTTTATATCACTTTTTGCCACCTTCATACAAAGAATGAATTTTATGTATATACTCGCACTCAATTTTCTAACCGCGGCGCAAGTCTAATGTAGCGGGGTTGGTTGTGGAACTGACTGTGCCAAACAGTGTGCAGGGTTGTTACTGTAATTTAAAAGAATGCTTCGTTTATTCACCCGCCAAATACTGGTAGAGCCCGCTGCATCCAATCAAATCAAGTTTATGACATTTATTAATGAATTTGCATACGTGTTACGTGTGCAAACGAATCGTGTACTGGTTAGGTAGTTAGTCAATGGAATATATATTTTAACATTATGGAATGAGTAGGCTATCTAGTATTTCCAATTATTTTAAAAAACGTGGCAAGCCAGGACAAATAACCGTAGTACATTGAGAATAAATTAATAAAACTTTAGGCATTACCTAATAATAATACAATTATTTTAAGAGGTACAGCTGTGCGACCGTATTTACTACCCAACTTAAACTTGAGTCTGAGGCCAAAATACCCAACCAAACAGAATAATTCTTTTTTTTAATCTGAAGGTATTGCAAGTATTCAGTACAAATAAATGCTATTTTATTGATGCATGTTGTCACGTCTGATGAGCATGGACCCTTGTCAATCACCAGGGCTATGATGGGGCTAAGGCAAGCAGACATAATGTGTAAAAGCATTGAAGAACCTTGATCATGTTGTCACGTCTGAAGGTGTTTGAGAGTTCGCCAGCGGTGAGCAGATTGCGCCGGGTAGAGATTCGTGGGATGGAGTGCGAAAGAGTGCGCGAGGCCATCCTCAATCAATCAGCATCGATTAAACATGTTATGATTTGCACAAACTGCACAGTTATGTATATCCACACGTTGCCGGAAATCGGATCACGCAGCGTCAGCGTGTTAGCACACCAATACATACACGTACATCGGGGACATCGCCGCCTGATACGGAACGCGCGGGCTTACAAGTACCTACAACCAATCAAATGGCTAGATGACAAAAGCGTGCCCTTATAAGGACATCGGACGACGCGCCAAAAATAGATCAGGAGGGGACGAGTTCGCTCCCGGCGGGACCCGAAATCAGTTCACCGCCGACCCCGTTGAGTTCAACATGCTGTATTAGTTCCGGGTTAACAATTGCCGCCAAATTGGTGTCGCCGTAAATATGGACCGGCCTGATTTGTTTCACCATGTGTGCCGCCTCTCTGGTTCCAGCTTTCCACTTCAAGAGGATCCCCAGAACCACAGCCCTCTGATATTGTAGAGCTGTGTCCTGTCTCCTTCTGCCGATGTCGCCCACCAGCGCCCTACGTTATAGAGCTGGGTCATGTCTCTGCCCACGCCGCCAGCCTCGTACCCCTGTTGATGCTGGCTGCCCCACCTACCGTCGACCCCAGGCTGAGACCGTGAACTTGTAGACCCCGGCCTCAGCCCTGGGCGTCTGCCGCCCTAGCCTGTTTGTGTGGACCCCCTTGGCCATCCAATCAGTGCCCCCGCCCTGCTCCATCGTCTCTGCGTCTCCTAGCCGCCGCCCTGGCGCCCCCTTGTCGTCCAGCGCGGTGTGCTCTCGTTGCCGCCCTTCTGCATCCGCCTTGCATCAGCCCTGGCGCCCCTTTGTCGTCCAGCGTGGTGTGCTCTCGTTGCCGCCCTTCTGCATCCGCCCTGCATCAGCCCTGGCGCTCCTTTGTCGTCCAACGCGGCGAGCTCTCGTTGCCGCCGCCTCTGCGCCGCCCTGTAGGCGTCGTATTCCCGCCCTCCGTCCACAACCGCCTAGGCACCCCGTCTATGGCACCTGCTGACCGATTCACCGCCTCCGCCGTAACTTACACGTGAGCTAATATTGTACCTATGCCCCTCAGAGCCTTTAGATTCAGTAGATTGCCTAGTAACAGTCAGGCCTTAAAAAGCTATGTATCTTTTGTAGATCTGTCTGATAACCTGTTTTATATGTACAATAAACACTCATATCAAGAGACTTGTTTTATTGGGAGACTGACTATATCCACCCCCCTGATTGGAGTTTCAATGCTCTGCCGCCTGCCTTGTGCGGCGATGGTTAACTGTGTAACTCACCTGTATTATATTACATGGCTATGAATAGCAATGTAACACTGGCGCCGCCACTTGGGGCCTTTACTCACTTATAACTATCTAATATCTAATGTTCAATCCCAGAGTTAAAAGACATACATCGTTCCAGATGAAACTGTAAAAAACGCAAAATCTAGCAGAGGAAAATCTGTACCTGCAATAATCCAAGGTCAACACAATCATTTGTAGCGCAACATTTTGTGATGCCTGTCAAATTGTCGATGCCTTTGTTCAATGAGTTCTCACCTCGACTCAAAAAATATACTAATATGATTTTTTCTTCGGAATCTCACTGTCCTTTCCCATATTCATGGAATTTACAAAAATAATGTTGTTTGTTTAGGAATGACTGAAAATTTTCAACCGACCCCCGTGAGTATTACTGAATTCCAGTGTGAAGTTAATTGAGGGTTGAATATTGCAGTACGACGGATGCCATTCTTTGATGGGGTTATAGTTGTGGGTGAAATGCCGTTCTGTTCATGCCATTCATTATTGTGCTAGAAAAAAAATCGGAGAGAATTTAATATTTGCGATGCTGAGTGTGCGTGTGCGGATCTATTGAAATGTAGATTTCGAAATACTTTATTTGTATATTGATTTTGAAGCATTTTGGGCATTTTTAGGTGGCGAAGGGGTAAATTTCCATAAATATATGTACCTTGAAGTATTTTATGTGAAAATCATTACGACAATTTATTTATTAGCATTATTTCTCTTAAAAAATAAAATTGATGGACAGTTTTGATCGACTAAGTCCATAACAGTTCGGCATTATCATACCGCACTATTTAACTAGAATCAATGGTTCATATCTCAGTGTGAGCAAAATAAAACTTTATCCGATAATTTGAAAGGAATTTCTTGGAAACGGATCTAAAAAAATAATCCAGGGTGTAAGAATATTCCCCAGCATTACCCTAGAAAGAGACCACTATTTTGATAATATGAGATGTTTATTTTCTAACTTGCTTCTTAAAATGTTCTCCTTGACTTATTTCGGCTTCACTAAGTTCTCAAATTGATTTATTTAATTTATACAGTCGTAGGATCAATGATCTCCAATATTTAAAGTACCTACCATCCAATATAAAATAAAAAATTAAGGAAATAGTGTCACACACGACGATCGACCGACGATGTGAAGCTGACGAGCCAAACCTCGTAAGATGGTCCTCGTACGTAGCGCGTAGCACTACAGCTATTCATCTATTCACTTACGTTTTATTTCACGCCTTAATAAAAAAATATGTTTATTAATAATTTTTTTTCACTAAAGTTTTCACTAAATTTATCACATTACATTTGTGTCGGTGTATATGTCTTCCCAGTATTAAAAACACATCTAGATTTGACTTTTTTAACTAAAAAACATCAACAATATCTCTTTGAATATACATTAAGAGGTACCTATTGTATTTACATCAACCTTATATTTGAATATTATGCCTCCTTTATATAATATCCAAACATTCCGAATGAATCTGTATTGTGTAGTGTTTCGTTGTGAATCGGATAAAAATAAATTCAACAGAATTGAAAACTATTACGATCTTTCTCATGGCTACTAACTGACAACTTAAAGTTTGGTGGACGATACGAACAGGTATACGTTAAACAGTTTCTGTTGTGTGTACATGTTTACAAGCGCCTCATAAAACAGGTCAAATGACCAGAGTTAATTGAGAAGCCTTAAAATCCTTCGGTCACGTAGAACGTGAACGCTATACGTGTCTTATCTGTATCTCTCGGACTAGATTTATAGAGGTTCTTCGGAGAAAAACATTCCGCCGGAAATATTATATACCTGACTCTACTTTCACGTCCCGATACTTTCAGATAAACGAGTATTTTAGTCTTATCGTCAATTCAAGACGAATTTTTATTGATACTAAAAAAACTTTATACAGTTTTCACATCAATTAATCACAAAATATTTTAATTATGGAAGAATTAAAATTTTAAACAGAATAATCAGAAAAAGATTTGGTCATATCTGGGATTTGAACCCAGGACCTTTGCCTTGCCGGGGCACAGATATATTGATATGTAACGATATTTAACTATATTATACTTCGAATAAGAACTACCAACATTGTCTTAATTTTCTCATGGCACATTTTTATTGGCTTCTATCTTTATGTATGATCGCAAGATTCAACCCTAATATATTACTGATATATACTGTACATTAAAATAAAAATTAGATATATTTATCTAAGACACTCTACCAGCCTTCGGACGAGTCAGATTCGCATTCTGATGTCGTTGGTTCATCCTCCATGAGTAAAATATTTAACGTGACGCATGCTTTTAACCGCTTTCTATGATGTAAATTTGACTACAAACGTTATTCAATTTTTCTTAATTCAACTTTATTGGTGTTTTTTTTGCAATGTTGGTAATTTTGAAGACCTTTTTCTTGCGTATCATTAGAAACGCGATATTAAACCAAATCAATGAAAAATCGTAGATCAATTTTTTTCCAAACCATTAAAATTACGGGCAAAATCTCAAGATCTACTGAACGGAAAAGATAAAACAATTGGGTTTGTTTAGTAATTATGTTTCAAAGACTTATTATGTGGATGTGTGTCTCAAATTAAGTATCTCAAATAAAACTTTTTAGAGGAACCCATCAAAATAACATAATATATTTAACATTAAGCGTAATTTTATATATATCTAAGTAGGTCAACAACTTTAGAATTTACACCAACTTGTATAATGACTAATGACCACACATTTTTAAGAAACTAAACAACCACTACGTTTACACTAGTGTGTGCTAAATATACTTAATCGTAAAACTCAAAAATTTTACAGACTTAACTGCTAAAAATACAGCTCGTTGCACAAAAAACTAGCTCTTTAATATCTCAAAGTTTTCCTGGCTAATCTTGTAGGTTATTTTGTTTGCTCTGTTTCCCCCTAGGTGGCGGGTGGCGACTGCGGATTCTGTTTAAGGTAAGGAACTTGGCTGAGGTGTCCCCAGAGAAACTAGCTATCAAAACTTAGCCCATAAACGTTGTAGCATTAATGGACTCAGTCACTTTGGTTGAGCACCAGAAGATATACGACCCGGGATACTTTGGTATTTAGAGCTCGTTGGTGCAGGGACACGTGAGAGATGATAGAAAATGTATGTTCTCTAAATGTCAGTAGGTATATAACACTTGCGGGAAAAGTTGTAAAAACAGGTCAATGTGACAAAGTAAATTTAAGTTTATAAAAAAATATAAAACTGATTGCCAATCTAGTAAAAAAAGTTAATATCGTGGTATGGGTGGGTTTCATTACATTGATGTATTATTTTTAGATTAGACACATAGCGAAAAAAAAATGGTTCCACTTAGTTTGTATTAAGTACCGTCAACGATCTAACGACGTTTTTTAACAGTCTTTACCGGCAAACAACGAAAACTGGCGAACCCGCTTCCGTGCACCGCTCAATATGTTAGCAATAAAATACGTTTTTTCTAAAGATTTAACAATGCGATCAAATCTATCAACACACCATTATTGAAGTCTTTTTTAACAATCGGTGAGCACTGAACCCTCCAAAAGTTCAACCACATATCTAAGCAGAATAATTATTGTATGTTAATAACTAGATGTTCTGGGTTCCAATCTCAGTCGCCACCTTGCAATTTTTATTTCCCGTGTCTTCTTCTATTTCATATTTTCGTTGTTGATAAGGTCTGTTTCTACTATGGCAAAAATGAATTGTTATTATGTATTTTCCAAAAAGTAGAGACTCTTCAATTTTGTTGAATAATGATTTTAGCGTTTTTAGAAAACATACCGAGATATCTTACCGATGCGATGCCACAAAGTACACTTGTATTGTATGTCTAGAATAATTAGTTTTGAGAAAAACGTATTTGAATGTTTGACTCAATGAGTAATGGGTCATAAGTTTCAGTTTTGAATTAACAATATTAAGATATATAACTCAAAAATGCCTAAAATTCGACATACAACATGGGCGTTTTAAAACATCGGTACTCGTTGTTCGCAATAAGAATTTTTTTACTTATTTTTTACCATGTCTTTAAAAGTAAACAATGAAAGGTATACATCTCACTCAAGAACACTTGTAATAACAAACGTGTCCAAGACAAAACTTGTTCAAGGACAAAACTTGTTCACTTCTTAGGAAGATCTTCCAAGCATGAAAAACAGTATTTTTAGGGGGGTCCAAAGACGGGGATATCACTGGCCTCCCAGATGGAGGCTGCAGGAGATAATTGCAGAAGAAGAAGAACTAGTAGTTAGACCAGTCTCGAAGTTTAGCCACTGAACGAAGTTAAGCTCAGAAAACTCGGTTCAACTTTCACCATAATGACGATCAAAAAAACAACACAGCATCTGGCCATTGTAGGTTTTTGGATGAACTATTTCGCCTTTATCGACTTGGATTACTTTATTGAGAAAAGTCATTTAGGAAAGGATTTGAAGGCAATAATAAATGGAGAACCAACAGATACTAACTTGTTATGTGACTTTGATTATTGTTTAGAGCTTTGAAGTAAACTTTTAACTCCAAACTGAGATTTAAATAAAATCTCGGTTTAGACAATCAGACTCTTTTGTGAAAAAAATATTCAAAATAATTATAAGTTCACAATTTAACCCAAATGCAAAACACATTAAAAAATAATAAACTAGTTTTCCTAAAATAATCATCAGTCACAAAGCTGCTGTATGTTTCCATGAAAATAATAAAGCTGTATTTAGTGTGTAGTATTTATTATACCTGATTTTATAACCACAAGTTAAAATATTATCAATTATTTTACAAGCAATAATTATTAGCCTGAAATACTCATCCACATTGAAAAATCTCCTGATAAAAGATACATGACGCCAACGGGACTTGAACCCATGTCCTTTCGATTTCCGGTCGACAGCTCTGACCACTGAGCTATGGCGGCTTATCTCTTATCCGCGAAATAATTCAATATATACCAGTGTTTCATTCAACAATTACTGCTTGTTTCATTTTTTCACCTGAAAACAACTAACTTTATTTTATATGAGAAAGGCATTGTATGGTTATATAAATTTGTTTAATATTTTTATATTATTGAAATTTATTTTATTATTATTTTAATATATGTATTTTATTATGTTTTACGCCAAGCCGGGATTTTACAATAATTTTGTATTATTTACAGGATCTTATTGTTTGCTTTCTATTATTTACTGTTTTACATGCCCATTAGAGCTTTCCATTACTTACCCAATTCTCATTTAGACATCTTTTCAACATGAAATATATTTTACTCATTATATACATCCACCCTTATGCATTTGTTGTGTACCATATATCTTCATTTAAAGTTACTAACATTTATTTTATATACATAAAATTTCTTTGGCATTCCAATATTGTATTACAGAATATCATTGTTGTATTGTTATTTTTACATGTTCTCAACTTCTATTTACTATCCTTTGCTGTTTTACAAGCTCATGGGCTCTTTATTATTTACGTTATTCAAATTTCTCCTACAATAAGTTTTATAATTTATAAGTCGAAAGGCGTTCAAGATATAAATAAATAATTACATGATGATCTACGAGTATATTACATTTCTAAAATCGTTACAATTTTTTTCCTTACATTCTAATGTAAGAATATCTGAACTATTTTTTATAGCAATAATAATTTGATTTAGTGGGTAGTGTTTTATTCTATTTAATGTGGATGACTTTATATTAAAACACTGATTGTATTTTATGAGATAGACTTTTATTCTCGTGACGGTTATACAGAGAGCTTGTTAGCGTGACCACAGACGACAATACAATGTGTTACAATCACCTCTAGCACTAGTGATGTGCGACACCAATAGTGATGTTACATCCCCTTTCTTTATTTATAAAAACAATAAAAATTCAAATACATTGATATTAGACATTATGCTTACATACAATACAATAAAATCTTAAATACACTGACATTAGACATTATACCTATCGGGTTGTTTGACCACTCTACCATATCTGGTAATGTAAGGGTTGTTCAAATTATTATATTCTCCCACCTGTCCCTCATCTCCAGCTTCTGCCTCTTCAAGTGCCGGATCAGATCGCATGGACAGATGGTCATTATTAACATTTGTATTATATCTCATTTTTAAGTGAATTCTATTTCGTCTGTACGTGTTACCATAATAATCTTCAACAATATAAGACCTGTTACATTTTAATTTTTCCTTGACCACAGCTGGTAACCAATTACTTTTAGGGTTTTTCTTAAAATACACATAATCTCCTGTTTTAAATATAGACATAGGTTTTGCATTGACATTATAATATTTAGAATTTTTTGAATTATTTTTTTCAACGCAGTTTTTGTAATCTGAGAATCTTACAACCTTTGGTTTTAATTTAATTTGAGTTGAAGGAATATTCATTCTTAAAGTTCTAGACATTAATAATTGAGCAGGTGACGGTAAATTGGCTTTAGGTGTGTTTCTATAATGTAATAGAGCTATATAAGGATCTGTATTTGTTTCTTTTGACTTTTTTAGAATATTTTTTATAATTTTAACAGAACTTTCTGCCTGACCATTAGATTGAGAATGATATGGACTAGTAACTACATGTTCTATATCCCAATCGTATAAAAATGATTTGAATTCAATAGCTTGAAAAGGCGGACCTCCATCAGAGACTAAAGACATTGGTATACCATGACGTGCAAAAATAGATTTTAAGTGAATTATGACATTTTTTGCAGTAGAATTATTATTTAGGAAAGCAGTTTCAATAAACTTTGAATAGTAATCTGTTACAATGAGGTACGTTTGATTATCAAAATACATTAAATCAATACCTACTTGTTGCCATGGAAACTTATTAATTTCATAATTTATCAGTGGTTCCTTCTGATTAGAAACTTTAAATTTATTACATATTTGACATTGCTCAATTAAATTTTTTATATCTACAGTGATACTAGGCCAATATAAAGTATCTCTAGCTAATCTTAAACATTTGTTTATTCCTTGATGTCCTTCATGTATTTTGTTTAACATTTCTTTTCTCATAGTTTGAGGTACTAGCAATTTATTACCCTTAAATATTAACTCATTAATGACATGAATTTCGTCTTGAATATTATAATAACATTTTAAAGTGTAATGAACTTTATCTTTGCTATTCGGCCAACCTTCATAATAATATTTTTTTAATATTTGCATAGTTTCATCCAAAGCAGTAGCATTACTCAATTTTTTACGATATTCTTCACTAATAGCTAAGTTCATATATATTGAATTTACATGACAATGTAGATCAGACTCATAATCGGGTATATAATGATCTTTTAAAGCTGCTCTAGATAAAGTATCTGATATATACATTTCTTTACCTGGGACATGTATAACATTTAAATCATAAGATTGAAGAGCTAACATCATACGTTGCAATCTAGCTGGTACATCATGTAAAGGTTTTTTAAATAAATAGACTAAAGGTTTGTGATCAGTTTGTACTGTCACTTTGTTACCATAAATATACTGATGAAACTTATTACAACCAAATTGTATGGCAAATAATTCTTTTTCAATTTGAGCATAATTTTCCTGCGACTGTGTCATTGTTTTTGAACTAAATGCAATTGGACGGTTATTTTGCATAATAACTGCTCCTATAGCTGATTTTGATGCATCGACTGATAAAGTTAGTGGTATTTTTGGATCATAATGACTTAAAACTGTTGCATTTGAAATAGCCTCTTTCAAAGTTTTAAAACATTTTTCACAATTTTCATCCCATGACCATATAACATTATTTTTTAATAAATTTCTCAAAATTTGTGACTTATTTGATAAGTTTTCAATGAATGGGCCCAAATAATTTACCATTCCTAAAAATCTTTGTAAATCTTTGAC
This sequence comes from Hesperophylax magnus, assembly GCA_026573805.1. Lineage (NCBI taxonomy): Eukaryota > Metazoa > Arthropoda > Insecta > Trichoptera > Limnephilidae > Hesperophylax > Hesperophylax magnus. The sequence continues at coordinate 421,707 of JAIUSX010000978.1, read as the reverse complement.
ATTTTTAGGAGACGGCAACTCTAAAATAGCTTTGACTTTCTCTTTGTCAACTTTTACTCCTTCCTTACTAAAAATATAACCTAGGAAACATACTTCCTTGACTAAAAATTTACATTTCGACTTATTTAATTTTAAGTTGACTTCTCTAGCCCTTTCCAAGACTTTTCTTAACCTAAAATTATGAATTTCTTCAGTTTCTCCATAAATTAAAAAATCGTCGACAAAAATTAATATACCTTCCAGATCTCCAAACAAATCTACCATAATCCTATAAAAAATTTCCGTTGCTGCGTTTATTCCAAACGGTAGTCTTAAATACCTGTACCTTCCAAATGGAGTTTGAAAAGTACATAAATCACTACTTTCTTCATCTAACTTCAATGACCAAAATCCAGAATAAGCATCTAGATGTGAAAAATATGCAGCACCTATAAGTTTTGATCTAATTTCATCGATGTTTTTTAATGGAAAATATTCTCTCATTATGCAGTTATTTAATTTTCTAGGATCAAGACAAATTCTTAATTTACCTGACTCCTTGACAGTTATGACAACAGAATTTACCCAAGAAGTAGGTTTAGTAACCTTTTCAATGACCTTCATCTTGTCCATGCGATCTAATTCCTCACGAAGTCTGTTTTGTAAGGCAAATGGGACTTTCCTCGGAGGATCAACGCACGGAACGGCATCTTGACGAAGTTTGAGATGAACGACAGGTGGTAAACATCCGAGACCCTGAAAAATGTCATTATATTCAGTAAATAAGGTGTTATGATCATATTGAACATTAAATATTCTTTTTATAATTCCAAATTTCTGAATAGTTGGAAGACCTAAGACTGATTGACATTCTATATTTGTGACAAAAAATATTATTTTACTTATGACATTTCCATTGATTTGACATACAATATCACAATGACCAATAATAGGTATTTTATTACCTCCAAATCCTGACACTTTTGTAAAAACTTTTTGTAAAATTGTATTACATAAATTTAACTTTTTAAAGTTTGTCAATGACATTACATTTATATCAGCTCCTGTATCCAAGATACAGTCTAATGTTTTATTATTAATTATTATATCTATGTGCCATGCTTGACTTGAATAATTGTTATTATTAATATTTCTGATTGTTGCAATAAAATGACCCTCAGTGAAATTAGCACTGTCATCATTGGGTTTTGATGACTCTAAGTTTAAATTTCTGACTTTATTGTGACAATTATTTTTAAAACAATATTTAGCAAAATGACCAAAAGAATTACATGACCTGCATTTGACATTGACTGCTGGGCACTTGTAGCGATGATGCTGACCACATCTTCCACATGGATTGATATGACCACTTGACCTTGGCTGTGATGATGATGATGGTGACCCATGACGACTTGAAGATCCAAACTGACTTGATCTTCTTGAAGTTGACCCTCTTAGACTTGACTGACATGATGCTCTCGACTGTCTTGAAGTATTTTTATTATGACTGATTTGAAGAATATTTTCTGTGTGTGTTTGTTGGTTAATTTTCTCTGCATTGCTTTGTGACAATAAAATGGTTTTTGCAATTTCAATCGTTTTTTGTAATGACAATGTAGAATCTTGTAATAAGCGTTGACGGATATGATTTAAATTTGCACACATATTTGCAATAAATATGTCTCTTACCAGAGATTCTCTTAAATTTCCAAATTCACAATCCAAACTTAAATTTTCCAAGTCCAATAGAAAATTATTGATGTCTTCTGAATTATTTTGTTTTCGTGTAAAAAATGAATTTCTTATCATTGTTAAGTTTTTGTGAGGTGCAAAATATTCATCAAACTTTTTCTTGACTTGTCGTAGCGTGCTTGATTCCATGTTCATGTTAAATGATTTGAAAATTTCCATACCTTTGGAGCCAATTGAATGAAGCAGAATTGCGATTTTTCTTTGTTCTGTAGCTTCTTCCAAACCTGACGCTACCAGGTATATTTCGTAGTCTTGCCACCAATTTTTCCATTTTGAATCATTATTCATATTATTTGACAACACTTGCAGATTTGACAGGGCATGAAAATCATGTTGTATGTGTGACTTTTGCGCGTCCTTCGCCATTTTAAATTATACTTAATATTTTTCAATTTATGTTATTAACATCCAACTTCCAGTATTATTATTATTTATTATCGAGATCCCACTTCTGACACCATGTTTTATTCTATTTAATGTGGATGACTTTATATTAAAACACTGATTGTATTTTATGAGATAGACTTTTATTCTCGTGACGGTTATACAGAGAGCTTGTTAGCGTGACCACAGACGACAATACAATGTGTTACAATCACCTCTAGCACTAGTGATGTGCGACACCAATAGTGATGTTACAGGTAGTATCTGAAATAATGTTTCACTAACTTAACAGAATACTAGACCTGTTATTTCTTGAACTCCTCTTTCCAACTTTCCTGTAAATTCTTCCATCAACGAGAAGACAAGCAATTATTTCCAACAAACAAAATGTTTATTTCTCAAAATATACTTCAACAAGTAAACAAATTCTAGCGGAATTTTCTCGAATTAGCTGCTGAATCGTTCTAAGTAAATCTTTGTTTGCAATTAGGCCAATATACATATATGTTTCCGAGTAAATACAACTGGAATTACAGATTATTGTGAGTAATATAATAAAGGAATTCGGGCTATTGTAGATGTTTATTCATAAACTTGCAATACATAATAATTTTAACAAACTTTACCAAACTTTGAAGCTTCTTAAATTATTTAAAGATCAAAATAACGACGTGTTGAACAAATCTCATTATTCGACAGTTTTTAGATGTGTGAAGATTTACCGAATTCGTTAGAGTTTTTTTATTATTTAATTTAAGATATATACTTTTTTAATAATCACATATTATATCTTCAATTTGATAGGCGGGTTTGAGTACCGCCGCCACGGAAACCATTTATTGGATAAGCGCCCTTAAGAGGAAGCTACAAGCCAAAAATGTGTATATTCTTGGTATACCTTATATTGTAGGTAATAGGCATTACAATTGCTTGACAAACGCACTCTAGAAACGTTCGATTTCAAGCAAAAAACTGTTTTTTTCAATTTATTTTGTAAATAATTTTATAAGAAAGCAAAAAAATTAATCCAGTGAAACTGTCACAGATAATCTTAGCTATAATACTGTAATTTTTGAAGTTCTTTATTTTATGCGTATATGAATGAAAACTATCATATTTTTTAATAAGTAATTTATTTTATTAGTTGTATTCTACTCAAGCGAAACGATAGAAAATCCTTCAATTTATCCAAAGCATATTTTTGGTATTCATAATGTACACCAATTCGTTGTAAATATTAATCAAAATAGTGATTTAGCATTAAGCTTCGCCTTAAGGTGATTTTATCACAAAAACGACGAAGTAATCAAATATAAGAGATGCCGGGTTCATCAGGTGAGGTGTGTATAAGATGCGCCTGCCCACCAGCTGCGTGGCTTGCCAGTTTGGGAGATGGGGAGAGGGTGGTTTGGGGAGACCCTTTAACCCATCGCCTTGCACCACTGTGGGAGGGATATATTCATTCGTCCGTTACTTCTGGACATACTGATCCCTAGATTCCAACCCACTCCTCATACCCTTTTCCTTCCCAGAACTTCCTCTCCTTGTTTCTTTAAAAAGTTCCCTCACACAGCATCCCTTAAGATGACATATTCCTTGTGGTAAATTATTTTCCTCAGTGTGGGGTTAATGCAAAATAATATAAAAATTAAGAAAAAACACAGGAGTACAAGTTAAGTAAAAACACAAAATTTTCAAATTCATTTAAATTTAAAGCAGAGGAAAACCATAATTGTGTGTTCTTTCACAAATAATCCAAATTCATAAAATTAACACAAACTGAAATTTAAGCTCGATTCGGTGATATATATTTTTTTAAATATACATAGATAAATTACTGCCTACATTGATTTTTATTCCATAAAATACTTGTCTGTCAGATACGACAGTAAGTTTATTGTGTAATATTCTTGATATATCATGAAAACAAATCAAAAAATTGCTTATTGTTTTTCGACAGTGGCTGAGTTAGTCAGTGGTGGTAGTAAGAGGTTTGCAAATATTATCAGGTTATTCGTAACCCGGGAATGTTTTTCTATGTTAAAAAAAATCAGGTTCAATATGTTCATCCAATAGGGTGTATTATTAACGTTACGAGAAATGTACGTCCAGTGTGCTTAGTTCTATCAAAATGTTACCGTAGAGCGTTAGCCCTGCACGCTGTTCTTCCGGTGTCACCCGTTCCTTCGAGGGTTTTTCTTTGTCAATTTTGTTTTCAATTACTTACAATCTGCGCCGAACCGTAAATCCCCTTTCAGCTTATCTCTACCGGATCAGCTATTGTGTTACTATCTCATGCATTGTACCCTCTGGACATGGAGTGCATTTTCCTTTCAATTATAAAAACAGATTCATAATTTGCGGGACTGCTCGTAAAAACTACCATAAAAATGTCGTAATGTTGAGCCAGTGCTGGGTTTATTTGTACACATTTTATAGCTGGTGCCAAAATTGAAAGTTTCATTTTTTTCCGTATCAAAAATGTTGATAATATTATATATTTAATGTGAACAATTAAGACATAACCATTTTAATGTTCTAGATAAAAAAGGAAACATTTCATTAAAAAAATTAACATGCATTTTTTTTTTTTTTTTTAGTACACCATGCTGGGCACATGTCCGACTGTCCGTGTCGTGGTGGTCAATTGTATGTTAAGTACATTAAAATAATATATCAAATATGAAATAGAGAAGAGTGTTAAAAAATATTTAAATAAAATATCGAAAGTATACAGCATAAAAGAAAATAAGCAGTTGTTGATGTTAATAATATGACATTAATTAGGTTCTGAATGAAATAAAGTGCTTGGCTAGGCTGACAAAATGGAAGAGGTTTTATTTCTTATCATAGACAAGTTTACACCGTTAGAGACAAGTGCCTAAATACATGGTATTTTGAGCATATTATATCATATAGAATTTAAAAGAATGTAAGAAGTGCATAATTTAGAAAAAATATGTTAAATCAATATTTGAAATCAAAGTAAGTAATTTCATAGTCAGGAAATAAAAATATTAAGCTGATTAAATTTTAAATGTTCGAGTTATAATGTTTATGTAAAGTATACTCTGCATATCTGCCCTGATGATGGATACTGTACTACTGTCCGAAACTTTGCTAAAGAAGGAGTTATGGCAACACGGCATAATACGGCATAAAGAATATATCAAAAATATGAAATATAGAAGAATTTCAAAATAACAAACAGTGTAAAATGTACAACTTAATTAGAAGTATAGAATTTAAAAGAATAAAAGAGGTTAATAATTTAAAAAAAAACATATCTAATTAAAAATCAAAGTGAGAATGTATTACTAGCTAAGAAAATAAGAAAAAAATAAACTGTTGATATTATATATGTGCAAGTTACAGTGTTTATACAAAGTACATTTAAATAATTTGAAAGAATATTTATTTATTAACTAACGGACCATGTCCAATTACAACAAATTACATACTACACGAAGTTAATACAAGGAGAAATGTTACCTTACAGGATAATTAAAAAATTACTGATAAGACAAAAATAGGGCACATACACAATAAAGATAATGTCAAGTCAAGACAGGAACAAGGTTTTGTGATGTTCGCGACTTTTGCAATATATCAAGGATTAAATAAGAAGATTTTAAAGAATATAAAAATAAGAAAAAGTGATAAACTGATGATATTTTTTATGTGCGAGTTAGAATCAATTAAATAGAAATTTATGAATTAATATAAGAGCCGTTCTTATGAATATAAACTTACGTGTGATTATGGTTGTAGTTATTATAGCTTACTATGCTATAAGGAAAAATATTCTTTACCATTAGATGGCACGTTTTATTAGAACATCAAAGCGAGAACAATTATTGTTCTATAAAGATATTCTTATCATATCATAGAAAGTAAAGAGCTTCGATTATGCCATCGATAGTTGTCACTTTCCGATAGCATTATTTGCTTCTTATCATGCCAACATATTCACATAAAATAATGACTCTGTTAAAAATATTACGATGACTGACAAAAATTTTTACTAATAAGCCACCGAATATTGAGCCTGATGTTAGTATCACTAAATTACGTACACCTTGATCCAAAATGAACGTGGAAAGCCTGATATATGATCAGCGGATAGCATTCAGACTACATTCTAGCTATGGGGTGGTAGACATCGCAGAATAGCGAAGCCTGAATTACCGCTAGCTCCAGGGGCAGGCGGGGCGACAGGTTAAAGACATTCCGTGAACACGGGTTTCAGTTAGGAAAATTCATGGAAATTGGCGTTATCTGCTACCTTTTATTATGCTGGAACTTCTTATCTGACGGTTGTAAGGGCTAACCTATGGTGTCTACTTTTATTGTTGGAAAATGGGGTTTCTTAGCTATTAAAGTTATCATTATCGTGTTATCACTTCTTGGATTTGTTATAAGAACAAATAGCAAGTAATTTTCCAAGCCCGAAAAAATAAAATCGATATTTAGCTGCATTATGCGATCAAAATTAGAATACGACTTTACTTTTTGGGCAAAATACCAGCAAGAATGCAGAGAGGACGAAAATCTAAGAAAAGTATCTTTATATGAGAATGAATGTCGAGCATCTTCGTTTCGTGCATCACACGGATTAACCCCCTGATATGCCCTACGAAAGTCTCTAATCTAGGAGGAATGGAGCCTTTTAATAAAACAGCATTAAATATAATATTTAATTTTTTTTTAAAGTAAATTATTATTCAGTATAAATCTCATTTTAATATTTAATCATCGGTGAAGATAATATCAACAACTCTACTGTATCTGTTTATTTCATATTTACTTTATTAGTCGTAAATGTTAAAAATAGCAAACTTTTTTATTGATAGCCCAAATCTCCTGAAATGCTATAACTAATTCGTACCCAACAACTACCGAGAGTAGAAACCACAATTGTATTCAACATGGCAGAACAGATGTTCTGACCCCACAGCACGATAAAAAAGGTATGGTGCTTCTAAATGATATATCTAGTTCTCTTGATATTATCAACATTGGTCTTGGAGGTTAATAAATCTCTTGAACTATTTATTTCATCAGTAGAATTACCTCTGACTTCAAAAACATAAATATCATTAGAAATCTACTGCTCCTTGGTTCGCCCCCATCTTAAACAATATGCTTGACATTGTGTCGTTTGGTCTCTTTGTAATGCGGTCATATTCGTCATACTGAATCGTTCAATATCGTGATGCCAGAAGGCTAGGATTTGAAAGTGAAAATTACTCGTATGATGAAATTTAACTATAAACCATTCTACTTAAGAAGACCAAGGAAAAAAATATATCATTACATCATACTTCAAAATTATGAATTGATTCAACTACTTCACTACAATTTATCCATTTCAATAACCTCTCCCGTAGACTCAAAAATAATGAACTACTCTTCCTCACTCAACTAATTATGGATAATATTCACTATTTTCCATAATATGTAGAGTAGTCAACTCAACTCATGATCTTAATTTTTTCGGTATAAGTTTACATGTAATGATTTTGGTTTGTCAATAATATTATAATTATTATGACTTCCAGCGATAAGCGATAAGAAAATAGAAATGACAAGTAATATAAAGCATTACTTGTCATTTCTATTTTCTTATGTTCATCTCTATCTTCTGTTTTTGCTTTCATATACCACCATTTACTTGTAATGTAAACTTAATTGTTTTACAGTGGTGTTTATGCAATATGGTAATTCTATAATACTTTTTGAAAAATATTTTCTCTTCTCTTTGATGGCTCATTTTGTTTGCTCTTTTCATAAATTACTTTTAAAATAATCGTTACCTATTATATGAAAAATCTTTTCCTTGTGGTTTCTAATACGTACAAGTTCTGTAAAGATATCAAAGATTTTCATGAACAAAAGTTCTTGGAAGATTACTCCTAGTTTTATTTTTTATAACTTTCCATTAATGTATATTTTATTTAGTACATAATATTGATTTAACGTTTTTTTTTTAATTTACGTTCGTAAAATAACAAAATAAAGAGAAGGGAACGATTCTGTAAAGGAAAGAAGAGAAGATTGAAACTGTTTATAATTTTCAAGAATAGAATTATAATTAGTGTCTTTGAAGTTCCTACGAATTTCATTCTACACAAATTTCAATACCAAAATGCTTTTCTTTTTTGTTTTAATCCTTTGAGTGCCTTTTTGAATCAGTAACATTAAGCTTCCCAGGTATTTTCTTTGTGAAAAATTTGTTTTGTTTTGGATGGGAGCGGGTTTCAAACCTCTCAAGGTAATTTTGAATTAGGTTGCTAGGAAGGTAATACTATAATAAATCAACACCTACGAAATTCCTAGAATGATTGTTAATTTAGTTAAATTACTGTAATGAGGGCAATAGGTATTACGAAATGAGAAAGCATAAATTATACTACATTTTAACAATGTTTAGGTTGCTGTTTAGATGTGTGGCAGACACGAGACCAAATTGGTCGGAGGGAAAAGCAAAACGGAATGGAAAAAAAAAAATACTTTGAATTGAATATAAAGGGTAGAAAAATAAGTTAGTTTGTTTATTTCTCACAGTAAGAATTAAAAACTAGTTATTTACATAAAATAATAATGTATGCGCATACCATCGTAAGTCAAACTTATAAAATTTTGTTAGTAGCTATATTGTAGATAAGGGAGCCGACCGAACCATTTTATGGAGCGACATAGAAAATCAAAGGCAGTATTGTAATAGCAGAAAAAGATGCCTTATACCATCAATATTCCCGTAAAAATGCTTTGAATGTCTTCACCCGATAACCTGTCGGTTAATCTGTCAAAAAGTTCAGTTCAGTTTCAGTTTCAGTGCCGGCAACCCGGGCGTTTATTTAATTTCATGGTTGTTTACATTGTTTTCTTTTCTTTTACCTGCCTCACTGGACAAAGTCTGTTTCGAGGCGGGTAAATCACATATTATATTTGTTCCAAAAGAAATGTATGTATTTAAAAAAAATATATATATTATGTATGTAAAAAGACAAAAGGATACAATTATGTGGTGGTATATTAAATATTTACATACATACTTTTTAAATTAAATTTTGTGACAATTGAATATAGATATAGCGGTTACATGATAATTAGTATTGCAAAATTGCAGTTTCTCGCATTTGTTTTATTTGAATATTATATAATTTCGTGAGAAATTTATATAATTTCGTGAGAAATTGTATGAAATGTTATTTATTTAGAATATTTTGAATATCTGTTCTTTCCTTTTCATTCAGCCATAATACAAATCTTTTGAACAGTGAAAGTGAAAGTGAATATTTTCAGTAATTTTGAAAGTGTACAAAATTACTGAAAATATTATGTTCTTAAAATTTCGGTACCTTGGTGAAACAATTATGCGTCTATTAAAAATATTTTTTTTCCATTTATTCAATTATAGTATATAAGATATCAAATATAATATAAGATTCTATCTCTGCCGAATTGCGGAGTTGGCAGTGAACCTGTTAATGTATTTTAAAATTTTAATCGATATTTTTAACTGCTTTAGATAAAAATTGTGTCTTTATGAAAACATCGACAAAACAGATTTTGAAAAGAATGTCTAATTTTTTGAAAGTTGAATTTTGCAAAAAAGATTTTGGTGATCGCTTGCCAAAATTTTTACAAAATTTATAGAATCTATAAATATGGGATAGACAGTAAAATCAAGGTGGATCCGTTGTCCTTAAACCGCAGTAAGCAGTTTAATTTGCTTCCATATTAATATTTTGAGCAATGGTATTAATGAAAAATATTGTAAATGTATCCTATATGACTCCAATCACTTTGTAATATAACTGACATTACGAGCTTAAGAAATGAGTTTCCCTAGGAAACTCAGTTAAAAAAGCTGTTCAATGTTCATGATGCCAGAGCCAACCATATTGTATATCCTAATTTAGAGAACAAATTTCAAGTTTTATGAATGACGCCCACCCGTAAATCAAGTACTATACATTTTAAAATATAGAAATTAGAAAAAGTGTTATAGACATCTCTTAAAAGTTATTTTTGCATTGATACCTATATTAAAAATGTTTTTTTTATCTTTTCAATCTGGGAGGCGGGTATGGGTACCGCCGCCCCGGGATCCAATTATTGGATAACCAACACTTCTGCCATAGTTCACCCCGAGTGCTTCGCTACTTTTGGTGATTTAGCTGGGGTGCCCGGATTCATATGGTGAGGTGTGTTCAGGATGCGCTTGCCCACCACCTACGTCACGTGGCTGGTTTGGGGAGACCCTTTGACCTCTCCAACTGGTCTCTCGACCGATCGCCTTGCGCTGTAGCGCCCATTTGTCACTCATGGACACACTGATCCCTAGATTCCTACCTACCCTTCATACCTCTTAACTTATCTCTCCTCCATTTCTTTAAAAATATCCTCCACACAGCATCCCCAAAGATGAAATAGGCCCTGAGAGAAATTATTTTCCTCAGGGCCTGTGTGGGGTTAATGTTAAAAAAAAATCAGCATTTTTTTTCGCGTGGAGTCACGAACACACCTGCATAGTGAAATGATGATGGTAACCCATTGAATATTACATAACGGATTGCATCTGTCCTAATCCATGGAACTTTGGGCTGTTTTTGAAATGCACTTCAACGTTTATTATTATTCATGTATAGGTACACGACAGCGGCGAGGGCTGATATGCATGCTATTATTTCAAACTGCACTTACAGTCGGCTTCCAGAGTACCTTTGTGACCATGACGAAAAGCACTTAAACCTAATGTAAAATTATAAATTGAATATTTTACTTTTATTTTACATTTTGTTTATTACATTCAAATCAGTATTTGTGATAAATCTGATAGACTTAAATATTTCAGACAAAGGTCTCCAAACAAATCTTTATACTTTGTTCAAACGCCCCGCGTTCTCACCCTGGCGTCGATGTTTATTTCAAGATTTAAGTTTAACATTTAACCTCTCGACTGTGAGTCGGACGCCGGCATCCGAGAAATATTTTTGCTTGGTTTTTTTTTTTTAAGTGCTATTTTAACCCTTATCTATAGAGAAACTGTATGAAGAACAAGGTCAAAATCGCTTGCGCTAATATCAGTCTAGAAGATACCTTTTATTTTATTAGTGTAGCCTCTTTGGTAGCTTTCAAATTGACTTCTCTATGAAAAGCCATTGTCATCTTTTTTGTGCATCTTTTTCAACGTTCGCTGGTGGACGGACTGCTACAGTAAAGACTGTATTATACGACGAATTTCCCAAAGAAACGTAAGTAAACATGATTTTATGCATAGTTCATTGAACAAGTCATGTGTTTTTCATAAATATAATTCATTTTTGCAAAAGACAAATACGTAAAATTCCTGTCAAAAACTGGAAGTGTTTTCGCTCTGAAAATTTATTGTGTTTGAATCAAGTTATTTATGTCATATATTACATTATTTGGAATGATTTACATGTTATTGTGTAGAAAAACCATTTGAGAGAATATATAAAAGCTTTTGTTTTGTCAATATTTAGTGTTTATTTTATGAAAAATGAATTACTGGCCGAAAATGTCAAAAAAAACTTGCTTATAAAAAGTTCGTTTTTGTTTATCAATATTGACATCGTAATATTATATTATTTGTAGAGATTCATATGTCATTATGTAGGGAAAACTATTGGCATTGTGTTTCAAAATCATTGTTTAGTCAATATTTAGTTAAAATATTATAAAAAAATAAGTTTTGCATCTCAGCAATTGACACCAATACAATCAAGATTTCCAATTTGTTTGAATGTATCTGTTCACGGAATTTTACGAAAGCTTTGAAAAATGACTAGTGTCGCCACCTGTAGTGATATGTGAATATTGCAATCTCCATACAAAAGAAACCACCACAGCAGGGTGTACTAGAAAATGTAAAACTATTGTTTTATTTACGGAAATATTTTTTTTGTTATTTATTGTTTTATGAAAAATCGTAATAAATATCACAAAATTAGATCAGGTGTACAGGATGTGCTAAAAAAAATTATAAGATTTTTTTTTATATATGATATAAAAAAACAGCATGCAATTATAAATATCTTTTTTAAAATTAAATAAATACAAGTATATGTCTGATTGCTTCTATCGCTTTGCAGAATGGAGACCACAATACAACATGATGCAGGGAGCAGAACCACCAAAGACACCGCATCGATCGCCATGACGGTATGTTTTGTATTAGTAGTAGTTATATTAGGTTGATTGTACGCTTCATCTTTTCCAGAATTGAAAGACATTAGTGTAACAATAAATGTTTACTGTTTCAGGTTTCAAATCGGCCACATAAGAGGAACATAAGAGAACATAACATAAGAGGAACTGAAATAAATACGATGAAAAAAAACTTTTTTTACTAAACTTTTTTTTATTGAACCCCACAGCACTTGAATAAAAAAATGTATTTCATGTAATATAAAATTGAAATAAACATGATGAAACATAAATCTCCGACTTTTATTTTTATTGAACCACCCAGTTACTTGAAATTGAAAAAAATGCATTTTATGTTATATAAAATTGAAATAAATATTATGAAAAAAAATATCACTAAAATTTTTTTTTATTCTCATTGAATCATGATTCTTTGCACCACTCTGTATTTCGAAGAATATCTGTATACAAAAATGGCGGCCATTTTGGATATCGATGTATTGAAATTGACTTGAAGTTGGTCAACTGTCTGAGGTAAATATTGTATATATTAGCATTGTTTTGGATATAAATTCATTATCGAAATAAAAGGTGTGAGGTTCCATTAGAAAGGTAATTCTATCTTGTTTATTTTGATGTAATTTTTATAATATTTCGCAATATAATTGTGTCAAAAACCAGGTTAGTAAAGTGACAGCGAAAATTTACATCATAGTGCATAAATATATTTTTATCATTATTTATTTACAGGTTTCTAGTATAAAAAAATATTATTAGTAACAACAATAGTATGAACTACCAAAAACTGAAAGAATTGCTTTCATAACTTTATACAATACGACACAAAAAAATTCTAAAGTGCATGCTTGGCTTGACATTTTTTTTTGAAAAGCCTAAAATATTTTACATTTTCAAAACAACGTAAATGCCATTATTTCTTTGAAACCACTTTTGGTTTGTTTTTTTTTCATATAGGCTATTTATTCAGGTTTGTGTAGAAATAATTAAATCCGTTTATATTCATATACATAATTTTTTGACAATTGTTTCCCGAACGGGGGAATTTTTTATTAATTTTTCAGATAAAGTTAGCTATTCTGGGAAAACGTCTTACGATATAATCATGTACTATATATGAATAATTAGCTACATTATCTGGTAAACAGAAAACAATCGAAAAAAAAGCAAATACTTAGTTTTCATTAAGATATTTGAGCAGAACACATCGAGGTAATTTTCGCGCCGTTTCCGAAATTTCGTCCCACATTCAACAGGTTAAAAATAGTAATTTTGGCTATGCCTCTGTCTGTAATTAACTCCAGAACTTTTGCTTTGATTTTCAAAACTGGATGGGTTTTATTTGAAGAATCCAGACAAGCGAGTAAGTAAGCAAGTATTTAATATTTTTAACAGAAAATTATATTCATTGCCGTTTTTAAAATAGAAACTGATTTATTTATTGATGTTAATTCAGACCATCCCCCACTGACATATTATTTTAAGATTAGACACAAAGCAAAGCGAGACAACGCCTCTGACCACTCGGCCATTGGGACCTAATTATTTGATATCATATTTTAAATTCAGAATTAACTTAAATTATTTTTCAACTACCTTATCACTCATTTTTGGCGGCTATCTTTTTGAATGATTGCAAAAGCTATTTTTTAACCTAGATAGTGTCTCAGATAAACATATACTTTTTACGAAGTCTAAATTAAATTAATTTGAATTGTTCTGTTCCATGTTTCGTTTAGATTTATTAGTACAGGGTTTTCCAATATGAGGTGTCATTTTGAATAGCCCGCTATTTCGGTAGATGTTAATTTCGAAGCTGTCATTTTTTGACATTTGACAAGTAGAAACTACGCCATTAATAAAAATGGTAAGATACACGCTTCAACAATGCATTGAAATTATTAAAATTCACTTGAGTGAATCAAATGCAAATCATCTTGAGTGATGAGGCCCATTTCCATCTCGGTTGCTTCGTCAACAAGCAAAATTGTCACATCTGGGGCTCGGAAAACCCAAAAGTTATTATTGAAAAGCCTCTTTTTTCTCAACGCGTGACTGTTTGGTGCGTTTTATGGTCCGGCGGAGTCATTCAACCTTACTCTTTTGAAAATGAGGCTGGAGCAACTGTTACGGTGAATGGATTGCGCTATCGAGAGATGATTAATGATTTTTTTATGGCCAGAATTGGAATTGGATGGTATTGATCTGGACAACGTTTACTTTCAACAAGACGGCGCTACGTGCCACACAAGCAACGAAACCATTGATCTTTTACGATTGAATATCAAAATAACACCTCTTATTGGAAAACCCTGTATTATCTTCTTCTTAGTATAATAATAATATGATATAGATCTTTTGTAGGCAATTAGTAGTTTCGTAACATAGAAAATTGTATGTTCGTCAGACTTCATTTCCGCATTTCAATCTCAAGACGACATTGTTGTTAAATTCTGAAATGGAAGTAAGTTTCAAACCCCCTGAGTAGATAATTCTGGCAACGTAATTCCAAAAGAAACAACAAACCACGAACGTAAAAAATAATGTTTTTGACAAGTTGTTTGTCTGCTCGTATTTTTGACGTAAATTTTAATCTTTCTGTGTAGTTAGGAAATTCGTTTCACGAAATATTTTTAACGTTTCACCCATTATACTGAATTAGCTACCAAACAGTTTAGAAACAAAATAATGTAACTAACCTCAGTCATTTAAGTACCTTATGAGAAAATGACGTTTAGATTTATATTTTATATAGTATAATTATTAATTCATTTAAAAAGTTATTCATAAAAGAAATATACATATCAATTGTTTTAATGACATGCTGACATAAATGGTGGCATAAATTATCTTCACGATAATGTACTGAAAATATATGAATTATAGCGCAAACCCGTTAAAAATCAAGGAATATTATAATTCAAAATTTTAAAACGCCGTATTAAAATAAAATATTACCTTATGGGTAGGTACTTACTATAGCGCTAGTCTGAAAAATATTATTCTTTATACAACTGATTTCAATTTTGGAAATGACACTTAAATTCAAAGCAAATCTAAAACAATCTCAAATAAACAACTCTATTTTAAAATAATACCACTAACAAGTATACAAAAAACATATCCAAAAAGCAACTACCAATGCAATATTTGAGCTTAATATAATCTGATAAAGTTCTAACAATCAGAGTTACAGACAGACGCACAGCACAGTATATTTGTGTAACTCTGGTTACAACAACAACACAGACGCACAACACAGTGTATTTTGTATTATTTCAACAGCTGTTACTTTGTTGCCTATGATCCCATGGTGAGTTTATTAAATTAAGCTTAACTATTGGGAATAACATGCACTATGTATAAATAAATTAATTGTATCGTAGAATATAATAAATCGGATTTATATTGGGATCAATAATGCGACAGCCTAAATATAAAGAGTTTATGAGAAAGTTTTAAAATGTTCATACACTAGAATAGTAGTATTAGTTTGTATAATTCTCGATCTGAAGATAGCAATCATCAAATATTCAGCTTGTAGAATGCAGCCAGGAATAACAAGTACACGTTATGGTGGTTTCGAAGCCTTTCTCCGCAGTGTGGCGTCCATAGACGTCGAAATTGATAGACCAGGGAAAAGTGAACCAACCAAGTGGTGCAGACTATCTTCTTTCATTTGTCGTTAAATGAATCTGACAGAATACAGGTAACTCTCATAGTAATATCACTATTTAGTCCTCTAAAAGAATGTCTGCTTACGAATTACTAGTCCTTTTTACAATGGCTACAAATCCCAAATCCGATAAACAAAAGTTCGGGCTAGTTTCCAAAATTTAATATTTGTTACACTATTTAGTCACAAACTTTTAAAAATGTGTTATAATTTACCCATCTCACTCATATTTAACGTCGTTAAACTAGTTTACGTTAGGCGATTAGGTTAAAAACGGACATTCAGATCCAACACAGTAAAATTCCACAATGGATTACGCTACAAACCTTTACCTTAGCGAACTTAACTCTTCTGCACAGGGTCTGGTAACTTCAATGTGCGCTCTTCAGCGGTCAACGTACGTCTGCGTCGTGGTTTATTCAAAGCAAACTCTCCAGGGTATCTAGCACGATCGATCGAAAAATGATTTGATATCGTTAACTTGTCATCATTCCCGGGCACGATTGCATATTGTTAACGTAGAAACAACAGTTCACGTCGAATAATTTAAGAATACTTAGTCATTGTGAACCATTGTATGTCCGTTGGCGGTCTATAGTCATCTTCAGGAACGATTTCAAGCTACCGAAATTATCGATTCCCTTGTCGTTTGACCGTGCTACATACTCCGGTGCCAAAAATATGGTCACGTGGTTTGCCTCCGGCTCTTAATAATAATAATAATAATCATATTTTATGTTAGGGCAAATCTATATCAAGATTTTAAAATTTCAATAAAGCTTTAATCCATAACACGAATTGGCAATAATGATGATTTTCCCTAGCGGCGGCTGTCTGTGGTAGCACTTGCCTTTATAAAACAGTTTTATGTGTTGTAACACAGTTTCGTGTTATTTCATCATTGGTTTCAATCATGCAGTGAATATTTCTGTAGCCTGAAAACGAATCGACACCTGATAAAGTTGGAGGCAAGTTAACTTTATTGAATCGTAACAATTTGCAACATTATATTTTGTAAAACAGAATTTGCCGGTAGAATGTCTTAAACTCTTCTTTTATTTTTTTGGCAGAATTCTATACTGAACGACATAACAATATTTCTAAACAATTTACCAGATTTTTTTTTCCATAAAAAAGGCATAGGTATATTTTATTTGATTTTGTATTGAGAAATATCCCAATATTTAAAATTAATGATATTTAAAAAAAAATGCTTTGTCTTCATTAACAAACAAATAGTAGTTTGACTAACAATGTTGCGACGAAATAATACTGACCGATAAGCGTGTTATAATTCTGCGGTTAAAAGAAATATTTTATGAACAAATCGGAATATTCAGGTGCTCCTAACTTCTATTCGTCTCACTTAACTGCTGTTGTCATAGTCCCACAGCTCCGGACTTTGAGTACGTTTTATTTTGCCTTCGCATTAAAGAATGGTCTCACAAAAGAATACTCTACTAAAAGCGTGTTGTATTTGTGCGGTAGCCAGAAGGTACACAGTGTAAAGTGTTGGGCGATATTTAGTACAAAGGGGAGCCCTGAAAGATGCCCGACGAAAGAGATACTGAAAAAGACAAATGGTCTTCGCGTGTTGCTGACGTACCGCCCTTGTATTCCGTATGTATTGTAAAAATATACAGAATGCAGCAGGACGATGAATAAAAACTTATGTAAATTATGGTTCACCTCGTTTCATATTGGTAAACACTCTCAGTATGGCCCTGAAGAGAGAAATATTGTTTCATCTAAATTGCTAAATACTTCTCAACTCATTCTCTTCCCCGATCCTTTATTTTCACAACTCGCCGTAGTTCCATTGGCACTTATGAGATAGACAGAGAAGTTTCATTGGGAACACATCCAAAAAGGATAAAATGTGATATCCTTAGAAACGAAATAGAGAAAGTTCCATAAATAATGGAAAATAATTATTTTATGAGGATAACGTGAATTCACTATTTAACATTGCTTCGGATTAAAAGAAAAGCTGGAGAATAAGATGGCAAACCGTCTTGCGTTCTCTATTGGACTAAAGATAACCCCTCTCGCTGATAGATACTTCAAATAAATATAATAACACTGTCGTGTCATGACTAAATGCCAACCTATAATGCTACGTTTACATATGCGAGCCGAACTGCCGAACTGAACCTCAACTTATGGGAAAAGAAAAAAGCAACCGCAAATGGCGCGAAACGCCCCGTGTAGTTGCTTCGTTCCTTTCCCGTAATTCGTGACTCGGTTCGCGTTTAAGTTCGCAAATGTATACGTACCATAAGAATGTCTTCAAATGCAAATAAATCAAGCGGAGTGTGTCAAGAGAGAGCTTTGTTGTTTTCCACCAATGCCTAATTAAAACAGCATATACATGCAATTTTTTAATCAAACTACGTAACTTTTTTGTTTTTGTTTTAAATCCATGAAAAATGTCAAAGTTTTAATAAACTTTCGAGTAATGAATTCAAAAATATATATCGTTACATTATATATAAAATATGATACCTGTTCTCAAAAAATTCTTTTATCCTTGATATGTTTCGTAACAGATATCATGAAGTTTTAGTAGAAAAAGGCCATAAATAAGAAAATTTCTGTACTCGTATAATGAAGGCTTTTTTGACCCTTGAAAATAATGCGCCCTCCAGATGGGATGGAATCATAATAATTTATTTGAATGCGGAACATTCCTTTGTGGGATGTGTAAAAATATTTTTAAGATTATTTTTAAACCATATTTTATAATATTTCTTGTTTATTCTTATGAGTTTCTTCTAAGGTATAAAAAACATTTAACGTCCGAAATAACACAATGAGTAGGAAATATTTTATTTAAAATACCCACTACCTACAGGGGGCGTTGGGTAATTCAGGCAATATAATACGGAAACAAATCGTCGCTTGAAATGGTTTTAGCCATGTTTAGTGACCAGTTCCGAGTAGCCAGGTTCTTCCCCATTCCCTCCTTCTGCTGTGAATACTGAATATAGATGAAAGACATCTATTGAAAAATGGGGAAATAATTTGCTGTGTAAAACTGTTATCTCAGTGAGTATCGCAGTTTTTAAAATAATAAAAAAAAGTTAAATGTCCCTTCAAATTGCCTACATTTTTAGGAGTTTTGAAAATTGGCCAAAATGTGACCAAATAAGCTCCAGTGCTTAAATTGGAATGCCATAGTCCTAATGAATATTGTAAAAAGTACTTCCTCAGTATACACTCAGCTGCACCGATTCCTGGTCCGTTTCAGTTTTGATAAAATTGTGATCAGCTAATAACTTAACTGCTGAAGATCTGTTATTGATAGGAAGTACTCTATGCGAAAAGCAATTGATTGCGCATTTATGGAAGGGCATAGCGAATATACTGTCAGTCACGGGTCACCTCAAACATTCCTTTGACCCTTTCCCGCAAAAGAGTGCAGCTACTTTGGGGAAGCAAATATATTTCATTTCTTTTTGACGCTTGCCTCAATCCATATGCTTAGAATCGGTCCAGAAGGATCAAATTCCTATATATGTTTCTGTAGTACAAACATTTACATTCGTTTGAATGCGCAAGTGATTTTTAGGCGTGGGGAAAATATGTTGTTAGTGACGCAGCTCGAGGGAAAAGACGCAAAATAGTATTTACTATTTGCTGTATTATTATTGTAATATCATTACAGGAAACCGAGTGATGCCATCACACAAATATATAATAGTAATCGCAATCATAACGTAGCTTATGACCAAGGGTGTCTTTTCGATTGTAATTGCATAACAATTAATATTTTGGTGGCCTTAAAAATACCGTGTTTTTTATTATCTTCTGTTGATGGTCGTGGTCAGGTGGGAAAATTTGGAAAAAAAATTGTTTACATTAAATTTTAGTGCATTTATTCATCTTTCTTTTTTAAAATTTCACGCATTTCATGATAGAAAAAACTTTCTATATTTTTAAGGTAGGCACAGCGATTTTGTATGTATGGAGTGTACGTCACACGTATTCTGAATTCCATGGATCATATTAATTTGAGCCATTAATCGCTTCGATGATCGGATCAAATATTGCCTATTTGCCTCAAAGGGAATACGAAACCAATGGAATCAAGGATTATATAAAGATACCTGCCACGAGGATATTCTGCTACTTTGCTTCAAATCAGAGATGGGGAACCGTCGAGGGCCATTTAAATGTTTTTAGTATGACAAGACAAGAATTCTTCGAATAAAAGATGGAATATGCGTGACCAAATAGAGATGCAAACATAAGTCCGCGTCAGCTATGTTATACATTTCTCAGGGTTTTATAATAATGTCTTAAAATGTATCTGAAACACCGTGAATTAATTCAAAGTAAAAAAATTATACTATAATAATACACCATATGATAATAAATTATTAAAAAAAAAAGTTTTTCAGTAGTCGGCAGGCCGCACAAAAAAGCCTCGCGGGCTGCAGATTCCCTATCCCTGCTTTTAATGGTTAAATCATCTGAAACAACCTGCCTATGCCGCTTCATTAATTTTATTTATAAGTCAAACCAGGACCTGGTAGGGTTTGGGCTTAGGTCTGGATGATTTTATACTAAATGCTAAACAGAGACTTTGAACACTAGTCAAAAATTATTTCGAAATCCGAAAGAGCCCAACATTTTATGAGAGGTTATAATATACATGACAAGACATAACAACCAAGAAAAAGCCCCCGTTAATCCTGAACGCCCAGTTACCACCATAATCGCACACTATTTTTTTTTAAATAAAAAAATTAAAATACAATAAAATAATTAATTAGGATTATCAAAGCAAAGTGTAAAACTCATATATCGACGGCTTAATTCGTAGAATGTGTTTCTTCCATTTATCAAATTTTACAGTGGGCAAAAAAAGCGTTTTTTAAACTATCATGATTTTTTTTAATATGTGACTCCTCAGTCTATAATGTCTAACGACGGGTGCTGTATCGCCAGCGGTTGGGCAGCGTTGTCGACGGGTTAAGGAAGGGGTTGTGGGAAGAGATTTATTAATGCGGATTTTGAAGAGGTTCGGAATATATAAAGAAGGTATAACAGTTTCCGGTAGCTCGTTTCACGAAAACGAGTCCTGGAATCAAGAGTCGTTATATGGTAGAAGAAAACGGAGACACCCGAGGAATACTTAACGCAATATCAAGTAATGAAATGAAGTCGAAGTAATGTAGTTTTTTAACAGTAACATTGTGGTATACAGTAGTCAATGGTCAAAGAAGTTGGAAGCGCCCAAGAAAGACATTAGCAATATCGAAATATTGTGGGGGATCCACTAGTAATTATATATAATAGGAAATTTAAAAATCAACGCCCGAAAACTTTAAGTTTTCAAGAACGAAGTGTCATAAAGTCAAGCGACGTCCTTTCGCCACTGGAGCGGGGGGGGGGCGTTAACTGATATAAAATGTAGACGCATATGGCTCAATTCGCAATTCCAAATTCGTTGAATGCCGCCTGTTTTATTTCATTAAAAAAACAACGCAAAATTGCCGTTTTTTTTTTTTTTTGTAAGGTTGAAG
This sequence comes from Hesperophylax magnus, assembly GCA_026573805.1. Lineage (NCBI taxonomy): Eukaryota > Metazoa > Arthropoda > Insecta > Trichoptera > Limnephilidae > Hesperophylax > Hesperophylax magnus. The sequence continues at coordinate 400,185 of JAIUSX010000978.1, read as the reverse complement.
CACAACTATAGAAATGTTTTTCAATCACTTGGTAAAAGTCTTAATTTGCCACATTATACAATAAAAATATATCCAAAAAGCCGTTCTTAAGTATAGGATTTTGCAAAATCAAGTATTTTTATGCCTGAAACTTATAAGAGCTTACAGAGACAAGATGTGTTCTACCTGCAGTTATATAATTAATTGAAGCATCTGTAATATTTCTAAGCGATCAATTTTTCAACCCAAAAACGCATGATTTTACATTAATTTACATTGCATCGAGAAGATCAAATCAAGAATAAAACATATCTACGTAACACAACATTAAAATACATTCCTACTTCATTTTATACAACTGCACCTGATAAATTATCATTTAAAAAAATATTTATTTCAATATTTGTTAGGTTTTTATGATTACCGCCTTCATTGTTGTATTTCATATGTTTTTCATTTTATATCATCTTTTTTATTGAAAAGTTCCCAGTGAGGCAATGTTCATGCCATTTTCCACAGGGGTAGGCAGAGACGACGGACCACCAAACAACTCAGTCTTGGCACACACTCCTTGCTTCATTCACACTCTTACATCGTCTTATACATACTCTGCTATTATTCTGAATCGTATATAACATGGTCCGACTCAAATATCTGATTCACTTGATCGTGCCATATCTTTATCGAGCGTCCCGACTTCTTCTACCCTAAAATTACATAATATTATTGTATAAATATAACTATTCGGAGAAATTTTTTTACGGGGAACATTTTTATTCAACATCTATATTATCTGCTTAACGTAAACTCATTTAATTAGCCTCACAAGTCACAACAGACTCAATTGGGCATTCCATAATAGCTCCGGACAGTTGGTAATCGTGTGTGATACATTAATTTGACATAAAACAGACCTTACCCGAACTAATGGTAGCTTCGAAAACTTATTTCTTTAACAAACCAAGTTTTCAAAGGCTTGCTTTGAACCGTATACATAAACTTGGATTTGGATGGCACGATTTATGTCAAAGAACTAGAAATAGAAGTAATGTTTAATAAATTGCAAAATAAGCTGGACAAATCCGTTTCATATTTTACTTTATGTGTGGTCTGCCTCAAGAAGTGCAATTTGTATTGAACAAAATGATGCAATCCACCATCAATGAGATCTCTTCTCGTTTTGTGCATACAAATACTTTTCTGTTTTCGATTTTCTCGTCGGAGCCTTAAGTCCAATACATACCCACCGCTTCAGTGATATTCAACGAAACAAAGATGTTGCTGAGAATTATTTTTTTTGCTTCTAATTTGGAATTGTTATTAACTTACATTAGAATTTTATTTATTTATTTATCAATTCAATTTCTCTGGCCAAATAAACGCTGGTCCATTCTTTTAATAAAGAGTGTTGTTTTAAAAATAAAAAATCCCTTCCTTAAAATCTTCTCTACTGTAAGCCGAAAAATCAACTTTAATGCTGTTAATTTTATTCTCAAGTGAAATCATAGTATTTAAGTGAATAAGACTTGCAGATACACTTCTTCTTTACAGAGGAAGTATTGTCCAATTTGTCTATGTCATTCTTCTTCTACATGTTGTATACATTTAATATCTTCCAATTTTTTCCCTTATCTGCAGCCAAGTTGAGTAAAATTCTTCATTATATCCATTTTGAAATCCTGATAGATTTATTCGAAAAATTTCTGCATTTTTACACATTTATGTTTACATAATCCCAATGAATCATGTTGAAGCTTGGGTTGAAATTGCACTTGTAATTTTGTGCACAATGTCTTCAATGTTACGCTAAAAGTATACAAATAATTTATTTAAATAACCCAATTACATTTAAATTAATCTATATATCTAACATCATACGTATTTAAAGAAAGACTCTTACCCAATCAATCTCATTACTTGGTTCATTTGATCAGCAGTTTTATGGCAGGAATGCAATGTAACGAATACGGTTTTTCCCCCCTGACGTTGAACGATGGTCTTCAAATAAGAGGTACAGAACTGCCTCAGGAAGCCAAATTGCATTTCGTCTTATTTCCTTTCCAGCGGTTTCTGGAAGCATGTTCGATCAATGCGAATGCATTTTTCAAATAAACACAAAAACACTCGGGCAGAAATCCTTTTCCTCTATTGAATTTCCCGGTTCGATCAAAAAATTTAAGTTGTTATTATATCGGATTAAAACGCTTAAATGGAGCATGATGATTGAATACTTGTATGATATTACTTCTTGTGAAGAAAATAGTTAAAAACTATCCATAACTTTCATTGGTCATTCAAAATAATTAGTTAAGAGTACGAATCGTCTTTCCACATACCTTTTGATAATGTTTTTTATTTTGCCAAAAATAATCACTTGGGATAATTTGTTTAATTTTGGGAACTGATAACGTTCATATGGTCTAAAAAACGTTTCGTCTTCCTTACTTTCATGGATAGGCATATGATCTTAACGGTGTTAGAAAGAGAAAATACCACAATGTATATTCATGTCTGAAAGTTAACCACATGAGAATTAAAATGTGCACCTCTATAAACCTCACAGTTCTGACCACAAATTGAGAAGAAAAAAATTGAAACTTGAACGTGAATTTTTTATAAATTATTTTTATATGAAACGAAAAAAGAGTGTGGTGACAATAATGTTTAAAATACATTTGTATAAATTTTTTTTTTTTCATTATAAGTTATTTTATTTCAGTGTTTAGACGAAAAAACGCAACGAGATCCATTAAAAAAATATTTGCAATCAAAATGTTTATTTCCAACAATTATTTGATAGCGTATTTCGTAAATAATTAGTTTGTTTTCGGATACGTTCTCAATTATTACATTTATTTTGATTTTAGTTGCAAAACTGAAATACATTGACCTTCTGACAACATATGCCAGAAGCCTGAGGGGTTAAGGAAAATTAAAAATGTATTTATAATACAACCATTTTTTTAAACTAAAAAAAAACTTCAATAAAGTTGTATTTAATCATAGAGCTATAATTAGAGGCGCTACTGCATATTAATATCTCGTCAAAACTTGTTCCACTATTAGAACGCGATAAGCAGTGCGCGTAGACCAGATTCGGAAGTTTTAGTTATACCTAAGTTTAGGGAGAGTTGGAGGTAAAAAAGTGGAACCTATTTTTTCGCTTCATGTTCATCTATAATTAATACAAATGTAGATATATAATAGAAAAATAACATCTCCGACTGACATTATACAAAGAATCAAAAATATTTAATAATCGCATATTATTTTTCCTACAAACCAATAAATATGTATTTAAAAACAAAACAAAAAATTGGAAAAAAAATAAAATAGAATAAGTAAAAAAAATAATAATGAATTTTACACCCCCAAAGCAATGCCAAATTAATGCAAAAACATAGCAGTTTTATTGGTCCGCGTACATTTAATCTTCTATCAAAACAAATACAAATGGGTAATAAAATATCTTTTTTTTTTCTTAAAGAAAGACAAACATTCCCAGGTTACGAATAACATGACAATATTAAAAAAAATCTCATAAAACCACCGCACTAAGCGGAAAATGTTGCTTGTGTTGTGATGAAGGACTTGGCCAGCCGAGGAATTGAACACACTACGCCTGGGTGGGACCCAAACGCGATGTCAACTTAGCCATTTACCGGCCAATGTAAAAGAACTAAAATTATGGATGATTTAGTTAGATATTGAAATACTGTTCATATAAATTGATATAAATTCGTTGTATTTTAGACTTTTATTTTGTATAAAAAGTTTATTTATTTTCTTATTTGGTTAATAAATATTTATATAACGCACGGACATGCAGTGCCTTTGTGGTTTCCTTAATCGTACCTTTTTTAAAAACATTTTTACTCATGTATTTTTTATTCTGAATATTATAACTATAAATTTAAAAATAAATAATTTTAAATGTGGGTAACTTTTTACAGTGCAATAAAACACTTTTGGAAAAAACGGATTATACGGTGTTTTACTTCGGGACAACTGTATGTGACAAATTAATTCGTCTTGCCTCTCGAGGATTTGTAAGGTAATTAATATCATACCCTTCCATTTTTACAATCAACGTGCTCAGGATAATAAAATGGGCTATTTATTGTAAAACATCTTACTTTGATAAATAATATCAATTTGGTAAGACGTATTCATCTGACGTCTTGCTCTAATTAAATTTGTGTTGGAATCAGAAATAGAGCACGGATGATATATTTCATACTCAGGACATCCCCTTAATCAGGATTGTGAACACAAGGGAGATTTCAGAAATGTGAAATTACTTTTAATTTGTATAAATCCGTGACTCTGAACCAATGCGAAAAATATCATGAATGGTGATTATTATACAATATTAACTGCATTATTGTAAACATTTAAGGTGCGAAAAAATTAAGTAAAATTTCATTGTATTCATTATTTATTATTCGGATATTTCCGATAAAAATGCCACCAATAAATGGTTCATGTATACTACACGTCCGATATCAAAAAGGTATGGAAACAAGAATATTATAAAAGTCTCAAAAGTAGTTTCTAGGTAGGGCCATATATATGACTTCGAAATAAATTACAACTCTTAAGCATGCTAAATGCTCACTCAGTGGTCTTGAAATGCGTATTTGAACGATGCATTATGCTTAAGAGACTTGTTTAAATTGCGTGTGGTTTTTTATTTGATATTTACTAAAGAGTTTCCATGCCCAGAGCCAGTGGGAGATTGCACGCCATGCGGGAAGTGTCGCAGGCGGAAGAAAATGGAAAGGATTAACGAAAAACAAGTTTAGATAATATCAATTACTTTTCATAGAAATTGTTTTATATATTTATTTAATGTTACGAAATAAAACTTTGGTTACAGTGATAAAACAATTTAAAGATATTATATATTTCCAGGTGGTTACTGATAATATTTCTTGTATATTTATTTATTACTTATCGGGTGACGCGTGTTTGTATGTGTTTGTGTGCGTGTGTGTTTGTGTGCGTATATGTGTATATGCATGCGTATTGTATAGTTTATATCACTGAAATGAAGTTCCTTTTAAATTATGGGCAGTGAATCCGAAAAAATGTCGATATTAGAGATCAGAAAAATATTATTGAATATTTAAAGAGAACGGTTAATTGGCGAATTAAATATTGTATTTGTTTTTTTTTTCATTAAGCTTGTTTCTTCTGAATACATTATAGCATTCGATCAAGATAAAGGTCTTACATTCCATTTTAGAAATGACTGGTTCGTTGTTGAATGAGTAATATTACTGAATTACATATTTATTTCCGGTAAATGTTTTAGTGTGACTTTTAGAAATATTAATATAACTATCTTGATCACTTTGTAACGCTTCGCAGAGAGAGAGAGAGAGAAGGAACAGACAACTTTGAATACTTTCATGTCGTCAGCGTAAAGTTCGTATTGAGAATTTGGAAAACATGATCTATATTTTTTTGGTTAATTTTTTATGTAATCTGTTGACGACTTAATTTCGAACCCATTACTTCTGGGACCTAAGCCAAAATTCTTACCCTTTACCGCGAAGTGGCAATTATAATAATGCATGCATTATGTACAACGATATTTGTTACGGAAAAATAACTTGTAATCATCATTAGATCATACGACGCACGTCGTGATTACTTTAAGATTAATACACTTAAAATAAGAAGGCAATTGACTGACCTAATATGTTTGCATAAAATTATCCACGGCTATCTTGATACCTCATTATGTCTTAGCAATATTGAAATAAATGTCCCCAATTCCCATTGTTTAAGACACCATAGCATTTTTCACCTGAATATTTTCAAAAATAATATCGCCTATGTTAGCCCTCTTACCCAAATGTGTCGACTGTATAATAAGATTGAGTTTGCTGAAGTAGATATTTTTGTCGATAATTTAAATGGATTCAGAAAAAAAATCTGCTATTGAAAAAATATGTTGCACTGATTATATTATGTATTACTTGCGCCTTTTACTTTTCTGTAATATTTGTGTTTCATATATATTTTTAATTTTGAATTTTATTTGTTTTATATTTTAATCTATATTTAGGTATTTGAAAATTAATATGTCCTTTTGCTGAGTAGATTTTGGTAATTGTTGTACCTATTTGTATATTAACTGAGTTTTTATAAATGGATTGTTCTCACGTAAGTGATATCGTCTGTAAAAACCCGCTATAAATAAATAAATCATTGTCACAATTACTTCAAGTCATAAAGAAAAGTCAGTATTAATGAATAATTAATCTTTACTTATATTGAATACTAATATTTTTCGTAAGAATTTAAAAGCCAATAAAATGTAATGTCGATAAACTATTTCATTTCGTGATGATAAACTTTTCGATGAACAATTATTGTCGGCGATTTTGTAAAAATTATTACTGGTAAGTAATACCAATTCTATTTTCGTTAAATTCATGGCTTGGAAGCAGTGGCGCATAATAACCCTTATTTAATTTTCGAATTTTTTTGGATCAAAAAGTTATTTAAATATTTTGAATCTGTAAGCGAGAAGTGAAAATAAATAAAAATAATAATAATATTAATATCCTTTTTCAATTATTTTCGGATCGCAAAAAATACACAATTTACAGTACCAAGATGTTCTCAGTATAGTTCTGATGAGATATAATTATTTGAAATTGATGCTTTATATTATGAGAATTTAGCAATGCGCAGTAACCTGTCAGTTGATCCCCCGAACACTTTATTGCCTGAAAAATTTTTACCGCTAAATGTCCAGTCGTGTAACAAAATTTAATTTTATATGCAGGCGTCTTGAGTGAAAATTCGCTGGACTTTTTTTTAATAACAATAATTCCATGGAGTACGTAGTGAGGAAATAAAGCTTAATAACACGTTCAGTACACGGCATTATTGTTATAAAAAATATTTGTAAAGCGGATTTCCTCTCAAGACGCCTGCCGATATTAGTATGACTGGTTATACGGTCGTTTATCCTCTCTGCACACCACTTCGGAGATACTTAGTTTATTATATGTACGTTGATATGTAAGGAGTGTTTCCCTAAACAGGTTGAATATATAAGTATGTCCATTGCATACGTAGCGGATTTCCACCCAAGACGCATGTTGATATAAATATATTTAGTTTGTTATGTGGCCCTATAATCTCTCGGCACACTGATTTTACGAATGAATACATACCTAAGAAATAATCCTTCAAGGGATCAAGTGTCCAAGGGTCAACTGGCAGAGAGATCAACTGACAGAGATCAACTGCACGGGGATAAACTGTCAGGGGGGTCAATTGTCCAGAGGAACTTTTTTTGGAGAAACAACTTTTTTTTATTTTTTTTTATAGTGAATACCTCACAAGAGTCCCAACTGATCCCGTCTGGAGCCAGTGAGACTATGGCATCCCCGATTGGGGGATGTTGTGAGGCTGAAGGTAAGTGGGGAAGGGAAAGAGGAAGGTGGGGAAGTACCTGGCTATTCAGATCTAGTCACTAAACAAGGCTAAAGCCATTTGGAGCAACGTTTCAATTCTGAATGGTGGTCTTACACCAGGGCGATACTGGTAGTATCTTCCACTCTGGAACGTGCCGCAAATATACTATATATTATTTTAATTAATTTATTGTGAAATAACACAAATTAATCAAATAAATTTTATTTGCGCACGCCGGGTTCGAACCCGCGACCTTCGGAATGGCAGTCCAATGCGTTACCACTGGACTATGCCGGCCGTCAACTGACATGGAATCGTAATCTTCACAAGATCTTCCTTCAACAGCTAAATGCACTTTTCCTCTAGCCGTTTCTAATTTTCCAACCACTCATTTAATTCTGCCTAACAACATTCCGAGACTGGGGCTGTTATAGTTCTCCCATTATAATCTCTGTCTCCAGATATTTTTGGGTGGTATACTGGTATTTACTTACATTCAAAAAAAATTTTGGACAAGTAAAAACACTTTTTTTAATTGGAAAAAGTGGCACGCTACTGCTCACGGGCGTTTATCGCCACAATAAATCACTTAACACGCACATAAGTAATCGAGAGCCGCCTTTGAAAGCATTGCGTGATAAACAATTAAACTGAAAGTTATGACCTGAAATAATAGATTTTGATACGCAGTGGGTCTAACGTAATGCCTTCTTACACTAAATCTACAATAAAGCTTTCAGCAGAAGGGTTGTTTGATTATTAAGCCACACGATTACAAGAAGTAAACATTATTTAATATATTTCTTCATTCCCGTTAATTATGATGTATCGTTTAGGACATATTTTCCTTTAAGTGGCCCTCCCGCAAGAGGTAGGATAATCATAAAGTATTTACCATAGTGAATTTAACTGAAACTGACCGGTTAGTAGCTGACCTGATAAATGCGTCGGGCTCTCATCCAGGCGTCGTGGGTTCCCTCTGCTAGCTAGGTCTTCCATCATTGCGCAAGCAACATTTTCCGCTTATCATGATAGTAGTAGAATTTTTGGTCAGGTAGACTTACCTTACTTAAGATAAAGAAAAACATTACTGACTAGTAATGTTTTTCTTTATCTTTAAAAAGAAAGCTTAAGTACAATTTGTTGTATTCTCAAAGTTGTTCGCGTTCAGCCAGGACATAATTTTTCTTCGAGAATATTTCAAATTATACTGTATAATATTTGAGCGCTCTCAGTCTGTGGGTAGCTAATCAAATAGATTAATTCATCAAACTTGTCTTTGTAAACATTGATGAAATAGGAAAAACCATATATCACCTAATTGTCTAAGGTTTACCGTGAGGCTATTATGTCAGAACACGGCAAAAGTTCGTTGCGAGATATTGACGATTGAGCTTTCCAATTAAACATAACTTACCTCCTTGCAGAGTACTTTTTTTATCACTGGTTTACGTACCACTTCAAATGGTGCTGAAATTAATTATACAGTTTATTAAAGTTTTGCGGAAGATGATTTGGTTCTAACAGCCAGCAGTGAAAAATTGCGATCATTCAAAATTTCATTTCGAATTGTCACTTTTTTCAAATTTAAAAATAATTGTTTAAACCGAGATATAAAATACAAAACACATTTTTTGTATAGACCAGCCCATTTCCTGTTGTTTATTCGAAAAAAATGGTAATGAACATGATATTTTAATACACTCCAGCGATTGGTGTTATATACGCGTATGTACATTTACCATATATTATTTAATTAATTATCCTTCAAAATATTAATATGTAAACATATAAAACTACTTACTGCGCTGTGAAGCCAATGAATCCACCTAGATTTCAACGTTTATACCAGAGGTTCCCAAATTGGTCTATATATAGACCCCCAGGGGTCGATATCGGCATGTTGGGGGTCTATGTCAGCGATACAAAAATTTGGGGGTCCACGAGATTCAAATGGGGTACATACGAGCGGACCCCCATTTACCCCAAGTCAACATTTAGTGGTTCCGTAAATGACACAATAGACCTAACACAAATATATTAGACTGATTAACTTACTTATTTGATATTTGTATTTTTATATTTCGAAAAGTTGTTAATTGAGGTATATAAATAGAGTCAACGTTCTTTTTCCCGTCAGAATTAATTTATTCAATCAAAACATTGCACATTGGAAGCCGCGAATCTTTCTAGTTCCCCAACTTGTTTTTGAAAAACGTCCAGGGTAGTAGTTTATTTAGGGACATTTTGTTTGAGGACATTTTGATTATGGAAATGCAACGTTAAAGAATCGGATATCATGTGACAAGAAGAACTGACCGGAATAAGAACTGACAATGAACTTAAGGGACAATTCTGTAGGGCTAGCTACAGAAATAAATTCCCGTTGCTTATCCTGCTTCATTTTCATTTGCTGTAATACCTCACAAGGATGCTCCTGTCTGTAAAATGTATAGACAGAGCAACTAAACCGCCATCTGGTTGTTGGGCAGGCAAGGGAAGGGAATATTTTTACTAAAAAAATAAATTATTATCACATGGGACTTAATAGCTTTAAGAAAATTCAATATTTGGCAGGTAGGGGATATACGGAAAAAAAATTCGCAAGTAATCTACGGGGCAAAAAAGTTTGGGAACCTCTTTTTTATACCTTACTTTTATGTTCTATAAATTTGGCACAATATGGCAAGCGATCGGACAAAACGTTTTTACAAACTTAGCATAATATGCCAAAAATTGCTAGAGTGGATGTTGCTCAGTATTTATTTATTTATTAACGGACATCGTCCAAATTACAAAATAATACCACGAATAAAGTAAAAAGAAAAATACAGGAGTAACATGAAAGACAAAGGTAAGTAAAATTGAGTACAAAGTAATCAGTTATGCAGACGACACTGCAATTTTGTTCAAGGCACAATCATGGGAAAAGGTATTCAAAAACAGAGAAACAGGGATGACTGTAGTAAATAAATGGCTACAAAATAATCTACTAACACTGAACATTTCAAAAACAAAATATCTAACTTTTAGCAAAACAAAGGCTGGTCAACCACATAGCCAACCACAACTACATCTTAACCCCTGCACCAACATTTCGTCAAATAACACATGCTGTACTTGTGACAAAATTGTTTATGCAGACAATATTAAATATCTAGGTTTAACTGTTGACCATAAACTAAAATGGGATCTCCATATTAATATATTATCAAAAAAATACGAAAATTATCATACATCTTCAAAACAATACGAAACATCATGTCATTAAATCAACTAAAAAATATATATTTCGCACTCTGTCAAAGTATTTTAACGTATGGAATATCAGTTTGGGGAGGAGCAGCAGATACTTACCTCAATTCTCTTAAAATAAATCACAAAACAATAATTAGAATTATGTTAAAAAAACCTTACCAACATCCGACGGAACAGCTAATGATCAAAAACAAATTACTAGACGTAAATAAACTATTCATAAGGAAGATCATTTACAAAAACTGTATCAAAACTTCACATCTCCACATACCTCACTCGCAAAACACAAGAGCAAAAATTAATAAGCACTTTCAAGTTCCCCATATCAAATCAACTTTTGCAAAAAAACACGAATCTTACCTAGCACCACACATTTTCAATACCTTCCTAACACAAACAAAAACTTACGTCACCCCAAATAATTTGAATTGGCTGTTTAAAAGATTTGTATTATGGCTGAATGAAAAGAAAAGAACAGATATTCAAAATATTCTAAATAAATAACATTTCATACAATTTCTCACGAAATTATATAATATTCAAATAAAACAAATGCGAGAAACTGCAATTTTGCAATACTAATTATCATGTAACCGCTATATCTATATTCAATAAGGAAGTTGAGTGAAAAATATTTTGACTTATAAAAAATATGTTCATGTAGATCAAAAAATATCGATTCTAAATATATAAATATATTTCTATATTATTATTCTTAGAATTAGTTAAACGTTCTTGAAAAAGCATTCAATAGCAATAGACTGTATACGCTCCACGATTGGTCGAAAGAATTCTGACGTCACGTGTGTCGTGACTTGTACGTACAACGGATCACCTATGGTGCATCTCTTTCTATTACATGAGAGACGGTCGGTTTAGATGAGAGAGGTGTATAGGCCAAATGTTTATTTGGGTTTGTCAAATATATGTACGTATTTGTTGTTATTATTATATGAAATGGATTTCTAAAGATACATATTCGTATAGTGCTTTATAATAATATGTTGTTTATTGCATAACTTAGAAGTTTTTATTATTATACATGTCACATAACATGTGATACACTTCAGGCCACCGGCCACCCAGAAAAGTCTCACAGTGAACTGGGCTGTAAACCGTTATTTTACTTTTGGTCCTTACTTTTCTGCGCGGTGGTCCTGAATTCGCGCGTGGCAAGTCAACAAATAGCGACGGAATACCGTACCGGGCGGGAAAAGCAAATATTCTAACTTAAAATATTAATTTAACTATGAAATCTCAATCAATTTTCTTTTTTTTTAATAACATCAATTCTAATAGACGGTTAACATTGGTAAAAAAATTACTGGAATTCCTTATTGAAGAATTAATTTTTTTTCCATACAAAATGTTAAAGCGACGTGGTTCTTACAGTTTGAATGACGTCACAACCACCCCCGCCTCTTACCGCTCGGATTCCGCTCGTTTTGGCGGGCTTAATAAAATTCAAACTTTGAGAATTAATTTAACTATGAAAACAAACTTAAAAAAAAAAAAATACTCGTATTTAAGTTTGAAAGCGAACATTGATAAAAAAAAATAAAAAAAATGGACTCAACTTCCTTATTGTCACAAAATTTAATTTTACTTTTATCTATGTTACATAGGCAATCTTCTCATGGAATGTAACTAATAAAAAATAAAAAAATAAAAAAAAGTATGTATGTAAATATTTAATATACCACCACATAATTGTATCTTTTTGTCTTTTTACATAAATATATATATATATATATATATATTTTTTTTTAAATACATACATTTCTTTTGGAACAAATATAATATGTGATTTACCCGCCTCGGAACAGACTTTGTCTAGTGAGGCGGGTAAAAGAAAAGAAAACAATGTAAACAACCATAAAATTAAATAAACGCCCGGGTTGCCGGCACTGAAACTGAAAAAAAAAAGGTACATGAAAGCAAAGACATATGGTAGATATAATATAAGAAAATAAAGTGACAAGTCGAATCAAGTCAAGAATACGCCGTGGGCCACAGGACACTTAAATATTCCGTCACTTGTTTAGCGACTGGCAAAAATCATTCAGACTTATCCCATAAAAGTTAAGGTTGAGTTGACTTGAGTTGAGTTGACCAGTCTACACATTCTGGAAAATGGTGAATAATATCCATAATTTGTCGAATGATAGTTGAGGAAGAGCAGTTTAGTAGTTTAATTTATATAAAATCTCCGAAATTATAAATGGTTGAGTGTAAAGTTTTTCTTTAATACCTGATCTAGGTGCATTTTAAAGATGTATATAAAATTATTTTATTTTAATAAGTTTCACTTGATTGTCTAATATCATCTTTGGGTGACCTTGACCCTTTTCAACTATTCACTTCTAAGTCATACATTCCCCTTACTCCTCTTCTTTCGTTCATCACTTACGTCTCATTTTACCATAAACAATTATTTGATTCAGCTCTTTCCCTAGAATCACTTTTCTACCATTCGCTTAAAGAAGCATCATCAAAACCACATTGTTACACTTAAAAACCTACGTTATATCTTTAATTCGACTCTGTTTCTCACTCTAATGCAGATATAATGCGATTAGTCTTTCTCAAGCGTCCCAGACATCTTAAACCATTCAAACCACTCTCTAAACACTCTCTAGGTTCTAAAAAAACAAATTTAAGTTAAATCGGAAGAATGGTATAGGAACGCGTAAGTGACAAAAAAGAAATATTAATTTTTATATACATTTGAATATAGATTTAATTTCGCATCATTATTCAAAATTTACGACCGTGAATATATCGGTCATGCCCATCTCTGGTTTTCACCCGCCACAGTAAGGTCGAGTAATAATGATAGGAGACGTAATCCTGATACCAAACCCATTCTACAGCATCCCTTATTGAGTTTGCATTAAGCTAAAACCGAAACCGCCCGCGACTCCGTCAAAAGGAGGCATCACAACGGGACTACAACGGACCAAACATTCACGGAGCGGGTTTTCGGCACCTAATTAAGATTGATGGTGGATAAAAGTTTATTGTTGTTGGAATTTTGTCGGAACTATCTCGTTATCCAGCGGATGTGAAGGTCGGTCGGGTTGGGAAGCGGGTAGGGGGCGGATATCCCGTAGGGGGCGGCGGACCGGCGAAACCTGAATTAGGGTTTAACTTAAAATCGTATACTACAGGCGTCGTTATTTATCATTACGGTGGAGGATGCTTGCATCATGGTAGTTATGGAAAATGAGATTATGTGCGGACGTTAAAATACGTTTTTATACCGCGGGGCGGGTACATATCCACTCGCAACTCATAGGGTTTGAATTAGTGATGAACGGCCTCCTCGGTGTTTATTTACTGTATTTTTATAGACATGCATAGATCCACGTCCACTGGGATTGTAAAAATAAAGTTAAGAAAATACTAAGTACTATAAACACAACTTCTACACATGTAACACATGAAATGAAAGAATAAGAAATTTACAATAATTATTATGGTACAAAAATAATTTAAATAATCAGAAAAGTATAAATGAGAGAAAAAAGTATCATGCGAACAGAAAAATGGGAAAAACGTCAACCATTATTTTTTTTACCTAATAATAGAGTTGGAATTGACCAAAATAGTATTTTTGTGGTGTTTGTATGAATGTGTGTAAGTGCAAGCGAGATAGCATGCTTGCGAGATTCTATAAAAGGCGATGCATTCTAGGAATATCCATCTTTTGTTAATAGCAGCTAATACTCCAGCCACTACACCATATTGGCATACATTACAATTTTGTTCGATGAAGTACTCTTTTTGAAAGCTTATTACTACGGCGGGATTTAAATCTGTTTTCAACATTTCTTAAAAATGCAATTAATATAGTCGTAGAGTCGGAAATCCCTGGTTGAACACATATGCGAGTGTGTGTTGCAATACAAATAACAAAACATTATTTTGAGAATATATTAGTAAATAGTGCATCTAATGGGTTTTCATTGTACATGTTTCTGAGACTTTTGAAAGTTGCACCGACTAAGATCGTCTGAGCACACTCTTGGGAGTGATAGACAGTGGCGTGCTTGCTATATGACCAAACGAAGGCTGCTTGAAATTCGGGTATAAATAGATTGGGCATTGAATATTTGAAAATTGTCATTTTACTCTCACCTCCGGCTGATTGCTGGGTAAATGTATTTCCTTGCTTAATTAATGGAAAAATACTTTTGAATCAGAAATTTGTTGCAATTTTTGATTATTTTTTAATTAATTTGAATGGTTCGTAATTCTTAGAATGGGAAAAGCTTTTCAACGATGATGGACACAATTTGGGAGGCTGGTTTAGGGAGACCCTTTGACCTCTCCATCTGGTCTCTCTCGACTCACCACCTTGCGCGGCAGTGGGAGGGATAGATCATTCGTCCGTCACTCCTGGACACACTGATCCCTAGATTCCCTCCTATCTTTCATATCATTTTTCTTCCCATAACTTGTTATCCTTGCTTTCCATAAAAAGACTCTCCACACAGCATCTCCAAAGTTGACACAGGCTCTGAGGGAAGTTATTTTCCTCAGGGCCTTCTGTGTGGGGTTTAAGTAAAAACAAAAACGACTGCACTCCACTGCTGCCAAGGACACTGTTGTGAAGGCATTAGATTCATTGTTATACAATGCATCTCCATAAGACAAACAGTTATAATTATGAGGGATGAACTGAAAAATATGCGATTTCTCTTCTTTAAAACAGATCTCTTGAGTGAATTTTTAAAACAGTTTGTTAAATTTAAGCTTTCTATGCAAGGTAAGCTTAGTTAACAATTAAATATACAAAACCTCAACATTCAGACCTTGCAGCACCTAGGAATTTTATATTGAGTTTGTTTTTAGTTAAACAAGCATCGCATTTAATTTTTTCTAAACGTAATTGATTAAAAATGGATTTTACAAATAAAAATGGATTTTACGATTTGCACTTTAACAGAGAATGTTAAACATTTATTATGAAATCCTTTTTTTATTTTAATAATGTGGTTGCAATTAAAAATAGAATTAAAATTGCATGATTAATAAAAATAAAATTAAATAAATAAAATAAAATAAAAATAATAAAAAAATAAAAATAAAAATAAATAAATAAAATAAAATAAAAATAAATACCTCAATAATCATATTAATTAAGATAAGCATAATACTATTTTCTGCATGCAAGGAGAAAACTGAGTAATGCTAACTTATTAATAATCGGATTGCAGGCCATTTTCTGATATTATTTTAGTTCGTTCCTAATATAACGAAGAAATGCGAAAAAACAAATATTTTTTAACACTTTTCCGACATCATGAAAACTCATCTTCAAACTTAATAAAAGTTTATAAGGAAACCAATCAATTATTCATTCATTAAGAGCCTGGAATTCAGTTTATAAGTGCATGCACTTTAAATAATTAGCAATATTCAATTAGTAATTTTTCTCCATGTGGGATCTGGATAAATTTAAAAGAAAATTTTGCTTCATGATTACGGTTCTATTAAATTATTATGTACATATCAAATGTTTGTAAAAGCCCGTATGAGCGTTTTAAAAATAATAATAATGAAGTTTTCACCCACACAATGTGTAGATAATGCTTAGAAGTGTGAATGTCTTGAAGTAACGATTTTCTCTGAAGTAGAAGAAAGGTTCAAATAAGTTTAAAAAAGTTATTTTATGAATAGGGGTGAACACTAAACAAGTTATAAAACTTTCGGAATACAACACTGATTCACTTGATTTGAAAATATTATTCAGAAGAACTAAAACACACGACAAACAAACATCTGACCAAACCCCTGAAAGTTAGATTGCTTCTTCGCTAATTTCGTTCTCTACCCGAAGATCTTATGTACCGGGTCAGAAGTTAAGACAAATCCTCAAATTAAACAAACACCAGTTCAAACAGCGCTAGAGGAAACTCCGCCAAAGTGGGCTAACTCGAGCAGATAAATGTAGAGAATGGAATTATTCGCAGCTAGTCCGGGATTAGCTGAGCCGTCCTGAGCAAAGCGCTGGACCTTCAACGTGATGATGTCGCTATATTGTATTAGTTGGTGAAACCCGAGAGTGATATGAGAATACGGCGGCCGCTTATTAGGGCATTATTAGCGATGGTTATTATGATATCCATTTCGAAAACATGTATCTTTTTGATTATTATTTTTTGAAAAGATTCAAATTTTTATTGAATGAATTATTAGTACCCTAAGTTAAATTTTACGTAACGGTTAAAAAAAATCTAATCCAATAATTTTTCCATGAAAAATTCTAGTACATATTGAACTATTCGGCGAATTTAGAATAAGCCGACGTAGCGTAATGGTGGAGCAGCTAACCGGCAATAAGAAGGCTGTGGATTCAATTTCCACACGACACGTTTTCTTTCTCCGAATATTTTTTCAATTTGTATAGGTGTTCGCAATAACTATTGCCCATAATATTTTTTTACTTTTGAGCTTTGCATAAAATAACCTTGTCTTGTAAATATTGGTTTATCATTTAAATTTTACGTGTTTATTCAAGCGAAAGGGTAGTCAAATTGCAGAGATTAACGGTGATTAACGATTAATGGTGCAAGGGGTTGGAATTCTCACTAGATATTTTAAGCTAATGGGTAGGTACTTCGTCTTGAGCCAGGATTCCCCCGGGGGGCATTTTCATTCTGCATATTATTTGTTTGCTTTTGTTATTATTATTGTTATTTTGTTGTAGGGTTACGGTTAAAATACTGGGAACAGAACAAGTACAAAAATATGAACAATAATGGTCACATTTGCTTCGAAAGAAATTTCTTTTTTTAGTGCTATTTCATTTACAAGATTAGGAGAAAAGCAGAATTTCCAGGCTTATCTCGTCCCGTTTTTCCATTGCTGCTTGTTTTATTTTCAGATTCGCAGTTATCGAAGGATCATGGCCACTTGTAGGATTCAATAAAGACGCTATTTACTAGTCTAAATATCAGTAGCTACACGGAGAAAATAAATATTGCTAATTTAATAAGAATCTCTTCAAATAATTGGTAAATCGTTTAAAAACGGGGTTGCAGACCTAACGACTGAATTAATAGGTTTACTGATAAATTTTCAGTAAATGCGAATATGAGCACCTTGATTATACATCACGACGAAATGCGAAAATAATCCGATTTTCAAGAACACATGTTTCTACGTAGTGATAATATATTCGTAATTTACTAAGAGTTTATCAGGAATCCTGTTCATTAGTTAAGGCCTGCAATCCCATTTTTAACCGGATTAACAATAATCTGAATCCGTTAGCAATACATTTTTTTCTCCGTGCAATCTTGTTATCGAAACATTACTGAAGTACTGGTACATGAATACAAGCATTGCCATTAATGTATGCACGAGTTAAAATCATATGCACTATGTAAGGTTCTTTTATTTTTTTAAAAAGGGACTTTAGCCTTAATACCAAACTTTTAACGTTCTAATCCCAGATTTGGGTTTTTGGTTTGGCAAGCGTTACATTGAATACTCTACAAAATATATACTATTTTTCATGCTAACGGTTGAAACTTGATTTGGATGCCTATGTAGTCTAGAATCGATAGATTGGCAAGCCTGGCTGTCCATTGTATTCTGGGTACTCTTTTCAATGCCGCGTATCGAGATTGTATCCTTAACCTTAATCCTTTATCAAAATTTCCAATATGTCAAGCGCCTTTCAAAACCATAGGCAGCAACAAAAAGATTTTACCAATACTAACATATAAATAACCTTAACTATACTGTTTAGATCCTATGTAGATTTACTAGTAGATCTGAGTGTGCGTGTTAATGAACATGGTTTACATAGTGTAATGTATTACTATTGAAAATACATTACAAATATACCGTTTTGTTTGGTTCAAAGAGTGTTGAAACTGGAACGATTCTGGGTGAAAGACATTTGTCCGTCTTTACGGATTAGCTATAAATTAGTTGTAAACGTATAATCAATTATTTGTATTAATTTAAAAGGGAGGCATGTCAAATTGTAATGTCCTTAAAAGTTTAGTTTTATTTAATCAATTCTCACTTGAATATGCATACTTATTTTTCATGAAGGGTCTATCTGAGTACTAACGTACTTAAAAATATAAACAAGTTTAAATTAAAGTTGTCTTCAAAGTTAACGTAGTCTTATGAAATATAAATCACTGGGGAAGTTTAATATCGCGGTTATTAACGTTGGATGTATTTTTAAATATCCAAGGGCGGCTATTCCAAAAAACTGTCTGAAAAAAGAAAGACTATAAATAAACCATTTCCTGGGCGAAATTATATTATTAAAACGGACAGATTTTGTTTGTGATTATTTCTACCGTAAGCTTGGTTTATGTATTACAAAACTAACATCAAGTTTAGTTTTGTAATACGTAAGCTTGGTTTATGTATTACAAAACTAAAATCAAGTATAGTTTTGTAATAAGTAAGCTTGGTTTATGTATTACAAAACTAACATCAAGTTTAGTTTTGTAATACGTAAACATGGTTTATGTATTACAAAACTAACACCAAGTTTTAAGTGATTAATATTAGTTTATAAATAAAGCTCAATATTGTCTTAAAGGTTAGAAAAGGCTCATAAAATTTAAAAAATATATTAGTACAGAACTAGGAAACGCATTATTCATTGGAAAACATTTTCAAGAGTTATTTATTCTTATATTTGAAATAAATTCCGTATTTATGTGTAAAAATTTATAGCTGAATGAACACTTATTATTTGTATCTTTCTATGTAAATGTTCGTTTGTTCAAAATCTTAAATCTCCGAAAATTTTTCATTGATATCGCTGAAAATTTCAAGTTTGTTCTTAGAGTGGTTTGAATGGTCGAAGAAGTCACAAGGAATACTTAACGCAATATCTCTACACCGGAGTGAGATACAGTGAAGAATTTAAGTCGATGTAATGTAGTTTTTTAACAGTAATATTGTGATATACAGTAGTGATTGGTGGAAGTCGGAGATGCCCGAGAAAGAAATTAGCAATAACAAAGCATTGCGGGGTCCTCTAGTATATAATACTAATATTTAAATAAAAATGTAAATGTTCGTTTGTTCAAAATCTTAAATCTCCGAAAGTTCTTGCATGATTGCTTTTGCAATTAAATTAAAAATTTTGACGATACGTTGCATGCAAATACGAGTATGTTTTTTTATATAGTTTTTTTTATAGTTCTGTATTTTTGTACTTTTTTTAAAAAACAGCGATATCTGTTGGACAAACATGTTTTCTTAAAACAGCACCATTTGTTGGACGTAAAAGCAACACGCACTCTTGTTTCTCTATCTTCACAGACAGACTGAGCCATATCAATATGTGGCGGATACAGTTAGTTAAAATAATATAATAAAATATAAAATGTTTTTTTTCAAAACCATCTGCTATATCAGCATAAACAGAGACTTAATTAATACCTGGCTCTTTGTCAATCACCGTTACAATTTTTACAGTTCAAATTATAATTCTTAAATCACCAATTAAAACCCAAAAAGTCTTAATTAAAATTATATTGAAAGTCACTGAAAAAAATAACACGTACGAAATCTTTAAAAATTATTAACATCAAGGCAATACAACTTTAAATCTAAAACAATACTACTTTGCAAATATAAATACAAGAAATAACAACTAACACGTTTAGATCTCAGGGTCAAAAACATATCCAAAATGCAACTACAGATACAACGTCTCGGAAAAAAAGGTAAGGTAAAATCTACAACCAAATCCCACCATCATTCAAAAATCACATAAATATCATAACATTTACGTTTCATGTAAAAAGCTGGATACAAAACATGGGGAGATCAGAAATAGAAAATGCAGAACTAAACAAAAGATTAACCCAATATTTCTTTTGTGGTGCAGAAAACCGTGACACTTCCTTGACGAACTTTAGCAGAAAAAGCTGGGAAGCCCTATAACAGGAAGGAAAAAATGTTTCAAACTTCAAAACACCGTTTAATACTATCTCCGTCATTCTTCAGCTCCAATGGCAACTTGTTTTCTCCTGACGTATAAAAAACTACGTGATTCTGGTTAAAAATCATATAATATCTAGAATGATCAATAAAAACGTTCATCTGGATGATTTTTTTAAATTTTTCTTCATAATTTAAAAAATGAAATGTTCTACTAACAAAGAATGGCAGCTCTAGCCCAACCATTGCGACTGTTGGTCATGAAAGCAACGAATATCTACGTATCTACTGCACAACTATTTTTTTAAAGCATTAAAGTTGGGATTGTAAATAAATATATATTGCACATCCCAAACAAACACACTAGAACAAGAAAATTCCTATTTGTCCTGTTATTTCATTAAATCTAAAACAACAATGGAGAATTTCACCCCTTCATCCACTCGGAATCAACTAATAAGCCGCAGTGTTAAATTGCGGATCCAGTGCCAGTTCAATTATTTCAATCTGAAGTTAATCGCTAAAACGCGTTATCTACTCTTCAAACTGAAATCCAGCGGGATAGGTGCAATACATTCAAGTGTGCAAAGTATGCAAGTTTAGAATATGTGCTAGTGTGCAAGTGAGTGCAGATGGTGGAACGCTATGCACACTCTGAAACAAACATCACGTTAAATCGGGGATATACGTTTCACAGCCTGACGCTTGTGCAATTATTTATGCAGGTATAATTAAACATATCTGCTATGCTGGGTTCGGAGAATGTCAACCGTTGGATTAAAACTACTAATTTCTGTCTCTGTCATTGTATCCATTCAGAGCGAGTATCCTAATGCCTACTTTATGGTAAATGTTTTTGTAGAATTGGTTGTTTTAATAGCATTATGTCTGTTTGATGGATCTATTGGATGTAATTGGTTTATATCAATTTTCGTGTGAAATTTCATACTGAGGCTGAGAAATGTTTGGAAATTAGCAATTTCTGTGATTAATTGAACTGCGCGCAATTTGTATTTGTATGGAGGTTTTTGAATGTCGTTTAATCTCGTACCAAGATTTAATCTTGTACCAAGGCTTAGTCTTGTACGACGGTTTTTGTTTATCTCACCATTTTAGTCGTAGTCACCCTTAACATATCTTCACAAAGTCACATCAATTATTGTGATGTTGACATCTTGAAATGTTTATCGTAATTTATTTTCAGGGTATTATGCCTTCTTCTTCTTTCTGACAGCGTTACAGTTTCCACCATCAGGGCAGATCTGCAACTACACAATTGCGTTAATGATGAATACTGCAATGGCGCAAATACATTTGCGAGCCGAAACGCGAGCACAACATTGGATTATGCAACAGCAAATGGCGCGAAACGAGGCTTGCGGTTGCTTTGTTCCTCTCGGCTCGATGTCCAAAACGTTATTTTAAAAGTGTGTTGAATAGTCACTGTGTTGAGTTGGCACGGAACCCTCAAATCATATATTTTATGTAGGACTTTTCTATATATATGTACTTTCAAGATATATTCAGCAAAAAAAAATTATAGTTTGCGACAGAGTTTCATCATTCGTTTTTGTTATTTGAGAAAAAAAAATGTTGCAAGGGAAAAAAATAAAAGTGCATTTAGCCTATTTTTTTTCACGTCCAAAAAACAATTTCTTGTAAACCGAAAAGTTAAGTTATTCCAAATGTAGGTGTGCAACTTTCAAGTCGGTAAGTTTTTATGCATTTCTTTATAGGTAAATAATAGAATTGTTAATATAATTATTCAAAACACTTATTTTAACTTATACACCTACTAGTTTCCTTCTCGGAAGTATATTTCATTTGGCACGTAAAATGAAATTGTATGTGAATGGAGTTATATTTGAGAACATAACGAATACATCGGGTATGTACTGAATATCAACAGACAAGTAGAGATAGGTATATAATATTAAAGTCGACAATTCCGCCGTTTAGTCCGAGCGTAATAAAACATAGTTGTGCACAGTTGCGAACAGTTGTTGCGGAGCAGTTTGTCGGAAAGCGTCAGCTACGGCAACTAAACTAAACACCCCTAGCGAAGAACCGCAGGTTGTAATTCACGGAACTGGCGCGGCGGTTCCTTCCGCTACCATATAACACAGACTACATAATAAGGGTTCAGAATGATCCTAACTTATGCGCGAAATTACCCGACTAATGATATCAAATAAAACGCCATAGTCACAGTTGCTGGTGGTGAACGAAGCGGGGCAATGGGGCCGGGATATTAAACATTTTAAAAGGAATACGATTATTGTTGTTTGCAAGAGTTTCATGTACATTATGACGGAAGACAAACACTTCTGCTTAAACTGGCGCGGGCCGCTTAAATTATTATTGACAAATAATTTTCCATAATAAAACTCTTACTGAATTACCTTCCACAATTATTAACGGTAGTCAATAGTTACAGTGCCACGTTAAACTAAATTTTAAAATTATTAGTGACTGGGTATATTTCTTAGAGTTAGTTAGATGTAATTTAGACATAGTTTCACGTTTTTATCGTTTGGTAAACCCCGTTGATTTGATTTTTTCAGGAAAAAAAATTTGATAATTTATTAACCTATTATTTTAGTGGAATAATGTCGTAAACATTGCTCCAATACTTTAGACCTTCATTTAATTTTTAAATTTTATTTTTAACAGTCGTTTATATATTTAGCGTAAAAGCATAAAAGCATAAAAAGCATAAAAGCATAAAAACATCAAAAATATTGAAAAAGTTATTAAAAGAAGAAACCTGAAAAGATACGATAAGAATAAAATGATTCAAGAATTATTGATTCAAGATTGTAAAGATGTAAATAACTTAGATTTTCACAAAAAAAGGTGAAACTATAATAACCAATATGACTGATGCAATAAATAAAATAATGCCTGAACAACGTATAGTAATTAAAACCAATAATCAATGGTATTCCAAAAAACTAAGACAAATGCAATATGAACGAGATACTTCTTATAAAATAGCAAAAATTACAAAGGATAACGAACATTGGAATAGATTTAAAACAATTCGAAACAAGTACTCAAAACTTATAAAGGATACAAAAAATGAACATTTCATCAGCAAAATTCAACGGGAAAGGGGAGATCCAACGAAAATGGGGAAAACACTTAAGTCAATGATGAAAAATAAATGTGAAGATGTGGAAAAAGATATCATATTCCCAACCGAATTGGCTGGCGAAAACAACATGGCTGATAAGTTTAATAAATATTTTGTGACAAGTATAGAAGAAATTAACAAAAATATCCCAATCATAGAAGAAGAAGAAATTTTCAATTTTGAAGAAAAAACTTGCGAATTAAAGTTTAAGAAAATAGACGGCCAGAAACTCCAAAGAATACAGTCCAAAATCAAATCAAAGCCCGGCCAAGATGGGATCATATTCAAATATTAGAACATGCATTACCTGTAATAGCAGAAGAGTTTCTTAGTTTAATAAACGAATCGTTAGAAACAGGGAAGTTTCCTGAATCATGGAAAACGTCTATGGTGATACCGATTCCATAGATTTCGAACACAAAAAAATGTGAAGACTCTCGACCTGTAAATATGTTACCAAAATATGAGCAAGTGATGGAATACATAATTAAATCTCAACTTGAAGAATACTTGGAAAATAATAGCATCATTTGTGACGAACAATCTGGATTTAGGAACAATAATTCATGTGAAACAGCGTTAAATTTAGTAATTGATGATTGGAAGGAAGATATAGATAAAAACTTGCATATTGTTGCGGTGTTTTTAGATTTTCAGAGAGCTTTTAAAACAATAGATAGAAAAAGAGTTATTAAAAAAATATGGAATAAAAGGGAAAGAACTGGAATGGTTTAAAAACTACTTAAGCAACAGACAACAAACAACAAAGATAAGAAACAATATATCAAATCCGATTGAAAATAAGCTGGGTGTACCGCAAGGATCTGTATTGGGTCCGATATTGTTTATACTCTACATAAATGATTTGGTAAAAATATTAAAACATTGCAAAATAAGACTGTTTGCAGACGATGCACTAATTTATATTGCAGAAGATAATTATGAGAAAGCAATCAAAAAGATAAATAGTGACTTAGAAACATTGTCAAAATGGCTCAAACTAAATAAATTAAATCTAAATGTAAATAAGACAAAATACATGCATAAAGGCAGAACAAATACGCACGAGGAACCAAAGGTTTCTATAAATGGAGAAATCATAAAAAAGTGGAAGAAATTAAATATCTAGGTGTTATTATAGACTCAAAATTGAACTTCTCAAAAAATGCAGACTATACAATTAAAAAAATTGCAACAAAATATCATTTCTTGGTAGAATCAGAAACAAAGTAAATAAAGAAACATGCCAGATAATATACAATACAATTATATCACCACACTTTAATTACTGTTCAAGTATTCTTTTTCTCTGCAATAAAGAGAAAATGAAAAAAATGCAAATACTGCAAAATAAAGCAATGCGAATAATACTTAAGCGCAACATATACACACGGATAAGAGCCATGTTAAAGGAGCTGAATATTTTGACGGTGAAGCGAACTGTGTATTTGAATGTACTTATTTTTATACATAAAATTAACTTAGGGATGATGTCTAAGGAACTGAAAAGAAAAATAAATTACAATAACGAGATACACGGACACGGGACGAGAAATTCTAAGCAAATTAGATTGCCAACAAGAAAAAAAACAAGCACCCAAAAATCTCTGATGTACCAGGCCGTTCAACTCTATAACAAAATCCCGAAGGAAATTGCTGTGATAGAAAATATTAATAAGTTCAAAAATGAATTAAGAAAATATGTCTATCTCAATTATTAATTTTTCTTTTTTTGTGACTTTATTGAAATATTTAAAGAAAGATTATGTTTGCCAAACAATGTACATGTTTATATGTTTATAAAACTATTAGCACACATGAAGATGTGAGCTAACTTAAGATTAATACTCGTAAATAAATAAATAAATAAACAGCAATTATTTACAACATTAGACCAATAATTTTTCATTAATTCTAGTCGTTGATTCAATATTTGCACCTATACAATACATTTATAAATGACAAAGAAATTATAAAGAATAAACATTATTAGGAATTACAAAATGTTGTAAAAACAATTAAAGACAGTTAGTAGTAATACAGTTTTCGCATGATTATAATAAAAACAATAAAATAAACTAAGATGATAGGATTATTTCACAAAATAAAAAATTAAGTTATCAGTTTAGTAAGTTGCATTTTATATGTTTTCAAGTTACACTTGAAAATGTCTACTATATAAACTTTGTCTACTATACAATCTTGCTTGGAAGTATGGTTGACTTACAGGTTCGTCGATGAATTTTGTTTTTAATATTTATCTGAGTTTTTGTATGCAATGCGCAGTGGATGAAAAATTATTATAAGGAATATTTTTTAGACTTAAATACCAATATATATAATGAAAAAATATTCCAAGAAATATTAAATATCGCCGACGGGAATTGAACCCTCCTCCTTCTGATTGCCGGTCATGTGCATTAGCCATTATGCTATGATTTAAATGGGTGTTTCAGGCTAATAAATATTGTTTTTATAGTTTATTTATCATTTCATTCATTTAACCAGAATCATGGCTTTTCAATAAGGGTGCGTGAGACAGAGAGCTGTAAAATTATAATTTAATTGCGATGCCTCCCGTGATGATCAAAGCCCTGCTGCCTAAAGCCAGTGTTACAAAAAGGACTATGGATAACCCCAATACTAGCAGATTGATTTTATAAAATCATTATGTGGCAGGCAACTTCCAATCTAGAATAATATACAAACGCCATAAATTTATTTCAATTATATGTATAAATTAAATCGTTATTGCATTTCAAAAAAATGCTTAAATAATTGTGTTATTTTTCGTGCGCTAATAAGGCCTGATTTATTTGCGACTTTCTTACAGAGTGTATTCTGGCAGATCAATTAATCAAGCTTTAAATTACTCCAGACAATACATTACCTTGAATCATAATATATCTCAATTAACATTGAAGCCATTTATTGTAATCACAGACCGCCATTTCGTGAAAGGTTCCTTTGCTGTGTTCGGCACCAATTCATTAAAATTATAATGGATACGGAAATACGAGGGTGGTTTCCTACCCCTCCCCTCCTACCTGCCTCTCGGCAGTTGAGCGGTTCTCGCTGAGGCGATATGGATGACATAAAGTGGTGGTATTTCACAGTTCTCGCACGCACCGTGCGGCACGCCACGCGCCACGAGCCACGCAGATGCAGCGGGCATTCTTTGTAAGATTAATAAAATGTTATTACCTCTGGTCTCTTTATTATGATAAGTATGACAATACTATTGGAATCATCTTTTTTGTAAGGTATTGGCTGAAGGACGTTTTACTATGAATCTGTAGAGAATAAGAGCTAACAATATTTAGCGGATCGCCACACTGCCTCGAGCTGCCGGGCGCTGGCCATTTTAATATTATTCTGGATCTAATTGCCTTCGCTGACACTCCGTTGACAGTTCGTTCTTATTTCGTAATCCTTCTGATGAATTTACGTTGATTCGTGTGTAAATTTATATGAACAAAAAAGTTCAACTTATTTCAATCGGAGTTCTCATTTATAATTTGGAGTCAGATAATCTATCGGCACAGATCATTGAAGGTAAGCCAGCGATTCATCCCAATAGCCATAAATCAAAAAATCTAATAAACTTTCTTCGACTCTGTCTCGGCGGTCTCGAGTTCAATTCCCGACAAACTAGTAATTTTAAATAAAGTGGTTATAAAGGTAAGAGGTATCTATCTATTTACAGGTTATCCGTGAGTAAAGTGAACTCATATATAAGTCAATTCTTGCTGATTCCACATGACAGTAGAAGTAAAAGAGATAAATATTTTTCGAAATTCTATTATCATCAAAAAAAAAATATATATATTATTCCCATGAAGTTTTTTTTCCACACAAACAAATCAACTATTTTCGTAATCTACCTTAAAATTTTGGACTCTAAAAAAAAGTTATTCGCCATTTTATACTCTAAGAAAGATATCATACAGAATCACCTCCCGAAACTGGTGAAATTTACCCTTGGGCACTTTGTATTTTTTGCATGAAGCCAAGAGAGCGAATTATATGCACTGTTATAATAATTTGCTCTCTATGGATTATATGGGATTTCACTTACATTCCCACATTCCAGAATAAACTATTTACTCTCTATGGATTATATGGGATTGCACTAACCTTTCTTCATTCCAGAATAAATTACTTAAAGATTACTTACACTATAATAATAATAAAATTCAAAAATCTGTTAATGAAAAAATAAGAAAATACACAGATTTAGGAAATGAGATAAAAAGAATTTGGCATTCTCAGACTATAAAAATATTACCATTCGTTATTTCGGCTACTGGCATTATACCTAGCTCTCTCATTAAAAATTTAGGCGAATTAGATCTATCAAGAAATTTATACATAAAAATGCAAAAATCAGTCATTTTAAATACATGTAGGATAACGAAAGATTTTTAAAATATTTATGTTGAGGAATCAGTAGGATTTATAGGCCCTGTTAGAAGTTCTACCGAGCCGAACCCTCTGATATGAAAATATCTGGAGTCGGTGAATTATTTTCCCATTTCATCTCTGGTGAGTTGACGTGTTGTTATTGTATTGTTTTGTATTTATTTTGATTATATAATGCACTTGCACAATGTTGATTGACTAGATGATCATTTGTGGAAAAGTGTGTGGAAGGGTTTAGTTTTTCCTATGGGGAAGATTTAACCCGGATATAAAATCGGAAAATATTAAAAAATATTGGACAATTTGTATAGCGCCGCTTTTGTGAGATATCACCTCAGGGGCGCTTTACAGTTGATGCAGGTATTACAAAAAATTTAAATATTACAAAAATAAAGTGAAGTTAAGTTAAGTAAAATGA
Source organism: Hesperophylax magnus (assembly GCA_026573805.1). NCBI lineage: Eukaryota > Metazoa > Arthropoda > Insecta > Trichoptera > Limnephilidae > Hesperophylax > Hesperophylax magnus. Next base: position 371,599 of record JAIUSX010000978.1, on the reverse strand, counting down.
AGAACAGGAACAGGTGACATGAAGATAGAAGATGGAGACTCTTCAGCAAGAATCCTAGGTGGTGAAGAAACTGGACCAGCTGCTGCAGCGAGACTCCACTACAAAAATGTCTTAAAAATTAGTAAATTAAAAACTTTTCAACAATTCACCTTTTTTTTCGATATTAACAAAATAAGTAAACACAGCCTTTATAAAAATAATTACACAAATTACAAAAGCATTGATAAAACCCTACAATAATTCAAAATATTACATGTCAATTGGTAACTTTTATTATCACAACTAATTTTAATTTTCAACTTACAAATTCATATAATCAGACTATTTTGGTTCATCTTTCAGATAGAAAATAAAGAAGATCCTCTGCTTTCCGTTAAATAAACAGAACGAATTCGTAAGCATGTTTTGCTTCCAATCCGTGTTGTTTAATCTGGCTTCGATGGCGGATTACAACCTGTGTGTATAGCGGGAGACTCACAGGAACCCGTAGAGCTCATATGAATTATCTGTTACCAATCCCAGGAATTTGTGGTATCTGGAAAACGTGAAATTAAGCACATGACATCAAAGGAATACAAATTATATTTAAATGCTTATTTATGTTAATTATGAAGGAAACTTGCATTATAATATTTGTATACAATTATTATTAGTTAATATTTGTGCCCTCCACGCCATTACCTACAATGTTTTCATTATGTCGGGCGTTACTCCGTTGAGCCAGAAATGTCAAACACTGAGAAGATAAGCTTAAAATAAGTAAGCCCTTTTTATGAATTAAGATATAATTACATGCAATATTCTTCCGTAGATAATATTGAGTAGGTATCGCGTTACCTTCGAGAATAGTAGTTCCACTATTAAAATACTAGATACATTGTCCACAGATTACTACCCACCCCTTATACCTTTTCCTTCCCAAAAATTAACTCTCAATCAGCATCCTCACAGATTCCATACGAGTAGGTCATGAGAAGAAATATTTTCCTCGGAGTCTCTCCTATTTGGATCTAATATAAAAACAATTCACTCTTATTCTCTACTTGACACTGGCTGGAGCACTTCTTTGCCCGCGCACCCTACAGTGGCAATAAGATGTATCTCCAAAACCTAGGTTTTTTTGAGATAAATGGTTTTAATATTTTTTGTTTTTGTATATTTTGTTATTTTTCTCCTAAATTAAGAATAGAAAAATTCACAAAAAGCCTTTGTAATGGCAAAGCAGCGTATTTGTTGGGTGGTCTTTGCAGAGCGCTGTATTTTAAGATGCAATGTTCTGTTTTTACCAAAGTGCTCATTTTTACAGTTACAGCATTTTGCCATCGTCAAGTCCTAGGAAAGTACCTAGATACAATAAGAAAGGAACAATTTTTCCTTTTCCTTTTTGAAGGTTATATAATAGGTTAGGTTATACGTTTATGACGTTTAATAATTAGGACCTAATGGTCGAGTGATTATGACGCTGTATCGGTAAGACAAGAGATCCTGGGTTCGATTCCTAGTTATGACTTTTATCGTTTTACTTTTTGTCGCTTGTTCTGTTTTATGTTTCGTTTTGATTTGTAAGTATTTATGGAATATATTTGGGGGAATTTCACCTACGGTTCAAATGCACAACTCGATGTTATTAATAATTTTCTTAGAATTAATCAAAATAATGTCTCAAAAAACAACTTTATTGGTCTCAATGTCTTCACGTCATACCGTTATTATGAGTTGCACATATCCTCTGTTGATCAAGCATCCCCCAGACCACAAATCATAGAGGACACGCCACAACATCGATCAAGCAGCAATACAGTAAAGAACATGCCTTGGGCACGTGCAAATAGAAAGATTACCTTAACGGTGCGATTGATGATGTAGAGGGGATAATGCAAAATCGTGCCAATAAAAGGAATAACAAAGCTACATTTGAGAGAAGAAATAGGAGGGGGAGACATATAGGAGGGGAGGTGGGAAGACGCGAGACAAGCTGCTGTTCGCGGTATAGGTGATCAACTGCGCATAGCGGCGAGGCCAAATGCAGATTTACTCTACCTCTGGAGAGATAGAACCACGCTATGAAGACTCAACGAAAATATCACGTTGAGACCTGATCAGTAACCAGAGCGTCCCACATCGATTCACCGCCGTAAGCGTTTTAAAAAATGGTAGCAAATATAATTACATAGAGCCCGTAACAAGATAAAATTGTTTCGTGCAAAAGGTTTAAGATTATTTCGTAATTATATGCACAACTATGTTATCAATAAATGGTACATAATTAATATCTGTACCTACATAGTGTTTTTAATTGAGATGATTCCTTGGCGAAGCTTAATGCCAAATCACTATTTTGATTAATCTTTATAACGAATTGGTGTACATTATGAATACCAAAAAATATGCTTTAGATAAATTGAAGGTTTTTCTATCGTTTCGCTTGAGTAGAATAAAAAAAAATGAATTACTCAATAAAAAATACAGTACAGTACTAAAATATTTTTTTTTCAATTGAAATGTATGAACGCATAAAGGAAACAACTTTTAAAAATACAGTATTATAGCTTAGATTATCTGTGACAGTTTCACTTGATTAAATTTTTTGCTTTCTTATAAAATTATTTACAAAATAAATAAAATCCAGTTTTGTGCTTGAACTCGAACATTTCTAGATTCCGTTTGTCAAGCGATTTTAATTCCTATTACCTACGATATAAGGTATACCAAGAATATAAGCATTTTTGGCTTGAAGCTTCCTCTTGAAAGATGGCCTGTACCCGAACCCTCAGATTAAAAGTCTACAAAATGGCTGCCGGCAATCAAACACGAGAGAATGGCCGAAGTAAATGTGTTGAATCTTTCCTATCTACCGCTCCTGATAATCTAACTATATATTAAATACACTGTATAACTTAGCCATTTAATTCACGGTGGTGATAATCAGAAGATCTTATTTAGTATTGCTGCAACGGCAATCACACAAAAATAGAATTATGATTTTTTTTGTCCTTTACAACTGTTACAGCTTAAGTATTTCTCACTAGTGAATAAGCCACCGATATGTTATTAAAAATTACGACTAAGAACAAGGATTTTTTTTAACAAACATTTCTGTTATGGATATTTTCTTTTTTTTTTCCTAACCGACGCTACCACAAAGAACAAAATAATTGTACTATCATTTTATATTTTTTGTGAAATGTCACCTCATCTCAACACAGCACATAACGTAAATCAATTTCGATAATAAAAATGATCCGAAATTAAATTTTCGTACTAAACTTATTTTCAACAATAAAATAACGTAATAAAAAAACTACTCTCACACTTAATATTGACATTTTTACAAGTAAGACGAATAGCAGGTTAATATATAATTACACATATCAAATTTACAACTGAGATTACATTAAAATCAAAATCATCACCCCGTTTCTTCAAACTCATCAAATTAATTCACACAAGAGAAACGTTTATGAAATAATGTGTATCTTACACTTATGGTTTTCCAGGCAAAACCATTCTGCTCAAAACGCGGTTGCTGAGTAATGCAATAATAATAGATAAGTTGCTCCATACTCAAAGCGTTCCAGTTCCGATCCGAAACAGTTCCGGCTCCGCTCCGACGTCGCGTCGGTTCCAGTTCCTGCTTTGTTTGTCTTCCCATCCACCCACGGCGGTAACATGTTAACATGCTAACATTGTAACGAATTCCGTATGTAAATTTCGCATTTCCTCGAAAGATTGCTTGCGGAGCTGGCGGCGAAGCGTTGGTAAAAAGTGATCCAATGCGATATTGTGGCAACGTTAAATATGAAATTGTTTTTGTGTTGGGATCTTGATGCTGACGTTGCAAGGCATGTAACGATTGTAAGTTAATAATGTTTTTGGTTAAATGACACCACTCTTATCTGATGGGGAGCAAGCTACAAGTATATTCAGTAACCAAAGGCAACCTGAAGCGAATGTCAGATACATGAAAAATATTTAACTGTTTATAATAAATATATGTATACGATACTCTTGGGTTGGAAATAGTGCCACGCGTACCTTTGGTCGATCGACGACATAGGAATAATAATAATTGTAACAAATAAATACGCTACAGCTGGACCTATGGTCCCCGTACGATAGGTCCAGCTGGCCAGCGCAATGATATACTCACTGAGAACATGGCGCTGGCCAGCTGGACCTATGGTCCCCGTACGTAGTGCGTGGCACTACAGCTCTTCATTTATTCACCTATATTACCACAAGTGCCCGAAGTACACGATCGTCTTATTTTTTTATTAAATATTTAATCCAGAAATCGTATGCATGTAGAAATAATATGGTCCTCCTGATAAGAACTCTGTGTTAAGCTTTGTTTCTGTTTCGTTAAGTGAGAAAGTCGGATATGATGCAACTGAATGATCAATAATTGTTTGATCTATGCATTACATACAGAAATATTATGGAAAATACACATTTTTTAAATTATTACATATATGCTTTGAAAACAAAGAAGAAATGACTTATAGAACATAATGAATCTTTTGGTTCCTGTCCACTTGTAAAAGAATAATATTCGACCAAAAATGAATAGGTAAATAGAATATTTATGCGAAGGTGTTACTTAATATTCTCAAAACAACAGTTGGCAATTGACGTAAGCACCCAAATTACGTGAGACTCCTAAGTTTGAACAATCCATTAAAATTTTACAACTCCAAACATTACAAGACACTAAAAACAAATTTAAAAGTTCCTTTGCGCGTAATCCTAATGGAGGAAACCGGGCCTTGAAACCGAGGGCCGTTAAAAATAATTTATTTGATTTAATGAATTTACGGCACGTAAGTTAATTCCGTGCTTCCGTCGCGTCGTTAGGCATTGCATTTCATAAAATAAAAATATTACAATATAAAGACAAAAAGCCATTCCAAACACTTGATGTTGGTTTATGAGCCAACCCCCTAAGTTACTCTATTAACTATTTTATGTTAGGGGGTAGTTTGATGCCTTTAGTGCAGTTAATATCGTAAACTAACTAAGGGTTGCTATCAACAATATACTGTTTTAACTTTAGTGTGTTTGTAATCATATGCAATTAGGTGAATATGATAATTTAAGTGTCGTTTGCAAAATTAAGCTATTTAATTCGTTACATCGAACTATCGTTTCAGTATAGTAATATTAAAATGTGCCTTTATTAACTGTATCCTTAGCCTGACACAGTCAGGCCCCCTCCATATTAATAATTTACTTCTTGTGCTCTTTCTCATTGAAGGATGAGTGCCATTAAGACGTTACCTGGTGTTGATTTTTCCATACAAACGTAGTCCCCATTTATCTTTCTGGATTTTAACCCTAGAGCAATTATTTTTTTAACATAAAATAGATATCGGCGACTTGCGTATCGGTAGTTTTTGTTTTTTTTGATAAATTGCTTCTTATAGAAGTTATGACCTTCCAAAAATCAATAAAATTGCCTGATTTAAACGCAGTCAAAAGACGTTCAGTCTACAAACTAGACAATATATTTTGAAAAAAAGCAAAACAGTCCGACATAGAATAGTTTCTTCTTATGTAGTTGGTAAAAAAAAAATTGAAAATCGGTTAACTTTTGGAGGAGAAAAATGGGGAATACAAAACCTCGATTTTGAAGATTTCATTTAGGTATTAGTAGAGCGAGCTGCATGTGTCCCTTTCGCTCAGTATTCGGGAGGTAAGGGTCGGGGAGACATGGTTTAGATAAATACGTATGTATTTGTGCGAAGTGATGTCACGTAGTCATAAATTGATATTCGATATTCTAGTGTTGTGTTGTCCCGAGTAATCGATGTTTTTTTTTATTATTTTTTCCGTTTGGTCACTTTTGTGTTTGTTTGGTGAAGTATTCCGATATTCTTACTTTAATTTCATATGTTTACGTAAAATAATATCTGTAAAAAAACATCCGTTACGGCCAGACCGACTCCGAGGTGATTTTCGTTCCGTATTGCCAATATGGATACAAAACACTCAAATGGATAAATTTTTTAAAAATAACTTTTGGGTAACTAGCATAATATTATAATTCTTCAATAACCTATAATGTATATTGTTATTTTATTTATTCAACTTCTATTTCGACAAATAAATATACAGCAAAGTGATGTAGCGTAGTATATTGAATTGTGTCGGTGCACTAGTGTTGTCTTTTCCCGAGTTATTGATATATTTTATTAGTTTTTTTTTTGGTTTAGTGACTTATTTCGAGTATACCATACTTGCCGATCTTACTAAAATTGGACCAAATTCAATTTGTATACGTCAAGTACTATAATAATTTTCAATTTGGGAGGTGGTTATGGGTATCGCCGCCCCGGGAACCATTTATTAGATAACCTCTGTCATAGGTCACCACAAGTGGTTCGCTACGTTTAGTGACTTGAGCAGGGGCGCCCGGGTTCATGGGGGTGAGGATTGTCCGGGTCTTGGCGATATATGCATCGGTCCGCCAGTTGCGTGGCAGGCCGGATCGGGAGACCAGTCTAAACGCACGCTCAAGTCGCGACGCGACTGAAGATGAGTTAGCAGCAAGAAGCCACCTGACTATTGTATGTGCGCGCTCAAGTTGAGACGCGACTTATTTGGACGAGTATTATAACAAAACCCTGTAGCAACCCGATACAGAATTTGGTCGTAACACGGACATGTACCTAGCATGAAAGTCAAAAAATCCTCAACTTACAATGAATAAAGAATTTTTTTTAAATATATATTTTTTTTTAAATGCCATTTGCGTGGTGATCTGTTATAACAAAACACAGTAGGAAAAGTTGCGCCGTTTAGTCATGACCTTTTCTATTATTTTCGAGTTACATGGATATTTAAATACTAGTTCATTTTTACTCATGATCCGATTTTCAGAACGCCGACATGTCTGGAGGTAGAGTGGAAAAAAATGGAGGTTTCCTCCACACCATCCGATTTGCAGTGTGGTGATTGGCAAGGGTGTTATGGCTTTCATGTCATTTTCAAAATTTCAACGAATGGCATTGGCGTTGGCTCTATTAACAAAACACAATAATAAGATTCGTAAAACAAAATAGTGAACAAAAAATTGCAATATTATATCGAAAATTGGTCACTTGCGATGTTTATGTGGTAAAAATTGGTCATTTTGGCCAAATAAACATCGCAAGGGAATTAAAACCTGTTTATTTCAGGAATTTTACTAAAATAAAAAATAAATATTTTATTTTAATACTTTTCCCTGTCTCAAACAACTTGAATGGTTTAGTTAAGTTTTGATAAACAAAAAAGATAACTATCTGTCCAAACAATATTTTATATTATTTTTAATTGATTAATTTAGCAAAACGACACAAATTAATTTAATAAAATTTACTTGCGCACGCCGCGACCTGCGGATTCGTAGCCAAGAGCCTTACCCTTCAACCACGGAGGCAGTTTAAATGTACGCACCTACATATTTTAGTAGGTATACCTATATGGGTAGTAAGATTTTTTTTTAATTTTTAACAGAAAGACAAACATTCCCTGGTTACGAATAACCTAACATTTGAAAAACTCCTACTACCACCACACTAAGCGGAAGGTATTGCTTGTGTTGTGATGGAGAACTTAGCCAGCCGAGGAATCGAACATGGGACGCCCGGGTGGGACCCAAACGCGATGCCCACTCAGCCACTGACCGGTCAAGTAAGTAAGAGCAATACAATTAATTAGTAGTATATTATTTTGATGTATCTCACAAGGTTTAGCCAGCGTTAGCAATTTAAGCGCCTGAAAATATATTTTAAATCACTTGATTACACAATGACTTTCCTCTACTTTTTATAAATATAATACATATTTATAAATTACGTGTGTAAACCTTTCGGAAGAAAATCTTTAAATGATAGTGAAAATCCTATCAAAAGCCATTTCGTAGTTTAGAAGAAAACAAAAACTAATCACACAAACAGACAGACGCTGATACTTTGTTCGATACTATTTAGAGATTTTAGTAAGACCCAGTAAGTGCCCAGTAAACAAAAACATTATATGCCGAGACAAAAGGAGAAATAAGTCGGAAAAATAACCACAAACACCAGATATACCTACATGACGAAGGACGGAAGACGAGAGATGCGGGGCGGGAAGACGAGCGTAACATGCACACACTCTTAGTTGGGTGGGTACCTACACATCGATAGCGCGCTCGCTGAGCAGAGTGAAATAGCAAGTGATTTTTAAAATACCTATTGTTCAAATTTCTCAGCGCCCGGGTTTCCTCTTAAGAAATTCTTTAGGTGGTGACCTGCAGCCCGAAAGAGCGGAACTCACAAAAGTTGCGAAGATAATTGATAATTTTGATGTAAATCTTCCTGTGGATTGATGAAAATCTCATCTGATGCAGGCTTTTTTTATATGTATCATTTATGTTTATGCTATATAGGATATTACAAAGATATTTTAAATTCTAATGTGTGTGTTACAAGATCTATATATTTTTAAATATTGTTTACAGTGTTATCGGATAAATTTCTGCATAATGTCATAATTTATCATGTTTTAATGCTTTAAGTAATTCTACATTATTTCTTTTATCTTACGAATAAACTTTACAATAGTCGCCCAGCCTATCAATGACTTGAGAATGCTTCTTAAATTTGTATATCATACACATTTCAAAGTCTTTGAGGATGGTCAACATTTTAATTTCGATTGTAATTTCGATTATCATTTTTTTTGGTTTTTTTTTAACATTCATTAATGTAATTATTTAATTCGTTCAAAAACGTTTATTTGTAAATTAGTTCTGGTGTGAAATTATCATTAACCGTGAAAGCTGTTTTGCCTTCCAAAGGCATTATCAAACTCTGGTGAAGCCACTTACAGACGATATATTTATATTATTTCCATGCAAATACTTTTAGTGAAAATTATTTTATTACAATATTTTGTAAATTATTGAATAGGTAAAAGAAAACCTTTAAATGAAAATGGTTTTCTACAAATTAAAATATCATTAAGTTCTCAGTTGCAGAATAATTTCTTCGTCGTTATAATCTGATAAGGTCATAACAAAATCTATTCAACTCCAAAAATATGTTTTAACCGTCTAATTAGGACACTGGAATTAACACCGTGAAACAAACAAATCAGAAAAAGATTCGGTCGCATCTAAGCATTGAAACCAGGAGGGGTACACTTCCTAAATGTTTCCGAATCTTTTGAAACCAGGACGGGTACACTTCCTAAATGCTTCCGAATCTTTTAAAACCTGGACGGGTACACTTCCTAAGTGCTATCGAATCTTTTGAAACCATGACGGGTACACTTCCCAAATACTACCTAATCTTTTGAAACCAGGACGAGTACAACTTCCAAGGTACTTTATCCAAGATTTCTGTTTCACATTTTTTTAAGAAATGTTGATATTATCTTCAATGCATAGATATTAAAATTTGAGGTTTTAATCAATAAGTTATTCCACTATGATTCATTTTCTACGTATACAATATCTACTGTCATACGTATATATTTTTAAGAAAAACAAATATCCCGAACTGCGTATAACGTGAACATATTTAAAAATCTTCTACTACCATCACAGTAAGCGGAAAATATTACTTGTATCGTCATGGAGGACTTAGCTAGCCGATGAATTGAATTGAATTGAATTAATCCACCTGGAACCAAACGAGACCTGGAAAAAATGACCAGTATTGTTAGTTCTTGAAAATCAACATCCAATATCGTTAATATCGTTTCAGGAATCAAGTGATTTTTTTTTCACGCACAGGAGGCCATGAGAAAAATAATTTCTTTAAGAAAAAGAGATTCTTTAAGGAAAGGTGGGATAGGAAGTTCTGGGAAGGAAAAAGGTAAGAGCGGTGGATAGGAATCTAGGGATCAATGTGTCCAGTAGTGACGGACGAATGATCTATCCCCCCCACTGCGGCGCAATTCGATGGGTCAAGAGAGATCAGTTGGAGAGTTCAAAGGACATCAAAGACTTTCTTTGTTGGAGAGGTCAAAGAAAGTCTCCCCAAACCAGCCTCTCACGATCCGGCACGTCACAGAGCTGGTGGGCAGGCGCATCCTGAATACACCTCAACCGATGAACCTGGGCACCCCTGCTAAATCACCAAAAATACCTATCCATATGGGGTAACCTATGACAGAGGTGCTTGTTATCCAATAAATGGTTGTGGAAAGTGATTAATAATGTAGGTACTCTTAAAAGCCAAAATAGAAACAATCATAATTGAGCCCTTGCCCGGAATATCGTTGTATCCAACGGTATTCTAATTTTGAAATAAATGAAAAAAATAACAAACCTATTATGTTTAATTAAATGTTATATTTAATATACAATTAACAGACAATTAGTAAATGTTTTCAATAACAAGATGTGACGAAAGGCAATTAAATTAGAATTTATGAGGAATTAGTGAAAAAATATTGTATTTGAAAATTTCACAGGTCCCAGTTTTTTTTACTGTACTTTAATCAATAGAACCTTACGGAAAGCAACATCCCCATCTGACATAAATTCACACATCATTGAGGTATTTGAGCTTAGTAGCAAATAACAAAATTAATCAGTCAAACGATTTATTTATCAAACTTTAAATTTGGTAGGCGGGAATGGGTACCGCCGCCCTGGGAACCATTTATTGGATGACCAACACCTCTGCCACAGGTCACCCCAAGTGGTTCGCTACGTTTGGTGACTTAGCAGGGGTGCCCGGGTTCATGGGTTAAGGTTTGCCCGGGTCTTGGTGGCGGGTGCGTCGGCCCACCTTCTGCGTGGCGGGCCGGTTGGGAGATGCTGGTTGAGGGAGACCCTTTACAACCGGTTACCGCTGTCCGGGCCGCTCGATAGTACAGGGGCCTAACCCTCAGGCTCACGACTAAGGGTGGGCTGCCCCATCAGCGAGTGAAAAATCCCCGCCACTGCTGTTGTGCCGGTTCGTGACCGGAGGGGACCCAGCAGCAGCGTTTGGGGCGCATTGGATGCCCTCTCCAGCCGGACTCTCCCAGCCTATCGCCTAGCACCGCAGTGAGTGGGCTGGAACCAAACGCTCATCACTCCTGGACAGCCTGAACCCCAGATTCCTACCCACCCCTCATACCTTTCCGTTCCAGACCTTCCTTTTACCTCATACCCTTAAAAAAAATTAAAATCATGAATATAGGTACATAAAATCAAACTTAACATCAATACAGCGGCGAGTAGCAAGCGTCCCCGGTGCGGGCCAAAACTGTTAGTAAATTTTGCCAACATTCGCGGTCTGTACACTAATTTAAATTCTGTTCATCACCATCTTTTGTCCCAACGTCCCAACCTTCTTTTCCTATCCGAAACTCAGATAGCCAAGCCGCCAGACTTCTTCTATCTGGACTGCCCGGGCTTTACCCTTTCAAGCAAGTTCCGACTCAAAGGAGGAGTCTGCCTCTATAGTCGAGCTGACGTCAACTATGTACGACTATTGAGTCTGGAAAACTCCAGATTCGACGTAATGTGGGTGCGCATCAATCTTGCCAGTACGGCAAGATTCTACGCATGTCTATACCGCTCACCGAACCATAGCGAATCAGACACTTCCGAGCTCTTCAAAAATTTGAGAGATACTATTGATGATCTCTTCCCCGCTACCCTTCGGCCGAGTTTATTATTCTGGGGGACTTCAATGTTCATAACGAACCATGGTTGAAGTTCTCAAGCCCAACGGACTTGGCTGGCCGACAAGCGGAATCCTTTGCCATTTGCTACAGATTAGAGCAACTGGTTCAGGAGCCTACAAGGGTTCCTGATGTCCAGACTCACTGTTCCAATCTGTTAGACCTATTCTTAACTACTGTGCCACACGGTTATAAGATTGACGTCACAGCGCCTCTGGGATCATCTGACCACTGCCTAGTGACGACATCAATCCCCGTTAGCCTCAGACCAACCAATTTTATTTTATTTTATTTTATTTTATTTGGGATACCAACAGTTTACATCAATAACAGCATAATAATAATATAGTTACAGTAAATAAACCATTTACAGGTTTCCACATAGGTATTGTATACAAGTGTATCTTAGTGTGATTCCGAGATATTTACTAATGAAAATTACATTTCAAGAAACAAGTTATTTATGGGGGAATAGGGAGGGGGTAGGATGAGGAGGGATCGGTTAGGTTGAGGTATGTATAAAGGAAGTTAATAAAGTGGTGGTTGTATTAGATGGTATCTGTAGTTATTGTTATTGTAAGGTATCGAGAGAGTGTCTGTGGGATTTTAAGGAGTGTGGTGCAGAGTTAAATATGTCAAATTGTGAATAGTGTGTGTTAAAAGTGTTGGACGCACGATAGATGAAAGAATTCTGCTTAGAATTAGTGTTGCATCGAGGGAGGCTAAAAATCATGTTTGATCTGGTTTGTCTGTTGAGAACTCGTATCTGTATTCGTTCTAGGAGTTCTGGGCAATCAACAATGGACCTGGCTATTTTTTGTAGAAAAAGTACATTGGCCGAGCTTCTTCGAACTTCTAATGATGGAATATTGAAGTACGCTGCTGAATCTTGGTGACTGTAGAGATGTGAGATAGGAGATGTGGGCGGTAGCTGCGGAAATCCAAGTATCGTAGAAAACGATTTTGAATACGTTCTAGAATTTCCACATACGATATGTATTGCGGGTTCCAAACATGTGACGCGTATTCTAGTAAGCTGCGGACATAAGCAAAATATAGGATTTTCATTGTTCTAAGGTTATTGAATTTTTTACATGTCCTAAGAATGAATCCTAACATTTTAGAGGCTTTTGATGTGACTGAGTCTATTTGAATATCAAAAATAAGCTTAGAGTCCAATGTCACTCCCAATTCTAGTATTTGAAGCATTGGCCTATATCCTATATCATTGATGTAAATGTTAAATAGTAACGGTCCCAATAGAGATCCTTGAGGCACACCTGATGGGACGGTTACCCAGTCCGATTTAAAGCCACCCACAACTACGACTTGACTACGGTTTGATACATAAGATGAGAGCCATCTGAGAAGATCACCGTGGACTCCGATTTGCATAACCACTGGAACGATTTCGGTCGAAAAATCGACCACTTTTATTTTTCTGCGATTGATATCGGTCCAAAAATGGACCGATTTTTCTACCATTCGTAAAATATTTATTGTAATTATTTAAAACGCTTCCTTGGCCAGCTACTTGTTTTATCGAATAGCTGATAATATATTCTCTTTGTCTATGAACTTATCCGTTGTCTTTGAAGTGTTATTTAACGAGTTTTCGCGGTTTTATAAGGCGTCCTGTCAAAAAAAAAAATCATAAATTTTCAACATTCACGAAATTTTGGACTCTTCCTAAAATGCCGTAAGTAATTAATTTATTGGGTTTTTAACGCATAATTATATATCTGTGTAATCATGATTGACTTATCTATCTTTGAAATGCGTTTTTAATTAGTTTGTTTCTAATATATTGTTTTGGTTGAAGTTTTTGTGTAAGAATACGTCAACTGAAGACGTCATCTGTTTTTGATTTACAATAATGTCTTATATACTGCACTCGCGCATTTGAAATATAGATATTCCATCACAGTGATTCAAAACAAAGAGATACATATAAGTTTTATTTGAATTGGTTCATTATTAATACAGATATTTGCTAACCAATTATTTTAAGTCATATGTCAAAAAGTTGACTCTTTTTTACATGTAAAATGGTGTAAAGCCTTCGTCACACAATAAAAATTTAGTAATTTAGTTGTATAATTAATTAATTTGTTTACTTTTACCAAATTTGTGCAGAAACAGTTGTCGTCCAGGGAAAGGGAGCACTCCACGACCCAATAATTATTTTCAAATTTTATATTAGTGCAATATTTAACAAAATTTAAACATTTAAGTACTTACATTAAGTGTTTTCAATTTAAAATATATAGAGTGGTGCTGACTGCAAGAGGAGGCAGAGGAAGAGGGAGAGATGGGGTACGAGCTGGTGCCGGATTACCTGCACGTGGACGTCAACGCAGAGCTGCAATTGCAGCCTCGTCTGGAGTGTTAGTATTTTTTAATGTTTTTTTATGAAAGTACTTTGCTGTGGCCGTTGAACTCATCATATATTTGTATTTATTTAAACAGCGACCCTGCTTTGCTACTGGTGCGAGAGGATCGCGTCAAGGCCCTAAAGGCTGTTAGGGCCCTGCCTGCTTCCTTCCGGCTAGAGCTGGAAAGCCGAAAATTCAAGAAGCAGGCGGCGCGCATTTTGCTCCCTACCGCACCTCCAAGAAAAACTAAACAAAAGTAAGCAATCGTATTTAGATGCTTGATACAATATTATTGTTTTTTCCTGACAGCGTTCCACTCTTACAGTGATAGTTGGTAAGATCAGCGCTCTGTGCATTTGGCACATTCAGTGCATATTTTACAGAGTTCTAATTTGATTGTTTATTTACATACTGTACTTACTGTTTCACACGTGAATGAGAACAATTTATATGATTTATGTAAATGTTTTCAGAATTCCATCTCCGGAGAGAACAACGTGTCCCTTTTCACAAGGGACGCCTTCACCGTTGCCACGACCCGTACCACCACCGTGGATGTCCACTCCCGCACAGACCCAATCAACGGCTCCCAATGCACCAATTATGCCTATCCGTGCAGCATCTCCCGAGCCGTTACCTGGGACATCACGGAGTGTTGAACTCTTCTCTCCGGAGGCCGGCTATCACAGCGAGCTGTGGGTGGACTTGCCATTCTACGAATAATTGTCGGCGTTTGGGAACGGTGAGTTTATTTTTTGAAATGTCATACCAGGGGCTCAATATAAAATCAATTATCTATATTTTATATTGATATCCCTAGCACAGTTTCACTGTTGGTATATTGGCAGGAAATAAGCATAGTACTTAAAAATTCCACATAACAAACATACAAAATGTATTGTTGTTATGACGTGGATGCATCATTACACATCTTTTTTTTCTGTAACGGGTATTGCAGAGTGAGAAATAAGACATGCCGAACTTCTTTGCGAGGATTACATTTGATTCACCGGCTTCTAAACGGTGTAATACAGCATTTTTTTCTTAAATTGAAAAAACACTTTCGCTTCACGGGACTCATTGTGTCGAGCTTCCTAGTCAAAAGCGAGGCTGTATTGGTAGGTGGGTTTTGTAACCGGACAAATTATCATTAAAATAGGTCGCTTTACGTAGTTGGTCACTTTAAACGGATACGTTTTCCTACTAAAAGCTATGAAACCTTACTAGAGTTTACATTATCGTCACTTAAAACAGTAGACCGTTAAATGCAAAGTCATTATATCCAAATTCTACTGTAAATTTGTGTTTTCTTTTATTTCAGAGTCAGACATGGGCAGTAACGTGGACGAGGCAGCTGTACTAGAAGAGTCTGTACTTGGAAACCGTGAGTTATAAAACTAACTAACTTACCTTCACGCCATTTCGGTAGGCAGAGAGGATGAACCACCATGCAACTCGATCTTGGCACACACACTCTTTTCTTCATTCCATACCTACCTGACTGTGCTATTCTGACTCCTGACATTGCCCGCCTCAAGTATTTGATTAACTTTTTATTTATTTTTTTATATGAATACCTCACAAGAGCCTCAGCTAGAGCCAGTGAGACTATGGCATCCTCAATCGGGGTATGTTGTGAGGCTGAAGGTAGCGGGGATGGGAAGGAGGTGTGGAAGAGGGAGGTGGAAAAGTACCTGGCTATTCAGAACTGGTCACCAAACACGGCTAAAGCCATTTCAAGCAACGTTTCAATTCTGAATGGGGTCTTACACCAGGGCGATACTATGGGTATCTTCCACTCTGGAACGTGCCGCAAATATAATATATATTATTTTAAATGAATTTTGTGTGAAAATAACACTAATTATTCAAATATAATTTATTTGATTTGATCCCGCGACCATCGTATTGCGAGTCATAAGCCGTACCAGAGGCAGTGGGTTATCGTAATATAGACACATTAAATTAATTTGGGTTTTCTGTTGTTTCAGAAATGGACAGATCGAGCGACGAGGATGACGAAGCGAGTGACGTCGACCACGAAGAGAGCGATGAGGATACCTTCTGCATGCCACCAATACCTTATCATAATATTATCAACGTTTCACCTAACTCCGCTATGGCCATAGACTTTAGTAGACAAGACCAGGTAGATAGTGAGGCAATGCGTTCGATTCTGCCGCCTGAAGGTTACTCTTTCGATTGGTCTAAAGATATCTTACGTTTTACTGGGATAAGGGAGACTTTCACAGGCACGCCGGGACCAACTTTCAATACCGACGAAATGGGCAAACCTGTGGATGCCTTTCTTAAAATCTTTGATGCAGATTTCGTTGAACTGATCGCGAGAGAGACCAACAGGTATGCAGATCAATGGATTGCGAAAAAACAATTTAAGCGTCATGCGCGTACCAATAAATGGGCTCCCACGAATAAAGAGGAAATGTATGTATTCTTGGCAATTTTAATGTATCAAGGTATTAGTCCCCTTCCTGTTGAAAAAGACTACTTCTATTCAAAAAAACTCACCGCCATGCCTTATTTCAGCCGAGCCATGGATTATAATCGTTTTCTTCTAATTAAAAAGTTCCTTCACTTCACCAACAATGAAAGTCTTTCTTCTGATGCACCATTATCTGTGCGAAGGTTACAAAAGATTCAGCCCGTCTTGGACCACCTCTCAAATAAGTTTGAGACTTTATACCTGCCCGAGCAAGACATCTCTCTGGATGAATCCTTACTCTGCTATAAAGGCCGTTTGGGATTCGTCCAGATGATTAAAACCAAAGCGGCCAGTGCGGGTATAAAGTCTTACGAGCTTTGTGAGTCCAAGTCTGGCTATCTTTGGAAATTCCAAATTTATACGGGGAAGACCATTTCCAGACAGGCTGAATCGACAAATCCAGACCAGGAAGATATGACGGAAGACATAACGGAAGATATGACGGACGACATGACACAGGCCAACTTTTTGGGTGCTCACAATATCTGCCCAGTTGGGGCCACTGCAAAGATAGTATACGACCTGGCCAGCCCTCTGTTTAACAAGGGGTATACATTAATAATGGACAATTTTTATAATAGTCCATTATTGGCACGATGCCTCAAAAGAAATGGGATGGACTGCATGGGCACATTGCGGTTAAACCGAGAATTTGTGCCCTCTGCATTTAAGTCCCATCTCCGGACCAAACTGAGGGAAGGTGAGCTTGTATACTCGAACTGCGGGGACCTCAATGTAATGGTTTGGTTGGACAAAAACCTGGTAAGTATGTTGTCCACCTACCATAAGGCAGAAATCGGGGCAGTTGAAAAGTTTGGTACCTGGACTTACAAACCTCAACTCGTACTAGACTATAACAAGGTAATGGGGGGGGTTGACCGAAAAGATCAGCTTTTGTCAGGCTTCCCCATTGAACGACAGCGAAACCTGGTCTGGTACAAGAAGCTTTTCAGGAGACTACTAAGCGTTTCGGTGCAGAATGCGTATATATTGTACGGCTCAAAGCTCCGCAAGGAAAATAAATGCATTTTGTACCGAAACTTCAGGAGTGAGGTTGCGGATGAACTCCTTCTGCTGTTCTGTCGTAGTCAAATTGACACGACTGTGCGGACCATTGGCCTAATAGCTGAAGGAAAGACTCTGCGACCTATCCTGAAAGGCAACCACTTCGTAGTCCGTAGCGGGAAAAAGGTGAAATGTGCGTGGTGCAACATAAATAACATTTTCAAAAGGACCCTTACAAAGTGTGATGTGGCATTATGCTATGATTGCATGAAGCCATATCACACTACAATATAGATTTGCTGAGGGTTTTTTTTTATTTCATTTTTTTCTTTTTTGGTTTTTTAGTTATGAAATTCTAATTTATAAATTTAATTAAATTTGTTTGAACATCAATTATGATGGCCTGGATGGCTGGACTTATAATCATTTCTTTCCGCATACTCACGTCTCATGTTATGTTGTCCTCAAAGGTTCTATATGATAAGGTTCGGTGGACATTTAATATGTATATTTCAATTCTGATCATTGAAATATGCATGTTAACAAATGCACAGGTATTCTCATTTTTCCCTGTTTATTGTACACATTAAATAACTCGTTTTATTTTTATGTCTTAATTATATTTTGTCAATTTTTCTGTAAAGATGCTTTTCCAGATCTAGTCACTGAACATAACTAAGCCAATTCAAGCAATGTTCAATTCTGAATGGTGGTCCCTCACCAGAGCGATACTCAGAATCTCACTCTATAGCGAGGCACAATGATATTATTATGTATTGATTTTCTTAAATTATGAATTAACCAATAAACTGAATACATTTTTATTATGACAAAGTGTGTAAACAATGTTTAAATCAATATACTGCTCTTTCATTGTAACCATACAACTGTAATATTGATTTAAAAGGATATTAGGGCTTAATAAATAAATCAATTATTGGTTCCATCAATTATTTTCCATCCCCCATTTTTTTCGATACCTTTGCGTTTAGATATAAAATTATCACTATGATTTTATTTGCCATTCTACGGTCATACAAAGGTTTGATATATATATACAAATTTATCATCATTTTACATATTCCGATTTAACCTATGTAGATTGACCTTAAGGTAGCTGTCAGAAGTGATTTTTCGTCAAATATTGGTGATTTTCATCAACTTTCAAAGTATCCCCCTGAAATATTGGCAATGTTTATATCTATGATATATATCTCACTTTAAGCCTTATTTCCTCGTTTTGCACGTAATATAAAAACATGGTTACAAATCTCCAGTTCTAATTTACAATTATTTAAAAAGTAGCACCATGATTTTGACATCGTGAAATAGGCTCTCTGTATAATTCATCAAATGAATAAAATAAAGCCAACACGGCGACTATGCTTATTAATAATTGTAGACAGTTAATGTATCTTCCTAACGTTATACCAGTTTTTGTGGTAAATTTATTATATAGTATAATACAGTGATTTCAATTTTGACGCGTCACGCACTCAAATTTTACAAAATTATTTTCTGACCAAACTTTTGAAGAGATCTTAACATGCAAAAAAATATTTTTCTATTACATTCTTGCATCTGTGATTATCAAACAGGCCATAGAGAACATAAAAATGTAGAAAATATTCTATAAAGATTTTTAAAACTGCCACTGGCGGCAATTTCAAATCACAAAAACGCAAATTTCGCGCATTTATAAAGTTTAAGATTTTTTAATAATTTATCTATCAATTCTAAAAATATAGAATAATTATTAAAATATAGGTGAATTCATTGGCTATATAGCACTACAATCAGTTTTATGTCTCCGTATTAAAATTCGGAGGTTTGATTTTTTTAATGTTGGCGGAAAATATTCAAAATCGTCGCCAAAAAACCGCGAGCAATCGGAGAAAAAAGTTTTTTGACGCGCGATCGTTCGAGTGGCTAAAAGGGATCCAAATGATAATCTAGTCTCTTTCAACGGAAGCAATCTTCCGAACAGGCCTTCCATTGATATGGTTGGTATAACTATAAGTGACCAGGAGGGCGATTCTCGTTCTACTTAACGACACTAAAATCGTCCTTACATTCAAATTAACGATTTTTCTCGGATTATTCGTATGAAGCGATTCCGGTTCTCTCGATGACAGATGGAATCCTTATATTTTCGATTGCGCGCCAAAACTCATAGCCTTACGCGAAGGGTACCCCTCGACCTGTCTTTCGGCGGCCGAACGCTAGCATTCGCGGAGAATTTGCTTCATTTAAGTGTGACGTTTTGACAATTAGCAATATTTGCGTAGTTTTAACAAGAGAAAACTTAATATTATCGTAAGTATTGACTGTAAACATGATTAGTGACTTGTTTGTGGCACAATAATGCTATTAAATGAATTGAATAAGGTAATTGCGATGTTTGTAAAGTACGTAACATGTCGAAAGCCAGATAAAGGTGATTTAATTTACAATAAACTTCACATACCATTGAGGATTTATACATAAATAATAATAAGTTTCAGATAAAATGGCTGCAGGATGGCTGGCGCTCAAAATTGTGGGTTTTGAAGTTAACCACAACGAAATAAGAATGCCTTTCCGTATCTTAAGAGACGCCCAAAATCTCATGGAAATGGGGCAAACGGAGTTCCTGAATTTATTCAGAATATCTAATGAACTCTTTATCCCCTATCTTACAACCGAGAAGAAAGCATGGACTGTCTGTCCAGTCACAGGTGAGAGATACATTCAATTAACTATGTTATCCATGTCAAAATAAGATACACTATTAATAGCTGAATTTTTTACAGGTACTTACTGCAGTAAGATTTTATGCGGTGGGCTCGTACCAGAGGTATAGAACACGAGTGGGGCTTGGCTGTCTGTCAGTCATCGGTTAGCCGATGCATATTAAATGTTTCATCGGCTATCAACGACACACTGCTCCAGACGTGGGTTAAATTTCCTTCGACTGCTGCAGAGAAATATGCCAGATAAATATTTGAGCAGTCCGGTGATCCTTTCCCTGGTTATATAGTAGCAATTGACTGCACTCGTATAGCTATCGTTGGTACTGCAGTACAGGAATATATGTACTGCAATCATCAAATAGGAAAACTCATAGCTCATAGGTATAAATAATTCATGACATGTAGTACATAATAAACGTTTTATTGACAACACATAATTATAAATAATTTTTCAACAAAAACAAGTACACAACAAATAATATTGTCTTCTCTCAACATAGAACGTGTAACATTATTTTTAGTTCAAAGATATTGATATATAATATTCAATTTAAAAACAAAAATAATATGTGTATGAGTCTGCACGAGCGACCCGAATTATAAATTCATACGTCGTGTAGCATAATCCACGCAGGATAAGCAGAATTGATGAACCAGTTTTCTTCACCAACATAGCGCCGTTCTGCTGATCCATCAGCTTCTCATCAGCTCTGCTCTCGGTTCGGTCTGAAAAATTTAATAACTATTAAATTTATATCCCTAATAATTTTTAATTGACTTACGAACATTATAAAATATAATTTAAATGCATATAAATAAATAAAACTATTTATTGTTTTATTTACTTGATGTATAGGATCATGTTGGTTTTCCTGCGAACTTAGATTAAATGGACGTGAAGCTACTTTATTCGTATAAAAAATTACCTGCTACGAATCGAGGTCTTCTCCTTGGCTGGCTTGGTTGGGGTTGGCTTGAGGAGGGGGAGGTCTGTCTACCGTGGGCTTGTCACGGGGTATTCACCCAACACTCCACTGCATCTCTACCGCTAGCATCTCTACAAGTACAAGAGGCTCATCAGCGACATCCACGTGCAAGAAGAGATCTCTATGAAATAAATAAACATATCAAATTGTATCTTATGAAATTTGATTATTTAGTAAAACATATTATATAAACTAACAAATAAATTTGTGTATACACATATCAGGTATTTTGACTCGGCATATCCTCTCTACCAAAGGTATCTTGTGTTTAACCGCTATGCATTTCGACACACAATATCAGTCGTGTACTTGTTAAACATGATATAGCACCATACAACATAAATAAACTACGTACATCGTCATTGGGAAGGACTTTGGGCACATCTAGTCCTTCAATTGACACTCTGCCAATGAGACCGACTATTTTTTCTTCTAACTCAGTGAGAATTATTCTCACCGAGGTGTTACCAGTTTGCAGGTGGTCTCTCAGCATTTTGGCAACCTTGGTCCTCATGTTAGATTTGAATGTGGTCCACACCTGAAACGAATATTTCATTACAGAACATAAACACATTGTCAAACAGGCACTATTCAAAGTGGATAAATAAACTTACTTTTTGCCGTTGGATTATAGTCGTGTGGACCAGCATTATTTAATTAATCTCCTAGGTTTTAAATGTCGTCTCCATTTTAAAAGATTGGCTCGGCTATCATGGATCCGCCAGCAGCATTTATCGAATTGTCTTGACCGTGCCACTCAGTTGCAGCACACTGAAATTGAATTTTACGACAATTGATGACATGTAACTACTACACAATATTCTTAGGTTTCAAACACAATGATGTACACGAAAGATAATAATAAAATAGCTTTCTCACTTTTTACTTCGTTTTAGTAAAAAATATTATGATATTCGAAAGGTAACCTAAAAATTCAATTGTACACAGACATAATACGTTGTTAATTCCGTTTCAGTCTGGGGTGAAAAGCATATAAATGATATCATGCTTTTACTTACAACATATAGCTTTTGCTTACCTAATTTTAAACAATTTTTTTAAGTTAATTAGCAAACGAACACGAAAACGGTAACAACATAAATCAACTTGGGTGAGAGCGCCGTTCGCCCGCTAGTTTGACAGCAAACGTCACTTTAGAAGTGGTGAATCTGTAACAAAGTCATTACTATCCAGCGAGGTAAGTACCTTTTCACAAAACGTAAATCTTCGATAAATGGCTTATTTATGTCATTCATAAATAAAATAAGCAGTTATTAAAATGCATTATAATACAAAGTATTTGTTTTTTTAAGTTTTAGTTAGAAACCTTGCGTCACTTAATAATATTTCACCAATTTGTGTTTTCAATAATCTCTTAACAATTTCGTAGATGCTCTTAACCACGCTTCTTTAGGATTTTTTACTAGGTCTCTCCAAAATCGAACTTGTAAGGCTATCAGAAGAACGAGAATCGCTTAATAGTTAAGAAAATATGTTACAAGCGACGGACTGCTATCTTTCGCAAACGATAGCAGTCGTTGACGAATGCTATCATTTAGCTTAAGGCTAAAAGAACGAGAATCGCCCTCCAGCTCAGGTACGGGGGCTCCGTCGAAGCCAGAGTAAAGTTGGCCTCTCAGAAGCTGGGCGTACTGTACAGGGCTCGCAGATACTTTAATAATACACAACTGCTGACCCTGTACAAATCGCAAGTGCGCCCTACTGTCGAATTTGGCAGCCATCTCTGGTCCGGAGCCCCTAAATACCTGAAAAAAACCCTAGACTCTGTGCAAAAACAGGCGGTCCGTTTGATAGATTCCCCAATCTTAACAAACGGACTGCAATCTTTAGAGCACAGGCGTCAGTTAGGTATGCTGTCCTTGTTCTATCGGTATTACAATGGAAGATGCTCTGAGGAACTAGCGTCATTGATCCCTTCGGCACCGGTGCGTAGTCGGGATACACGCCAAACGCGTGCCCAACATTTGTACACAGTTGACACTTGTCACATGAGAACGGGTCGCTTCTACGATTCGTTCTTAAGTTCAACAGCTCGGCTGTGGAACGAAATGCCGGCCTCTGTGTTTCCTCCCTCCTAAAACATGGGGCTCTTCAAGACCCATGTTCACTCCTTCCTCTCCACAAAAAGACCCTCCACACAGCATCCCCAAAGATGACATAGGCCTGAGGGAAATTATTTTCTTCAGGGCCTCCTGTGTGGAGTTAATATAAAAAAAAAATATTTTTTTTGGTAAACTAATGTTAAAGACAAGATTTTTTTATGCATAGCACAAAGGGTAACAATTATTTTACAAGCAATAATTATTCGCCTGAAACACTCATCCACATTGAAAAATCTCCTGATAAAAGATACATGACGCCAACGGGACTCGAACCCGTGTCCCTTCGATTTCCGGTCGACAGCTCTGACCACTGAGCTATGGCGGCTTAACTCTTATCCGCGAAATAATTCAATATATAGATACTAGTGAACCTAGATACTAGTGTACAAGAACCAAAGTCCCTGCTGAGCTCAAGACCGATAGGGAGAAGGAGCCTGGGAAGGCCAAGGTTAAGATGGAGCGACAACGTCCTCAAAGATTTGTCTGCCTTGGAGCTTCGAAACTGGAGAGAGCTGGCGCGGGACCGAGATGAGTGGAGGAAGACTCTTGAGGAGGCCAAGACCCACCAGGGGTTGTAGAGCCAAAAGTGATGATGATGATAGATAGATACTAGTGTTTCATTCAACAATTACTGCTTGTTACATTTTTTCACCTGAAAAAAACCTTTATATTATATAAGAAAGGCATTGTAAGTGCTAACTCTCTCACTAGATGGCGTCAATTTAAGTTCAAGATATTGTCACGAGATCAAATTTCCAAAAATTCTACAAAACTGTCTCGATGAGTAAAAAGCAAAAACAAAATTACTTTAATTTATATAAAATAAAATAATAATAATATTTAATTTATATCCCTGTCTTAAAAGATGCATAATAACACATCCAACATTTTTTCATCGGTTACTCAACATTAATGTGAAGCATATTATCCATTATGTCATCAATGTTATGTTTGTCTGTAATTAATGATAGTATCAACCTTGTTTAATGAATGTAATTTTATTTGCGAGAGCTTTGATATGAATCACTGTTGACCAATCCAGGAAAAAAAAAAGTTTTGTAAATATGATTTAAGATTTTCACGGCCAAAAGAATTTTTGTTATTTGTTTTTTGGGTGTTATGCCGTGTTGCGCTAACTCCTTCTTTAGCCAAAACACCGTGACAGCTAAATGGCTTTATCTGTGTTTGGTGAACAGATCTGACTAGCCAGGTACTCCCCCACCTTCCTTTTTCCATCTCTTTCCTCTCCCCACTACCTTCAATATCACAACATACTTCAATTGGAAATGCCGTAGTTTCAATGGTTCCAGACGGTTGGGAGTAGTTGGGACTATAATACAATGTTGTGATAACATAACGTGAATAAGTGTGATGATGACATATCTCCTTACTCCCCCCTCTAAATTAAGCCTCAGAACAAACCACAATAGGGGATGCCATAGTCTCACTGGCTCCGGACGATTGGGAACAGTTGGGACTGAAATACTGTTAATTTATTAAAAATCTTGTCAAATTATTCATTTTCCTGACTGCGGTCAGCGGGCCTATAAATAATGAATTTAAAAGTTCGTAAAAAAAGTATCAGTCTAAAGCAAATGTTTTATGCGGACGGCGGAACACGTGTTCATACAAATACTGATATTGATACTGACATACTTATATTGTAGTATTTCGTCATAATATCTTTTCGGAAAAGAACACGAGTTATAGATATATTCTGAATGACTAATATTTTATCAGGAAGACATGCTGAAACTTTTCTAATAGAATCATTTTTCTCCGTGCGGACAGGCATCTATACGGCCAGATTCAAGTGGGACTAAGTCATTCCCAATTAGGGGAATGGTGTGAAGCTGAAGGAAAGAAAGAGAGTCGGGAATATAGTACCTGACTCTTCTAATCTGAAAATTTGAAGAGTCGTGTAATATCCAATAGAAGGATTGGAAAGTACCTGACTCTTCTTATCTGAAAATCTTAAGAGTCATGTAATATCCAATAGGAAGATTGGATAGTACCTGACTCTTCTAATCTGAAAATTCGAAGAGTCGTGTAGTATCCAATAGGAAGATTGAATAGTACCTGACTCTTCTAATCTGAAAATTTGAAGAGTCATGTAATATCCAATAGGAAGATTGGATAGTACCTGAGTCTTCTGATCTAAAAATTCAACTCGGCAAAATCATTTCAGGAAACGAACTTTTCGAATAGCCAACGAATGCATTTCAACTGGGCGATACTGTAAGGCACTCTTTATATAAATAGAACAAAACCATAAACCATTTAAATTCTCCATTTCGATAAACAGGGTGTGCATTGTTCCAAATGAAACCGTTTGGGAAAGTTCTCGCTGGGACAATCTGCCCCAATCAGAAGCCAAGTGCCACTCGAAAATTTTATTATTATTATGACGTCACACTTTTATTGGCATATCAGCTGTTGTTCGCAATAATTAGCCGACGTTAACTCGATGCAGTTGCGGCCAGGGGCGGATTGGGTGGATAAAATACATGTAAATTGTGTTTTGTTATTATTTATACACTTTATAAATGCATATTGCTATCTATATGCATTTATATCCTTGGTGATATTTCACAAAAATCAGTCAAAAATTATTATTTTCATGTTAACGGAAGTATTTCACAAAAATGACGATATAGAAGTTAGCGCACTATTATTGTGAACAAAATAATAGCTTTGATGAATTAGCTGGGGCCAGTTATTTTACAAAGCCATTAAAACAACTACAAGCGTAATATAGGTATTGGTTGTGAAATCAAAAGGATAAACTGCATTTGACTTCACAAGTAAATATTTTCACTGATATGTGAATACAGTAAACTGGTGAATAATCTCTCTCACTAATGACAGATGTGTGGCGCGCGTTTCAAATATGGAAGTTCTCGCCCCACACCCAAGAATGGGTACTCTATGTGAAGGAAAAATAATAAAAATGATTTCTCCAAAACTTTTTGTTTTATGATTTTTTTTTAAATATAATATTATCCTTTCGTTCTGCCAGATAACTTGTAGCAATACTCGTTGCACGATAAATGCATTGGCCTTCGAAGCCAATATCAATCAGTTTTTACTATCACCACAGCAAACTAATAATCCTTTTGCAATCCGGCCCACTGCTATCCCTTCTCTCCCCTAACTAATATAGTCTTCTCAACTCCAACAACTCTAATAAAGTGGATTATAAAATGATTGGCTTATGACATCATCTAGAATCTAGATCCTAGAATAGATTTTTTTTCTATTTTTCCTTATTTCACCCGAACAGTTTTCCCGGAACAGATGTTTTCGATAGATTTTGTAATCAACTTATTTTTGGAGTGCCACAAATAAAGTCACTACAAAATGAGCCCCACAAAAATTTGCGTTCATAGAGATTTTCAATGGTATGAAAATATAATTAACTGTAGGTACTGGGA
Source organism: Hesperophylax magnus (assembly GCA_026573805.1). Lineage (NCBI taxonomy): Eukaryota > Metazoa > Arthropoda > Insecta > Trichoptera > Limnephilidae > Hesperophylax > Hesperophylax magnus. Next base: position 344,792 of record JAIUSX010000978.1, on the reverse strand, counting down.
ACACAATATGTCAGAATATTAACCAGAGTGTCTCCAACTATTAAAGTTTCACAGAACATATTATTGTACATTTTTGTAATAATATTTAGTTTGAAATTCCATAACGGAGTTGTAAAAGTTGGAACAAATAACTTCTTTTACACCCGAAATCATTTGGATTCCAGATTTTTTGACCTTTTCGCTATGGAAGAAGTGCTGTCGGGTGGAGTCTTCTATGGGTACTACATAGTTGTCCAAGGGATTTGCGAATGTATTTACATCATTTCTGCCTTCATATTCTTTTATTTAGCTGGCTAATATTTTTATACATTGTTAGCCTAAACAATCTAAATTACATTCAGTTCGCATTTTTTCGGGGCCATCAATACCAATTACATCTAAAAACGCAAAATTGGTAAGTAGCACCAGGTGATTATTAAGGCTATCTTATATTTGGATATTATGTGGTTATTCATAGTAATTATTGGTTTGCATAAATTCAAAAATATGTACAACTTAATAATTAAAAATAAAAGAAAAAGAAAATAATATCAGTTCGGAACATCGGCAAGAAAATTAATCAATACAAGGCGTACAGAATTTTGAATATTTATATTATATAAACAGCAAAACAAAAGAAAATTATTATTTTAATTACTTATTAACTCAATTTCTTAATTTACATGAAAAAAAACGCAATTTTTTCTTCTTTGCAAAACATTTAAACACAAAAACACAATAAGGACAAACCAATACGAAAAATCCATAAAACAAATTGAACATAAAACTTCATTTGTTGTGGATTTAAGTTATTCTGATCTACTGTAGAGAAACTATCAAAATAAACCGAATCGTTTCTTGGTGGAACTCTCAAAGATTCACTCCGTTTCTTTTGTAATCCTTGGTCATGGTACAAAATGATTTGATTGTTAATGAAAGAGATATATGAGGCTCCCTTTAGGAAAGTCCAAGTGTAAGAGACGTGTTTCCCTGTAAAAGAAAAAACTGTAAATAATAAGCACAGGCTCACATCAGCCCTCAACCTGTGTAATGATTTAACCGTGAGGTGTTCTATCCAAATCATCATAAAACTAAAGATGTTTTAAAGCAAAATTCACATTTAAATTACATTTAATGTACTAGTATTCGGAATTCGGGATTTTCTAAATAATGTCACATAAATATTTTGTGACAAGTTTAGTTCTTGCTTAATTGGGTTTATTTTGTCTATGGTGTTTTTTTTTAACTTTGGCAATATTTTTAAGGAAGGAAGGACAGTTTTGTTTTTGGTCACTTCCTCCCCGGTCAGCTTTGGGCAGCTGCTCGCGGATCTTGTCACTCGCCATTTAAGGTGTTTTAATCTGAGATAATCATGTGAATAAAAGTCATGCGTTTCTTTTAAAAAGGGCGCGGGGTATTTTACCTTTCACGAATAGTTCGTGTTGATTATTATTTTAGTGGTGATTATGGAATCCCGCTTTTTATCCAGTGATGGCCGGTGGTCATATTTGTAGTACTCGTGTTTCGGTTGTGAAACCGCAAATGGATTGGTCCTAGCTGTGGCTAGAAGTTGATGGCTGAGTGTCCCCGCGTCGCGAAGGAACGGATTGCTGTTCCCGAAGTCCGTAAGACGAGTCTGGTTGGTTGCCACGTGCTGCAGACTTGATGATCCTGCAGGCGCACGTTGAAGGAGTTGCGTCCTCCCGTTTCCAATAAGAGAAGGATGTTCTGGCTCCTTAAGACGAGTCTGGTTGCTTGCAATGTGCTGCGGACTTGATGCTCCTACAGACGCGCGTTGACAAGTGACAAGAGACAAGTTTTCGTTCGCCACCCGTTGTTATTCCTTCGTTTCTCGACCACGTAAAGTTAGTTTAGTTTGGTTCAGGAGTCCATCTGGTATGTGCCTACTTTTATTCCTATTGTTACATGGTTATTATTTGTACTTCTTTGTTGTAACTTTTGATGGTTTCAATATAATTTCTATTAAGTATTTACTCTTATTATTTCTGATTTTCCTCCTTACTTGACAGAGAATTAACCCCACAATCATGAGATTGAGGTCTTTGCTCTACCGTATTTGTACCCTATAATTGATCCTGTAGATCTCAATATTACATGTAAACATTGGAATGTTCCTACTTTACATTTACACCGTTACATTTGGCGCCCAACGTTTAAAATATTTCATTTTCGGTGCCGTATTTTTTCTGTCATGTCAGGTTGGATTTTCATTAATACTAGTTGATAATATTAGAGTTAAATCGGTGTGTGTGTACTTAACATTTGGATACTTACATTTACATATCCTAATGTTTAAAATTGATTGCCTTGCTCGAGAATATTTGAATTATGACCTTCAATATTAATGTTATTCAATGTTATGTTCATGTATTCTCAAACATAACCTATAATAATTATGTTGTTTGCATTTTCAATTGTTATTGTTTTGCATAGATCTTTTCATTTTTTGAGCATAGACAATTTATTACTGTTCAAGTTAGAAGTTTTCGAAAGATAGAGTAAATAAATTATTATTTTTCTTTAAATTATAATATCGATTGTCTATGACTATATTTGTTGATCTATGAACAACGTTAGTTGTCAAAATAAACAAAGGTTAAACGTCAAAACGAGTGTTGTATTTTTACACTTTCAAATGATTTCAGCGATCAAAGGCGATCATATTTTTATGAATGGTGAATAATAATATCTGATCGTATTAAAAAAATAACATGCATTTGTTAAAAACATTGTGTTCTTATATTCAATACGGAGGTATATTTTTCATATAAATACAAACAACTGTGATATTAAAATTCAGTTTATTTGTAATTGCAATGCATACAAGGTACAAACATACGTACAATACAAACTTTTTAAATATATTTGCACAGTAATATTCAAGTTTTTTATGAATCCAGTACACATTCAAATTACGACTTTGTCAAAAATAAATTACCTACCATATTATTATCACAAATACTATCAAAACAAATACCTTATTTACATTTTTAAAATACTATCTGTCAAAATGTGTACATTGACATTTGTCATCTATCATGATGAAAGATAAACATACAAATAATGTTCAATATTGTTATTTTATAATGAAATACCTTTATTAAAGAATCTTTTATATCATATTACCATTTCATATACAAAAATGGTAACGAGACTTTTCATGGTTATTTTTCAATGACAGCGCACTTCTGTTAGTATTGATTATGTTGTTGTTGTTGATGTCATCTGACATTAGGTACTATTATATACTACATTGTTTACAAACAAATAAATTTTGACAACTTTCAATGTCAACGTTAATATTTTTGCTGTTTATTTAAACGAAGTTATTTTTGCTGTATATTTTAATTAAGTTATTGTTAAGTATAATTCAAAAACTAGCCAACGATCTTTTGCGTTCTGTGCACAAGGATGACAATAGGTCGTCAGCGGTTACTAGTAATAAATATAAGTTTACAACACACAACATGGACGTATGTGTGTCGCTATATCAATGTGGACAAGATGTTAGACCACTTGTTAATATTAAAATTAAGAATTTGGTTTTTTTTTTTTTTTTTTTTTCAGGTAGATTAGTTTTGTTTTTTTTTCTTTAAGGAGGCCATTGTTTTAGTGTGTAGGCCTACCAAAGCCTTCACATTATTGCAATATATATTTATAATTCTTTTGTGGATGTTCTGTTCTCATGATTTGGAGTTTGGTACCTCCAAGTCTTGTGCTCAGTACGGACACTAAAATCTAGTTTATTGACGATAAACCGTTTATTTACCCTCGATAAACTGGAACGTGATCCTTGTGGTCACTGGCGCCCAAATTTTGTTAGTTAAGTATTTCTTTCCTTCGTTACTTTGCTTTTCTTGTTATTAATAACATACACTAGCTTCGAGATTTTAGTATTATCAAATGTTTGATTATATTGGTAATAATACACATTGATTTATTTCTTGGTTCCGTCTGTATAACGGATTATGTTGTAATGCTTTTATTTTTAAGTTTATGCCCTTCTTTCTTTAGTCCACTGGAGGCCCTTTTATTGGCCCATGGAACCTCCAGGGAACTTGAGAATGTATTTCGTGGAATTTTGTGTTTCAGAAACTTGAGCTACTTTCTGTTGCACAAAAGTTCTGTTAGTTCTATTATTGATAGTTTGTATCTCATAAATTTAAGTATGGTATAGCTTTCCTAAAGTTCTTTATATAAGTCTTAGTTCATAAGAAAGTTGTTTTGTCTCTAACAAAGTAAGTACTGCTTTGGCGTGCTTAACTAGTAAATAATTCTTCTGGAATTATCACTTTGCCTTTAATACAGGAAAGTGTGTATTTGTATAGTTTTTAAGTCTAAATGTGATAAACATCAGTGTCTTACTGTTAATACCAGTATTAGACTATACATTAAGTATTACTAGTGTCATTCATTAAATTTTGGATTGATCACCCCTCGAATAGTGTCAACTCACTGAAAGCCATAGTTGATCACACAATTTTGTTTTGTTTGTACAAGAAATGCTGACGTTTTGTCTACACTTGGAGTGTTTTTTAAAGGAATGCCAGCTTGGGTATTGCCTTGGTCTCTTTTCTTTTACAAACAATGTCACTCTGTTGAGTGTTTGCTGCAGGTTGTTATATGGATTTTTGTATATCCTAAGGTATGAGCTTAACTTACTAGTTTCTGTTTTGCTTTTGAGTACCAATTGACTTTTGTCATGAACTGATTGATAAATAGATAGGTATTGTGTTATGTAAATCCTATTCTGTCCACCTTGATTGGCAGGTATTTATTGTTTTTAAATCATGACCTGATTTGATTTTCGAAAAAAGGATAATTTAAATATTATTCTTGTTTGACGACTCTGTTACACATAGGTATTTTTTTTGGAACTGTAAATCCTGGTTCAAAAATGACGGATAAATAATCCAATACAAACCCCTACTCTGGTCACGTCTAATAGACAGTTTGTAAACTGATTCTATATTACTTATAACGAAGAAAAGTATTTTCTTGTGTACTAATTTTGCCAACATTGAACTCCATTGTTCTGAGTTGTAAAAATGTATATCTATAAAGATATTTTAATTATCTATGATTGTTTAATTTTAAGTATTGTTTAATTTTAAGTTTTGTCATAAGAATTTGTCATAAGATTTTTGCATTGAGAATGTTAAACCGGATGGACTTAGTTAGATAGGTTTCTCATTTTGCTATTTAATTATAAGCGTAAATTCAGTGTAAGTGAGGGCTGTTTAACCACCCTAAAGTGAAGACTAATTGGACTTTATTTCCTGTGCAAGGAAAAGTGATCATACTTTTTTTTCTTCTCTTATTTGTTCTTTATTATTAAGAAACTTATATTTAAGAAATTTATATTTAAGAAATTTAGTTTTAAGAAACTTAATTCTAAGTTGTTATTTTAACTTCTAATTATGTTTTTTTTGTTTTCATTTTTCTAGATACCTGATGGACTCATAGTTTAGTTTGTTAGTGGTCTTAGTTGTTCATGTTTGAAGGCAAACATTTTCGTGGGAAGGGGGGAATTGTCACATAAATATTTTGTGACAAGTGTAGTTCTTGCTTAATTGGGTTTATTTTGTCTATGGTGTTTTTTTTAACTTTGGCAATATTTTTAAGGAAGGAAGGACAGTTTTGTTTTTGGTCACTTCCTCCCCGGTCAGCTTTGGGCAGCTGCTCGCGGATCTTGTCACTCGCCATTTAAGGTGTTTTAATCTGAGATAATCATGTGAATAGAAGTCATGCGTTTCTTTTAAAAAGGGCGCGGGGTGTTTTACTTTTCACGAATAGTTCGTGTTGATTATTATTTTAGTGGTGATTATGGAATCCCGCTTTTTATCCAGTGTTGGCCGGTGGTCATATTTGTAGTACTCGTGTTTCGGTTGTGAAACCGCAAATGGATTGGTCCTAGCTGTGGCTAGAAGTTGATGGCTGAGTGTCCCCGCGTCGCGAAGGAACGGATTGCTGTTCCCGAATTCCGTAAGACGAGTCTGGTTGGTTGCCACGTGCTGCAGACTTGATGATCCAGCAGGCGCACGTTGAAGGAGTTGCGTCCTCCCGTTTCCAATAAGAGAAGGATGTCCTGGCTCCTTAAGACGAGTCTGGTTGCTTGCCACGTGCTGCGGACTTGATGCTCCTACAGGCGCGCGTTGACAAGTGACAAGAGACAAGTTTTCGTTCGCCACCCGTTGTTATTCCTTCGTTTCTCGACCACGTAAAGTTAGTTTAGTTTGGTTCAGGAGTCCATCTGGTATGTGCCTACTTTTATTCCTATTGTTACATGGTTATTATTTGTACTCCTTTGTTGTAACTTTTGATGGTTTCAATATAATTTCTATTAAGTATTTACTCTTATTATTTTTGATTTTCCTCCTTACTTGACAGAGAATTAACCCCACAATCATGAGATTGAGATCTTTGCTCTACCGTATTTGTACCCTATAATTGATCCTGTAGATCTCAATATTACATGTAAACATTGGAATGTTCCTACTTTACATTTACACCGTTACAATAAAGTACAAAGGGGTGTAGCTAATAGATACTTCTTATTTCTAGATAAATTCACAATTAGAGTACGTATTTCAATACTACTGTGTTTTAATATACAAATAGAAACCGAGGCAATAAGTTAGTGGACAGTTTCTTTCCAAGGCGTAGTGACACCTGTCCAAAGGGAATGCTATCAGTGATGATTTCAAATTGGAGCACATTGTGCATAATATGTTGGTTGGATCTGCGTGCCATATATATGATATAGCTGATGGCGTAGGGGATGGTCAGGAGTAGGTGGCCAGCAGCGGTAGCCAGCAGTCGGTAGCCAGCAGTATTTGGACAGATTTAGGTGGCCAGCAGTGATGGCCAGCAGTCGGTAGCCAGCAAGAAATAGCCAGCCTTAGGTGGCCAGCGACACGGTAGTCCCAAGACTTATGGAACTTAAGGCAGGTAAAGATGGCCTCGTAGCGCTTCTCTCGGTGTCTGCCGACTATGATAACCATGGGATTAAAGTAATTGAGGCCGCAGTGCGCTCCTGGTCGGATGAGGTTTTTGCTCATTTCATCGGGGCATGTAACGCTAATATGTACGCTGAGTATACATTCGAGGCATACCCAGGCGCTGCTACGTGAGTACGGCTAGCATCCAAGGAGGGCCGCGATCTGGATGTTATGTGGGCTTGAGTTGTTGCGTATCTGGGACGGTATCTATAAACTCACGGATTGACTGGCTGGCCATTGTAAAAGGGGAAAGAGTCTTTCGACGAAATTGCAAGACGTTGGGTCATGATGCGCTATAAAATAATTGACACCAGCCTCTTCAACCAAAATTATGGCAATAAGATCCTTAGAACGCTCTTTTCTAATACGATGTTCGTTATGTAAACTTTTCAAGCACCTGTATATTTTAGTTTTTTATTAAAGCTTCCAATACATGTTTCATTATTTCATTCATAACAATATTATAATTCCAGTGGTTATTTTTTTCTTTGCATGTTGAATCACGTACGTCCGACTCGCTCTCCATACGAAAGTTAACTAAAATTAACAGCCGATTTGATTGATTTATTAAAAGCTTTCTGGTTAAAGGACACAATCAATTGCGCGTTATGTAAATTATAGAAATACATGATTGAAAATACATTTTTATTACTATCTTCTACAGTGTCAAACTAACATCAAAGCTTTGTCTTGAAAAGATTAATTATTTATCGGTGAACTAAATTAACCCTCAGTCCATAGCTATAAATTATTAATGTGTTGCAACACGTAAGTATTGATTTTATGTATTCTGAGAATGAAACATAGATCATTGAAAACAGATTAGAATAAAAAGTTTATATTATCTGAAAATGTAATAAAATCTATTTTTGCACGGCATAATATACCACTGTAAAATCGAAGGTTTTAATATTCTCAGATTCTAAAATGCATATTGAAAAAAAAATTGCAAAATTCCATGTATTATGATGTTAACCTTGGTATTTAAAAGAAACAGGGGATCGCCGTAAAATTTAAGAAAAATCCTAAAAGTAATTGGCTGCCATCTGATGGCTACCACAGATTCTGTAGTTTAGGAAAAAAATTAATTGTAACAAGACTTATATCAAAGAAGGTTATTATGGCGATAGGTATAGAAGAAATACCCTCATTACTAAATACACTTACCGCACAGTTATAATACTTACATTCACAATGACCATCTGATCCAGCACTTAAAGAGGAAGAAGTTGGAGAGGATAGTGATAATAAAAAATTATGTCGTCCCATACACCACCAGTTATGGTAGAGTAGTCAAACAACCTGATGGATATTATGATTGATTAATGTAAATATATTTTAGGTTTAATTTTATTGTTTATTTTCAGAATGGGGTATGTCACGTCACTCTTCTTAACAGTGACACATCACTATAGTAAGTGGCCTTGAGCTATAAGTCTCTTGTAAAATGTCGGAGTCAATAAAGTCATAAAATAGTTGTCATCAGTGTATTCTATCAATCATCTGAAATAAATATTAAATTAGACAATAATAACAAAACACAAATTTTAATGATAAAATATCAAAGGAATGTTTATTTTTTCGTGATTTTGTGAACGTGAGTCATGGTGATTCTAATATTATATTAATATGAAGAAAAAATTGTGTTTCATGGAGGGTTTCTAAACTTTAAAACCATCGCAACGAATTTAAGTACTAAGTATTTCTTCCCACACACAAAGATTAATAACGAATATAAACTAAGATAGATGCTGTGTCCTAAAACAACGGTGTTTCTTATTTATCTTATTTTGAAATGCATGAAATGCAATTTCAGCTACAAGACACAAAAACGACAACCCAATACCGAATATCCACAATACAATATGGCCATAAAACTTTGTATGCGCAGAACTAAAATTGCTCTGATCAATCATGGCGTGACCATTAAAATAAATCGAAAGGTTTCCAGGCGATACATTCAATGATTCACTCCACTTTTTTTGCAATCCATTCTGATGGTACAACATGATTTGAGTATTAATGAAATTAAAATACGGAGATTTCTTCGGAAAAGCCCAAGCGTGGGTCGAAGGAAAAATATTGTCCCGAGTCACACGAAGACTCAACAATTCTTCGTCTTTTAACAGTTTTCTACATCTCTTGTTGAGTTCTCTGTACATTACATCCATTTCATCAATCACCATCTCCTTTTTACCCATGAGACCCTTTAAAATTATGCACATCTCTGTATGTGCTGTTACTCTGTGCGACAGGTCTTGAAGGGATTTATCTGATGAACTGTTCAGCATTTGCGAAATAAATCGAGTCTAAAAGAAACATAAATTATTATCAACATGTAATCGACAAGTTCCGAATAATGATCAACGTGTAGTCGGAAGGTTATAAAAATTTATAAAGTTAGTATGTATTATAAACGAGCCATTTGAAAAAAACAACACTTTGTTTCGGTTTATTCGGTTTTAGCTGCCATAATAATTTGGATTTAATTTAGGATTTTTTCGCCAACAGTCTTGTGTTATTTTTTTTGAGAGGCGTATACTCCTTCTATTTTTTATTAAGTAAAAAAATATATTACATAATACTAATTTTTAGTGGGGTTAAATGGACTATAAATGAAAATAAAAGTTCATTGTATGAGGTCAAACTCACTGGGGATACGAGTAGAGATGGATAAAGCCTTGATGCTGTTGGTTTATTGAAAATTTTCATCGTTTGGATCACTTAAAATTAATAGGTGCACACCTCGTAATATATTTCTCAGTTTAGTTTTACGATGCTCTTGTCGAATTCTGCCACACGCTTATTTATACGCAAAAAATTATAAAAATTACTTGGTTTCAACTTAACTTAAGTTTCTGGGTTCAATTCATAGATGCGACCAGATCTTTTTCTGATGTTCTCTTTCAAATTTTCGTTTGTGAGTCGCAAAAATTGTCTTCAGTAATTAAATATTACAATTTGAGGTTTTACGCATTATGTTATTCCTTAGTTATTATTCATTATCAACCTTTTCTAGAGAATTTTACAATAAAAGCAATGTATGAAAGTGAATTTGTCTAAGATCTAATCTGTTTTGTTAAAAATAAAATGGTTTACTTACGTGCGAAGTAACCAAGTTGAGACTAAATCCAGTACTAACTAAATCGTCAAGATTGGATAAAGAATCTTTCGGGGGTTTTGTTATGTACGACGTCAGCTGTGCCTTGAAGAGAGTGCTTATATTTATGCAACACAAAAGCCATAATAGTAAAACCCGACCTCCGAGTGACTTCCAGTTAATGCTTAAAGATTGTTCTGTGAGCATAAATCCGACCACCTAAAATATAACCAGGAAACATGATCAAGCATTTTGTAAATTATTATATACAGTATTTTTAATATCATGCATAAAAGAATGATCGGTATAAAGGTCTACTCTTTCAAATAAATACAATCGTTCTACGTGCATACGTATGCGCATATGTATGCTGACCAGTGCATCCATTGTATGTACGTAAAATTACATATTTTAATAACGATACAGCGTATGTATCAAAATCGTATTTCAAAGGTACTTACCCAAATAATGTCGCTTAACTTCTTTTTTCTCTGACCAGTGTTCCGATTTGCTATATAAACTACGCCAGCTTGAAAAACTAGGGTTAAGGCAATAAAAATCCACGTGCATGTTGAAAAAACATAAACTAACGTTAGCCCTGAAAGAAAAAATACTATTATTTGTTCCACTGATAGAATCAAAATTTAGAGAGCATTTTACAGTTGGGAGATGATCTTGCCTGATTATCATGAATTCAAAGAAAAATAGCAAGGACGGGTTGTTTCACAGAATTTGATCAATTTGTCGAATTCCAACTTTATTATTGTCATTACAATGTCCCATTCAAGTTCTTTAACTGTGAAATAACTGATGGAATAAAAAAAAGATCTTTGGAACTTTTGCAGAACTTGAAAATTATTTTTCGAATTGTTCAAATTGTGAAACAAAGTTTAGTCATGACATAGTATTTTATTTGTGGTATTTTAAATAAGTTCACAGTTATCTTTGTCATAATACAACCTAAAGTAAATTATTAAAATAAAAATTGAAGTTTTAATTATGTTTATATTTTCTTGTAATTTTATTTTTTCTGGTAATTTTCCAAATATTTTCATTGCTCCGTACATCAACGACAATTGACTATGGTTTTTTTCTGAATGGGAGTCTTTTTTAAAATTTATTTTGCTCGTCTCATGTGTGTTTGTGCTGCAGGTTTTCAATTTTTCTTAGAAATTCAATTAACGTTTGGCCATTACTTATTTTGTCGATTAAAAATAAAGTATTGAAGTAAATAATTTGCTTAAATGACAAGATATTTAACTCCATCAACATTTCCTGGATTTTCGTATATCTACTTTTCTTATTAGCGATAACCGATGCGTGAAACACCTCAGAAAGTTAAGAATAAAATAAGCTGATGATACAAAAAGTACTTACCATCATGTAGAAAACTTCTTTCATAACTATATATAATTTTGGCTGGGTCTTCGGAGACTGGGAAACTGAAGTAAACCATCTTAGTTCTTGAAGCAGTGACCGTTATTCCTCCAACGGCCCAGTCCACGTGGTGATTGAATGTAATCGAGATCAACTTTTCGGGACTACCTTCCACTTCCATGGAACGTAAAGTTATCAATTCCACTTTAAAATTTAGCCTCTTCTGAACTTCTAGAAGCATATTTCCTTCTAAACTGTATAGATCCTCACATATCGCCAAAGATTCGTCATCAATCGTCGTCACTGTTTCTTTTGGATTACGACAGCCAAAGTTCATTTCATTGTAACGAAACCCAACTTTAAAAATGTGCGAATTGAAGCTCCAGGTATTTAATTTGAAAATGTCAATCAGTACAGAGTAAAGATCAACATCGTTAAAAGATGGTTCGATGGATATTTCTATTTCATGCTTTTGAATAAGTATTCCGGCTGCTACTCCGCAATAAAAGCAAACTTCATACACTCGGGCTCGATTGTCTAAAACTTCAATGACGATTGTCACGAGAACTCTTCTTAAAAAATTTGATTTTTGAAGGAATAGTGGATCAAGCGCATTAATGTTTTCTCCGTCAACAAAAGCGCTTTCACAAGATCCATAATGCTTTTGGCATATAAAAATAACAATGTCAGATGATATCAAGTAGTTTAAGAAAAAAATATCGAACGCTAAAGGTGCCTTTACACTTATAACATGCATGGTAAAACGCCTGAAATTATTAATTGTTCCATTTGCTTTTTGAACTGTATCGTAATTGAACATCACTGTTATAGCTGGGTGATAGGATGGTACTTTGCTTACCACATCGTTTTGTTTTATTTTTATTTCTTTTTTAGTGTTTGCTTTCTTTATTACTCCATCCATAAAATCGTAAGACGTTGAATCATAGTGCATGATAAAATCATTTATTAAAGCCTCCCCAATTATTATCTCGCTGATTAGATCTTCGACATGCTCATTTATAATAGAATTACCTGAATACAGATTTTGTAAATGGATGTTGCTTACTGATTTTTCAAAAAGAACTTCCGATGCTCCCAATGAAGATAAATAAAGAAAACAGAAATATGTAAGATCGAAACTCTTGAGCAAAGTGAACATTTCATTTTTTTAACCACATTTACAATTTTATAAACAGAGGCTCACATAGGTTTTGTTCGAATGATTCAAGAAAATCACTCTCTTTCCCATTACTTGTGAAGGATCGGTTAACTTGATATCGAAATATACGATACAATTTATTTTATCGAACAAAAACTTAAGGATAATTTCAAACAAACACCAAATCGTTGACGGTACATTAACTAAATGAGATTAGATGGCGTAGTTGAAAATATCGTGTTATTTCTAATATTCTTGGCTACTATCATGGTGAAAAAAACATCACCGTTATTTAGTGAATATATCATGGGATAAAAGGTCTTTAGTCAGAAAATGGCCACAATGAGTTAACCATACAATACCGAATCCGTAAGTCTAGGTGACAAATTATGTCCAGATATAAATGCTTGGTACTCACAGACCAATGGTCTGTGTTGGAACTAAAGTCTTAAATTTTTTTGATTGAGAAGTCATTAGTTCAACCGACATGGAACAAAATAGCATTAATCGTAGATTCAAATCTAATTATTATTATGTTGCTACCATCGACTGATCCAAAAGTCAAATTATGACAACAGACTATGATATTTTTTTTTACAAAAGTCACAAAATAATTATTTTGAAATACAAATATTAAAAACACTTACTCACATACAAGGGAATATTAAAGTATAATACATGTAGATGATTTGGTAAAGAGTACATTATTTACTATTATTTACAGATATTTTGAATATCATGCCAAAACGTTTTAAGTCATATGCCTTTCAAACCACATATGTCTACTGAAAAATAGTTTTTTTTTTATTATTTTACTATAGCGACTATTTAAACATTGTATATACAAAATATGATTTTAAATATATGTAAAGTAACTTGTATTTCTTAGGCCTCCTCACTAGGGTGACCTGGGATGAGGCGGACTAAAGTTATTCGTTTCTGTTATATTAGTTATCTATGTAGTTTTATATATTTTCCGAATTTTTTTCATTAATCTCTTTCAGCCAGATTTTTATTATTATTATGTAACCATTAGAATTTTCTCTTCAAGTTAAATCGTAATAATCCAATTATTGGATTTCTTACATTTTACCGACCCTAATTTTTTTGCAAAGATAACAATATCCTGAACAATTGATATTATTGACATAAGACCTTTATCCTGCCCTTGAAAGGTATATTATCCTCCACAGTAAATATTTCACCTGTTTTGTGAAGGAAATTTGATGCAATTTAGTCGAAGACAACCTAACCTTTCTTAACCTAACCATTAGAGATGCAGATTATAAATAAATAATCAATACCATTTCAACACAATAAAGTTTCAGCGTTCTTCAATAGGTACTGAACGTACATATAATGTGTACTTACTTATGAGGTGTTCTTATTACCGAAAATTACTAATATTTCAATTGATTTTTTCACTAAATGTCTTCAACCACTTTAACAAATAACTGCGTAATAAATAAGGAACCCGTAATTAGTTTATTAAATTGTATTTTTAGGGACGACACTTTCAACATAATAGTCTTAGTTAAGCACACAACAAAATAAAAGGTCGCTTCTGTAAAAAATATTGATTGCAAATTTATTTATCGTTATCAAGTTTCTTTCAAACATTCAATACTATTATTATTCAATTTACTTGACTAATAGTATGATTAAATAAATAACAAACAAACCTTAAAATTAATAATATACTTTTTTCTTTTCTGTACGTTTAATAACAATTGTTTCAGTATTTAATTTACGACATTATGTAATTTATATACGATGCTGATTAATTTCAATCCATTTATTTTTCTAAGTAAGTAAAAAAAAAAAAAACTGTTCTCCATAATGGTATTCTGTATTATTTGTAAAACATTTATGTACTACAGATATAATAACTATTTTATTTATATATGTACGTAAACTTTTAAATGTCACATAGTTAATGTAATAACACTAATAACAATGTATGTAAAAGCCCAATGGGCGTTTAAATAAATAAATAAATAAATATTATATGGCATTAATATGCAATAAAAACAAGTCATACTATTTAGACTTACATATATTATTATAAGTTTATAATATAACAACTAATGAAAAAATAATAATTATAAAAAGTTAATCCTATCTAACATGCCTGCTTGTTTTATTTCCGACACCCATGAAGAAAAAATCCATCAGTTCAGTCCTCCTATTTTAATAGCGTAGTTGAGAAGCATGAAAACATTATTATTCATGATATTATAATTATATTATGTTTGGTTGGTAGTTAACCTCACATATTTGTACAAACTCTTCCCGCTGAGTACCATTTCGATAAAGCTTCGTCGCATTTCAACACAGTTGGGAAAAAATTTGCTTTCCAAGTAGGATATATTAACGTTTATCAAATACTTTTAATTTATTTATTTATTTATTAACGGACATCGTCCAAATTACAAAATAATAACACGAATACAGTAAAATGAAAAATACAGGAGTAGACAAAGGTACATGATAGCAAAGACATAAGGTAGATATAATATAAGAAAATAAAGTGACAAGTCGAATCAAGTCAAGACTACGCCGTGGGTCAGGACCACGGGACACTTATAATATTCCGTCACTTGTTTAGCGACCGGCAAAAATCATTCAGACTTATACCAAAAAAGTTAAGGTTTTGACATGAGTTGACCAGTCTACACATTCTGGACAATGGTGAATAATATCTAAAATTTGTTGAATGATGGTTGAGGAAGAGCAGTTCATTATTTCTGAGTCTGTGCGAGGGGATATTGAAGGGAATGAGTTGCAGTAGAGTAGGTGAATCAATAATACCATTTATAATTTTGAAGAAGCAAATAAGGTCATTTCTTTCCCGACGGACTTCCAAAGGAGAGAGGTTTAGAGTTAGTTCAATTTCATCATATGAGTATTTGCCTTTTTCTAATCCTAGCCTCCTAGCATCCCTCTTAAGAACCGATGTTGAACAGATTCAATGCGTCGAATGTGGACAGCATAAAAAGGAGACCAGATAACACAAGCATATTCAAGATGGGGGCGAAAGAAGGAGCAGTAAAGAGTTCTAAGGGTATTTACATTTTTGAAGTCCGAAGTGATTCTAGCGATGAAACCAAGTAGTTTGAGGGATTTATTAACGATTGCAGTTATGTGATCCTGAAAAGAAAGCTTGCTATCAAGAGAGACACCAAGGGCTTTAATAGATGTAACAGTTGTTACGTAAATATTGTGAAGTTTGTATTCGAAGACAATCGGTTTTTTTGATCTATATAAGGACATACTTTTGCATTTATCGACATTTAGGATTAAACAATTAATTTTACACCAATCATAGAAAGAGTCGATATCCGATTGGAAAAGAAGGCAGTCATCGTGATTTTTTATTATTTTTAGAATCTTATTGTCGTCCGCAAAAAGCCAAAAGCGTGTATGAGAGAAAATACTAATAATGTCGTTTATAAATAAGTTAAAACGAAGCGGCGCTAGATGTGCCCCTTGAGGTACGCCGGACGTTACTTCAATAAAAGTAGACACAAAGTTGTTTAATTTAACTCTTTGTTTTCTATTGCTTAAGCAAGAATTAGCAGATCTAAATCCACGCTGTTCCTCGATCAGTACGTTTTTAAAGATAGGTGTGATTTTCTTCGTGATTAGTGACTCAAATATTTTAGGAATATGGGATAATATCGATATGGGTCTATAGTTTTCTACGTTCGACTTATTGCCTGATTTGAAAATAGGTCTGATATAAGAAACTTTCCAGGAGTCCGGAAAAGTGGCAGATGATATTGATAAGTTATATAACAAACAAATTGGCTTAGATATGGTAAATTTACATTCTTTCAGTAATATTTCTGGAATATCACCAGGACCAGTGCTTGTTTTGCTGGGGAGATTTTTTAAGGAGTTAAAGACATCAGAGTGTGATTTGGCAATTATTTAAATCAATAGTATTAGTATAGTTGAGTGGAGGGATAGTGCACGAGGTATCAGAGTAGACGGAGGAGAAGTGTTCAGCGAAAAGGTTAGCAATGTTGAGACCGTTGGTAGCATGATTTTCATTATACTTGGAGGGAGATCATTATCATCAGTACGTTTTTGTTCAAATTTCCAGAATTGTTTAGGGTTAAGATTTAATTGTGTCTTAGTGAGTTCGATGTAGAATTTGTAGCACCTAACAGATTCGATTTTGGATAGTTTTCTTAGCTGAGAAAATTTTTGATAATACGCTAAGTTGTTCGTACATTTGAATAATTTGTGTATTTTCTTTTTCTCGATTATCAACTTCTTTAGTTTCATGCTGAACCAAATGGGAAACTTAGGCTGGGAATAAGTTCCCTTAGGTACAAATAAGTCTATGGCATTAGTTATATATTCGTTGAATTTAAATGTAGCATCGTTAATATTGATGTTTGATTCAAGAAATGTCCAGTCAGTTTGGGCGAGATATCCGTTCATGCTAGTATAGTCACCTTTGTTAAATTTGTAGTGGTATGTAACCGTTGATTTTAAGGTAACGTTTTTGAAAGGATAAGTGAAGTTGATATCGAGTGGTGGGTGATATTTATCTATTGGTAGTAATGAGTCCGAAGCTTCACTTACTAGGCGTGTTAGTAAAGATCAGGTCAAGACAGTAACCTTGACAATTATGGATCGAGTTTAGTTGGAACATGTTCAAGTAGGCAAATAGGTTCATTATTATGGAAGTTTTCGAGTTTTCACACCATGATTGTCATTAAGCCATATTACCTTCAGTAGATTGTAATCACCGCAAATAATTAATGAATCGGCATTTATGGAAATACGTTCAACAGCTTCAGTATGTGACTTGTCGATATCTGTTGAAGAGGATGGGGGAATGTAGACACAACCAAAGACAAGTTTCTTGGAGCCAAGAAGAACACAAATAAATAGTTCTTCAGATACATCATTACGAGAATCAAGAATGTGGCAAGAGTTTTTTTTTTTTAACACATATATTGACCCCACCACCTCTAGACTTGTTTGAAGAGGAAGAGCGGTCACAGCGAAAAATATTATAGTTTTGCAGTTCAAGTTCGGTTGAACCAATATTGTCTGAAAACCATGTTTCAGTGAAAAATAAGAAATCATAAGGACTTATGTTTACGGAACATCTGAAGGCATTTAGTTTAGTATTGAGACCGCGAATATTTTGATAATTGGAATAAAAAAATGTATTACTGGGATGACTATTCCGGTTCAGCCTAAAAAATTTACACGAGATAGTTCCCGTCTCTCAGCGGCTTGGCGGGCTGGACAGTGAGGGGAGCCAGTGTTGTGTGTGGCCGGTTTCCTGAAGAACTTGCAGGTGGCGCTTGATGGTGGCTTGTCGGGCGTCGGGCAAGTATCACGATTGTGTCCAGGTTTTCCACAGTGGGAACAGGATGGCGTGTCTGCGCTACACTTTGTCGCAGTATGTCCATAGAGTTGGCAATGTCCACATTTAAAATTGTCGATCCAGTCCCTTACAGAATGTAGTCCATAGCTAGTTTGGAGACGCGAATGAGGGAGTGTCGAACAGAGGGAGGAACTCGAAAGACATGGATACACCATCCAGTGCGAGGTCCAACTTTATGTGAGAACTGCAACTTATCTTTTAAATCATTTAGTTGTAGACCAGTTTCTTCATGAGTTTGTTGATCTAATGCCAAGGTGATGTTCTCGAGGGTTACAATTTGAGGTAAGCCGTGGATAGCTATCCGAGGAAGTTTATGGGAAGCAACGGCCGCTTTCAGACCGGCGTCGGATAGGGTCGGCGCATTGGCCAGTTTAATGGCCTCGGAGTCAGTACTGGGATGCATGACTATACCTCTATTCCTAATTTCTCGTACTCCCTTGATTGTAATTCCCAATGATGATGGGTTAGTGGACGTCTTCAGTGTTTCAAGGGTATTATTAGAGGTAAGTTCCGTGTCGTCTTTAGGGTAGATAAGTACTGCGGGTCTTGCAGGGAGAATAGGTAAATTATTTCTGGTGTTAGGAGGATAATTTTTAGTGTGGATTTAGTTGGAGACAATCAAGCTCCACGTGCTGTTGGAATTATCGGGCGATTGGTTTGATAACAGATGTTTGTATGTCATAATTTCGCCTTCGAGGATGCCTAGTTTAATACCCATTTGACCGATATTTCCTAACAGATCTGTGAAATTAGGGGCAAGCTATTTCCAATCTGATTAAGGTATTATTGAGGTATAGAACAGTCCTGGGTATCGATTGTCCAATCCAGGCCGCTCGCAATCGCCGTCCAAAGTACAAGACTCTACAACATTTTTCCAGACAATATAAAACAATGTAATTCACAAAAACTTTCAAAGACAATGTATAAACTTGGATAAAAAATAAGAATAGGGCGTTAACCGGTGTATTCAACCAAATTCGCAGTTATTGAAGTCACCACATTATTGAGCGAATACATCTTAATACAAGTATAGGTATGTTTTTTTTGTGCATTACAGATTGATGCAATCCTATTACAATACACGTGAAAATAACAAAAATATACAAAGCAACAACCGATATTTTAGAGTTCTTGCCTAAAATGACTTTTGAAATCTTCAAGGCCAATGTTGAAAATGTCAAGACACCTAGAGGTATCATTTAGCAGCACCATAACTCTTGTCATGCTATGCTGGGCCATTACGTCCGTTCTTCCGTATGTCGACCCTGACGGTAGTTGTTCGGTACAAACAATTTATAGTATTCCAAGAGGCATGGGCGTCAATGTAATAGTTCATGATTTTAAAAGCTGTTACTTGAAGGGTCCCATTTCTCCTAGATTGGAGACTTTTGTAGTGCGTTTAGGAGAGCATATCTATGTGATGCATCAATCGTGGGTATTCACCATGCGTTCTCATATAAAGATATCTTAGAATTTTGTTCTACTAATTCTATGTATTTTTGCTGGTATGGGGCCCAGACAGAAGAAGCGTATTCTAATTTAGATCGTATAAGGGAGTTGAACATTGATGCCATTGCTTCGGGCTTGGAGAATTGTTTGCTTATTCTTATCACAAATCCAAGAAGTTTATAACAAGATGATACCAATCCTACTAAATGATTTGAAAAAGTAAGTTTGGGTTCAAACATAACCTCGAGTATATATATATATATACAATATGCATTTTTAGTTGTAATGCTCAAACTTTATTAAATAAAGATATATATTATTATTATTATATTTTGGTCGACATTCTTATGCTTGTGTACACTTACATACGCAAAGCATCAAAAGTTATTCCACTCGAACAATCCACACCACGGTGGATCGCACCATTCGATGTTCGAGTGGAATGACTTCGTCGAGAATCGAGGTCCTGGTGTTGGTCCATCCATTTATAATAAGTCAGCTTTGTAACCTTTCAGAAAAAGTTTCCAAATCGTTTGTTTTATTTATTGAAATAAAATTATTCAAATTTTTCCCGCTCCTGTTCACTTAACAGCTTTTGAGTTGGACACCCACGACGTAGCCATTTGGTCGGGAGCCATTTGGACTGGTTTAAATTAAGGGGACAAACACACGATCGAGCCGATTTACGCCGATTCAGACCAGTTTCATCTACATCACTATCGATCAACAACAACAACACGTACAACTTGAAGTTGTGTAACTCTATAAAATTAACTGTGTTATTTTTTTCACAAATCTTTAACAAAAGTTTATTGAAAATTAAGTACGTATTAAAAAATAAATAGTTTTTTTAACCAATATTCAAAAAAGTTTTAAATAAAATTAACTCGTAAAATATAATGGGAAATACTCGAGAGCCTTTCCCGTGGTAAGATTCTCGACTAGCAAGCTGGAATTTGCAGGTTCATATCTCGGCGTGAACAATTAATTTTATTAATTTTTGCTATTTCACAAATTACTATTAAAAAATAATATATGCTATAATTGCGGCAAGTTCCAGAGGTGAAGATACTCTCAGTATCGCCCTGGTGTAAGACCCCATTCAGAATTGAAACGTTACTTGTGATGGCTTTGTTTTGTGAATATATCTAAAAGTCAGGTATTTCCCCAACTTCCTTTTCCCATCTCCTTCCCCTCCTCACTACCTTCAGCCTCACAACATACCCAAATGAGGATGCTATAGTCTCACTGGCTCTAGACGGTTGGGAGCAGCTGCGACTCTTGTGCGGTATCACATATAAAAAAATTAACTAATAAAAAAAAAAAATGAATTTCGAATATTTGACAAAATGTTTATTAAAAAACAAAGGTAACTAAAATAATATTGTTTATAAATGAAAAATTAACAAAGTTTTATTTCAATAGTAGTTAAATAATATACATAACTACTTAAATAAAACGTTTTTTTTTACAAATGTTTAAGAAACGTGTATTTGAAATTAATTGGCAAGATATAATATAGGTGGGCACATAAAACAGGTAACTATATCTATGGTTTAAGAGCGATAAGTAAAATTTTGGCAGAATTAAGTATTTTATCATCAAATTTTCTCCACCTCCTTTATCTTGATCCATTTGAAAAAATCAATTGATATTTATAAAACCAATTATATGATATACATAAAAACTTAATTTGGCAAAGTTAGACACTTAATTGCTTTTAACCGACGATATATTTTTCCCATCTAGAACAAATTCACGAGTTCTGTCGTGTGTGTCCAGCTTTATAATATAATTTGGGAATATTTTTTTATTCAGTACCTTGCTAAATAATTTACTTTTTTTGGTAATGCCCTGAATCTAACCTAAAGACTAAATTAATACTTATAAAATAAGAAACATCCTGAAAGACATAATATATTTTTTTGTTACAGCTCCCATTCATATACAAAAGAAACACACAAGAGAAATGAATTTGATTTAGGTTTATATGTATTTTAAGTGAATTATTTCACTATCGAAGAAAGCAATCACGTTGTGACTTGACATTATAGTACATACGTGCAATAAAAAATAGTAAAAATTGTTTTTAAGCGCTTTATTATAATATAAATATAAATAAAACAAGTATTTCCCTGGTTGCTTGAAATGACTCTAGTCGTGTTTAGTTATCAAATCGGGATAGCCAGACTTGTCACTACTACCCCCAGTCACACAACATAGCCGGAAAGGAGGATGCCGTAGCCCCTAAACACTTAAATATAATTAATTTATTTTTATTATTTCACACATAATTTTATAAAAATAACACATAAATTGCCTAGCCATCATTTTATTCAAGAATAAATTAATGTGTATTTTTTAACAGAATAAAGTAATATTTCTTTAAGGGTAAAATAATTTTACAGTAAATAAATACATAATTATTGATTTAAGCAACATAAAATATAAAATACCACAGAGGAATACATAACATTATGAAACCAAAAACAAACAATTATCTGTATTTTATTGAAGTGCACATCCCTGATTCTGTATGAATAGCTTTGTAATTTTGTATGACTTTGCAACACGATGGTATAGTATTAGTTAGTTAAGTTAAGAACTTACAATGAGACTCTACACACAAAAGACCCACAGTAGATTGTGCTGCAATCTGCTTTTTTCAACTTTACTTCTCTATGCGAGGTCTGGTCGTGTCAATATTCACTCGCCGGCGGTCAATGTATGAATGTTGTCATCGCATATTCAAGACATGCTGGAACTCTTCTGGTGCCAAAATGATTTTCACGTAGTTTGCCTCCAGCTCGTCAAAATGATACTCAGATGTTGTGTTATGGCATGTCTACTGTTTGTTATGTCAATAAGTGATACTTTTGTTATTCCATATTTTTTATAAGATGGAAAGAGGTTTCAACTGAGCTCTAAATGGCAGGCTTCTATCATTTTTTGCGGCGCACGAATGTTACATAAATAATAACCTCATTAAAAACAATCTAATTTTTAAATGAGATAGATGGAAACAGAACTTTGTGAACAATGCAAAGCTAATAAAAGATACAATGTTTTACTATATTTTAGTAATATATACGTTAAATACAAAATTACACAAAACAATGTTTTTGACAGCTAATAAAAAAGATAGATATTTATATTTTGGAATAATTAGTGAGTAAACCCTCAAATTGTAATATGTAATTATTGAAGACAATATTAGCGATTCCTAAACAAAAATCTGAAACATAAAATTCAGAAAACGATACGGTCACATCTTAGACACAAACTCAGGACCCTTGCATTGCCAGGGCACCGCTCTACCACTGATCTAATGGGATTCTATCTCCTTCGGTCATATACTTCGAATAAGAACTGACCACATTGTCTTCATTTTTCTCACCGCACATTTTTATTGGCAACTATCTTTATGTATAATCGCAAGAATCAACCCGTCCTAGATGTGACCGTATCTTTTTCTGATTTTTCTGTTACAGATTTTCGTTTAGGAATCGCTAATATTGTCTTCAATAATTAAAAAAGATATTTTTATTTAGTTTTTCTTTGCACAAAACCTGTTTTTTCAAAAAGATAAATATACCATAGGCATTTCTTTAAGCTTCTTACCAACAATGTTTATGTGCTATCTTGTATTGCAATCCGTTATTTCTTCTTCCTCCTTAATCGCAACGTATTTGTTAAAATCTCGGTTATAAAACACAATACGGATAACCCAATACCAAAAAACCACACAGTAAAAAGACTAAGCCCTTTAATTTTTTTTGGACTTAATCTGTTCCGATCAATAACAGAGACACCATCAAAATAAACCGAGTGGTTTCCTGGTGGAACCCGGAGAGTCTCACTCCACTTCTTTTGTAACCCATGCTGATGGTACCACATTATCTGATTACTAATGAAATTAATATAAGGCGCTTTTTTAGGAAAGGCCCAAGCATGGGTCGAAGGAAATATATTGTCTCGAGTCATTCGAAGACTCATCAAATCTTCGGACGATAAATATTGTCTACATCTTGCATTTAATTCATTGTACATCATGTCCAGTTCATCAATGAGCATCTCCTTTTTGCCAATCATGTCTTTAAAAGTTGAACACATGTCTGAACGAGAATTTACTCTTTGGGATATCTCCTTGAAGGAGTCATCTGATGAGCTATTCAGCATTTCCGAAATGAATCGGGTCTAAAAGAAAAGAAGATAATTTTCTGAGAAAGTAATCATTTTGTGTCATATCTAAGAAATCAACCACTTTATAATATATTCCAATAAAGTAGGTAGTATAATCCTTGGAGAGTCCCGGCCACCTTCGGGAAATACAACTACTCCTGCCGTTCTTATGTTGCCCAGCTTACCTCCACATCATCCAGCCAGCTTAGTTTAGGCCACATAAGACTTCCTCCGGTGCATTTAAAAAGGATAGTATCTTTGGTGGTTGGCTGTATTCCATCCGTGTCCTCCCTATTGAATCCGTCCCAATTGTGTGAAACTTGTATGACTCCTTGTTGTATCGTATTCGTTAAATATATTAAAGAGTTGAACCATTGCTAATAAGTGTCGAATAGTTACAAAATTATATAGTGGTATGAATGAAATAATTGACTAACCTGAGAACTTATCAAATTCAATTGATATCCATCGCTAACTAATTCGTCAAACTTTTCCAAAGGATGTACCGGGGGTTTCGTTATAAAAGATGTTAGTTGCGCCTTCAATAACGTGCTTATGCATATGCAGCACATAAGCCATACCACTAAAACCCGGCCTCCAAGTGACTTCCAGTATATTTGTAGGGGTTGCTCGGTAAGCATAAATCCTACTGCCTAAAAGCAAACAAATAGTATTAACCATTTATTAAAAAGGATGATTATTACATCCCTCTGCCTTAATTGTATTTCTTGCACAACGTATTAAGAATACTTGCACAAATGTTCTCGTGGTGTACATAAAAGTCATAGTTCAATCATACTATAAAGACGATATTTTGCGAAGAAATTTACCCAAACAACATTGCTGTACGGTACATAAAATGTCATAGTTCAATCACACCTACTATAAAAACGGAATTATATGAAAAATTTAACCCAAACAAATTGATTTACCAAATATAAAAAGTCATAGTTCAATCATACTATAAAAGCGGTATTTAGTGAAAAATTACCCAAACAACATTGCTGTACTGTACATAAAAAGTCATAGTTCAATCATACCATGAAAACGGTATTTTGTGAAAAAATTACCCAAATAACATTGCTAAATTTCTTCTTATTTTGACCAGCTATTCGATTCGATATGTAAACAACGACTGATTGAACAAATAATGTGAATGCTATTAATGTCCAAATGTATATTGAGAAAACATGGAATATCCTCAAACCTGAAAAAACATTAAATTGTTAAAAGTATAACGTAGTTGATGATCTGAATATAAATATATATTCTGTTTAAGTTATGAACACGTTGATACATACCATATTTCAGAAAACCTCGTTCAGAACTGTATATTACTTTTACTGGGTCTTCTGAGACTGGGAAACTGAAGGAAACCTTCTTAGTTCTTGATGCAGTTACCGAAATGCTTCCGACGGACCAGTCTGCCCGATGTTCGTTTGTTACATTGATTAAATTCTCAGTTACACCACCAATATCAGTGGACCGGAATGTTAATAGTTCCACTTTAAAATTTAGTCTCTTTTGAACTTCTGTAAGCATATTTCCTTCTAAACTGTACACTGCTTCGCATGATACAACATGTACATCTAGTTCAGTTGTGTCAGTTTCTTTTGGATTACGACATCCGAAATTAATTTCGTCATAAGAAAAAGCAACTTTAAAAATATGCGAATTAAAATTCCAGGAATTAAATTTGAAGATTTCAATCAATTCTGAGTATAGGTCAATGTCATTATGGGACATTCCACTAGATAAATTGATTTCATGCTTTCTATTTAGTACTCCAGCTGCCGTTCCACAATAGAAGCAAATCTCATACAGCCGGACTTGATCGTCCAAAACTTCTATGATGACGGTCAATAGAACTTTATTCAAGAATTTGGATTTCTTAAGAAAATATGGATCAAGTACGTTGATTTTTGAACCATAATCAAAAGCGCCTTCACAGGTTTTGTAATGTTTTTGACATATGAAAATAATAACGTCGGAAGGTTTTAGATAATTTAAATATAAATAATCGAATTCTAAAGGTTTCTTTAAGCTAATAACATGCATTGTGAAACGCCTTAAAATATTATCTGTCATTATTTTATCATTTTTTTCGTAATTCAGCACCACAATGGTGGCTGGATGAGACGAATTTACTGTGATGATAACATCCTTTGGTTTTATTTTCATTTCTTTCTTAGCATTCGTTTTCTTTATTATTCTATCAATAAACTCATAAGTTGTGGAGTCATAGTGTATTATGAAATCATTGACTGGAGCCTCTCCTATTAATATCTCACTGATTAAATCTTCGAAGCGCTCATTTCTAATGCCATTATCAATTTCTAAACTTTTTATTAAATTATCACTCTTTGAAATTCTGATTTGGGTTTCCAATGTTACGAAGTAAATAAAGCAGACCCATTTAAAATCAAAGTTCGTTAGAAAAATCATAATTTAATGTATACTCAAGCAGTCTTCATAATTCTTCATGCAGCATTTATTTTTTACTAGGTGAAACCAAGGTTGTCACTGTATGCTCAAAGAACATCACACTCCCCCCCATTGCTACGAAACTAACATGAAACTCTTTTATAGATTTTTATAGAAGTGTTACTAATGTGATTGATTGGATAGTATTACTGATATATGATGGGTTGTTGTTTTTAATAGAAAAACCACAATGAGAAACAATTTATTATACAAGTCACAAATTGTTAGGTGCATTAGCTAAAAGGAAAATGACAGCCGATGGTTAATAAAAAAAAATGTGCTACGAATTTTTTGTTTTGTTTTTGTCTGTCTACACTTTTGCTGATTTGCCGTTCTAGGTCCTGTTTTCACTCGGCCACTTGCATTTTGTCTGTCTGTGAAATTAGTACATTTTTAATCCGGCAGAGCGTCTGAACGTTGCGACTGTTGCGACTTGTCAAGTCGGAGTAGTCAATATTACGCGAAAGTGTCGCGGCGATGTTTGCGACAAATTCGTGTATGATTCAATTCTATAGAGCTCCTCTGCACTGGAGCGCCAAGATATTTACACGAAAATGTCTTGAGCGCAGTAGATCACCATACGTTTCGTTTTGGATTCACACACGTTCATTAACAAATCGTACCTTCGAATATTGATTCGGAAACAGATAAACTTCTTACTATCGTTTAAATCCAATTTATTCACTCAAATATGATTATTTATCTTACGTCTGTAAAAGTGTCTAACTCAAATTGAAAAATTAAATGACTACGTGCAGCACCATGTTAATCTTATTTTAAGGGTCATGTTTTTTTTATCTTAGAGTTGAGGGATATTATAAAATTAAATTTTGTATCCTGTATCCTGAGGGTGAGAATGACATTAAATGTCGCATACACAAAATAATGTTGTGCCACAGCACCAACACCTCACTATCAAAAATATTTGCTTATACAAAACAATTGGGACAAATAAATTTTGTGACATTTTACAGTTTTGCATGGGACATTTGTAGTACATTTTGTATGAGGTACACAACACAAAACTAAATGAAGTTAATGTAACAAAGTTCTAGCCGTAATTGACCCTAGATATGGGAGATGCGAGTTAAAATCGAACGATTTGAATTACGACAGATTGATGAAATTCGAGTATTAAATATAATGAAGATACACTCTGTGATATGAAATTTCATAGTAGGAGACAACCTAAATAGATGACGACCATTTCAAATGTTTCCTTCAGTTCCATTCCATTCCCTATTAGTCTTCGTTTTTCGAAACGCATTTAATACGATCTCGAATATGAAAGACAAAAATGACAACCCTATACCAAAAAACCATAAAACAAAATAACTGTAACCCTTTAATTTTCTTGGGCTTAATATGCTCCGGTCAACAACGGACACACCATCAAAATAAACCGAATGATCTCCTGGCGGAACCCGGAGGATATCACTCCACTTTTTCTGCAATCCGTGCTGATGGTACAACATTATTTGATTATTAATGAATTGGATGTATGGAGCTTTCTTTGGAAAAGCCCAAGCATGGGTGGACGGAAATATATTATCACGGGTCACACGAAGACTCAATAAGTCATCGGATGTTAAATGTTTTCTACATTTCACATTAAGTTCATTGTACGCAACATCAAGTTCTATAATCATAATTTCTTTTTTTCCAATCATATCCTTCAAAGTTAAACACATATTTGTGTGAAAGTTTATTCTTTGGGACATCTTTTTAAGGGATTTGTCTGATGAAGTATAAAGCATTTCCGAAATGAATCCAGACTAAAACAAACAAAGAAAGTTTATTGAAAATGACTTAATAATTATTTGATGTTCTATGGTAGTAATCTTAATTAAAAATATTTTTCTATTAGCAGCATGAGAGAATTTAATTTCGCATGTTTTTTGCTGTCTAGTGTTTGCCTTCCAACCTTCCAGAAACTTATGTTCGGCCTCCTATCACTCCGTTTGCTGGTTAACAAAGGAAGTTTTTTTTGTGGAAAACCGTAAACTATTCTTTCCATCGTTCTCCGCCCAGCGGTGCCGACCGAGTTTTGTAAATTTAATAAAGCTTGTGGTTGTTTCTTGTATGCCAGACGCCTATTTTTGGGATAGGTACTATGGCCAAGATTGCTGTAGCATTATCATTTTTTTGAAATCCTGGGCGTTAGTTAATCCTAGCACCTTAAAAACTACCGATGATTTTGTACCGATCCATAAAGCGCTATGTCAATACGATATTGACGACATTCATCATCTATTCTATGGTCAGTTTGCGATTTAGATTTTTATTTGGATGTTATTTATGTTCAGGGTTCGTAAACATGAGTTTACTGACTCTTATTACGAAATGGATTATCTAAAGATGCTCTATATGAAAAAAAAAAGTTTTTTAATTGCCTTTTTTTGGTAAAATTAAATTTAATAAACTATCTGCAACTTAAGAAAAGATTACACTAAAGATGTCTAAAGGATTATCTAAAGATGCTCTATATGAAAAAAAAGTTTTTTAATTGCCTTTTTTTGGTAAAATTAAATTTAATAAACTATCTGCAACTTAAGAAAAGATTACACTACTTGCGGAGGATTACTTTAGGTTTTTTATTCTTTAAATTTTCGTTCTCACTACATTTAGCGAAAGAGTTTATGGTAGGGTTTTCATGATCGGCTAATCCGGCGTAGAATTTTTCAGATTGTGTACGAATTAATTCCTTTATCAGAGGATGTTTGTGTCATTGTGTAAAGTGGAAAAAATTGTAGTTTGTTTATGTGTGAGTGAGCTGCATATCACCAAATCGGTGCAGCATATTTAAAGCCCGGCCTAGTAGTTGTCTTGTAAAGAAGTAGTTTATTGTCTGATGATAATCGACTTTTTTACCTAGCGTCGGCTATTGACTTATTTGCTGACTTGACTTTTTCTTTGATGTGTTTTACTTTTAAATTCTCTAATTTTTTCATTATTAGATTAGAATGGCTTAGAGCTGTTCGCGTCTTGTAGCGGTGGACGCAACAGTCGAGCTTAAAATATTCTTATCATCTGCGAATTGGTTGACCTTAATGGTTCTTTGGAATTTAATAATTATAATTCATTGTTTTTTTTATAGCCTGAATATATATTATAAAGGGTTGGAGACAATTGTCCCCCTTGTGGGACTCCGGCTAATAGAATACGTACCGAGGAGAAAATTTCATCTAAATTAATTTTAAATATACGATCAGTAAGATAGCTATATGTTTGGATGGAGCCGAGCTCTTTGGTGGCCGATTGAACGAGGAACTTTAATTCGGTGACTCTTTCAATTAGGGTTTGCAATTAATCAGCTCTGGTAAGGTGGGGGGGTAGGCTGAGTGGCACCCTGGGGCGTTTCAGGGGGATCGATGGGACAATCTAGTCGAAGTTTTTGGCTTGGTAATAGGGTCTGCCGTTGGTCTTGGCGGGTCGAACGGTGTTTGAAGAAATGTGGCGCAGGCCAGGTGATTAGGATGGAGGGTGGGCTTTGGGAGGGTTGTTCGGAATTATTTTCTATTGTCATTGGCCTTATTTGATTAACCGGCTGTTCGGGCAGAAAGTGATCTCACTCTCAGCTTCGTAATTTCGACGGTTATTGTGACGGTAGTCGTATTGCCGATTGGATTGTTGGTAACTGGAGTTACGGGTCCTGTAATTATTATTTTGTTTTTTTTTTTGTTTAGGGCCATGAAGGGCACCCTCAAACGGTCAAAACGGTCAGCACGGTCAAAATATGATTTTGACAAAAGTCAAATATTAATAAATTGGGAATGTTGTACTGAAATACTAACCTATTTATGCTTTGGCAGTCCGTATTTAATTTTTTGCACTAAAAGAAGAGTTAATTAGTTAATGAGATATTTATTCGCAACTTGTTAGGTGTTGAGTTGAGGCCAAAATACTTGATCAAACTAAATAATTATTTTTTCGAACTAAAGGTTTTTTATTAATCACCATTAAATACCAAAAAAACAGACGAATTTGTCTACGAACTAACCTATTTATGCTTTGGCAGTCCGTATTTAATTTTTTGCACTAAAAGAAGAGTTAATTAGTTAATGAGATATTTATTCGCAACTTGTTAGGTGTTGAGTTGAGGCCAAAATACTTGATCAAACTAAATAATTTTTTTTTCGAACTAAAGGTTTTTTATTAATCACCATTAAATACCAAAAAAACAGACGAATTTGTCTACGAACTAACCTATTTATGCTTTGGCAGTCCGTATTTAATTTTTTGCACTAAAAGAAGAGTTAATTAGTTAATGAGATATTTATTCGCAACTTGTTAGGTGTTGAGTTGAGGCCAAAATACTTGATCAAACTAAATAAATTTTTTTTCGAACTAAAGGTTTTTTATTAATCACCATTAAATACCAAAAAAACAGACGAATTAGTCGCTAAAATCGTGAAAAATTTAATTGTTTAGAGGCCTTTATTTAAAAATTTATAACGCAAATAAATAAAGCGGCACGTATTCGTACTAGATATTTGCTACAAATTCTGATTGAAAAAAAGTTTTGATGGGTATTTTGGCCTAAAATCCAAATTAAAGTTTTGTATAAGAAAGGCCGCGCAACCGTTTCCCTAAAGATTTGTCAGGTTTTGTCGGAATTTCTTATCAAAGGCAATATTGATATCTGACCATAGATCACAAATTTTGTCAATATCGTATTGACAAAGGGCTTTATCGATTGTCCGTGCTAGACCTCCTGGTCTGTAGTATGAGTAATATTAGTTACTGACCTCGGCACTTATCATATTCAAATAAAATCCTCCGTTGACCAATTCATCGAAATTGACCAAAGGGTCCATGAGTGGTTTCGTTATAAATGATGTGAGTTGCGCCTTAAACAACGTGCTTATGCAAATGCAACACAGAACCCATAATAATAAAACCCGACCTCCAAGTTGCTTCCATGTAATTTGCAAAGATTGCTCAGTGAGCATAAATCCCACTGCCTATAAACAAACAACAGTATTTTATTATTTCATTATTGCATTTTTCCAAGTTTTTGTATGCTCAAGGCCAAACGCACTCGAGCAACATTAATTGTCCAACATTTTAGTTTTTTTACTTCATTCATTTTTATTCTATTCTTTATTACTTAATTAAAAATAGTTCAGTCAATGAACGTATTGAATTGGAACTAATTAGAGGAAAGCTGTTTTTCTTCAGGTGAATAGTACCTACCATAGAGAGCATTTTCACAGAAGTCCCCACTCTACCCCTACTTGTTTCCACAATTGGGCACCCTCAAATAATGAAATTAAATGGTTCTATTAAAGCCATTATTTTTCCTTATCTAAAATACATACCAGAAAAAAATTTCATCCGATGAACTTTTGAAAATCTTCATACAAAAAATCGTATTTTGGAAAAAAAATAAAAAAAACGTTTTCAATTACGATAATATCGCTAACGCTGTAATATTTTTCTTCAAATAAAAAAAGTAAAATAAACAATAATAATTTGCTAAAATAACAAAAAGTTTTATTTTACACAATTTTTAGGCAATTTTATAAGAAATTCATTTATGGAGATCCATATCTGGATTTTAGTTTAGGAGACATAATGGTTTTAGTAAAACTTTCAATTTTAAGGTTTGAGTGTGTACAGGGGAGGGGAGAAGCAAGGCGGGGAGGGGTGAGGATTTTTATGAAAATACTCCCTGCGGTGGGTACTATTCATCGGCGAAAATTCAGTTTTCCCCTAGTTGTTCCAGTTAGTGTCGATTTTTTGTCTAGATTAACTGGGCTAAAACCGAAAATTAATAAAGAAACAAAACATAAAAAATCCAATATAAAATAAATATTCAAGAGCAAACAAACAAACAACACAATATTGATTTTTACCCAAGCAATATCCTTAAATTTCTTCTTATTTTGACCAGCTGATCGATTCGATATGTAAACAATGACTGATTGTACAATTAAGGTAAAGGTAAGCAATATCCAGATATATATTGAAAAGACATGGACCGTCCGCAAACCTGAAATGTAATAATGATTTTTCAGATACAGCCCAGTTGATGGCGTGTTCTCAAATTAATACAAAAGTGGAATTAAATAATATTGTAGGTAAGTACCGTCTTTTATATAACTTCCTTCTGCACTGTAAATAATTTTGACGGGATCTTCTGAAACTCGAAAACTGAACTGAACCATCTTAGTTCTTGCGGAAGTGACCGACACGCTTCCGACAGCCCAGTCAGCCTGATGTTCATGTGTACCTTGTATCATCTTATCCATAACTTCACGGTTGTCAATGGACCGCAATGTCAATAACTCTACTTTAAAATTAAGTCTCTTCTTGACTTCTAAAAGCATCTTTCCTTCTAAACTGTATATCTCATCACAGGATACCACAAGTTCGTCATGTTTGGATGTCATGGTTTCCTTTGGATTGCGACAGCCGAAATTAATTTCATTATATGGAAAATAGACTTTAAAAACGTGCGAATTAAAATTCCAAGTCCTAAATTTGAAGATGTCGATCAATTTTGAGTAAAGGCCAATGTCGTTGTAGAATTTTCCAGGAGTTAAATCGATTTCATGTTTTTGGATCAGTACTCCAGCTGCCGTTCCACAATAGAAGCAAATCTCATACAGTCGGACTCGATACTCAAAAACTTCTATGATGACGGTCAATAGAACTTTATTTAAGAATTTGGATTTCTTGAGGAATAATGGGTCGAGTGCATTTATATCGGAACCATTATCAAAAGCGCCTTTGCAAGTTTCGTAATGTTTTTGACAAATGAAAATAATAATGTCAGAAGGTTTTAGAAAAAATAAATTTATATCATCGAACTCTAAAGGCTTCATTAAACTTATAAAATGCATGGTGAAACGAGTTTTAGCAAATACTTTTCTTAATTCATTTATTTTGTCGTAATTTATCAACACTATTGTGGCTGAATGAGTAGAATTTGCTGTGATTACCACATGCACTGGTTGTTTTCTCATTTCATTTTTAGCATTTGTTTTCCTTATTATTCCATCGATAAACTCGTAAGACGTGGAATCAAAATGAATCATGTAATCATTGACTAGAGCCTCTCCTATTAATATCTCACTTATTAGGTCCTCAAAGCGCTCATTTCTAACGTGGTTATCAATATCTAAACTTTCTACCATTTTGTCACCCTTTGATGTTTTGATTAAAGCTCCCAAAGTTACGATGTAAATGAAACAGGCGCATTTAAAGTCAGAACTTCCTGGGAAAGTAATCATATTGTTGTCAATGTAAACTTCATAACTCTCTGTGTTTGATTAATTATTACCCATGGTCATTCTTTAAAAACTTCACACCTGGATAAACTAGGTATAGAACTATTTTATACACATAATATTTTTTACGGGTTAATAATGTTACAAAATTAAAGTTGGTTCGGTTGTTGAATGTAATGGAAATAAATAGGATCGATAATTTATTGACAAAGTATTGACGTGCATTAGCTGAAAGGAAAATGACAGCGCGAATGAAAAATTATTTAACGACTTAAATAAAATCCTGACTATTTTCTATGGCATTTTTCTAATTGACCGGAACACATGGCAAAAACTGAACGTTTGGGTGGAAACATTAAACCGAACTACCACGTTAAAATTCATTTCTACATATGAAATCATCACTCGATAAAATCGAACACATTTATCAAATTGATTATTTTGACATAAATAATTTGATAAATTAATGGTATGGTATAATTTCCGCTGAGATAATCATGTCCAATCACCGGGACTTTTATTAATCTTTGGATTAATTGTAGTTCGCCGTGTTAATACTTTTTTGGTAATTTACTTGTTTCTTTGCAAAATTATGTTTGTACGTTTATAAATAATTTATAATATAAGCTTTATAAATAAATAATCAATTTAAATTTAATAATAATCTGTAAAAATAATTTACAATTTAATCTTTATAAATAATTTATAGTATAATCTTCATAAGAAAAATATTATATAATTTATATAAATAATGTATGATATAAATAATATAACATAATCATTATAAATAATATCTTTCTATCTATCTTTCTAAATAATTGATAACATAATCTTTATAAATAATTTATAATATATCTTTCTAAATAATTAATAACATAATCTTTATAAATAATTTATCATATAATCTACCACGAGCAGTTTCCCCAGAATAGCTACTTATAATAAATGAAAATATTTTTTTTCTCTTAAGTTACAAAAAATATATTTAAAAGAAAAATGAAAACAATCTTGAAGATTTATTACATTTTCCATAAAGCTTAATAAATGTTTTTCCGACAAAAATAAAGAACAAATTACATGAACTGCGGGTTAGGCGGGCCCGTTGAAGAATGATGCAGTTCTGACTTTGTTATATTTTTAAATGCTGCTTACGAAACGAAAAGCAAGAACTCTTATTCCCTTTGTTTATTGCCAATCGAATAATAATTTAACAAAATAACAACAACAAGCTAATGCCTCCGTGGAGAGTAGTACTAAAATCTCATAGTATATACAAACCTAATGTTAATACTCTTTTATACGTACCTCATTTCATTAATAATAATTAAAAATTTAGCAAGCTACGAACATTTTTTGCTATGTAAGATCTCACGAAAAGAATTAATTTTAATTTTTTTTTTATAATATTGATTACATTTTATGCTTTTGACTGTCCAACTATTCCCGTTTTAGGACAGTCAAATTTACAGGTTTCAAGTTATCTTAGATGAATACAGGATTTAAGACTAGATAAAATAAGTATGTTAAAACGAAGATACATAAAAAAAAGATACATAAAGGCGTTCGTGATAAATAATTATCAAATTACAGTTTTAGTAACATTTCGGAATGAGTCCTGCCTAGATCCAACAACCATTTTGTCACTCTTGGACTGAAGGATGACAATTCACACAGTTTCAGCTGAGATGGGATTTTATTATATATTTTAGGACCGAGATATGAGAATATTTTTTGATAAGCCGCTCTGTTGATTGTTGGAACGGAAAATTCATTTCTTCCCTTACTTCTGGTTTGATGTTTGTGTTTGGCTGTTTTCATTTTATTTTTATTTTTATGAACATGGATTACTATTTATTTTATATAGCACTGTCGGACATCTAGTACATTAAATTCCTTGAAGAGAGCGTCGCTCGAATATCTGAAAGGTTTCTTCATAATAACACGTAAAATAGATTTCTGTGCTTTCAATAACGGGTTAAATGTTGTTCTTCCTGTACCTCCCGTTGAGTTACACAGCCCGTAGTATATGTTTTTTAAGTCTTGTTTTTTTTTAAATTTGTGAAATAAATGTAGTGAAATAAATATGTGAATCAGTGTGCGCACTCTTTTACTACATTTTCAATCTGGTTCTTCCATTTGAGGTTATTATGAATTAAAAGGCCTAAATATTTAATAAATTCACTCGAGGGCTTCACACTTACATGGAAGGTTATTATTTCCAAAGTTACAGTTAATTTTATGTATTGTAAGGTGGTGAGGTGTTTGGGGTTGCTCTGCAATAGTAGAACTGAATGTTAAGTTTTTGGTTTTTGATACGTTTAATGTGAGCAAACTGCTGTCCAGCCATTGTTTCACTCTGTTTATACCGGTGTCAGCAAGGTGGTGTGTTTCCCTCCAATCGTCTCCTTCAAACAATATAACGGTATAATTTGATTACACAGTTCGTTAATATATATAATAAAGAAAAGAGGACCTAGCATACTTCCTTGTGGCACACCAAAATTATTTTCTAATGTAGTGCTAATATCCACATTAACTCTAGTTTGTTGGAATCGATTATAAATATAACTCTGCATCCATTGAAAAGCTTTTCCCGTTATTCCTATATTTCTCAGTCTTTGTAGGAGTATTTTATGAGATATTGTGTCAAAAACTTTGGCCAGGTCCAGGAATAGGGCAATGGTTTTCTTGCTCCGGTCCACATTTTCTGCCATAGTTTCCGTAAGACATGCGATGGCATCATCCGTTTCTTTACCCGACTGAAAGCCGTACTAGAATAGGCTTAGCAATTTATGTTTCTCCACATATTCGCTTAGCTTTGTTATGAAGATCTTTTCAATGACTTTGGATATTGCGCTTAACAGTGATATTGGTCTATGGTTTTTGACGAAAAAGTTTGGTCCACTTTTGTGAATTGGGACAATTATTGATTTTTTTAAGTGATCGGGAAATATTATATATGACAGCGGAGCGGCAATTTGAAGTTGGATTTAGCTATTTTATGAAGATGGTTCCTTTTTATGAATAGATTTAACATGGCCGTTACTAATCCATGGAGTGAGTTTTACTTTATTGTGTGAATTATGTTTTATTATTGTGTGTTTCGTTATGTATGTATTGATTTCATCAATAAAATAGTTTAGCACATAGTTAACCTCAGTTTGTTTATAAATATATTCCCATTTTTTTTTTATTAAGATAATTTAATAATTCATCATAATCGATTATTAATTTGTTTTGTATTTTGTGTTTTTTGGGTGCTGAGTTTGGGATACTGATTGCAACGGTATAATGGTCAGTAATTGTAGTCTGCATTACAAATGCATTTGAACTTTTTTATGTTTCTGGTATATATATGATCCAGACATGAGCTTGAACTACCTTATACCATAGTTGGATAATTAATATTGGAAATAAAGTTACTTTCCGCCATAGCACATAAATAGTCGTCACACTGTCTATGCATTTATGTTCCGATTGTATTTAAATTCATGTCCCCGATTAGCACGTAATGTGGATAATCCTTAGATTTTTTTTGTCTCTACAATGAGAGATTATACTCGTATGTATGTAACGCAACAGCGGTGTTCAATGGGTACAATGGCACTTCCAGCACTCATAGAGTTAATACATTTTATACTAAATATATACATATGCGAAAACTGCGGAACTAAACCTAAGCTAATGGGAAAGGAACAAAGCAACCGCAAAGGACGTGAAACGACTCTTGCAAATGCTTTGTTCCTTTCCCGTAAGTCGTGACTCGGTTCGCGTTTTGGTTCGCAAATTTTGACGTACAATTACGAACACAAAACTGGGTAGGTAGTAGAAGGTACCCATTAAATGGTGGATACACAAATACACATACGCGAGCCAAACTGCCAGCGAGCCGCTCACGCTGTTTATATTGGGAATAATAGTCTTTTTTAGAGCCGACGAACTGAATCTTAACCGGTTTCGGCGAATAACTTTCCTGTCGGTCTTTCGAAAAACACAAAAGAGTTTGAATCTCATATTGGGATGGCGCACAGTGGGCTGAAAATCGCCTTTCAGAGACATAGAGACTTGAATTTTCAAGAGTATTTTTTTTGGCTAGAAATGGATTTTGCTGATCATTACTATGCTATAAAATTTCGTATGAAGCAATTGCGTGAACAAATGAAGGAGTTATCATTTTTGTAAGAAAAAATTGAATGGCACTGACATTTAAAATGAGGCTATCTCTGAAATCATAAGGTTAGCCATTATATCCTTACACACAGATATACTAATATTTATTTGTATTTTTTTTACATACTTCGTATTGTGGCGCAACTGGCGGTTTGTTTTTTAAAAATCCTCAAAGTTGAAAAAAAAACTTTTTTATGTTGATGATTCATTTTAATGCTTAAATGCTTTACATTTGAGTATTATTTGTCTAATTTACAATATTTTATTGACGCTATAAACCAAAACAGTCTAATGTGGCGATATATCTACTATTCATAGTAGGTATTTAGAAAATTTAATTGTATTGGATTGTATGATTAAAAAACAGCTGTACAGACACATTTGATTTGTATTAAAAAAAATCACCGAAAATGAAATGAGTAACTAAATAACAAATTTTAAATTCTGAAATAGTAGAATAAAGAAAAAAAGTACAATATTTAAGAATCCATAAACAATAAAAGTTAAAATTATTTTTAACTTCTTCATCACCATCAGAATCCACTTCAGAATCAGGCTCTACAATTGACATTACATTTAAGAACTCTATCGGAGCTTCCTGATCCTGAAGTTTAAGCAGGTTTAAAGTTTCCTTAAAGTATGTCTGCCTCTTATTGAAGTAATAAGAGGATCAGAAGAGACTATAAGCATATTGAGGACATCTTCGTTTGATGCTTCTCTGCTCTTCTTCCTCGAATGGTTTTCTCTGAACCTCCTAAAATCTTTGTTTCGGGCCTCGGAAGCTTCTTCCAAAAGACTCCCAATTGGTACAATGGCATTTTCTGCGATTATGTCCCCTCCATGAATTAGTAATTTGTGTACGGTCGACGACATGTGGTACCAATTGTACAGTTCAACGCATTTTTCCGCGGTTACTTTGGAGTATTCTTTCAATTTAGTCACGTCTATAAGCTCCCAGATGTGATAGATTGCAGAATCACAGCAAACCTGCGGATCAGATCTTCATCTAGTCCAGTGATCGTTGCAGTTTTATCAGGAAATTCAAAAAACCTCATCGCTGTGTTACCATTGTTAGTTGTGCCTGATCTTTGTTTAACGATGTCAATCAAAATATTGAGATCTTCTTTAAATCGGTCTTGGAAAAGTTTTTTCCTGGCCTGTAACAACTCTTTGGGATCTTCTTCTCTCACAGACAACTTTTTGAAATCGAGACGATAAGCTATGTATAGAAGACATTCCACTACATTAATGCGGGCATGCAATGAAGATAACCCAAACTCATATACACCAAAATAAACGGTTTTTGACGCAACGGTATTTAACTTATTCATTTTCGTAGGCTTAGCCAAACACAGGAAGCACGCTGCATTTAATTTAGCTTCAGAAAGATACGTACAAATTTTGCCGTCAATCATCGTCATCATTAATTGATGACTAACCTCATTTCCTTGGCATTTTGAGGGAACCAGTGCCTTGATTTCGTTATCCATTTTAGTTTTTTCATTTATGACAACTTCTTTGCTCTCCTTCAAAAAACTGAACTGCACTCGACGACAATACGTAGATGAGCAGGGTTTTGGATATGGTATCATCGCCAGCTATCAACTTTAATGGAACCAAAGAGGTCATAAATATGCTTGAGTCATCTTGCTCGCTCACCATTTTTTGCTTATATCTACTTTGGTTGGATGCACCGTCAAATCTCCACATTAATATTAACATCAATTGTTTGCCTTGTTTGAAATTAGTACTAGAAAGACTTTCAATAATTTTGTTCACTGTTAATCTAGTAATGCTTCTAGTGCAATCTTAGCTGAGGAATCCGTTACAGTCACAAATATCTTCGGAGAGTAGCACTGCAGCTTAGCCTTTTGTACTTTATAGTAAGATGGATATATATTCTTTGAACCTTCTCGAATTGTTGTTTCCCTCAAAGTGATGTATTGCCATTTCGATAGTTTTAACGAAAGTAGCAAACCTAGCTCTTTGTCTGGTGAAAATAATAGTGAATCAACTGGTTTCTTAATCATGCCCTTAATATTTGCCCCTGCTTCTGGATTTTTGAGCATATATTCAATAACAGATTCAATATCCTCACGACCATCTTGTTTAAAAAGTGATGTAGCTGAATATGCTAATTCAATATGGTCTTCGGCTTTATGTTCGTCAGATCGTCTCTTCTTCTGCTTGTTACTTAGATCTTCAAACGGCTTTCGAGATCTTTTTGTCATCGTTGAAGTCGATGTAATCGTTGACATTGATGGTCCAGGATCAGCACACATATGTTCACTTATTGGTTCTTGAATGAATAATAGTAGACATAGATAAAATATGTAATCAGCTCCGATCTATGGCGAGTAATTTTTATAAATTAAATTTTTTACTGCCCCATTGTACACTTAAACTTATATATTTTTCTATGGTTGAATCTATTCTTAGATATGGAATAAGAACTTGGGGGCACACTAGCAGTACTTATATTAAATATGTACAAAATTTGAAAACTGCAATAATAAAAAAAAATAGTCACACCAAACATTAATAAACAAAGAAAAAATCTTTAAATACTGTACGGTGCAGAGAGCCTACTTCCAATAAAAGGTCTCCTCTGGTATATTACTATTATGGACAATTCGGGAGAAAGCTTGTACAAAAAACCACTGGTACACGGGCACAACACAAGATTTACAGAAGGAAACGGGCTAAAAACTCCTTGAATTTTAAATAAGTATGGAGGCCGTACTCTTGAATACTTGGTACCTGTGATCTTCAACAAACTAAATAAAAACTTACAAATTGTGAATAATGAGAGACCCTGCCCTAAAATCATAAAGCTGTGGTTAATAAATGATCAATCCATGTACCTTTGAATACCTTAATGTAAATTCCCAAACTCTTTGTTTTTAGTGAGGTGCATTAGATAAATTATGTATTTACAATTACTCGTTAGAAATATATTTTGTAAATGTCTGCAATAAAATAAAATCTGTGAAATGTACCTACTTAGAAATAAGACTTACTCATGTACACATAATCATACAATGTTATAGACATAGACTTAAGATATTTTGAATCGGT
Organism: Hesperophylax magnus; assembly: GCA_026573805.1. Classification (NCBI taxonomy): domain Eukaryota; kingdom Metazoa; phylum Arthropoda; class Insecta; order Trichoptera; family Limnephilidae; genus Hesperophylax; species Hesperophylax magnus. The sequence goes on along the minus strand of JAIUSX010000978.1, from coordinate 304,144 downwards.
GGATCCTGCAGACAAGCTGGCATGTGACAGCTTTGTTGGTCTACCTATTTTGTTAAATAAAAAAGTGTTATACATATTGTTTTAAATAAAAATAAAAAATTTAAAAAAAAAACAAATAGGCTTGCACGCAGCTTGGCCAGTCAATATTTGCATGAAGCCAATTACTGTTATGACGTATAAAAATTTCATTTTTGTGTAGGATCGTAACCATCTCTTGTAAACTGCCCGTGTAAACCTTCGACAAAATTCCTTCAGGGTAACACTGTCTTCATCAGAAAGGCTAGAACCCAGTCGAATAACAACTGAATTGAACAATATTTCATGATCGAAGGAAGAAGTTTCCTGGTTCCCCAAACAAATCTAAGTTTGTAATTACGCTTTCCATTATTCACAATCACTGAGACGCACGGTACTATCAGATGTTAGCAGTAGAAAAGCTCAAAATGAACAAAAGTTACGAACCCGATTTTTGACTATTTATAGTAATTGACTAATGAGGGTATTGCATTTACCTAATTTCCCTCATTAAGGTGGTCCTGCACTAATTTCAAAATTAACGTATGCCCTTAAACGTAATATTTTTTTCTGCGTATTCTTTTAACTAATTAATTCATAAGGTACATATGAGGTGACTACCTCAATGAGGTCATTAACTAATGATGAAAATGACGAGGACTTGACCATTAGAGGAGATTACATTCAAAAGTGAATTCATAATTAGCAAGTCATTTAAATTTAGTAAAACTAACTTTTAAATGAGTCATAGCAGTAACGTCATTATAAATCCATTAAGAAAACCCTAACATTTAGAGTGGAGGGAAAATATTCTGAACCTCACATAATAACTCATTGAATTAGTGTCTTTGCAAATCGGTATAACCGGTAATAAATTCAATTTAGATACTATTGACATTTAAAATCCTATAATCGCCTGATTGTTACCTAACCACAGTTTGAGAATGACCTTACGAGTCGAAACAGCTGTAACTAAAATACAAAATAAAATACTTGCAGAACTTGAAAATAATGTATTTTTATTAAATTTAATTTTAATTAAATTTTTCAAAAATAAATGGAGTTCTACGAACTAAACACAAAAACAATAAATAAAAAAACTCACTTTTGTGATTTCAGAAACTATTTCGGCTTGCAGTGTAAATAAAATATTTTAAACTAGACAAAGCATACTCATATGTAAAGCATTTAAGCATTAAAATGAATCATCAACATAAAAAGTTTTTTTTGTTGAAAAAGTTGCGCAGCAATACGAAGTATGTCAAAAAAATAAAAATAAATAGTAGTATATCTGTGTGTAACGATATAATGGCCAACCTTATGATTCCAGAGATAGCCTCATTTTTAATGTCAGCGCCATACAAATTTTTCATAAAAAAATGATAACTCCTTCATTTGTACACGCAATTGCTTCATACGACATTTTATAGCATAGTAATGATCAGCAGAATCCATTTCTAGCCTAAAAAAAACCCTTGAAAATTCAAGCCTCTATGTCTATGAAAGGCGATTTTCAACACACTGTGCGGTGTTGATTGTGGTTCGCTGTGTTTTTTGTGCTCTCATGCTACCAGAGCCGATCCAGGCATCTATTTATTTTGTCTCTTCTTTATTTAATTTAACTTTAATGGTTAAAAGAAAATATAATAAAACTGATTGATATTTATGAGACCAAATGTTTATATACGTAAGGGACCACATTACATTGTAATTAATTTGATGTCAAAACAAAATATTTACTCTGGGTTCCTATGCATTTTAGTTAAAATTTCATCAACTTAATTTTTTTTATAAAATACCCTTTAAAAAAAATTTATATTCGTATGTGTGTGCCCTATAGACTCAAAAACTACTTGACCGATTTCGCTGTGTTTGGAGTTTGTTATTTATTATTAGTGTCACAATTGTGTGGAGAGTGGTTTGAATGGTAGAAGAAGTCAGGGACGCTGGAGAAAGACTTATGTATTATCTCTACAAAGTCGAAATAAGACGGCCTGCGTGATGGAGGAGTAAGGCTCCCGTCCAGGAATCCGGAGGTCGCGGGTTTAAGTTCCGGCTTGAGCAAATACATTTATTTGGTGAATTTGTATTGTTTCAAGTAAATAATTAAAAATAATAATATACATATAGTACAAATGTCTGCGGCAGGTTTCAGAGTAGTAGATACTCTCAGTATTGCCCTGGTGTAAGACCACCATTCAGAATTGAAACATTACTTGACATTTCAAGCCATTGCTTAAGACGTGTTTGGTGACCAGATCAGAATAATCAGGTTCTTCCCCACTTTCCTTTTCTCCATCTACTTCCACTTCCTGCTACCTTCAACCTACCACAATTGGAAATGCCATAGTCTCACTAGCTCCAGAAGGTTACAAGCTGTTGTGCGGTATTCACATAAACAGTAAAATTTGTTTTTTGTAACAAAATTTTCACAAACTATTATTTTCACAAACTATTATTTTCTATATAATAATAATAATAAATCTGAAAAAAACCACACTAATTCAACTCTGGACTTTTTTACGTTTGGATTGGACAGTAAAACCCAACTATATCAATAATAAGAGTGAAAGTGATTATCAGATTTTACTCATGTTTCAGTTCTCGATTATTTTTGATACCGTACTAACCTAAAGAACATTTGTCAAACTGAACTCTTGTGACGCAATAAAATTGAGTTTTTAGCTTCAGAACTAACCTGCGGTACATTATTCCAATCTTCACTATCGTATCAGCGTCACCCATATTGACGAAAAAATGTAAGGCCCCTGCAGTACATTTCCAAAATTTGTTCAGAAAAAAGTCGACTTTTGTTATATGATACTTGAAATTGGATTGAAATAAAATTAATTTATATTTCAAATGTTTATTATTGGCAAAATACATTGAAATGTAGAAAGACGTTATTTGGAAAAGGAGCGATGTGATAACACAACTTTTTTACAGTGATAAGGAAATCTACCTACTTTCGATACGTACGAATTATCCAGCAGTAAAATTACATTTTTTTTATTTTTTTTTATTATTATTTAATAAATGTTTACATGTTACATTTTTTGTCATTTTTTTAACTACCATACTAGGCTAATGCCCGTGTTGTGGTAGTTATACATGAAATAATAATAACAATGACATAAAAGAACTAAAAATACTATTTTATAAAAACATAAGTATGTAAGTATGAATCATACATGAAGAAATAATAAAAAATAACTTAGAAAAACTAAAAAATACTATTTTAAAGAAACATAAGAAAGAAGTTAAGAAAAAAAATACAAATTTAATGATAAATAAAACTAAAAAAAAATATTTTAACATTAATAGTAAACTGAAAAATAAAGAAAAAGTATATGTATATAGATTATAGATTATAGATTGTCAGTAAGTTATGAAATAAAATGTTTTTTTAACTGCTGTTTTAGTTTGATTAAATTACTGAATAGATTTTGAATATTGTTGTTTATTGCACAATTTTTCATTGAAATTTCCTCATGTGTGATTTAATAAAAAATTTCGCAATAATTTTTTTTGTAGACTTCGCTTAAATCTTGGGAGTTAAAATAAATAATAATATTCGGATGATTTGTATAGCGCCATTTTTGTACAAAATTGCCTTAATTCTTCATCCTGTTTACAACTCGCATTGTCACGAGGTCATAATTCTGAGTGGTAACAGTTACCTCTGGCGTTCCACAGGGATCCATTTTAGGTCAGTTGTTAATGATAAACAGATTTGAAAAGGGTTGCTGTGAAAAAAAACTCCACTATGCCACGTATATAAGCTGCTTAGAAGTGCTTAATTATACATGCAATATGGAACAATAATTCAAATATACAGCTATTTGAAAAAAGTATAGCAACAAATAAATAGTAATACATATTTATGGTCATAGAATAGGATAGGGAGAGGGTTTAAATGATGATTTAAATTGGATGGAAATTAAATACTCCTCAAGCGCTGCTTTAACCTGAACCGTTATGGTTGTATGAGAACGCTCGATACATGGTCTACATGTCACTAGAGGGTAGGGTTTAGGAGGTCGTAACCAAAATAATCTTATATCTAGCTTCAGAGTACCAATAGAAGAAATCAACGTGGAATTTGAAAAAATAAGTAAGCTAAGATACGTCACCACGAACGTGTGCAAGTACAATACAATTATAGATGAATGAGATATGGATTGGGTACCTCTGTACAAGATGCGAAAAATGTGCGCAAACAGATTTTTTATAACAAGAAACACCTAAAATTCAAATCACTCGCATGCTTGTGCAAATTAGATAAGTAATAAACAAACCACATCAACAATTTATTTCTCTTTAGAGTTATTCTTAATGCCCATGCCTACTCTTACTATATATGCATTATTTAATTTGATAAATAACCTACACTTGAAAATATATATTTTTAAACATTATTTTTTTTACTTTCTTTTTATTTTATTTTTATTCGTACGGCTATATGTATAAAACATTGTACATACAAAATATGATGGTTCATTTAAGTATAGTAATGGTATTTCTTAGTCCTCCTCACTAGGGTGACCTGTTCCGAGACGGACTAAAGTTAATTTTAATTCTATTTTATTTGCTTTCCATTTCATTGACCTCTTTCAGTCAAACTTTTATTCTTGATTTGTGCTTAATTATCTTTTCTATTTGTTTTATTTTTGTAGAAACGATTTTGCAATTTTGTGGAGATTTGTTTCAAAATAAATGTAGTTTCTTTGCTCGAATGTGGTTTTATGTCTTGATTCGAATTATAATAATAGATACTCAGTCTAAAACAGGATTCCGTATTTTTTGTCTACTTTCAATAGTATATTTTGGCATACATTTTTTATAAATTTTTAACAGTTTTGACGTACCAAATGTACGTAAAATTATTGAAATTTCAAATCGTTGGCGTTCTCATTGACTACTCTATAAAATTATTGACTACTCAGAATTTTTTCAAATGCTATTTCCATTCCCGCAAATTTTTCTGTTTCCGAATCTTTTTAACACAATCTCGGTTATAAAACACAATAAAGACAACCCGATACCAAAAAACCACAAAACAAAATGACTAAAACCCTTAATTTTTTTGGGACTTCTGCACCTTTCGACAACGGAGACATGATTAAAATAAATCGATAGGTTTCTTGATGGAACCCGGAGATAATCACTCCATTTCTTTAGCAATCCATGCTGTTGGTACAACATGATTTGTTCACTAATAAAATTCATATATGGGGCTTTCATTGGAAAAGCCCAAGCGTGTACCAAAGTAAATACATTGTCGCGAGCTACAAGAAAACTCAATAAGTCTTCGGATGTTAATTGTTTTCTACATTTAACGTTGAGCTCATCGTATATTAAATGCAGTTCTTCAATCAGCAATTCCTTTTTGCCAATCATGTCTTTAAAAGTTGAACATGTGTTTGTGCTAGTGGTCACTCTACGCGACAACTCTTGAAGCGATTTGTCTGTTGAAGTATACAGCATTTCCGAAATTAATCCAGCCTAAAACATACAAAAAAAATTTTGAGAGAGACCACTGGAAATGTAGACAAAAAAATATTGAGCTCATAATATCTTCGTTTCTACGTTGCGTTTTCGACATTATCCACTATTTCGATTAAATTTTTCATAGTTATGTGTTATAGAATAATGAAAAATTATACATTTTTAACATACAAATTTATTAATTTACTTTATTCAGTTAAATATAACTGTCCAACCTGTATATACTTTTACTTAATTAGATCAATCGATTATTTTTTATTCAATGTCTCATTTCTACGTTCAATAAAACAAATTCTTATTTGAAAATTAATTTTATGTGTATTAGATTAATTTTGTGGTGTCATAAAAGTTTCAATAATAATTTTTGGAAAATATACAGTTCTTAGGTTAATTTGGAAAAATATTTTTTAATAATCATGCATAACATTTTCGGTATGGAATCGGTTACATTCCGTGACCATGTATATATATATTTTTACGCCGTTTCTAGGGGCTTAAGATTAAGTGTACTGGACGGGAGTCCGCACAAGACTGTAGATTTAGGCGCCGGGTCCAAACCGTGTCTTCAACCGATGAGATGCTCCTTTACGGCCGATGATGATGATAGTAGTAATATTGAATGATAAATCTGCCTCCCGCACCCAGTGCTTGGTGAATGTTGGGTACTGGGTGTGCTGTCGTCTCTGCTCGCTTCTGGTGTTGGCGGTTTTCCAGAGGAGGGCCGGCTTGTCTTGAAGAGGTAACACCAGAAGATCTTGGAGCAGAAGACTTGAGCGAGGTGAGGCAGATGTTTGGCAGGAGTCACTTGTAGATAATAAAACGCTTGGTTTCGGTGGTAAAGATGAACTAATTTTATTTTATTATTTGGCTGCTTATATTCAATAAGCATGACTCGCACCCGACATTGGGCTTTGAGTCAAAAAGTGGTGGGGGATTGTACCCGCGCCAGATATGTGTTTATAAGCCCCGGCAAAATGTCGCATATTCATTTTGCCGGCAGCTCTGGCGAAAGTAGTCGCTTAAATTTGAGAGTTAGAAAAGATTTTGAAGGCTTAAATGAATGACAATTACATAGTTTAAATGCATAGTAGTTATAAGAATGTGTGTCTTGACAACTAGATTTTTTGTTTGTCAAGATACGACAAAAAATAAGAAATGTTTGTAAATAAATGTGTAAAAATGATCTCAAAGCGATCAAATTTGTAAAACATGTTAAGTTAGTATTTTTCCGAGGTCCCCCGTAACATAGCGCTCAGAAAGAGATAAGATTCACTATGCTACGAGGTTCCTGGATTTTTGTACACGCAAAAAAGGTAAAAAATATTGTTCAAAAATGGGTTTACATATATGTGAAAAACAGCTTTTGTAATATCTCCTCAGCGGTAGTATATCGAAAATAGTGTTTATTTGACTACCGCCGAGGGGATGAACAAGTAAAATACATACATTTGCAACATTTAAAAATTGATTTTTCCTAGTAATTTTTACATAGGAAAAATGTTGGACATCGATCCACGCGGCAGGTGAGCCGGCGACGCGGTATCGATGCCGTTCGTAGACAAAGTTTTTCAAGCGGCCGGGAACAAAATGGCCAGTGGCGGGGAGTGGTGATTTTGCCAGTGGCGTGGGGTAGGGACATTTTATAAAAGTAAAACAATTTTTATGTAATTAAATAATATGGTCAACTACGTCCGTTACACTCCCCCCGTTTAGCTATGCTGAACTAAGAAATAGGACGTTTGTTGGTACGGCGCAGTCCGCGGCGGCCAGTCCCTCTGGGATGGTGCTGGGCTGGTGGTACTGTTGGGTTTGCATCGGTAGGTGGGGCCGGCAAGATTACAGCGAGCTTCACAGCGGGGCGGACGTAAATTCCGGTGCTCGTCTGGATCCTTGCGGTCCTCACTTGGCCGTCTGCAGCAGGGGTGGCATCAAGGACTCGACCGCGTGGCCAGCTGTTGCGGGGCATAGCGGGGTCCATGATGATCACGAGGTCATCCTTCTTGATGGGGATGACTGGCTGTTGCCATTTTTGGCGAGCAGCCAGGGTGGGGAGATATTCGCGGAGCCACCGTCTCCAGATACGCCACTGGCGACGGAGGCATACCTCCTCATCCTGCCTGTCGTATAGTGACAGATGAGGTCGGTTTCCGGCTCTTCCCAGTAAAAAGTGGTTGGGGGTGAGGGGCTCTTCGTCCCTGGGATCCACCGAGACGTGTGTGAGGGGGCGGTTGTTTACAGTCCACTCGGCCTCGGCAAACGCTGTCCTCAAGGTCTCTTCGCGTGGAGCTCGTTCCAGCAAGATGGCCTTCAGGGCGGTTTTTACAGAACGCACCAGGCGCTCCCAAGCTCCCCCCATATGAGGAGACATTGGAGGGATGAAGTTCCATTCGATCCCCTTTGTTGACAAATGATCCCTCATCCGGGTATCATTTTTGAGTGATTCGATGGCATCCTTCAGCTCGTTGTCAGCACCATGGAAGTTCGTACCATTGTCTGAGTACAGAGCTTTTGGTTGGCCTCGGCGCGCCGTCATGCGTTGTAAAGCCATGATGGCGGAGTCCGTGGTCAGTGAAGTTGTCAGCTCAAGGTGAATGGCACGAGTAGATAGACATGTGAAGATTGCACCATATCTTTTCTCCCGATGTCTGCATACGGTGACTTCCATCGGCCCAAAGTAATCTAGTCCACAGTTTGTGAATGGAGGAACATGGTGGGCTAGCCTTGATGGCGGCAAGGGCCCCATAAGTGGGGGGGCTGGCTTGCTCCTGCGCATCTTGCAGGTGGGGCAGTTGTGGGCGATCATCCGAATATTTGTTCGCAGTCGCAGCACAAGGTAGCTGCCTCGCACCTCAGCCATCGTTCTCTCCGTACTTGGGTGATCGGCTTCCTGGTGATGATGTCTCACCAAAAGTCGTGTATAGGCGTGATCACCATCTAATATGATCGGTGTCCGCACTGCTTGAGGCACTTTACTGAGGGCTTGTAATCTGGAATTCATCCTCAGTAGGCCGTCAGGTCCAAGGAAGGGGCTCAAGGCTTTGAGCCGGCTGTCACTTGGTAGTGGATCTCCTTTCTGGAGCGCATTTATGTCATGATAAAATGTCTCTTCTTTACATATTCTTGCCCATCGGGCCTCTGCTTCTTTGATTTCATCGCTTCTTAAATATTTATCAGGTTGTTCGTGATGTTTTCCACGACACCTTTTAATAAAACGGTGTATCCAGCAGGTAGTTCGAATAAGTCGATTAAATGAGGAAAATTTCTTGATGTCGGGCAGTTTCTCTGCCACAGTTGAAGAAAGGCCAACGTTTTGGCGCCTTACTTCAATGTGCCCGGAAGACCCTTTCGCGGGGCCGACTGATTCTCTCGTATCATTTGCAGGCACAGATCCAGCTGGTACTCCTCGTACGGCCGCCTGTATCAGAGGTGCTCGCGGTACGGGGCCAGATGGTCCATGGGGCATGGTAGAATGCCACCGGGCATGGTGCCTGGGTGGTCTTCTCTGCAAAGGTGCTAGCACAGATCCAGCTGGTACTCCTCGTACGGCCGCCTGTATCAGAGGTGCTCGCGGTACGGGTCCAGATGGTCCATGTTGCACTGTTTGAAGTCTCTCGGCAACGTGCCTGGGAGACCCTTTCGCGGGGCCGACTGGCCTTCTCTGCGAAAATGCTGGCACAGGTCCAGCTGGTACTCCTCGTACGGCCGCCTGTATCAGAGGTGCTCGCGGTACGGGGCCAGATGGTCCATGTTGCACTGTATAATGCCTCCCGGCAGTGCGCCTGGGTGACAGTGTGGCTCGTATGGCCAATGTGGTAGCTTCATCCACATGTTCAGAGGTCCCTCCGCCATGGGTGGTCCACCCCAACGCCGTTCGTGATAATATTCGCGTAGAATCACGAACGTCGCGCACTTCCCTCGAGACAATAAGGTGAGCATTGTCTTGCCCGATGAGAAGTGTGGGGGTGATGTAGCGACCGTGGTACCTCTGTACAGGAAGGCTGAGCTGCTTGATGGTATTTGCTCTGATGATAAACTCATCAGCAATTCCGGCGCCGCGTAGAGTGATTGGCACGCGGCGGGACGTTATGTCTGTTGAGCACATGTTTTTTGCTCCGTGTAGTCGTAGCTCACGGGTAGGTCCGGTTGTGCCGATTTTCTGTGCTGTGGTGGCGTCAATAAGGGTGACAGTGGAGCCTTCGTCCAGAAGCGCAAAGGTTTTGATCTGCTGCTTGGGGCCCGACAATATGACCCGCACCACTTTTAACACGGCACTTTCGGTGTGGCGTCACATATTGTGAACGTCTGCCACTGTATTGTTATTTTCACGATAGGGTTTCGGGTTGTGAAGAAGTCGGTGGTGGGGGTATCTGCACTCCCCCACTCCGCACCAGTCACTAACTTTGCAGTATTTGGTAAAATGTTTGCCATTGAGGCATACTCGGCACAATCCGGCACTTTTAACTGTCACAAAACGGGATTTTATGTCTTTCGCGGCGAAAGTGCGACATTCGCTAAGTTGGTGGCCATTTTCACCGCACTGAACACACCCGGCGCGGTTTGTAACGTTTTGCCCTTTTTCCCCGCTTCGATTATTTTCTCGATTATTACCAGACAAAATTTGGGGCATTCGATTATTACCAGACAAATTTTGGGGCTTTCGATTATTTTTCGCGAAATGTTGTTTTTCACTAGAATTGTTGTTATAAACATTGTTTTCCCGCGATAAAAACCGTTCTGACGCGGCAGACGTGTTTAAACTGTTGTCACAAGTGTCACTTTTGTTCGAATTGTTTTTTCGCGAAAACTTTTCTGACGCGGCAGACATATTTATGAAACTTTCACAGGTATCACGTTTTTTAGCACCGTTTTTGCGCGAAAACTGTTGGCGAGCGTATGTTCACGGCGTAGGCGGGACCTCGCGGGGTCAACCAAACCGGACTTTGGGATGGCGTTTGCGACGGTTTTCAGGAAGGCGGCAAACTGGCAAATGGTAGCGGAGGCCTCGTAGTGCCGCACTTCCATCAGCCACGCCAACCGCAAGGTGGGCGGCATCTTCCCCGCGATGTCACTGAGCAGCGCTGGATTCGTCAGATAGCCATCATTGTTGAGGGAGCGGAGTGATGCCACCAGGTTTTGAACAGTGCCAGAGAAGTCTGCGATATCCTCCAGAGAGGCTTCAATTGTGAGGTGGGGCAGCTTCTTGACTTTGTCCAGCATCAGAGCAGCGAGTGAAGTAGTCCCTCCAAATCGCTGCTCCAGGACTGCCAGGATCTCCGGAACCTGAGCAGGGTCCATCAGAAGGGGGCCGACGGCTTCTCGGGCTTTCCCCTTGAGGGCCCGCTGTAGGCGGATCAAGTTTTCGCTGGAGGTCATCCGACATGTGGAGGTAGACTGGTTAAACTGTGCCCTCCAGGTGGGCCACTCCAGTGGATCTCCAGAGAATGGAGGCAGGTCCTTGGCCATTGATTGTCTGGCAATAAGGGCCGCCATTCGTGGATTGTCCTCGATTGTGGGACGGGGGCTGTCCTGAGCCCTTGAAGCTCTGATGGCTTCTGTCAGGGCGGAGGCCAGCTGAGCCATGGGACTGCCATCATGCTGAACCCAGGCTCTGGTATGTTGGGCCGTTTCATCCGCCGTAGGTTGGGGCGGGAATCTCGGCATGGAGCTGGTACTGGCTGTGGGCGGGCCATCTGGCCGTGCCGGCACGCCATACTCCTGTTCGCGCAGTGGTACGGGCGGCACATGTCCAGATGGTCCAGATGGTCCAGATGGTCCAGGTGGTCCAGGCTGTGTCCATGGCACGTCCCACTGCTCCAGCAGTCCGGCAGGTGATCCTGGCGTCGGCGCTGGGTACCCCGGGTGGGGCAGAGGTACGGGCAGCACAGGGCCATGAGGTCCAGGCTGCATCAGTACTGGGCATCCCTGAATGGTCCAGGGTGCTGGTTGCGCAGGGCCTGCTGGCTCTTGCTGCGCTCGTGATGCGTACCTCTGGTCCACCAGAGGTACAGGTCCGGCTGGCACTTCACGTACGGCTTGCCTCTGTTCTATCAGAGGGGCGGGCGGTACAGGGCCAGAGGGTCCAGGCTGCATCAGGTTTGGGCATCCCTGAATGGTCCAGGGTGCTGGTTGCGCAGGGCCTGCTGGCTCTTGCTGCGCATGTGATGCGTACCTCTGGTCCACCAGAGGTACAGGTCCAGCTGGCACTTCACGTACGGCTTGCCTCTGTTCTATCAGAGGGGCGGGCGGTACGGGGCCAGAGGGTCCAGGCTGCATCATGTTTGGCCACCCTGCATTGGTCTAGGGTGGCGAGGGCGGGGGACCGGCTGGCCTTGGCTGCGCCGCTGCTGTGTACCTCTGGTCCACCAGAGGCACCGGGCTCGGTTGGCCGGGCTGCACCCATCCAGGGCTGTACCCTTGGAAGCGCCAGGGTCCTCCTTGGGCAGGATACCCTTCCAGGAGTACGGGTCCAGATCGGGCAGGCGCTGCTGCTGCTGGTTCCTCGTACCTCTGGTCCACCAGAGGCACCGGGCTCGATTGACCGGGCTGCGTCCATGCTGGTGGTGACCTCTCCGGGAGCTTCGAAGGTCCAGGAGGGGCAGGGGCTGCTGCTGTTGGAGCTGATTGAAGAGCTGCTTTGAGTCTCTCAATGTGCTCGGTTTGACTGCGAAGCTGTTGTCGCAAAGACTCCATCGCATCCTCTTGAGATATGGAGGGCGGTGAGTCATGATCTGCAGGTGGTGCCATGTCAGGAGTAGTGCTGGGCGTGGGCATGGGGGTTACGTCAGGCGTGACGTGAACCACAGCCGTGGCCTGAGACCCAGCGTCCAGGGCATCTGCAGATGGTGTTGAGGATCCATCGTCTTGGATCCGGCTCGACCGTAAAGTTGGAGACATCCTGGTTGAAGGCGTGTGAGAATCCGGCTCGGAGGACCACTTGTACTGGACGGGAGTCCGCACAAGACTGTAGATTTAGGCGCCGGGTCCAAACCGTGTCTTCAACCGATGAGATGCTCCTTTACGGCCGATGATGATGATAGTAGTAATATTGAATGATAAATCTGCCTCCCGCACCCAGTGCTTGGTGATTGTTGGGTACTGGGTGTGCTGTCGTCTCTGCTCGCTTCTGGTGTTGGCGGTTTTCCAGAGGAGGGCCGGCTTGTCTTGAAGAGGTAACACCAGAAGATCTTGGAGCAGAAGACTTGAGCGAGGTGAGGCAGATGTTTGGCAGGAGTCACTTGTAGATAATAAAACGCTTGGTTTCGGTGGTAAAGATGAACTAATTTTATTTTATTATTTGGCTGCTTATATTCAATAAGCATGACTCGCACCCGACATTGGGCTTTGAGTCAAAAAGTGGTGGGGGATTGTACCCGCGCCAGATATGTGTTTATAAGCCCCGGCAAAATGTCGCATATTCATTTTGCCGGCAGCTCTGGCGAAAGTAGTCGCTTAAATTTGAGAGTTAGAAAAGATTTTGAAGGCTTAAATGAATGACAATTACATAGTTTAAATGCATAGTAGTTATAAGAATGTGTGTCTTGACAACTAGATTTTTTGTTTGTCAAGATACGACAAAAAATAAGAAATGTTTGTAAATAAATGTGTAAAAATGATCTCAAAGCGATCAAATTTGTAAAACATGTTAAGTTAGTATTTTTCCGAGGTCCCCCGTAACATAGCGCTCAGAAAGAGATAAGATTCACTATGCTACGAGGTTCCTGGATTTTTGTACACGCAAAAAAGGTAAAAAATATTGTTCAAAAATGGGTTTACATATATGTGAAAAACAGCTTTTGTAATATCTCCTCAGCGGTAGTATATCGAAAATAGTGTTTATTTGACTACCGCCGAGGGGATGAACAAGTAAAATACATACATTTGCAACATTTAAAAATTGATTTTTCCTAGTAATTTTTACATAGGAAAAATGTTGGACATCGATCCACGCGGCAGGTGAGCCGGCGACGCGGTATCGATGCCGTTCGTAGACAAAGTTTTTCAAACGGCCGGGAACAAAATGGCCAGTGGCGGGGAGTGGTGATTTTGCCAGTGGCGTGGGGTAGGGACATTTTATAAAAGTAAAACAATTTTTATGAAATTAAATAATATGGTCAACTACGTCCGTTACATTAAGCTTATAAAATTATGTTATTTGTTAACAGTGTTTATTTTTTGTAAGCAACTGAACTGCCCCAGCAACAATATTTTGTAAGTAACTAATCTGCCACAGCCAAAATCTTTTGCATTTTTAAGTGATGAATAAAGAATCCATATTATTAGGAAATACACCATTATGGTCGATAGTCCTAGAGTTCGTGTACTGAAAAAAAGACGTCTTCTTTAAGCTGGTTTTCTAGAAATCTTTAAAATAAAACCTATAATTAACGTAACGGAATGCATAAACATTATAAAAAATGTGTACAAACTTTGGCTAAAATGCCCTTTAATATTAAATTGCCCCATATAGCTTGCTGTAATAAGATGTTGTCCTCCACAACTACCAGTCACCGTAGTTAATGTCCAGTCTCTCCGCTTTTTTCATTTTAACTCGAATGTTTTTTTGAGAGTCGATAATCTTTTATCCTTATAATATACTTATAGAGCTGTCTCAATCGTATAAATCAATCTTATCCTTTAAGGTCCTGTTTAATATCCCGTTGTTCAGCATTGGTTTCAGCATACACCATTTTAATGAATTGCTGAGATTGAGATAGCGAAATAATTGCTTTATATAAAATTATGAAATTCCGTGGCATTAGTAAAATAATATACCAACCTGGCCGCGTAACAAATTTAGTTGATAGCCATTACTGACTAATTCGTCCAATTTGGCCAAAGGGTTTATCGGGGGTTTTGTTATGAACGATGTTAGATGCGCCTTTAACAGTGTGCTTATACATATGCAGCAGAGAGCCCATGAAAATAAAACCCGACCTCCAAATAACTTCCAGTTTATTTGTAGAGGTTGCTCAGTGAGCATAAATCCTAATACCTGAAATTAAACACATAGAATTAATTTTTCATTTTTTTATTTCAAATATATTTTCGCAAAATTATTTATCAGTTGTGTCAATTTTAAACATCAACCACAATAAGTTAGTAAAAACCATTAACTACCGACAATTTTTAGTGGTTTATTACCGAAAAAATAAATGAATTATAATATTATGTATACAATTGATCAAACTGTATTATATATGCGAAGATTTTTACCCAAACAATATCCCTTAATTTCTTCCTATTTTGACCAGATTTTCTATTCGATACATAAACGACAGCTGATTGAACAATCAGAGTGAATACAATCAATATCCAGATATATACGGAGAAAACGTGGACAATCCTGAAACCTGAAAATATTATTGTTAGTGGCCTGTAAAAAATTTGGGTGCAAATTCGAAGAATCTGTAAGAAAATATATATATGACATCTAATTATTTTCAATGGTAAACTAATGGAGACAAGGTTTTTTATACATAGTACGAAAGATAACGTATTATTTTAATTCATATACGCGCTAATGGCCCTTACATTATTTCATGAGATGATTCAAATAATAAAACACCCTGGGGACAATCAATAATATTTACGGATATAACAATGGTTTTAATTTTAGATACACATTTTTAGAATAATTTACACTAGTGAACTATGGAAAAGGTACCTACAAGGCGTCATGAACGCATTCAAGTGCAACATAACTACGCATACAGGGCGCCATTCATCCTCCCTTGGCTATGCAGCGTTCCGCAGATGTTCACAAATGGAAGGGTACATGGGTTCGCTACTTTGATGCGCCACAGAGTAGCCAAGATGAGTCAGCGCTACCGGAAATCGGAAAACTCTCTCGTCCAGGCCGTCGCCCAGTGGCGTGGCGCGCCCCTAGATGGGAATTCCCTTCAAGCCACCGTAATACTGTTAAATAAGTAAGTCTTAAATCTGCTCTTTATGATGGTCACTGTAATGCTGTCCGAAACGTTGACTAAATATGAGGTAGTGTGGTGCAACACGGCCTAAAACCCCAAAAATAAATCACAAATGTTACATAACATTTTAACAGAAAAAATATTTTAATTATCTTTTTCAAAATTTTAATGATAATATCCCGTAATTTTTCACGTGTCTGCACTAGAACAATATTATAATCTTTGTGTTATTTTGGTTCCCTCTGTTTATTATGATTTTATGTTTACCTACACAAATCCAAGTTTATCGTCTAAAATAACTCCGACATCATGTATGATTTTACTGTAATACCGATGTCGAAATTATAAGCTGGGCGTACAGGGCCCGCAGATGCTTTAATAATACACAACTGCTGACCCTGTACAAATCGCAAATGCGCCCTACTGTCGAATTTGGCAGCCATCTCTGGTCCGGAGCCCCTAAATACCTGAAAAAACCCTTGACTCTGTGCAAAAACGGGCGGTCCGTTTGATAGATTCCCCAATCTTAACAAACCGACTGCAATCTTTAGAGCACAGGCGTCAGGTAGGTATGCTGTCCTTGTTCTATCGGTATTACAATGGAAGATGCTCTGAGGAACTAGCGTCATTGATCCCTTTGACACCGGTGCGTAGTCGGGATACACGCCAAACGCGCGCCCAACATTTGTACACAGTCGACATTTATCACATGAGAACGGGTCGCTTCTACGATTCCTTCTTAAGTTCAACAGCTCGGCTGTGGAACGAACTGCCGGCCTCTGTGTTTCCTCCCTCCTACAACATGGGACTCTTCAAGACCCATGTTCACTCCTTCCTCTCCACAAAAAGACCCTCCACACAGCATCCCCAAAGATGACATAGGCCCTGAGGGAAATTATTTTCTTCAGGGCCTCCTGTGTGGAGTTAATATAAATATATATATATATATATATATTGTCTATCATGTCACAAAACAGTATTGGAAATTTGATTATTATGTTGCCATAAAGATAAAAGGCGAAAGTAGAAAAAATTACATTTCTGCGATAGCAGACTTCTTCAGAAACGCACAAAAATGATCATACATCGGGAATGGTTTGATTGTGTTACAAATACGTACCATCTTTCAGAAAACCTCCTTCAGCGCTGTAAATTATTTTGACTGGATCTTCTAAAACTGGGAAACTGAAGGCAACCTTCTCACTTCTTGAAGCGGTGACCGATATGCTTCCCACAGCCCAGTCTGCCCTATTTTCACGTGTCATATTGATCATCTTGTCAGTTGCCCTGGCCACAAGATTCGACCGGAATGATAATAATTTCACTTCCAAATTAAGCCTCTTCTGAACTTCTTTTAGCATCTCTCCTTCCAAACTGTATATTGCGTCACACGATACCTCAAATTCATCGCGATTTACTGTTTCAGTTTCTTTCGGATTTCGGCAGCCGATATTAATTTCATCGTATGGAAAACAAACTTTAAAAACGTGTGAATTAAAATTCCAGGTCTTAAACTTGAAGATTTCCATCAAATTCGAGTAAAGGTCAATATCGTTGTGGGACATTCCAGTAGATAAATCGATTTCATTTTTTTTAATGAGTATTCCAGCTGCCGTTCCGCAATAGAAGCAAATCTCATACAGTCGGACTCGATACTCGAGAACTTCAATGATAACGGTCAATAGAACTCTCTCTAAAAATTTTGATTTCTTAAGAAAATACGGGTCGAGAGCATTAATATTCGAGCCATTATCAAAAGCGCCTTCGCAAGTTCCATAATGTTTTTGGCAAATGATAATTATAACGTCGGATGATTTAAAAAAATCAAAAAACAAATTATCGAAGTCCATGGGATTTTTTAAGTTTACCACGTGCATAGTGAAGCGCCTCGAAACGTTTACGAAATTTCTTTCATGCCGTTTGTCGTAATTTATTATAACTGTGGTGGCGGGATGAGACGCATTCACTATGATTTTCACATCGTTTGGTTTTATTTTCATTTCTTTTTTTGCATTTGTTTTCCTTATTATTTTGTCGATAAACTCGCAAGATGTGGTATCATAATGTATCATGAAATCATTGACTGCAGCCTCTCCTATTAATATCTCGCTAATTAGATCTTCAAAGCGCTCGTTCCTGGTGTTATTTTCGGTATCCAAACTTTCTATAACATTATCACATCTCGAAAATATGATAACTGCTTCCAATGCTATGAAGCAAATAAAACAGTTACGTTTAAAATTAAATTTCGCCATGCATAAAGTCATTTTCCAGTTAGGCATATAAAATTAATCATTTTCCTTATTTTTTTAAATTAGTGGAAACCTATTGTACGATTTTAAAATTCCATTGTGTTTAAAAAACTGTAATTCTTTTTTGTACATTATTTTTAAAGCCTGTGTACGTATGAGTACGTATTTTTTATTAGTGATGTGATGGGTCGTTGTTTTGCCATATGAAAGTGGATATAATTAAAAACAAACCATTGAATCATATTATTTGAAAGGAATATGACAGCCGAAAGAGTCTACATATCATTCTGACGAATACTCTTTTGTGTCTTTTGAGTGACGTGATTAAATTAAATGTGTTTTTAATCGGAAACTTGTTTTTTCATTTTTTGTAATTTCTTCATTCATTTTGGTTAATTATTAATATCTGGAATGGAAACTCAATCTCTGTTATTTTCAAAAAGAACAGTGATTGAGTTTCCATTTTACCGATCAAATTTTTCAAATACTCACAAAAAAAATTCTCAGCCCTGATAATTTCCAAACTTTACCTAAAATCAAAAAGACATGTTTATATGAATAAAAATTCCCGACTCATCTTCCGACCAATATTCCGATCAAAAATTTTCCAATTAAAATTATCATTACTGTTGTGGCTGGATGAGAAGCATTTAATGTGATCATCACATCTTGTGGTTTTGGTGTCTTGTCTTTCTTGTTAAGCATTTGTTTTCATTGTTTTTCTAACGATAAACTCGTAAGACGTAGATTGAAAATGTATCATGAAATCATTGACTGTGGCCTCTCTTATTCATTTTTGGCTGATTGTATCTTCAAATCACTCATGTCTATTGTAGTTATCGGTATCTAATATTTCTACTGCAGTGTCAATTTTTGAAGTTTTGATTAGACCTTCCGACGTTATATTGAAAATAAAACAGATGAATTTGAAGCAAAAGTTCCCTTGGAAAGTAATCATTATATTATTGTCACTAGCACAGTCTTATTTTAATTATTAATTAATTTGATGCGATCCAAGGTTTTACGTAATATATTTTTATGTTGATAGTCAAATAGCTTCACACTATCTCCCACTGTTTGGAAACCAGTAATTAATTTTTTTTACACGTTTTTCTTGCAATTAACGAAATGGCTTTCGGTTTATTTGGTCGTTTTATTATATTAATCGTAAATTCGTTACCATGTCCTTGACATACATTAGTTAAAATGAAAGTGATATGCGATATCACGAATTAAATTTTGTCGTCCTGAAATTTTGAATTCTTCTTTCCTATCGCGTCAGATCAGAAACACGGACCAGAAGGTGAAAGGTTGGGTTAAAACATTCAAACAGAACCAATAGTAAATACAACAATAAGGAACTAACTTTTTTCCCCGCACGAGTAGTAAGAGAGAATGGACCGCCAGATAAATGGGTCTTAGCACACACTCCTTGCTTCAGTGACATTAAAACATTGTCTCATACGTTTACTTTTGTTATTAAGACTTTTGACATGGCTCGACTCAAGTATTTGGTGATCTTTTCATGTGTACATATGGCGTCCCCAAAATTTTCTACCATTTACATTTTACTTTCATCCTTTCTCTGCCATCCCATGTCTAAATGCTTTATATCAGAGTTTGAATCAGCACTTCATTTTAATTTCGATTATTTCAACATTTTTTGTTGACGTCAACCACGTTTAGTCTTCTATATCTTTATATGCTTTCAGCTTAAAACTAATGCAGAGAATGCTAAAATGTTATGTGTGGTCGGTCTTGTTGTATGGATGTGAAACATGGACCTTGAAAGTAAATACCATGAACAGGTTAGAGGCTTTTGAAATGTGGCTTCACCGGAGAATACTCAAAGTCCCATGGACCGACATGATCACCAACACAGAAATTCTCAGGGGGGCTAGAGCAGAGAGAGAACTGCTTAGATTAATAAAAATCAGGAAAATTTCATATCTGGGTCATGTACTTCGAGGGGAGAAGTATCAATAGCTCCAGTTAGTATTGAAAGGCAAGATAGAGGGTTGCAGAGGGCCTGGTAGGAGACAAATGTCTTGGCTGCGAAATATACGAGAGTGGACCGGCATTAGAAGTGTGGAGGAGCTATTCCGGGCAGCGCAAGACAAAGAGACATTTTCTAGAGTGATCGCCAACGTCGGGGGGACCTGATGCGGCACATAAAGAAGAAGATATGCTTTTCAAGCTGCCAGCGGTAGGACTCCAATGTTTTTTTTTTTAAATTTGTATGGAAACCAAGTCAAAATCTACACATTCCCTATAACATACCTTCCAGTGATTCTTACTGTATTCATTTCGCGTTATTTACCTTCTAGCTATTACAACGTAAATATGCCCGCTCTTCTAGCAGTTTGCACAAAGGAGGTATAACGAGCGGAGATCCTTTTCTCTCTGGTTGGCGGGTGTGCAAAGGGCTGAAATTCACAGTATTGGCAAATCTTTTTTAAAATACGGGGACTGTGATTTATGGGTCGAAAGTTTAAAAATGGCAAGATGAATGTGAAGATGGAGCAAAACGCTCATTATCCACCACCAAGAGCATTAAAATTCAGCGAGCTCGAGTGAGGTTCATGTAAATAGGCGATTTATCGGTAAAGATAGCATTTTCTTGGAAAATCACTCATGGTGAATCAATTATGTGGTAATGGAAAACCCTCCCTACAGCTCAGATTTTGCTTTCTCCGATTTTCATTGCTCTGGGTCTCTCAAAGATTATTTGCGATGTCATACATTTCTTGCAGACCTAGACGTGCGGAAAGTGGTACAAAAGAGGCTTCACAAAAAAAAATGAAAACCTTTTTGAAAAGAATACGCTGGCTTGTAGACCGCTGGGCCAAGAGCATCGACAAGGGAGATGACCATGTAGAAAAATGATTTTCATGTTGAATTACGTAAATTAATTGTAAAACGAAAAGTGTAGATCAATTTTGACTTCCCCCGAGAATAAATAAAAAAAATACAATAATATAAGAATAACTGTGAAAACAAGATGATGAAAAGTAAATAAAAAGGTTGAAAATTAGGTTGATAAAAATTAACTAAGCAGGGGGAGTATTGAAATAATAGCCTGCACTGTGATGGTGGCGTTAACTTCAGAACGTCCCTCTTACTTGTCATGAGAGGTCAGGAGTTTGAAATTTTAAAAAATATATATATATATTTTTTTTTATTCATTTAGTGGGGACGGTTAACATAAAGTTCCCGTGAGCACTTAAGCCATAGGTCCATTGTGCTATCTCCCATTTACCTCATTCTTTTAACAGTCACCCGGTCACTTTTATAAAGTTCACCAGAGTTGTCATTGTATATGTGGCTATGTCTTCTGGTTCCACAATGTGTTTTCCCTCGTCTCATCTCTCCTCTCCAATCCCCTTAACTCCTTGAAAGCCCCACAAGGGAAGAGTGCCCCATCTCTCCTCTCCAATTCCCTTTGGTTCCCTGAAGGCCCCAAGAAGGAAGAGTTCGCGGAGGTGGCCTGATCTCTCCTCTCCACTCCACCTTGGTTCCCTAAAGATCCCACGAGGGAAGAAGGCCTCATCTATAATCTCCACTACTTCTTGGTTCCTTGAAGGCCCCTTGATGGAAGAATCCACTACCGCTTGGTTCCTTGAAGGCCGCACAAGGAAATAGAGCCTCATCTCTCCTCTCCACTTTATTTTGGTTTCCTGGAGGCACTACAAGGGAAGAGTTCAAGGAAGTGGCCTCAGATCTCCTCTCCACTCCTCGGTTCCCTAAAAGGCACACGATGGAAGACGACTTCGTATCTCCTCTCCAATCCTACTTGGTTCCCTGTAGATCGAGCGATAGAAAAATCCTGTTAAATAAGAATAGAACTACTGGTTTATTGAAAATTAACTTAAGAATCGGGGGTTCATACCATCTCTCAAGGAACCATCAAAATTAAAATACTTTATACACTTATACTGATATACCATTTATTTGGCAACAAGGTTATGCATAATATTACTAAATTAGCTTAAAACAATTGCATGGAACAATTATAATAATTACTGGCTTTGTTTCATGACGTTTCTAAGAGTTACCATATATTTAAAAGCACTTACTGCTGTGCACTAATGTGCACTGATGTGGGACGTTTTTGTTGCTTCTCCATACTGTGAGGAGTTCTCCATACTCATGTGCAGTCCCGCTGTGTATCCCCACTACCTGTCCTATTTAGTCTCCCCCTCTTCTGTAGTTAATCATTCCTTTATCTTGGGATGGCTATTGCAAGTCGTGTTTCCACTCCCTAAGCGAAAGGTTCGCCACACTCTCCACACTTTCTGCATAGGTACGCATTATTTTTTTTTATGTTTTGTTATAGTATAAGTATTTTATTTACTTAAATATGCAAAACAAACAACATGATCAATTAACCTACAGTCAGCAAATGTGAAGATGTGGAAATAAAAAAAAAGAAGTTTAACAAAGCAACAAAAATAAAGATGAGGAATACATGATGTAACACCAACACAACTACCTACACTCCGTCTTGGAACAGCAAAATCCAGTGAGGAGAATTGTGAATAAACTACCATGTTTTGTATTTACACAGACATAAATAATAATAAAAAAAACAAGAGTACACATTTTTTTCTTAGATATAGCTGACATCCAAAAAATATATTAATATTTTTCATTCCCGCTTATTTTTTTTGTCTAAACTGGTAAAATACGATCTCTATTGTGAAACACAACAAGGACAACCCGATACCGAAAAACCATAAAACAAAATTACTGTAACCCTTTATTTTTTTTGGATTTAATCTGTTCCGATCAACAACAGAGACCCCATCAAAATATACCGAATGGTTTGCTGGTGAAACCATTAGAGTCTCACTCCACTTCTTCTGCAATCCATGTTGATGGTAAAACATGATCTGTTCACTAATGATATTAATATGTGGAGCTGTTTTTGGAAAAGCCCAGGCGTGGGTCAAAGAAAATACATTGTCGCGAGTCACATGAAGACTCAACAAATCGTCGGATGTTAAATATTTTCTACATCTTACGTTGAGTTCATTGTATACCACACCAAGTTTTTCAATTAGCATTGCCTTTTTGCCGATCATATCTTCAAATGTTGAACACATGTCTGTGCGAGGTGTCACCGTGTGGGACAGCTCTCGGAGTGATTTATCTGATGAACTGTTCATCATTTTTGAAAAGAATGTAGCCTAAAATAAACGAGAATATATTTTGAGAGAAACTTCTGAAAGGAAGAACTGATCTGAACAAAAATATTATTACAATTATATCAGATAACAGATATCTATTCTATTCAAATACCTATTGGATTATGCTGTTCGCGACTTGCCTCGGAACGAAATTGCCTCAACTCTTTTCAGTCTCTAGTTTGTCTCCAAGTTTTGGACTTCAAACCGACCAGTCGCTTTGGTTGACAACTTCTGTCAGTATTATTAAAATATATTTTTTTGAAGGATGGCTTTCATCCGTTTTTTTAAAAGGGGTTCAGCTCAGTGAAGTCGTCTCCAATAAATGTTGACGTTTTCTCAAGGTTCTTCAAACATGCTGTACACTATTTATCTGGAGGTGAAGCACGGACTAATAATGCCCTATGTCAATACAATAATGACTATATTCGTGATCTATGGTGTGATGCACCGACTAACAATTGTTGGCTGTGATGAACTGAGGTTGCATTAGATAGAATATAGCATGAGACCAGCGTGGCAGAGGCATCTATCGACAAAATCTCGTACAAATTGCAGTGAACTGTAAGATTTGGCTAAAGGATTTCAACCAAAAGGTTGCAACGAGAAAACCAATAGATAAAAGGGTACAGGAGAAGGCGTGGTCAACGGTGACAAGACAAAGAATATGCCAAGACGTTGACCTTGAAAATATTCCCATAGAATTTTCGGGTGAATGTACTGCCTAGAGCCACTCAAAAATCAAGGTTGATTAACTTAAATTTGAGAGGTGCGTAATCTTTGAACCTCAAGCATGGGTGTGTACATCACAAAAAAGGTTTGAAACAGAATTGTCACTGGCAGAGGCACGGGCGAAAAAGTTTTACCATTGTTTCAAGTTTCGAGTAGATATCGTAACATGATTCGGAGAGATTGAAGAGGTCATATAATCGAAAATATAAAAAAAAAACTAAACATAGGGACTATGGTGAAACCCAATTATACGAAATAATAGGTATTAACAATGAGTCAATTTAGCTATATTTATGTGGTTTTTGAGTGAAAATTTTTAGGTGGTCTGAATACATCGTAAAAAGTTCATGTCCTTTCGTGCGGGAGAGGGACAAAAGCAAGGCCAACCCCAAATTAAAGAATTTAAATCATACTCGATGGAAGGGGCGTACTAGAGAAAAAAACGACGATAAAATGACATGTTATCTGAGAAATTGTATATTAATCTAAATTTGGAAAATAAACGCGGAATAGTTATTGATTCACGTTTAGGAAAATTGTAAGTGATTAAAAGCCAGGGTCACCAAAAAAACGTACCATATCATGATCAAATGAAGACGATATGGAAGACTACTAGTCTAGGTCTATGTTGTTGTGCAATATATGGAAGGGGGTGTCTTGGCCTATTCTGAACTGAAAATATAATGAGTGTTGTGTTGTCTGATTTAATATTTCATCTCATGTTTTCTTATCATTTCAAAATTAACTTAATTTTTTCTAATCTCAATGTGTAAAATCCAACGGGATTGGTGTAATTATGCAAATCAATGTCATATTATTTTATCCTTTCCTTTTACAAAATTCACTGTCATTCTACACCTTAAAGCCTTTGAGTTAACATTCGACACCTTCAAGCCTCTGAGCTAACAACTCGAATTGCAAATCATCTTAACTAAAACGCAATAAATCAATCCATTAAAACACAAGTGTTTTTAACAAAAACCATCTCTCATCATCCATCTCTCTGTGTGCGTATCTCTGCGCAAAGAAACGAAGAACTTCAAGAAAAGCAGCTCGCCTTACAACCGACGGCAGAAGTCCTGGAGACTATCGTAGGGAGCGTCCAATGACCATTGACGATATTAGACGCAAGGAGATATTCAGATATCGGGGTAGCTAATGGCAGCCAATAAAGCAATATTGCGGACACAATAATATTGTAAAATAAAAAGTCCAAATTTTCCACTTCAAAAACAGCGTCGACTAATACATTGGATTGAAAGCGCCCTAAGGGGATCAGAACCCAATTTTTCCAGTCCGCGCCTGGATGATCCTAGAAGAAATAGCACTATAGAAGGGGAGGAACTTTTTTGAATGAGTACGCATTGACATAAGGACGTGAACGACAGATTGGGATTTTGAACATTATGATTGGAATTTCGGATTTTGAGTATGAATTTTGGAAAAATACGGTTATAAATAGTCCGGATATGGGTAAAAAGAAAAAAAATTAGGTGGAAGATTTCCTAGCAGTGTGCAAGTAACCAACCTCGCGTGTTTAGAGTGAATTTATCTTATTAAGTGTAATTATCTCTATTTTTCTTCGGACTTTCGAACCCACCCACGGGTCGAATCGCGGTTCCGGATTTAACCGATTCAATACCAGCACGCTGAAGAGTTGATCATCAGTGTTAAAGAAAACGAATTTAATTAATAATAATCAAATTACTTCTTTCACATGAATGAGTTATAAAACCGGGTGCTCGAGCGGTGGCATAATAGAAATACAAGTGTTAAGATTTGATAAAAGTTGCGGATTATAAATACATAATTCGTAATTAAAAACAATATACCTAAAAGTTTTTCCTGATTCATAAAAGTAACGTAAGTGTTAAGATTTGATAAAAGTTACGCATTGTAAATACAGTGTTCGTAATTAAAAATAATATGCCTAAATTTTTCTTTTTCATATGTTTAAAGTTTAAAGGAGACGTCGACACGATATTCCGTGGGGATAAGTCCGTAGCGCTATCACATACTACCATACCAGTAGTTTCGACCTGGAAGCTGATGTAAGCCAACTAGTACGCACTCTTGGCGGAGTTACAGCAGCTTTTAAGAGGTGAAGTGAAGGTCTGACAGCGCTTGAGAGATAAGCTTCGTCAGGATAATGGATTTGTATATGACACATTTTCCTGTTAGCATCGTGATATGGAGTGCAATTATTTCCCCATCTAGAGATAGTAAAGTACAGGGTTTTCCAATAAGAGGTGTTATTTTGAATAATTTTGAATTAATAATGAAGTAAAAACTACAATACACGCTTCGACAACGCATTGAAATTATTTAAGTTCACTTGAGTGAATCAAATTCAAATCATCTTGAGTGATGAGGCCCATTTCCACCTCGGTGGCTTCGTCAACAAGCAAAATTGTCGCATCTGGGGCTCGGAAAACCCGAGAATAATTGTTGAAAAGCCTCTCTATCCTCAACGTATGACTGTTTGGTGCGGTTTATGGTTTGGCGGAGTCATTGAACCTTACTTTTTCGAAAATTAGGCTGAAGCAACAGTTACGGTGAATGGATTGCGCTATCGAGAGATGATTAATTGATTTTTTTGGTCGGAATTGGATGGTATTGATCTTGATAACGTTTACTTTCAATAAGACGGCGCTACGTGCCACACAAGCAACGAAACCATTGATCTCTTACCATTGAATATCAATAATGTAATCATAATATTATTGGAAAACCCTGTAGATTTCCGGAGGTAAGGACGATGGAACGATTTCTGGAAATGGTAAGAAGGCTCAATTCGTTGTCCTTCAGGCGTCAGAGAAATGGGTCGCCAGCTATGGGGACATATCCTGGACACGCTGGAGACCATGGTTGGGTTCTGATTGCTATTCACCGTTTATTGTTTGGTAAAGTAGAGGAGCCAGTGAAGTTTGAAAGAGATTTTTTTCCATAGTTACCCCTTTTCATTCCCCTCTCCACGCATTTCTTTCCCCAAGAAAAGAATAGTGATTAATAACAAAACTATCATAGATCACAACAAGTGGAGACGCCGGTGGTGACGACCCCAGATAGAGATGACAGGAAATTTCTAAAGCCCAATACCGTATGCATGTCATGCAATACTTCACTAATTTATGCAATTACAAAACTATTTCATGTTCTCGAATTTTATTTATGTTCTGAAAAGTTAAAAAAAAATCAAACATACGCGTAGCAACAGCTAGATTAGGGTTAGATATCCTGTAGGGAACAAGAGGAAATTAAACGCACGGTTTATGAGAAAAGTTTTGACAATTTCATTGGTAAAGAGGTAACCCACTCTAATTAAACGAAACTGGATTGCCACAATACATATGCTCGTTCATATAGGGGAAGTCCTCTTTATATATATTTCAAAAAATACGCAACGCTGAAAAATGAGCATTATTGCGAAACAACTCTTAAGATCTTGTTTACTGTATACTCCACACGGTGATCGACGGAAATTTAGTTTAGGGTATGTAGATATGCCACCCGACGGTAGGTACCACTAGTATGGGAAAAAATCAACGGACAACAGCCGGAGACCGAGACAGTTTATTTAAATAGTTAGAAAAATGGAAAACATTCCAAAGGGCGGCCACACACCCAGGCAGGTCATAATAATGGTCAGTTATCAAATTTTCTCAACGCTATTCAAACATGTGTTCCATTATGTATCTTGTTGCTTTGTTGTACCTCAGCGGCCAGCGACCATTTTATTGAATTGCTAAAATCATACCTTTGGTATGCAGGCAGCCATTTCTGGTCTGGTGCCCCAAAATACTCTAAAAAACTTCACGGTTGTCTCTGTGCAGAAAGGATCCCCTATCTTAATATGCGATTGCAATATTTAGAGCACAGGAGCCAGGTGAGGTTACCAATAAAACAAGGCTCACCTTGGTGAGTATTTCAATGCAAGATGCTCTGAGACACTAGCTTCATTGATCTTTTCAGCACGGGTACTAAGTGCTGTACACGGATGAAATGTATCTCATGAGAACGGATCATTTCTACTACTCATTCTTAATTGAAAACCTCGGTTATGGAACGATATGCCGGATTTTGTGTTTCCTTCCTCCTTCAACATGGGTCTCTTCAATGGGACCCGTGTTCACTTCTTGCTCTTCTCGAATAGACCCTTCACACAGTGCTCCCAAATACGACATACGCCCAGTGTATCGAACATGAAAACATGATTTTATTGCATTTAATTTTAATTGCGACTAAAGTCGAACACCTGCAAGTTTGATGACCCCTTTACCAAATCATAATATTTGCCCGTTTGAAAAATCTATCAATCTTATTACCAGGCAGCAAAAAGACTGAATTTAACCTGAAACAGTTCGATTACCCTATTTTCTAAAACGAAATCAAAATATTGAAAAAACCAGTCGCTGGGCGAAACTATTATTGGCACTAAAAATACCTGCCTTTTGAAAAACGTAAACATGTTTTTGCAAGCTGACGTCATACAAACGCTGATTGGAGACATTATAAATAGGCCATTTAAGCAAAATATTGGCAGTCAAATTTCAAAAATTAACACAAGTGAACGGAACACCTCCAGTTAAAACGCCATCCGTTAATTATAATTTAAAAATTATAAATTCCTGAGTGTCAACAGAATCTGTAGTCGCTTCTGTTCCTCCATCACGGCACAATCATTTTAAAGATTACAACTATTTGTAACGAGCTGTTTACGGCCGGCACTCTATCAACTGATCCAGACGCATAACTCATCATTACAATAATGGGGCGTCTCCGTGTGCCGGCTCTTATAATCAAATGACCATGCCGCCGCTGAATACCTGCTGGCTACCGACTGAACTGCCCACTGCCGCTGATCACCTAGAGACTGGCCAATCCCTGCTGCATTGATGCTGACAACCTAGAGGCTGATGAATTCCTCTTGGCTACTGACTGAACCAGCTACAGATGCTGACAACCTAAAGGCTGACGAATTCCTCCTGGCTACCGACTGAACCAGCCACAGATGCTGACAACCTAGAGGCTGACGAATACCTGCTGGTTACCAACTGAACTTCCCACTGCCGCTGATCACCTAGAGGCTAGCCAATATCTGCTGCATTGATGCTGACAACCTAGAAATTCTTTCCAATTCTTTTTGGCTACCAACTGAATTATCCATTGATGCTGAAAACCTAGAGGCTGGCCATTTTTTCTTGGCTACCGACTTAATTAGCCATTGATGCTGAAGCCTAGAGGCTGGCCGATTCCTGCTGGCTACCAATTGAACTGGCCACTGCTCCAGCAGTCTCCTACGCCATTTGCTGTATCGTATGGCGCGATGATGCACAATGTGCTCCAATCTGAAATTATCGCTGAAAGAATTCCGATTGTCTCAGTTTTCCATCTGTGTTTTAAATCCCAGTTGTATTGAAATACATATAACTATTTCTTGTGAATTAGGTTGGCTGTAAAAAATAGGAAGTACCTATAAGCTACACCCCTTTGTACGTTCTGTATACCAGTACAATACTTGTAATCAGAATGTGAATTTTGATTTGAATCGTCTTTCTTTTATGATGGTTTGGATAGAACACCTCACGGTGTTTTACTTAAATCATTACCCAGGTTGAGGACTGATGTGTGCCGGTGCTCATTATTTACAGTATTTATAAAAATAATTTTTTTCCTCGGGGCCTCATGTAAGGAGTTAATGTATAAAAGTGCATAATTTTTATCCTTAACTGTGGCATTATACTTACATGTGTATTCATCAAATTGAGTTGATAACCACCACTAACTAGTTCTTCAAACCGGACCGAAGGTTTGGTCGAGGGGTTTGTTATAAATGAAGTTAGTTGCGCCTTAAGCAACGTGCTTATGGATACGCAGCACAGAACCCATGCTACTAAAACCCGACCTCCAAGAGACATCCACTTAATTTGTACTGGTTGCTCGGTGATCATAAATCCTAATGTCTAAAATTAACCAAATAATTTAACTATACATCCATTAAATTTTTCGTGCAGAAAAACTTGTAAGAAAAAGTGCAAACTTCAACCATCATTAAAACTAGTTAGGTAAAAATTGTTCATAATGATATAAATCAGTTACAATCTCCATTTATATAAACACTTTTACAAATGGAGATTATGGCTCTATAATAATATAATATTTTATTACACTACGTAATGCATGTAAAGAGTTTTACCCAAACAATATCACCAATTTTCTTCTTCTGGCCAACTTCTCGATTAGATACGTAAAGGACAGCTGATTGAACGATTAGTGTGAAGACAATCAAAATCCAGATATATACTGAGAATACACGGAATATCCTAAAACCTGGAAAAATTAAAACCTTAAAACAA
The DNA here is from genome assembly GCA_026573805.1 of Hesperophylax magnus. NCBI lineage: Eukaryota > Metazoa > Arthropoda > Insecta > Trichoptera > Limnephilidae > Hesperophylax > Hesperophylax magnus. Next base: position 274,169 of record JAIUSX010000978.1, on the reverse strand, counting down.
TATGAATTTGAAAGAATATGAATTCTCTATTATATGCAGAAGGCGTAAAAAGGCAATCGATTAAATATCACAGTGGCGCTGACTACAAACTCCTTTAAAAGTTATAAGAATGGTGGGATGTTGAAAATGAAAAGAATATTATTTTGTCACAAATACTCGTACCATCTTTCAAAAATCCTTCTTCAGTACTGTAAATTGTTTTTGCTGGATCTTCTGACACTGGGAAACTGAAGCGAACCTTCAACAATCTCAAAGCGGTGACCGATATGCTTCCAATGGCCCAGTTTACTCTACGTATGTTTGTCATGTTTATCATCATGTCAATAACCTCGGCCACATTATTGGACCGAAATGATAACAGCTTCACTTTCAAATTAAGCCTCTTCTGAACTTCTGAAAGCATTTTCCCTTCTAAACTGTATAATTCGTCACAAGACACCTCAAACTCGTCGTGTTTACTTGTTTCAGTTTCTTTTGGATCACGGCAGCCAAAAGTTATTTCATTGTATGGAAAACTAACTCTAAAAATATGTGAATTGAAATTCCAGGTTTTAAATCTGAATATATCTAGTAATTTTGAATAAAGATCAATATCGTTATGAGACATTTCAGTAGTTAAATCGATTTCATGCTTTTTATTTAGTACTCCAGCTGCCGTTCCGCAATATAAGCATAACTCGTACAGACGCACTCGATAATCAAGAATTTCTATGATAACAGTCAATAGAACTTTCGTCAAAAACTTCGATTTCTGAAGAAAAGACGGTTGAAGAGCATTAATATCGGAACCATTATCAAAAGCGCTTTGGCAAGTTCCGTAATGCTTTTGACAAAGAATAATAATAACGTCGGATGGTTTTAGAAAATACGCATAAAAATTATCGAATTCTAAAGGTTCCTTTAAGCTTATCACATGCGTAGAGGAACGTCTTGAAGATTCGAAGAACTTTAATTCATCCTTTTTGTCGTAGTTTATCATCTCTGTGGTGACGGGGTGAGAAGCATTTACTGCAATTATCACATTATTTGCTTTTATTCTCATTTCTTTCTTTGCTTTCGTTTTTCGTATAATTACATCAATAAACTCTGCAGAAATAGAATCAAAATGTATCGCGAAATCATAGAGTGGAGCCTCTCCTATTAATATATCGCTGATTAGATCTTCAAAGCGCTCGTTCCTGTTACGATTTTCAGTATCTATATTTAAACTATTTGAAATGTTGATAACAGCTTCAAACGTCACGAAGTAAATGAAAATGAAAACAAACATGTTCTCGCTACTAATTTTGTGGAATTAGTAATTTTAATTTTGTGTTTATTAGGTGCGAACCCAATTTCGATTTTAAAAAAAACAGTGTTGTCTCTTAGTCAAAGATCTTCCTACTATGTCCTACTGTCCGATAACTAGATATTAAACTATTTTACACATGTTTATGCATATTGGTTTACTGCTTGATTAACTGGTGTTACTGATGATATGGAAATATTCTACAGTTTTTTTTATTCGATTGATTAAATTGTTAACCATGTATTGGGTGATTGTTTAAATAAAAAATAATAAAATGATAATTATTTAATTCATTATTCAGATTTATCAGCTTATACGAAAATGACAAAGAAGTGAAATATTATTGTTACGACCATTGTTCACGCCTTCTTTCTATCGGGTCCTTGAGTGACGTGACTGTCCATAATAAATAATAAGTAATGCGTGTTTTTACTGGCAGCCGAGTAATTTTACTTTAACGCATCATGACTTGGCCTATTTCAGCGTATTTATTTGCTGTATATATGCTGAAATGGACCAAGCCACGCAAATATAACGCGCTTATAGCGTGAATTGTCACAGGCTTAAGGGTTCTGTAAACGTGTTAAAATATTATTACCTGGATTAGCTTTTGTTCATAACATTTTTACAGTTACCTACTAAGAGTTAAAATGGGAAGCAAAACTTTTTTCCCATTCCAGAGATTTTTCTTACTGCTTCACCAACAGTAGAAAAGTTTTGGGAGAAACGAAATGATTTTATTAATCTGGCGTTCAACTAGCCGTTAATATAAATACATTTTTTCCAGGCACCGGACCAAGACATTGTGGGTGTACGGGACGTGTTTGCCTGTAGAAGAAAAGACTGTAAATAATAACCACCGGCACACATCAGCCCTCAACCTGGGTAATGATTGAAGTAAAACACCGTGAGGTGTTCTATCCAAATCATCATAAATGAAAGACGATTCAAATCAAAATTCACATTTTAGTTAGATGTATTGTACTGGTATACAGAAAGCAAAAAGAGGTGTAGCTTATAGGTACTTCCTATTTCTTACAGCCAACCCAATTCACAAGAAATAGTTACATGTATTTAAATACAACAGGGTTTTAATATACAGGTAGAAACTGAGACAATCGGAATTCTTTCAACAATAATTTCAGATTGGATAACATTGTGCATCATCGCGCCATACGATACAGCAAATGGCGCATGCAACTGCTACAGCAGTGGTCAGTTCAATTGGTAGCCAGCAGGAATTGACCAGCCTTTAGGTGATCGACAGCGGTGGCAAGCAGCAAGAATTGACCAGCCTTTAGGTTGTCAGCAGTCGGTAGCCAGGAGGAATTGGCCAGCCTCTAGGTTGTCAGCATCAGTGGCTAATTCAGTCGGTAGCCAGAAGGAATTGGCCAGCCTCTAGGTGATCAGCAGCAGTGGATAATTCAGTCGGTAGCCAGCAGGAATTCGTCAGCCTTTAGGTTGTCAGTACTGTGGCTGGTTCAGTCGGTAGCCAGGTAAATTTGGCCAGCCTCCAGGTTGTCAACATCAGTGGCCAGCAATCGGCAGCAGCAAGGATTGGCTAACCTCTAGGTAATCAGCAGCATTAGCTAATTCAGTCGGTAGCCAACAAGAATTCCTCAGCCCTTAGGTTGTCAGCATCTGTGGCTGGTTCAGTCGATAGCCAGGAGAAATTGGCCAGCCTCTACGTTGACAACATCAGTGACCAGCAATCGACAGCAGCAGAAATTGGCCAGCCTTTAGGCAATCAACAGCGGTGGCCGGTTCAGTCGGTAGCCAGCAGGAATTCAGCGGCGGCATGGTCATTTGATTATAAGGGCCGGCAGATAGAGACGCCCCATTATTGTAATGGTGACAGATGCGTCTGGCTCAGTTGACAGAGTGCCGGCAGTAAAAAGCTCGTTGCACATAGTTGTAATCTTCAAAATGATTGTGCCGTGATGGAGAAACAGATGCGAATACAGCATTCGGCTGACATTCAGAAATTGTTAGAACAGATCGCGTTGTTACCGGCGTTTTCACTCCTCCTTATTTTAAAACTTGAATCCTCCAATATTTTGTTTTAAGGGGCTATTTATAATATCTCTTACAAGCGTTCATGTGACATCAGCTTGCAAAAAACATGTTTTTGTTTTCAAATACAAGTGTTCAATATTCATTTTTGCGGCTTGAATTGCCTAGTAACAGATTATTATTGATGCACTTTTCAACTAGTAAATATTATGATTTGGAAAAGGGGGATCAAACTCGTAGGTGTGCAACCTTAGCTGCAATTGATATTCAATGCAATAAAATCATTTTTCATGTTCGATACAGTGGGTTCTATCCCGAGGATGCAAATAAAGTTTTTTGTATTCATTTTGGGAGTCAAATTTATGGCCGGGTAATCATTGGCCACAGTTGGACATGGAATAATAATAATAATAAAACTTGCTCTTGGATTTCAGCACAGTTGACTTTTTTTGAAAAAAACTTTCTGAATCATTTGTTATGCATGGACGTTGCTATGCTATCCATTCGTGCTTTGTTTTCTTAGAGCTTATATTTTCCGAGAGCAATTGTGTCTGCAATATGGTCCTCCGTGGGCGTCCCAGCATTAACACAGCAAAGGAATGCGCATGCCTTGAATAACGATACAAAGTTGAGACTTAATCATTCTACCCAGGACAATATTTTTCTGGGTCCTTTATTTTAAATGCTTGTATGGCGGAGGTTTTTAGAATCAAGTTCTATTTACAACCTCAGTTAATTTTTCTCACCAAAATATGAATGACGAATTCACGGTGACGTAAGGCATAATCCCTGGGAATTCAATCAGTTTGGGACGAAAAAATATTTTAATTGATCGTGCCATTTCTGTCTAGGGCGTCTCCGACTTCTTCTAAATTCACTTCCACGTCATAAAGTATATTTTAATTATTTTTTTCGTTCATCCGTTATGCATGCCCAAATCATCTAAGCATCCTTTTCTCATATTTAAATAACAGAAAACAATATGTCAGCATGGGAGAAAAAAACAGTCAACTCGAGAGCATAAATTATGGAGTTCCTCAAAGATCCATTCTGGGGCCATGTATATAAGTGATGTAGGTTAATTGACTACATGGAGAAATTTTCTCATCAATGACTAAATAAAATACATTAATAGAGTACTTGGCATACAAATAATCTAGCAGGAGCGATGGGACAGGTCGACAAAGGGCAGGTGGACCTTCTCTTTCTTCCCTTCTGTTAAACTCGAAATGGAAGGGGCACACATCATTAATAAACTGGGTGCTTTCTGGGTATGGGGAATTTAAGGGCCGGCTTCACAGCTTAACCCTCTCTCCTCACCCAAATTACGCATGTGGTGATAACAACCAGTGCACCAGACATATTCTTTGTCTATTTTTTTTATTTAATTAAAATCTAATTTAATAATATAATTATTAAGTTCTGCAAGTATTTTCAAGGGAAAACAGACTTCGAAATACCCCCACAGAATATGAAATCTATTGTCACAATTATTTTTATCAGTAAATTGGTTTAACCGGTAATAAATCATTTTAAATTAGGGAGGGGGTAAAATAGAATCATATTAATAAGTCGTCCAAACGTGGATAAACCACAGTTTTAAAATGGCCTTGAAAGCCGAAACAGCTGTAACACTAACAAAAACCAAAAAATACTTGCAGAACTTAATAATTATATTATTAAATTTGATTTTAATTATATTTAAAAAAAAATAAATGGAGTTCTACGAATTAAACACAAAAACAATAAATAAAAAAAAACATTCTTTGGCATTTCGAAATAATGAATGCTGCAAGACAGGAAATTTTGGATGGTCTACGAGGAATAACAAGACCAGCGTGGAACGCTGTATCGAATAAAGAGAACTTCGAGTGCCAGAAAAAGTTCGTCAAGTCCTTGGTAGAGAGATGACCTGTGCTCAGAGTCGCTGATTTGGACTAGACTCATCATTGTATCTGTCTTCCCGGGAATCTCTTCCATAACTCGTTTACTTGATGTATATCCTTTGAATTGTTAAAATTATTTCTAATGCTTGCTATTAATTCCTGATTTCTCACACTTTTTCAGCATTTCCATGCACTTTTGCACTACTTGCATCGCCGTTGTACAACTAATTTCAGTATATTCCTTCTTTCTCTATTGTTTTTCAAGCTTATTATTATATAGACCGGTCGGTGGCCGAGTTGACATCGCGCTTGGGTCCCACTCAGGCGTAGTGTGTTCAATTCCTCGGCTGGTTAAGTCCTCCATCACAACACAAGCAACATTTTCAGCTTACTGTGGTGGTAGTAGGAGATTTTCAAATATTGTCAGGTTATTCGTAACCCGGGAATATTTGTCTTTCTTTAAAAAAAAAAAATATATCCACATTACACTTACTGTCAATTTACATATATTTTGTATTATTTCCTGAAGGTCTTGCGCTCTCCAGTCTATTGATGAACTACTAATAAATTGCACAACCTTGATTGCTTTATTTTTGTTATGCTATTATTTCTTTTGTATTTAGTTTGATCACTGATTGTAGATTGATCAAGGCTTAATTAACTTTTTATGTTTTTCCTTTTATTCCTGTTTTTCCATAAGTAAGGCTAAAATTGAACTCCAAAATGTTCTGTATTGTTCATCACTCCATCTAAGGGGTGGGATAGACCCGTCCCTGCATTAACGCAGGAGATGATTCCCCCGAGAAAGTTGTCCGCAACCCGACTGCGCCAACCCCTATCCTCGTACCCCTGGCCTGAGGTACGACCAAGCGGACTCAGTGTACTTCCGCCCTGCCTCTGGTGACCTGATGCTCACTATTTCCTCAGGGTATTTGGGCATCTTCCCCCTATTTCCCACAACAGTTCGTCGAGGGCAAATCGGGAAGCCTGATAACTGGCATGGAAAGAGGATCGCTTGCGATCTGGCTGACTGCTGAGTTCATTCACAATGGGACTTCCCGGCGAAAGCGGTGTAGCTGTCTTGGGCACGCGATGATGCAAATTCATAACCTTGTATACTTACATATTTGATTTTAGATCTCCTTTTTTGTTCATTAAATTATCTCTTGTTACTCTTCTATTTTGATATTGCGTTGTCTTCAATATTAAACTAACTATGTAAGTACTTAGATACTGCTTGCTAACGCCGTATGCAGGGACATTAGAGGGTCTACAGTCGTTAAAACAATGACGCTTCGTTGAATAAAAAAATACAGTCTTGATGTGTGCGGTGAAGTAGGAAACGAAATGTTTCCGTTTCATATGTTATGCTAGTTTCTACTTAGTAAGTAGAAACTAGCATATAAAAAAATGGAACAATACACGGTTCAACAACGGGTTCTTGAAATGCGTGAAAATGATCCGAGATTCTATCGAAAAATCATCTTGAGTTATGAGGCCAGTTTCCACCACGGTGGCTTCGTCAACAAGCAAAATTTTCTCATCTGGGGCTCGGAAAACCCAAGGGTTGTTGTTGAAAAGCCTATCTATCCTCAACGTGTGACTGTTTGGTGCGGTTTATGGTCCGGCAGATTCATTTTTTTTTTTTTTTTTTTTTTTTTTTATTAATATCAATAGCAAAATTTGTACAATATGTAGGTTTAAAGTATAATATAAGTATATTTTTTGTATTTTTTTCACAGTCCTCCTCACTAGGGTTTCCTGTTCTGAGGCGGCCTGTAGTTTTTCTTAAATTTTTGTATTTAGTTTTGAATTGTCTTTACATTGTCTTCATAATGTTTGTAAGTTGATTATTACTTTGATCTCTAAGCCATGTTTTGACTTTTGTTTTAAATATATTCATTTCGTTTATTTTTTTGGTTTCATTTGGTAGAGCATTGAACAATTTTATAGCATGGAATTTATTATTTCTCTGTCCAAAGGATGTGTTCAAACTGGGAGTAATCAGGATATTTTCGCTTTTTGCCCTGGTTGTGTATTTATGTTGGGCAGTGGAGTATTCGGATATGTTTTTTTTCAGTTTAAATAAAATATTTTTTGAATATAGTTTCTGTACATTGTAAACATTGAAGTTTTTGAATATTTCTTCTGTCGGAGTTCTAAGCGGAACTTTCAGTATAGTCTTTAATACTCCTTTTTGTGCTATATTGAGCCGCTCTGTGTGAGTGCTCAAGGCAGACCCCCATCCAGTTATTCCGTACTCTATTTGTGATTGACACAAAGCATAGTATACTTTTTTAATATCGTTTATATTGAGGATATTGCGAATGTTTCTAAAGAAGTATATGTACCTGGTTAGTTTTTTTGTAATTACATCTATATGTGAGTTCCAACGGAGATTATCATCAATTTCAATTCCAAGATATTTGATGCTTTTGGAGTGTGCTATAGTGGGACATGGGCATGATAAGGATTGATTTTTTTGATAAATTCCTTGGCATGAATGTAATTTGAGATTAAGGTCCTCTGACGGCTGCCCTCTGGCTGTTTTAGAAAATGTCAGATATTTTGTTTTATTGACATTAAGCGTCAGGGAGTTTCTTTTAAGCCAGTTTTGCAGGAGACCAAGTCCGTGTTCAGCTTCTTTGTAGGTATTTATCCAATCTTTTTCTTTAAATAAAATTACTGTGTCATCAGCAAAACTAATGATTTTTCCTCTTGTTTCTAGGTTACAGATATCATTAATGTATATTAAAAATAATATCGGACCTAGTACGCTTCCTTGTGGTACTCCATGGTTGATTAGGAGAGGTTTGCTTTTTCTCTTATTAATTTGGACGCTCTGTGTACGCTCCGTCATATAGCTTTTTAGTAAGTTTAGTGTTGTACATGACATACCAATTTTTGAAAGTTTTGAAAAAAGTATTTTGTGATCTATTGTGTCAAAAGCCTTTTGTAAGTCTATGAAGATTGCCAAAGTTTTTTCTCCACTGTCTAAACTTTTAGTGATCATATCGGTAATTTTTTCTATGGCGTCACTAGTACTTAAGTTCTCCCTAAATCCATACTGAGTTTTTGATAATTTTTTATTGTCTTCTAAGTAGGATAAGAGTTGTTTTTTTAGTATTCTTTCCAATATTTTTGAAAATGTATTTAGTAGGCTTATTGGTCGGTAATTGTTTATGTCATTTTTACATCCTTGTTTAAATATTGGTATAACAATCGCTTTTTTGAGGGCTGTAGGGAATATGCTATTCGTTATAGACATGTTGACTAAGTATGTAAGTGGTTCGATAAGTTCTTTACAGAGATATTTTATTGCGTTGGTTGAGATTGTGTCCTCCCCTGAAGAAATATTTGATTTTAAAGAAGAAATTGTGTTTTTGATATCGTCAGCTGTAATTTGTTTAAAATTGAGCTGATTTCCTTGCTCAGGTGGTTCGTTTATTTGTACATCTTCATTACATTTTGTAACTTGCTTTGCTAGATTTGATCCTATATTTATGAAAAAATTATTGACGTATTCAAGTATTTGGTCAGGATTATCAGCGTATGTCCTGGGAACATTGTTTATATTCAGCACGTCAATTGATGTAACGTTGGCAGATTTAGAACTGGTTATTTCATTTATTATTTGCCACATTTTCCTGGGATTTTGTTTACAATCTGCAATTTTTTTCTTATAGTAGGTTTCTTTTGTACACATAATAACTTTTTTGCAAATGTTTCTGTATCTTTTGTAGTATCTTAACATGTGTATATCGTATGGAATTTTTTTAAGTTTCTTGTGTAACTCGTCTCTTTTTCTTATGCAGTTTATAACATTCTGTGTAATCCATGGTTTAATATGTACATTTTTGTGTGAGATTTTCTTATTAATTTTTGTGGTATTAGCTAGTATGTTATTCTGAAGAAGTTCTATGAAATAATTCCATGCATCATTTGTATTGTTCATACTTTGCAGTTTTTTCCAATCGGTACATTGTAGATTATGTTTAATGATGTTCCAGTTGATTTCTGTTTTTTCTGTTGTTAATGGTTTTTTCTTCATTTTATTTGACTTGTTTATTTTTATTGAAAGCATAGTTGTATAATGATCGGTTATAGTTGAATTAAATACAACAGTTTGAGTAATGTCTTTTGTTTTACTCATTATATGGTCTATGCAACTTTCACTGTTGTCCACTTTTCGAGTAGGAACATTTATTAAGCTTTCCAGTCCATGGGATGCTAGCATCTGCAGATATTGAATTCGCTTAGGGTGTCCATTTTCTAAAATATTTATATTTACATCTCCAATAATAAATATGTTTTTCGTTTCTTTAAGAAGGCAGAGTTCCTTGTCTACGGATTTAAGGAATGGGTCGATGTTTCTTGTTGAGGGCGATCGATAGATTGCTAATATAGCTTTTTCTTTACTGATTTTAATTTTTAAACAATTGGCATTTGTGATAATAATTTCTTCAACTTCGGCTTTTATTTCGTTTTTAATGTATATAATTACACCGTCGTTTTGTTTTTTGTTATTCAAACTTGAGTAGGTTGTATATCCAGCAATTTCCAATTTCATGTATTTATGATTTATCCAACATTCAGTAAGTATTATTATTTGAAAATTAACTTTTAAATATTTCAATAAAATTTGAAATTCATCAAAATTTTTTCTTATGCTTCTTATGTTTTTGTGTAGTATATTGAAAGAGTTGTTATTTAAATTCAATAGATCATTTGGTTCCGAGGTTAATATAATGTCAGCCATTTTTATATTTTTTTCGTAATCGTTTTTGTGCCCTTTTGTTATACAATATTTTTTATATCATCTACATGTTTTATATAAATTATTTTTTCGGTTGGCATTCTTCGCGTCATTATTTTTCCATCTTTGAACCAAACGTAGGAGTACATTTTTTCATTGGCAGATTTTTTCGTTTTCCAGAGTAGTTCTCTTTGATATGGGCTCAATTCCTCTGCAATATAGATTGGTTCGGTGGAGATATCTTTTATAGCTGCATAATTAATATTTTTCCTTTTAGAAAGAAGATTGTCTCTTGTCTTTTTTTCCGCAAATTCCACTAGCAGTTTCGGTGGCGCATTGTTCCTTCTATCATGTGTCCTTTTTATATCAATTATATCATTGTGCTGGATTTCCATTCCTGCCGCCGCCGCAACTCTTTTTACTATCTCCATCTGCTGCTCTCCATTTTTTTGGGGAATGCCCGCTATTTCTAAGAAATTAGACCGAGATTTGTATTCGAGGTCTGAAATTTTTATTTCAAGTTGTTTAATAATGATATTCTTTTCCTGGTGTTCCTTTTTTATGTTTTCAAAATCATTTTCAATTTTTTTATTTTGTAGAATTGTTATTTCTAGTTTTTTTATAAGTTCATCGTACTGACTACTCATAAAATCAATGCTTTTTTGAGTGTCCTGGGTTTGTTTTTCAATTTTTGATATAATTTCTTTTTTCATGGATTCAAATTTTTTTTCAATAATCTGTATAATTTTATCAATGTTAAATTTTTCTTCGGTTTCCGTTATAACTCCCTTTCCTCTTGTATTTGCCATTTTCTATTTTTTTTTTTTTTTTTTGGTTTATTAATTATATTTTTATTAATGTTGGAGCAAAAATGCCCCTAAGTATGTATTAATTTATGTAAATTGTCTATGGCGAAATAGTTTTGTATTGTCTATGGTTATTGTATGTTTTCACCAAAGTTGATTTTATTGATTTCATTGGACATTACTTTTTCGAAAATGAGGCTGGAGTGAATGGATCGCTATCGAGAGATGATTAATGATTTTTTATGGCCGGAATTTATTTATTTATTTTATTTATTTATTTATTTAACGCCCAGAGGGCTTTTACATGTGGGTGGTACAAATTTAATGACAGTTTTGAAACATAAGAAAGAAAAGAAAGAAATAATAAAAATAAAATTACATAAGTATATGCGAGAAACAAAATTAAAAATAACAAGAACATAAATTAAAAAATACAGCGATTTGACTGGTTTACAAAAATATAACTTCCATTTAGGAATAGTATTGAAATAGGTCTTTTACGTAATCCACAAAATTCGCAAAGTTAATATTAAATATATCGACATCACCTAAGTATTGGTTTTCCATAGTGTGAAACCGTTGTATTGGGGAGTTCGCAGTGTAATTGCGCTTATGTGTGTTGCAGTGGAATAGTGTATTTTGTCGTGTTGTTATTGTAGGTATTCGTATGTTTATGAGTTGCAGAAGTTCACAACAGTCGAATTTAGAGTTTAGAATCTTGAATAAAAAAGTTAATTCGTTTATTTTACGCCTGTCTTCCAATGTGTGTATTTTTAGAGTGTTTAATAAGAAATGATATTGTAAGTCTTCTAGTGGGATATTTAATTTAAAATTAATAAAACGCAGAATTTTTTTTTGTATTCGCTCAATGTTATTAATGTGAATTTTGTAAGAGGGAGACCAAACTACTGAGTTATATTCAATTATGCTTCTAATGTATAACAGTTTAATGGCTTGTATGGAGTTAAAGTTTTTAGTCGTTCTTAATACGAAGCCTAGTGTTTTCATGCCTTTGTTTACAATTTGGTGGATATGATTGGCGAAACTTAGTTTTTCATCCAAAATAATTCCGAGATCTCTCATTTCCGTGACTCTTTCTAAAGCTGTATTGTTAATGTAATATTCAAATAAAACAGGATTTTTATTTCTGCAGAAAGTCAGGGTTTTGCATTTGTCTACATTTAAAAACAGATTATTTTGTACGCACCAATCTTTAAACTTATTAATATTTGATTGTAGTATTTGGCAATGATTTACATCAGTTATTTTTTTGTATAGCTATAGGAATTGGATGGTATTGATCTGGACAATGTTTACTTTCAACAAGACGGCGCTACGTGCCACACAAGCAACGAAACCATTGATCTATTACGATTAAATATCAAAATAACACCTCTTATTGGAAAACCCTGTATTTAAGTACAATAAATATATATATATATATATTTTTTTTTTTTTTCTTCGATTTTAGGAGAAATCCTAAACTTAATAATAGTGGCATATATGAATTAAAATGTGACCACGCCGACTGCAACGCTACTTATATCGGACAGACGGGAAGGGCTTTCTCAACTAGATTCAAAGAAAATATAAGATGTTATAATAATAAAAGCACCTTTTCAAAATTCGCAGAACATTCTTAGTAAATAATCACGTCCCGCTTGACAACAATGAACTTAAACCCTTGCACATAGAAAAAAAGGACATTAGATTAAATTTACTTGAACAATTAGAAATCAATAAAAGAACCAATGACCCTAATATAACATTCATTAATAAAGTAAGGAAAAATATTTATTCCCCGCTTCTAAGTATGTTCACAAAACCTAAACAATATAACACATTTAAATAAATTAATAACTGCTACGTCATTATTGAACAATTAAGAAAACATTAATGTGGGGAAAACAGACTTCAAAATACCCCCACAGAATATGAAATCTATTGTCACAATTATTTTTATCAGTAAATTGGTTTAACCGGTAATAAATTATTTTAAATTTGGGAGGGGGTAAAATAGAATCATATAAATAAGTCGTCTAAATGTGGATAAACCACAGTTTGAAATTGGCCTTGAAAGCCGAAACAGCTGTAACACTAACAAAAACCAAAAAATGCTTGCAGAACTTAATAATTATATTATTAAATTTGATTTTAATTAAATTTAAAAAAAAATTAAATGGAGTTCTACGAATTAAACACAAAAACAATAAATACAATATTTTTTACTGGCGAGCCGAGGTTTCTGGGAAATCATAATAATAATCAATTTGTAAAACGTAGATACAATGTTTTTCGTGTTGTGAATTTTACTCCATAACCTAATAAACATTATCATTTCAACATATAATGTTGTGGGTACTGCATCATCCATCGGGTTACATGCAATGTTCTGTTGACAAAGTGTTCTTCAAAATTATTTGAACATAGAAGAGTTCTTTGTTAACTTTCAATCCTCACATAGCTTTGAAGCACCTATTTTTCACTGTTACCGCACCGCTTGGAAATCTGAAAAGTGCACTTGTATCACAAACAAGTGGTACATTGTACATCGGCCTTGAGGTGATTTAGCAACAAAAAATAAAAATCATCTTTATGCTTCCGATTTTGTTGTCCGGGTTAAATCTTCCCCATAGGAAAAACTAAACCCTTCCACTCACTTTTCCACAAATGATCAGCTAGTCAATCAACACTATGCAAGTGCATTATATAAGTAAAATAAATACAAAACAATACAAGAACAACAACACGTCAACTCACCAGAGATCAAATGGGAAAAAAAAAATTCACCGACTCCAGATATTTTCATATCAGAGGGTTCGGCTCGGTAGAACTTCTAACAGGGCCTATAAATCCTACTGATCCCTCAACATAAATATTTAAAAAATCTTTCGTTATCCTACATGTATTCAAAATGACCCACTTTTGCATCTTTATATATAAATTTTTTGATAGATCTAATACGCCTAAATTTTTAATAAGAGAGCTAGGTATAATGCCAGTAGCCGAAATAACGAATGGTAATATTTTTATAGTCTGAGAATGCCAAATTCTTTTTATTTCGTTTCCTAAATCTGTGTATTTTCTTATTTTTTCATTAACAGATTTTTGAATGTTACAGGAATTTGGAATAGCGACATCAATGATATAAGTTATTTTTTTAATTTTGTCATGTAAAACTATATCGGGTCTATTATGACTAATCGTTCGGTCTGTTAGTATAGTTTTATCATAATATATTTTATAAAATTCGTTTTCTAAAAATGAATTTGGTTCGTATTCATAATATGGTACTACATTACGGCAGTCAATCAAGTTATGTTTAATTACCAAATTTTGGTGAATTATTTTTAAAACTTGATTGTGCCTAAATGTATACTCGGACGGTGCTAATATAGAACATCCCGATATAATATGTTCTATAGTTTCCGGAAAAGCCAAACATTTTCTACACAAATCATCAATTTGATTTGTATCTTTGATTATATGCTTTCTATAATTTTTAGTATTAATGACTCTATCCTGAATGGCAAGCATAAATCCTTCTATTTCTGCGCTCAACTCTCCAATACTCTCCAATACTATTATTATTATTAAAATATAAAAATAATCATATTATAAATCCATTTTGAACTAGCTTCGCTACTTTGGATATGTTTTATTAGCACCAACAGCGTTCAGCCCGAGGAAGGCGTAACACGATAAAGTGAACCAAATACTTGGGTTGGAACATGTCAAGGGTCAGAATAACAGAAAGGTTTTAAGAGAAGAACCAAAGAGTATGTCAACGTCAAGACAGATTTGATTTATTTATTTTAGTCGCGTGACAGGCCGGATCAAAAGAGACTGTTTGAGGGCGACCCTTTGACCTCTGCTGCAGGACTCTCTCAGAACATCAGTGGGAAGGATGAATTCATACGTTCATCATGTCTGGATTTACTTATCCCCATATTCTGCCAACCTCTCATACCTTTTTCCTTCCCAGAACTTCCTCTCCTTCCATTCCCAAAAGGACCCTCCAAACAGCATCCCAAAAGATGACATAAGCCCTGTGGCATTATATTTTCTCCGGGGCCTACAGTTTGGAACTAATGTAAAAAAATCATAAATTATCAGGATTCACTGGTTAAAGTAAGTCAAGTTCTTCCTGTGTGCAGCTAATCTAAAAAATCAAAAATCACAATTTGACAGGAATCACTGGTTAAAATAAGTGTTTTAATATGTTAATAACAGCAATAAGCTACCGAAAATTACAAGAAAAACTTTAAAGCATGATATAACAGTAAACTGATAAACTGAATATGAAACAATATCAGTAAAACATGCAACAGTAACATCAGATAATATAGAAACAAGAACAACACTAAGACAAATCACTAAAACAACGTTAGAGTTATTACAACTCTTTTGAGAGATGAAACCTAAATAAATAAATATTATGTTTTGTAAGACTAGAATGTACTTATTAAAAACCTCATTCATATAAAAGTTATTTTGTTAAGAATCCTCTCTCAAAATATTGTTTCCAGCTACCAGAAAGCCTCAAAAAAGAAAACACGTTTGATCATACACACATTTATATTATAAGTTTTTCTTAAATATAGTCAAAGTTGTTTGTGTCCTGATTTGGTAAACTCTTTTCGGCGCTGCCTGTATGTGTCTAGTAATTTACCTTTAGCAGCAATTTTTTGGGTAGGCCCAAAACACACATATGGGGTGAAATATACAGCTGCGCTTTCTTTATTAAAGACTTTAGTGATTTGAAAAGCAAATTCATAAAATCTCTTGCTTGTAATGGATCTATCTGGATTTCCCTGCAATTCCTTACTTATAATAGTACTGCACAGTCTGGCAGAATTGTCCAACAGACCCTTTGACTCACAACTGCATTAAAAGTGCTTGCCCTTCATTGATTGATAGGAGATGATTGCGTAAGTCCTAGAAAACAAAATTAAATTGTATATTGATTACATAACTAATAACCACTTCTATAATTATCATAATATTAGTCACAGGCGGCTATTCTACGCTGCCACTACTAAAATACATAGATCAGAATGTATAAAACAATAAACCTAAGTTACTTAGGTATCTGAAACTTACTAAAATTATTTAACTTACATTCGAAATTTGCTCTTCAAAAGCTTCTTGCGTTATTCTTTGTGATTTGTTTATATTTTCCAACAAGGAAATGTCATTTTCAACGAAGTCATCGTGTTGATAATATATGGGCGTTGTTTGATTGGAAGTTGAAGGTATATCTTCAATCTGAAACAAAAAGCAGGTATGTACACAAAGGGGAAAGAAGGGGTGAAGGGGTCAAGCTTTGTTTTTATCCCTTTGGAATTGCTTGACCCCCCCGGCAGTCGATTTATTCATTAATTACAGGAATTATTATTTTAAATACTATAATTTTTGTATCAAAATCGCGTCCGGTACAACTATTTCCAAATGGTTAGCCAAAAAAGGCCTAGGTATACAATATATCATCATTACTGCTTTTAAAAACTTACACTTATGACAGGTGGATTAATAACATCCTTGAGCGCATTAATGTGTTCCGTAAACAGTGCCCGGTGCCCTATAGTCGGAATCAATTCTTTAATATCATCTTCAGATATTATCAGGAGTGTTTTCGAGTCTATGGCTTGTTCTGAAATAAAGAAAAAAAAGACGAGAAAATACAAAAATTTTCAAAACAAGAAAATAAAAATTTATTTTTCAAATTAATGAAAATTATTCATTAAAAAAATTTATATTTATACAACAGCAGATACCGAACACCCTGTATCATGAATCAAGCGGAGATAAAATAGTTTTAATAATGAAATTATTTCATTTATGTGAAGATTTCCAATGTAAACATAAACAATGGGTGGTCACCCTGTATTTAAAAAAACATATCCCTCCCAAAAAAAATCAATAGAATTCAATGTTCAAAATTTCATGTCCGAATTAATAATTGCAATACACATTTATTAAAATTAAACATAACCTGCTATGATTGACCATCCATCGGTACGATTTCAGAGCTAGTTTGGTTGGTTCTAGTTTCTGGCTAGGGTAAAACTGTAACTTAGAAAATACTGCAGTTTCAAACAACATTCGTTCAATACAAAATAATACTGGCGGAAACGAACAAAGAAATAAAGGCGCCCTTGAGGTGATTTTGCACAAAAACGGCGCTATACAAGTCATCCAATTGTTATTATTATTTTTTATATACCACTCTCTGTAACCTGTGTCATGACTCCTGACACAATCTTGGTTGTAGTGTCCACACGCACTCTTCAAACTAGGTACATAATAAATACAAATCTACTAAATCTATTGCGCACTTGAGTCATAGAATAATGAAGGTGCCAGTTTCTAAATCAAAAAGAATGGATATTATCATAATATATATCATAGTTCCATGATCTAAATTCTAAATCAATAAAAAAATGAAAAAAGAAAACTCACCTTTAAATGTTTCTATGTAAGCTTCCAGATTCCAAGAAATTAAATAATCCTCAACGGTTTTGTCTGCCATTATCACAAGGAACTAAGAACAGCGGTTATCATAAAATAAATTCGCAACGAACGTCAATTCACGTATGGTGCGAACTATGGCGAACTGAGAACTGCGCATAAATATGAACTGCGTCCGTCATAAATAAACAGCTGCGTCTTCGGACCTCTAGCGGCGACGAAAAAATCTACCAAAGTTCGGGAGATTTAACTAAAGTTTTGTTGCACTTTGATCAAATTTGTGCAAAGCAACTAATTGTTATGTAAAAATACCAAATTTAGATATTCCAACCTAAGTTTAGCTATTTGAACAAAGCATTTAACCAAACTAGATGTTTAGTTAAATTTAGCTAAATACTTTGGGTAGTAACACATAAACTTGAGTTACTAAAGTGAAATAAAGTAAATTACTTTAGCTTAATTAACCAAACCGATTATTTTGTTTAGGTAAGTAAGCTTTTAGTATGCTATTATTAAAGTTTGGTTGTAATAGCTCAAGCACATTTTACTAAACAACGACGGTATCTGCACATAAAGTAGTTTGAGAAGTAGTAGCTGAAGTTTAGACGATGGTTACACAACTTCAATTAGCTTAACACTTTAGCTAACTCATTTTTTTCAGTGTATGATTGAGAAAACTTGTACCTATCTGAAAGTAATATAATGAATGCCATAAAAGGTAAATCTTCGGGACGTGATAGTCTTAGCATTGAACGTACATAGTACGTAGATACGTACATGAACTACTAAATATACTGTTCAATACAACCATCTACCGGGTGCAATGACAAAAAACAATTATAACTCCAATTCTGAAATCGGGACAGCCTGACATGACCAACTCCAGCAATTACCGGCCAATATCCTTAACAACTATAACTGCACGATTATTTGAAAGGGTAATATTAAATGAAATACAAAATAAATTAATGTCTTAAGATAACCAGATGGGCTTTAAATATAGATTATCCACTAATATGGAATATACACAGTAAAGCAAATAATAGAATTCCACACGAAACGAAAAAAAATCCGTATACGGGTGTTTCTAAGACCTAAGTGAGGCCTTCAACAGGGTCTGTCATAAAACATTATGGGATAAATTGAATGTTATGAATATACTTACCATACATATAAACACACTATTCCGATGGCACTCTCAGCAGGCAAATGTTGTAAGATGGGCAAGTACATACTCCCAGCCGATATACTTGCGGTCAGGAGTAAGGCAAGGAGAGTGTATGTCCCCCATCCTTTTTAATGTATACATGGACGAGTTGTCAACAGTTAAAGTTAGTGTCGAAAGTTGACATCAGAGCGGGCTGTTGTGTTAACAATGTATGTATAAACCATATAAGCTACGGGATTAAGAAAGTAGCACAATATGATAAAATACTTAATCAAGCACATTATTAATCAAGACCTATCGAACGACTCCGAATTCAACATAATGACACCTGTAGAACCATATTTACACGAAGATACAACAACGCATCGATAATGTTCACGGAATCAGCACTAAATGGATTTGCCGGCCTTATGAGACACCGGGTCACTGGAGCCAGGATGCGGTTAACCTTTTCGTCCCGGAGAGAAAAAAATCACATAAGATCCGAAGGGGGGTCACTAGAGACCCCAATTTGTTTTGCTTATTAAAGGATGTTAATGGCATAATATTGTGTAATTTGTTTTAGTAATAATTAGGGGGGAGTATATTCGAAGTGTTTCAGAAGTCATTATCAAAATATTTTCATAAATAAAGTCGTAGTTAATATTCTAATGAATTTAGATAATAATGCGCCTTTTTCCATACAAAACAGGGAAGGCGGGCCGATAACGAGCATAACTCCTCGATTCTGAATGTCGACTGGCGATTGGCGATTACAGCGTAGCTAGTTTGTTGCACAGGGTGGTCCGTAAATGATGGATCTATTTATAAATACATATTTTTAAGTTTTAAAAACCTACCACTACTAAACTAGGTACGGATGTTATTTCGAATATTATGGAATATTTAGATGTTAGTGAAGGTTATAATTCCTAATTTATGATATTATGTAGTATATTTACATTTTGGGTCAAATCGTAGTGTTTGCCTTACCATAAATAATGGGTTCGTTTGTATGTCGAGGGGTTCGAAATACAACGAATTTTTCGAATATAGTGAAAAAAAAGGTATTTTTAGAACTTAAACGTGGAGTAAATTATATTTTACTGTAACCTCAGATATTCCTGTTTTTGATTTTTCCATATAAAACACCACTACAGTCCCAACTGCTCCTATCCAATCCTCTGGAACCAGTGAGACTATGGCATTCCCAAATGGGGTATGTTGGAGTGGCGGCTCGGAACTTTTAGGTGTACTAGAGTTTTTTTTATTTTTTTTATAGTGAATACCTCACAAGAGTCCCAACTGCTCCCGTCTGGAGCCAGTGAGACTATGGCATCCCCAATTGGGGGATGTTGTGAGGCTGAAGGTAAGTGGGGAAGGGAAAGAGGAAGGTGGGGAAGTACCTGGCTATTCAGATCTAGTCACTTAACACGGCTAAAGCCATTTGGAGCAACGTTTCAATTCTGAATGGTGGTCTTACACCAGGGCGATACTTTTTTTATTTATTTTTTATAGTGAATACCTCACAAGAGTCCCAACTGCTCCCGTCTGGAGCCAGTGAGACTATGGCATCCCCAATTGGGGGATGTTGTGAGGCTGAAGGTAAGTGGGGAAGGGAAAGAGGAAGGTGAGGAAGTACCTGGCTATTCAGATCTAGTCACTAAACACGGCTAAAGCCATTTGGAGCAACGTTTCAATTCTGAATGGTGGTCTTACACCAGGGCGATACTGAGTATCTTCCACTCTAGAACGTGCCGCAAATAGACTATATATTATTTTAATTAATTAATTGTGAAATAACACAAATCAATCAAATAAAATTTTAAAGAGTGATAATATTACAATTAATAGTAGACCCAAAAGTCACGAGCCGGTACTGGTATTTTGTAAGGCTAAAGGTAGTGGAGAGGGGAAGAAGATGGAGAAGAGGAAGTTGGGGAAATAGCTGGCTATTCAGTACTGGTCACCAAACAAGGTCAAAGTTATTTCAAGCAACAACCTAAATGAATTCTAGTCAGTAAATTGTGAAATATCACAAAGATTAAAATTTACTTGCGCACACCGGGATTTGAACCCGCGACCTCCGATTTACTAGTCTAGAGCCTTACCCTTCGACAACGGATGCTGTAATATTTATGAAAGAAAAAAATATATAATATCAAGTTGCAGGGCGGTAGATGCTTTCAGTATCGCCCTAGTGAAAGACCACCATGTAGAATCCAAACGTTGCTTGAAATGACTTAAGCCTATATGGTAACTAGATGTGAATATGCATGTACTTCCACCTTTGTCTTACCCATATCCTCCCCCTCGCCATCCCAACTATCTTCAGCCTCACAAAATACCCCAATTGGGGATGCCATAGTTCTACTGGATGGGACTGTTGGGGCTCTTGTGCGGCTTTCACACAAATTAATTAAAACCATAGAATTTTATGATCTAATTTAAAACATTGGTAAATATGCCGTAAGAAACTGCAATAAATACATGCCGACTGATTACATAAATTCTAATATTAAAAGTACAGAATAAATATTTTACAATCCTGAAATAGATATTAATTTATAAACACCATTTCATAAGTAGGTGTGAATGAACTACTTACCAGTCTGAAGATGCCCATAGCAGGGCGAAACTAGTCCGGTTTTGCAGAGAATTATTTACCACGAAAATTAAGAGAATTAGCAACTATAACTTAATATAAAATTTAACAGACGTTTGCGATAGACTTTTTAACCATATAGTACTCTGTTTTTATTCAAGTTCCTTCAAATTACTTAAAAATGTATACAAAATATGTGTCTCTTTCTGACCGATTTCTTTTCCATGTGAGAAACAGAGACAGATATAATTTTAATGTTGTCTCTAAACATGAAACATTTACCGGATGCAAGCTAGACAGGCCGATCTTTGTCCGGCAAGTGATCATTTTAGCATCGCAAAAGGAAATACCAGTAGTGCAGTGTACGCGACCGGGAGTTAGCCCTTTCCATAAAATGCAACTTTTACGGTCCAGTTCGTAGCTCGCTGGATCGTTCTCGGTGGTGAGCGGATAGTGGGGATGGGGACGGGGGAATTTTAGCCGATGCTACGAAGCTGAGGTGCGGGGCAGGGGACAGGAATTTTGCCGGAATTTTGTACAAATTATTTAATATCTAAGAAACTAGAAATAAAATATATATTTTTTAAATGCAGATCGATAACCAAATAGTTTTTTTAGGATTAACTAAATTACAGAGTATGTGGTGTAAAAAACAACTTAGATATAGCATAAAACTCTCGTTAGTGTAAGTGTGTTCCCCCCGTCCGGTGCGGGAGTGTTAATGGCCTCCGCCAACACGGTGGTGACCGCAGCCTACCAGCACCAAGCGCCACTCCTGAGTGACCGTCGGGCCCAAGCTCACCCAAGAACACGCCCTGCATAGTTGTCCCTAATTGTTAATTTATTTTTCTTCGACAATTTTTGCATTTTTTACATATCTATTTTACAAAAAATATGTACATCTGTATGGACGTGTGGGATTGCACTAACCTCCCTACATCCTGGAATAAAAATTATTCTTATATTATAAACTGATAACTTAATTTTTTTATTTTGAGAAATTATACTATCATCGTAGTTTATTTTATATATTTTAGTATAATCATGCGAAAACTGTACTACTTCTATCTTTATTTGCTCGTTTTAAAATATTTTTTTAATTCCTTATGGAGTTTATTTATTTTAAATTTTTTTTTGTCATTTATAAATATATTGTGTAGGTACAACTAATAAATCAATAATTAAACTTAATGGAACTTTATTGGTCTAGAACATATGAATAATTACTGTTTATGCTTAAATTTACGACTGTTTGTTTCCTAAATAAAATAAATAACATATATATAAATATAAACGCATGTTACATGTATTACTGTTGCAGGAAAATTATTACGTAGGTACATTTTATATTTGTAAAAAGACGTATGGGTTATTAACATTATAAATAAATAAATACAAAGTATAGGATTGATATATGTTAATTGGATGGGCAAATAATTACAAGTAAAGCCTAACAAATATATCAACATCTTCATAAATTCCCTGTTTTCCGTAAATGGCGCGAAAACATTGAATTAATTATTAAAATTAAATTCCAATTCTCTTAGCCGCTTACTAACGTCTTAGCACTTACTTTTTTTATATATCTGCTTGTGCATTCCAATCTCTCTTCTCTTTCCTTGTTCTTAATTCATTCAATGCGACCTCAATTATGAAACAAAATAAGGACAACCCAATGCCTATAAACCATATAACTAAATGACCAAAACCTTTAATTTTTTTTGGTCTGAATCTGCCCCGATCAACAATGGAGATTCCATCAAAATAAACCGAATGGTTTCCCGATAGAACTCCCAGACTCTCACTCCACTTCTTCTGCAATCCATGCTGATGGTACAACATGATTTGATTATTTATGAAATCGGTATATGGAGCGTACTTTGGAAAAGCCCAAGCGTGGGTCGAAGGAAAAATATCATCGCGAGTCACACGAAGACTCAACAGTTCTTCGGATGTCAAATGTTCTCTACACCTCGCGTTCAGTTCATTGTTGATCTCGTTTAGTTCTTGAATCAGTATTTCGTTTTTGCCAATCATACCTTTGAAAGTTAAACATATATCGGAATGATAATTAACTCTGTGAGACATCTCTTTTAGCGACTTGTCTGGCGAACTATTCAGCATTTCCGAAATGAATTGGGTCTAAAAAAACAACAAAATCTTCTGAAATAAACATCAAAACATACATTTTAAGAATATATTAAATTTCTGTGGTGCTCCTAACAGAGATTCCTACATGTGAGGTGGAGATTCTTGCGAATTATTTACCCATTACCTCATAATTCTGCAGACGGATTGTCTGCAGAATTATGAGTGAAAACTAAAACAAAAATGAACGCAAGTTCTTTGAATCATTTTTGATTTGACGAGTTGTGTACTAATTGAATATCTGTCTGTGAGCCCTGTAAAGTTCGACTAGCTCCAGAGAGGCTACCTTTACTGGCTTCGAGCCTCCGTGTTGAACGTTTTACTGAAATTTTCAAAAACGGGTGCTACCGGTTCCGGTCGGAGTCACTTAGGTTAGTCACTTATCTTCAAAAAAAATTTTCATAATTGTTACAACAGTTATTGTTGTAAGGGTATTGAAAATTGAAGAGGTAAAAGACAAACATATTAAAAAAAAGAAGCGGCTACCGAACTAAATCCACAGATAAACCTGGTCTGTGCGTTGAGTGATTCAATGACGTACCGCCAAATTCTACAAAGAAGTTTATTTCTTCAAAATCATCATTTTATTTGTACTTGAATTGTACTAATTATTTGTAAAGAAATAAAAACCAATTTATTTTCCCCTTTTCTGTACTTTTCTCTACGAAATAAACATAAGTTAATAAATAGAGCTCTGGGCAAAACCGCCGGCAACTGAATTGTGATTTTCAACCAAACCGACCGGATTCGTAATTTTCTTTAGTATTTTTTTTTAATTTCTCAAAAAAAAAATATTTTAGAACCATCTATTATTCTTATGAGTAAGTACGTTCAAACAAAAAATTTGTTTTCGTTAGTTTGCACCTAGAATCAGTTTTATTTAACAAAGTACTTCGATGGAAGGATTATTGGGAAGATTGCTTCTTTATGGAAAACTCCTAGTTGTTACCTTCCTGCAAGTTACCCTTTTCTTGAATTTTCTTAGAATAATTTCTAGATTATATACCATTACGTGGTAGGAATAAAATAAAATACTTACCTTGGCACTTATCAAATTGAGTCGATATCCGCCACTCACTAATTCATCAAATTTATTTAAAGGGTCTATCGGGGGATTTGTTATAAACGATGTTAGCTGCGCCTTTAACAACGTGCTAATGCTTATGCAGCATAAAATCCATGTTACTAAAGTCCGACCCCCAAGTGACTTCCAGTTAATTTGTAGGGATTGCTCGGTGAGCATAAATCCTAATGCCTGCAATCAACGACATACTGTTAACCCTTCATTTTTCACAATTGACATTATATCTCCTTTTTTAAATGAGTTTACACAACATCTCGTTGGGTATTTTAATAACAGATGTAATAATATATATGCCATATAATAATGATCATCTATCTGTGGGAAATTGTTCTCCCTACAAATAATTTTATACGATATATATGAGCAGAACAATAACATTTTAAAATGTATCAAACTGTAGTTTTACCCAAACAATATCACTAAATTTCTTCCTCTTGCTTTGACCAGCTTTTCGATTCGATATGTAAACGACGGTTGATTGAACAATTAAAGTAAAGATAATCAGTATCCATATGTACATTGAGAAAACGTGGATGATCTTCAAACCTGAAAAATTTTGTAAAAACTACAAACTGAAATGCAGCTAGTGGTATGCACACAAATTAGATATTAATGTTCAAATCTTTGAACCATATTAATTAATAATTAATTTAAACATAATAATCCTTTTCATTCATAAATACAAAAAACAAGAAAAACTACAAACACCAATCAGAAACATTGCGTAGTTCGCGAGGTCAAAAAATCTCTAAAAAACAACTACTAATACAAAATTTGGAGAAAAAAGCTTATACTACGAACTAATCTCTAAGTCCCGAAAATCTCTACAAACAACATAAATCATCTGAAATAGAAAACTATTTAATTTGCTATCACAAAAAAATAGAGACTGAAATAGAATCCACACAACTGCGCTAAAAACAATACTTGATGACTTTATTATACGTACAAGGTGTTTGGTAGGTGATTCTGCATGACAAGTGAAAGAGATCAATTGCTTTTTATAAAATTTCCAATGATGTAGGTTTTCGTTAAAAAAAGTAAAATTGTTTGTTAAAAAATGGATTTTCAAAACAAAAAAGTTTTGGTTTATGTGTGAAATTTCACAAGACTCAACTGTTCCCAAACGAATAGATCCAAAGTGACTATAGGTCCCAATTAGGGTATGTTGTGATGTTAAGGCTAGTGGGGAGGGAATGAGATGGGGAGGGGAAGGTTGGGAAGTATAAGTAAGTAGTAAGTTACTGATCTTATTTACTTCTACCATCAAGAAGATAGTGCACTTTTTCCCCGGACATCCTTTATAATGTATATATCTATTCAGTGTACAGGTGTTAAAGATATTTCAGTGATCCAGGAATAAATTAATAATAAATAATGAATAAAGTAATGTTATGAATAAAGTAAAAAATTTAAATGAAATATTATTGGTCTCAGGTGGTATTTTTTTATGTTTTTTTTTTCTAAACAAACAAATAAAAAAAAAATTTCACATGTCACTGATCACTCAGCCAAATATCTCACTCTGAGCCTTACTACGTGCGTTTAAGTCCAAAACCTACTAATTTCATATGTTTGTTTTTGTTTAAAATATCACTAGAGGCCAAAAATTCAATGATTTATTTTACTCCAAACAATGTCAGAAAGTTACATACGTAACATAAACCTTGTATATTTCTTTCAGAAACTTCATACTACTCAAACAATTTAATTATAATATGTAAATGAAATCTTCAGCACGGAATATCCCATTGAAGATATCATTATCTCAACTTGTTACAAAAAAAAATAGATCAAAACTTTTATTTTTATTATATTGCCATTCAATTTTATGACATATTTTTAATATCTTCCTAATTTTATTAACAAACACTTACCATCTTTCAGAAAACCTCTTTCGGTGCTGTAAATGATTCTTACTGGTTCTTCAGAGACTGGGTAACTGAAGGAAACCTTCTCAGTTCTAGCTGCAGTCACCGAAATGCTCCCGATAGCCCAGTCTGTTCGATGAGCTTCTGTCACATTTACCAATTTATCAGTAACATCACCTACGTTAATGAACCGGAAAGATAAGAACTTCACTCTAAAATTGAGCCTTTTCTGAGCTTCCAAAAGCATATTTCCTTCATAACTATATATTGAGTCACACGATACCACAAACTCATCACTTTTATTTGTCTCGGCTTCTTTTCGATTATGACAGTCAAAATAAAGTTCGTTGTATGGAAAACCAACTTTAAACACATGTGAATTGAAATTCCAGGACTTAAATTTGAAGATGTCCATTAATTTTGGGTAAAGGTCAATATCGTTAAAGGAAATTCCAGTAGTCAAATTGAATTCATGTTTTTTAATTAGTTTTCCAGCTGCCGTTCCGCAATAGTAACAAATCTCATACAGTCGAAATCGATAGTCCAAAACTTCAACGATGACGGTTAATAGAATTCTTTCCAAGAATTTGGATGTTTTTAGGAAAAATGGGTTAAGCGCATTTATATCGGAACCATTATCAAAAGCGTTTTCACAATTTCCGTAATGTTTTTGACAAACAAACATGATAACGTCGGACGGTTTCAAAAAATGAAAATGCACATCGTCGAACTTTAAGGGCTCATTTAAACTTATAACATGCATAGTGAAACGTTTTAAAAGAATTGGGTTTTTTAATTCATCCATTTTGTCGTAATTTACCGTCACTGTTGTGGCTGGATAAGAAGAATTGACAGTTATTAGCATGTTGTTTGCCTTTATTCTCATTGTTTTCTTTGTATTTGTTTTCCGTATTATTCCATCGATAAACTCGCAAGACGTAGAATCATAATGCATCATGAAATCATTGAACGGAGCCTCTGCTATTAATATGTCGCTGATTAGATTTTCAAAGCGCTCGCTCCTGATGCGATGGTCGGTATCTAACGTTTCTACCAAATTTTGACTGATTGTAGTTTTGATTTGAGCTTCCAACGTCAGGAAAGAAATAAAACAAATATGCTTAAAAACAAAACCCCTAATGTGATCAACCATTTTCTTATATGTTTTTTTAATTAATTGCGATCCAAACACGGTTTAACAAACTAAAGTTTTTTGTTGTCGACGAACTTCGCACTCTTTCCCGTTTCTTGTAAATTGGACATTTAACTTTGATACTCATTATTTTAGACGTGTTACTTATGTGAGTGATTGAATGGTGGTAATGATAAAGAATGTTAGTCTTATTGATTTTTTTTAAATGGAGAATTAGCTAAAAGCAAACTAATAACCGGCGAAGTGAATAAAATTTCTTTGCCTTGACTCTTATTGACGTGACCTCCTGCGAGGTGGCCAAACTACCCGCTCCTTATATAATTATACGATATGTGTGTTTGCTGTCCGATGAACGAAGGAGGTACAGGCCGAACGATGAACCGAACGTATTTCTTGTAAAAATCGTCCAATCTGCTTGTTTTACGAAATCGTCCCTTAGCTTACAACACCGCTCAAGTCGAAAATTGGCGGTTTTCACATTTTAATGCCGATAGATGGAGCTGTTCATTGCGCGTCTAACCATTGGTCACATGATATAGATTTCAGTCAATTAGAAGCCTTAATTCAAAAAGTAGTGACAGCGCGCAAGTCGGTTAGCCTCTCAACACCGCACAAGTCGTTAGTCTGTCATACATTTCTCGTAAAAGTACTTCGCGCTCCGTGATTATTATATTTTTATGTGAGTTTTATCGCTGAAAGGTCTATGCAAGATGTTTTAATAGAAGATTAAGAGGTAAGCTATATAATACAGTAATGTTTATTGATTATCACATAATATTCATATAGAAAGAAATCATTATTGAATATCTTCATTTACTTAAGCGGTGTTTACTAACCAGCTTTTTTAACTTGGGCGGTGTTTCAAAATGTATTTTATTTCTTTGAGGAAGCTCGGTAATTGAAATACACTATGAATGGAGAAGAAATTGATTCATGGAGTTCAGGTGATGATGGTGTTTTGCAAGAAATCTCAACTCAGATCATGTGACAACATAACGAACAAAAGCGGCAATATAAATTTGAAAATTTCTGGAAGAACATGAACTGGGAGCAGCAAAGATCATTTATAACTTCTCATGTTAATAAAGTACCAAAGAAAATTACAAAAAATCCAGAAATCATCCAAAAGAACTGATAGTCGAACTTACGTTTTCACGATTGATAATGTACGTCACTAAGTCTGTAAAAAAATGTTCTTGGCCACTTTTGGCATTAAAGATTCGTTTATAAGATATTGGCTGACAAAAACAGACTTTGCCATGCCTCCAGATTTGTCTACTTCAACCAGTAACCGCAGAAATCCAGAGAAAATTGAAGACCACAAATATGTTGAAAAGTTTTTAGCAGGTCTTCCAAAGATGCCATCGTATTTCTATCGTGCTAAAACATCACGAGAATACTTAGAACCAATTTTCCCGAACATGACACGGCTCTACCACACATATCAAGAGAATTGTGAGTTAGAGGGTAGAGAATGCCTTGGTCGTAAATTATTTGACAAATTATTTTTGAAACTCAATCTGAGCCTATTCTACCCGAAGAAAGATCAATGTAACGGTTGTTGCAGTCATAAAACTGGAAACATTACGGATGAAGAATACGCACAACATGTTTTGAAGAAAGATCGAGCCAGAAGAGAGAAAGATACTGACAAAGATATTGCACAGTCCGGAGCTTGTCATGTATTTACACAGGATGTTGAATCGGTAAAATTGGCTCCGTATCTTCAAGCTAATGCAATTTATTATAAAACTAAGTTATGCATCCATAATTATACATTATATAATTTAGCAACTAAATAAGTAATGTGTTATTGGTTCGATGAGTCAAATAGCACACTTGAAGCCTTTGTTTTTGCTTCATGCTTGTGTTGACTCGACCTCCTAATTGTCCTAACTCGCTTGAATGAGGTTTTTATACCTCTTTCTCTCCAGCGTTCAGTTTCGCTTTTGCAAAATGATATCGTGCTGAGCCTAGCTAACTCTGAATATCCCCCGCCCCTGTGATATTGCACACAGTAAAATAAGGCCTTCGCTTTGGGGTTGATCTACAATAAATCCCTTAACTTCACGTTGTGTGATTTGTTAATTCGAAGCCCACCGTTATGGGGTGGTAGGTATTTAATGTCTCCTTTCCATGGTAACTCCCGGTTCTTTTTAGCCAAAGTGTGGGGAAAACGTCCAACGACCCTCAGCGAGTTCTACAAGAAACGAGTACGTGTCTCACCTAACTTTCGAATACTGGACCCTATTACTAATTGACCTAACAGTTTCTATCATATCTCTACAATTCCCTTGTATCCCCGCCCTCATCTAATGTCCCCGTGTTTATAAATTCTAGATTGTGACATAGAACCATACCCCCCCCCCCCCCTTTGTGTGTACGCGCTATTAAAACCTTCGTTGAATAGGGTGTTGTTTCCGCAAGTACTGGGACTCCCTCGTCGACCTCTGTAATGGTGTACTGAAACCAAAATCGTAATATTACCAGTCCAGTCGGGATATCGACGACATGTACATCAATCCACGTCCAGGAACTCACAAGGCAGGAATGAGTAGTAACCCCCTTTTTTTTGGTTGAATCTAATTAAATTTTTAGACACTTCAATTATTTCAATTAATATTAAAACCACTCTAACTTCGTGAAAATGCCTTGATTTTCTAAATACACAACTTCACTACGTTTAAAACTCTATCAGTTTAGTTTAAAAATAGCACACCAAAGGCTGTCGCGACGTAAAAGCTCTCGAAGACCGACTCCAACCAAGTTAAAACGAAAAAAGCCTGATTTCCTCCAAACAACGCTATTTAATAATGTTTTTTCGAATAAATCGACTTAAAATTTGTGCGACTTTCGTCTTTATGAATTCGAGGTTTCACTTCCCGTTAAGTTTAGAATTGCATAACCCCGTTTCAGGTTTTTATGTTCCCGCCTTCCGATTTGAGGTAAACACCTACCAACCTGTCGAGGCGAGTACAGGTGCGTACTCGGCGGCCTGACCTTCGGGCGCCCTCCCGTAAATGATATACAGCGATGTAGACTGTTGCGCAAAATTATTTGATTATTTTTTCTCGTACACTTGTTGTGTCCGTAATATTGGTTGAGTTCCGGCCTATAGACTAGGTGTAGCTCATTTCTATATCGTTGTTTTTGAAATCTTTCCGAGAAATTCGCTATTGATATCGATAATATAATCGATAAATTATCCCAACTAACGGAAGCTTTTCAACTATTATGTCCAGCGCTTGCGCAATACAGTATCCTTCCTTGTGTGCTGCCTTCTAGCATTTGATTGGTGTCTACACGATCCGTGGGTGATACCAGGACACATATACCTTCCTTTCGGTGATGACATACGTAGGCGTTCGTTCCAAAATTTGATTCGACACGTTTTTGTAATTTCGCCTACCTATTTTGACTCCTTTCGTGATATCCGCCGCATATCTTCTGGTAATCTTTCGTAACCCATCGCTGTCCACTACCCGAGTCGTTGAAACCTCTTCCATCATGAGCTAAACTACCTTTCGGGTTTCTTTTCGATTCCCGGTCCTTTCTTTTCGGTGATCTACGCCCAGTACATCCCTGTTTTTACAGTTTTTTGCGTCTAGTTTTAGCCCAACCCATATACTCTTTTCTAGCTTCATCTAGGAATTTCAATATTTTATCCTCGTAACTTTGTTTAAGCGCAAAAAAGGTCGTAAAATTTTGATCGTTAATCAAAGACTTCGTGACCCATTAACTTTTACGTCTTTTCTTAATTACCCAACTTGCATCTCCCCCGTGTTAATATAATTAGGCAATTTCGGCCAAACGTCCTATCTTAAGTTAAAATTTGTGTTCACTGTCGCCACTTGAAACAGCACTCAGAATTTCAGCGAACGTAAACAATTCTCTCTACGAGGATCGCCTCGTAATATGTCTTCTGGACCAAAACATTCTAAAACACCCTCTTCTTTCACCAAACCGTCACCCCCTTTTTTCGTTATCGATGGTTGGGTATCGCTTCGTTTCTGCCCTAGAATGCAAATTTATCGTCGATTCCCAAGTGCCTTTGCACGCGTCGTGAGACCGAATCCCAAGGTTAACTCAACCGTAAATCAACCTCGAGTGTATCGTGTCTTAGACCGCCCTTAATCTCCGTGATTGGCGAAAAATTATTTAATTGATTTTGGGAATGATTTGATTCGTTGAGCCCCATCACGCCTCTTTTCAATTATTACGTGGTTAACACCTATTACCGACGTAGGTTTCTATAATAAAGCTTCTAGTATGTCCCAAAGATGTCCATAGTCTGTTCGTTTCTCCCTATTCTCTGAACGTATTTTAATTTATGAAAAAAAAATCTTTACGTTCTTTTACCCCAAACAGGTCCATTACATGCTTAGTAGACTATCTAGAGAAAGTTTTGAGCCAGAAATTATTGCCTGTGATTTTATATTCCGATGGCTGTTGTGCTCAAAATCGCTATGTTACCTTAAGAATATTGTAATTACTCAAAAGTACTTGGTAAAAGGCCATACCCACATGGAATGTGATTTCGTACACAGTGCAATAGAGTGTAAATTAAAAGGTAAAGTAATTTACCTTCCACAACAATACATGGCTATTACTAAAACCGCTAGGAGTGATCCTATGCCTTACGAAGCTCGTTATTTGGACTATACCTTTTTTACCGACTTTTCGAAAGAATTAATTTATAAATCTATACGGCTTGGTAAAAAAGCAGGTGACCCAGCCGTCACAGATGTACGTATTCTAGAATACAGACCAAATGGCACAACTTGGTATAAAATTGGTTTTGATGACGAGCTTCAGCCGTTACCACATCGTCCCACGCCAATTAACAGCATTAAACAAATAAATCACCTGCAGAAATTGTATGCAGCTAGAATACCAATTACAAATCGGAAGTATAAAGATTTGCAAGACCTAAAAAGTGTATTACCATCTAGTTGCCACTCTTTTTATGATGACCTTCCGCACAGCAATCGCTAAAGACTGGAGATTTCGAGTATATTTATTTATTTTTTATAATTTTATTACTATTATATCTTGTTTAGTTGGAGTTTATTAAAGACTATGTTTTAAATATTTTCCTGTTAAAATAAAAAATAATATTAATAATTGCACTTAGGTACGCTGTAAAGGTTCGTGTGTCACCAAATAACTTTAAGCAATTGATCTCAACAATGTTATTCTTAAGATTTAGGTTATAAATACCTATTTATAACGATTGATAATTATTTTTGAAATATTTCTTGATAAAAACTTTTCTTTGTAAATCATCTTTTAATACCTTATTCCCTAACATTTCCGAAAGCAACACCGCCTAAATCTAATAAAATATCAGTCAACACAGCTCAAGTCATAAAATAAAAGTTAAAATAAATTAAATTGTCAAAGTAAGCATAAATAATTATTTCTTAACCTCTAACTAGGGTATTTATTAAGTAATAACAGAAAAAATCCACCGATTTTTTAAAATAAACAGTTTTTTTCGTCTCCTGTAAAGTTGGTAAAAATGACTTATGCGGTGTTTTTAGCTAAGGGACGAAATTTTTCTGCGTTAGACGAAAAGTCCATCCAAAAACAGATTCTTTGGATTTTCTAGAGTTTTCAGACACAATAAATATGGTGGTGTTTCTCCGACGTAGGAAAGATGTAGTTATAAATATATTTTTTTGAAATGTATTTATAAGGAGTCCGGGGGTCATAATTTTGAGGGTCGATTCCACAGATCAATTTTTTTAACACAAAAATATTTTTCAATGTTTAAAAATTATTTCCTTTTGAACAGAAACATTTACAGCAAAAATATTTTAAAACTTTGGACGTTACTTCTTTTTTCAATTTTAGTACAATACTTTTGAGTTCGTTAACACTACAAAAAACAACATGATAAATTATACACCTATTCAGTAAATACTGAAAGTGGTAAAAAAAAACATAAGCCATTAGGATATTCATATACATATGTATATTTACATAATATATATACAATTAAAACTTAATAATAAAAAAATATACTGTACGGTATCACAATTGTTTTTTTTTTTTAATTTGGGAGGCGGGTACAGGTTCCGCAGCCCCGGCAACCATTTATTTGATGACCCTGAGTGGTTCGCTACGTTTGATGACTTAGCAGGGGTGCCTGAGGTCATGGAGTAAGGTTTACCCGGGTCTTGGTGGCATATGCGTCTGCGCCTCGTCTGCGTGACCGGCTGAATCAAAAGAGACTGTTTGAAGGAGCCCCTTCGATCTCTCCAACAGGAATCTCTCGGAGCATCGCCTTGCATCGCAGTGGGAGGGATGGATTCAGTTGTCCGTCATTCCTGGACACTCTAACCTCCAGATTTGTTCCCATCCCCCGTACCTTTTTCCTTCAGAGAACTTGTACGGGACGTGTTTGCCTGCACAAGAAAAGACTGTAAATGATAAGCACCGAAACACATTAGTCCTCAACCTGGGTAATGATTTAAGTAAAACACCGTGAGGTGTTCTATCCAAACCATCATAAAAAAAAGACGATTCGAAACAAAATTCACATTTTAATAACAAGTATTGTACTGGTATACAGAACGTGTGTAGCTTATAGGTACTTCCTATTTCTTTACAGCCAACCCAATTCACAAGAAATAGTTATATGTATTTCAATACAACTGGGATTTAAACACAGATAGAAAACTGAGACAATCGGAATTATTTCAACGATAATTTCAGATTTGAGCACATTGTGCATCATCGCGCCATACGATACTGCAAATGGCGTAGGTGACTGGTGGAGTAGTGGCCAGTTCAATTGGTAGCCAGCAGGAATCGGCCAGCCTCTAGTCTTCAGCATCAATGGCTTATTCAGTCGGTAGCCAGGAAGAATTGGCCAGCCTCTAGGTTGTCAGCATCAATGGCTAATTCAGTCGGTAGACAGGAAGAATTGGCCAGCCTCTAGGTTTTCAGATCAATGGCTAATTCATTTGGTAGCCAGGAAGAATTGGCCGGCTTCTGGGTTTTCAGCATCAATGGCTAATTCAGTTGATAGCCAGGAAAAATTGGCCGGCTTCTAGGTTTTCAGCATCAATGGTTAATTCAGTTGGTAGCCAGGAAGAATTGTCCGGCTTCTAGGTTTTCAGCATCAATGGCTAATTCAGTCGGTAGCCAGGAAGAATTAGACGGCTTCTAGGTTTTCAGCATGAATGGCTAATTCAGTTGGTAGCCAGAAAAAATCGGCCGGCTTCTAGGTTTCCAGCATCAATGGCTAATTTTCCAGGGAGTACGACAGACTTAACAAAATATGCAAGGAAAATGAAGCAGAAATTAAAAAACTTAATTCTGCGAATTTTCATCTACAACAGAGCCAAGAGGTACTTATGAATAAATATAATGAAATCGAGCAGACGAACAGGAACTGCAATGTGGAGATCCAGATGGTTTCTGAAAAGATGGATTAAGTTATTTATTTATTTATTCATTTTTGGGAAATCAACAGTTTACATTTTTACAGATTGTACATAAGTAAAATAGCCAAAATAAAACCAATTACGGATTTCCTCCTTGTGAATTTACGTAAGACAGCATTAGAAGAAATAATTAAATTTATGAGAAATGTGAAGTTATAATTATATAAAATGAAAGAATTGTATAAAATAATAGAACAAAATAATACAACAAAAATAAAGGGGAAAAAAAAAAAAAAAAAAAAAAAAAAAAAAAACTAAAATTTATATAAAATAAAAGATTATCGATACATTGGTAACCATAAGAATACAAACAATATTGTGCATATAAATCATATCATAACCATAACCATAAGAAGACAATGTTGTGCATATAAATCATACCATAACAGGATTATAAATATATAAATACTAGAAACATAAACATCAGAAACATCAATTCAAGAAACATCAGTGAAATACTCTTTTAAGGTCATTTTATATTTAGTAAATTCGCAATTGAAGATGTCGATATTGAATAATATGTTATTGTAATTATTACATATTCTGTTATCAAGACGTCAGTGCTAAAATTGTGTACTGATGTCAACTACACATTAAAGGAAGATGATATCAAGTCCTGCCACCGAACACCTCATCATCCGAATGCAGGTTCTCGACCTAAAAGTATTATTCTAGCTCTACCCAGCCCTCGTATACGTGACGAACTACTATCAGCAGTGAAAACTTTTAATCGTAGGAATGCTGATAAGAAATTGAATCGCCAACATCTTGGATTCCCGGACTCTTCCCCCATTTATGTATGCGAACATCTATTTAGACACAACAAGGATATACACGCAGCTGCTAGGCGCGACGCCAAAGATCTTCGCTACAAGTACGTGTGGGTCAAGCATGAGCGCATTTACTTGAGAAAAGATGACACTTCTGCTTCAGTGCTAGTAA
Source organism: Hesperophylax magnus (assembly GCA_026573805.1). NCBI lineage: Eukaryota > Metazoa > Arthropoda > Insecta > Trichoptera > Limnephilidae > Hesperophylax > Hesperophylax magnus. Next base: position 238,545 of record JAIUSX010000978.1, on the reverse strand, counting down.
AAAACAAGGATTCACTTCTTAAACTATCTCAGTAATCCTCCGTGTTTAAACTGATTGTAAAAATATGTCTTATAAAATACAAAATGGATCTGAAAATTTTCTACCAAAACTTTAGGGGAATTAAAACTAAAACAAATGACATAAAAAATGAAGTTATGATCAATAATTACGATGTAATCTGCTTCACTGAAACTTGGTTAAATTCATCAATATTCAATAATGAATTGTTTGACGAGCGTTACCTGGTTTTTCGAAGAGATCGGGAATCCACTAACTCTACATCTAGAAAAGGTGGGGGGGTATTAGCAGCAGTCCATAAAAAATAATAACAATTCATAAATCATCTTGAGAAAGTGGTGGTGAAGATTTATGGTTAATGATAAAACCGCATGAAAATTCTAACTCATTCATTTACATGTGTGAACTATGCATTCCCCCTAATCTATCTGTCGATGATTACTGTAATCGAATCAAAAATATTCAAGATATTTATTTGCAACACATTAATCCCAAATCTCAATTTATAATCATTGGTGATTTTAATCAACCTGAAATTAAATGGACACCTGACATAGCATATTACAAAAAAATACTAGTTCCATCCAATTACTATAGTGACAAAGCTCACTGCCTTGTCAATTTGATCTCAGTGTGTAACCTTCACCAATTTAATTATTTACCTAACAAAAATTTTAATATTCTTGACCTTGTTCTATCCGATAAAACCAATATGAATATTTCAGCGACAGCTAACTTATCAAAAATCGATCACCATCATCCCTATTTTGAAATAAATGTAAATTTAAAAAAAATGCAATACTTACAAGAAAATCACTCTCCTGTTAAATATACCTTCAAGAAAGTTAATTATGAAGGATGTCGTCAGGATCTAACAAATGTAAATTGGATCTCACTTTTCAGCAACTGTCATCTCAACAATAAGGGACAGTTATTCTACAATATTCTATGGAAAATTATAGAGAAACACATTCCAAAAAAAAACTCACATAAAAAATCACTATCCCAATTGGTTTAGCGAATCTCTAAAAATGCTCCTCAAAGAGAAAAATAAGGTTAGACTACTGGCTAAAAAACAAAATAACCCAAGAGACCATGCCGAGTTTGCTACTCTTAGAAAAAGATCAAAAAGAATACTTAAAGAATGCTACACAACCTATATTAACCTAGTTGAGCAAGGGATAAAAGATAATGTAAAGACTTTCTGGGCGTATTCTAAATCATTGCGTAGTACAAATTCTATTCCAAAAATAATGTTTATGGATTCAATGTCTGCAGATAATGGACAGCAGATTGCCAACATGTTCTCTAATTATTTTGGATCAGTTTATACTCAGTCGAATCCCACATCAAATACTTTCGGACTAAATTCTGCTCTATTCAACCAATTTAGTATAGTAACCTTAATGTAAGCATGGGATCTATCAAATACTGTTTAGAAAGAATTGATATACATAAAGGCCCAGGACCAGACAAAATACCTCCCTTGTTTGTTAGATGTTGCTCTAACTCGTTGATTAAGCCACTTTTCATTATATTTAACGAATCATTATCTACAGGAACTTTCCCAGATTTATGGAAAAATGCACATATTGTTCCAATACATAAATCTGGTGATCAGTCTTTTGTGAAAAATTATCGACCAATCAGTATTTTATCATGTTTTGCAAAAGTCTTTGAATCTATAATGTATAATTTCATATTCACACACTTTAAACCACAATTATGCATTAATCAACATGGATTTGTTCCCAAAAGATCTATTAATTTTAATCTTCTTGACTTTTGTGATTACGTTTGCAATGCTTTTAACAAAAGAACTCAAGTAGATGCCATTTACACAGATTTTAAAAAGGTATTTGATAAAGTAAACCATTCTATTCTACTACAGAAGCTTGATCGTATAGGTATCCACGGTGATCTATTAAGATGGCTTAAATCTTAATTGGAAAACAGAACACAGTTAGTACTTATAAATGGGTATGAGTCACCTCCCATAATTGTAACCTCAGGTGTACCTCAGGGGTCCAATCTTGGCCCTCTGCTTTTTTTTAATCTTTATTAATGACCTTGGCCCCATGTTACGCTGCCATTTTGTTTTATTTGCGGATAATCTCAAGATTTACAGTAAAATTTCCACTGATTCTGATCAAGGTATGCGTCAAGAAGATCTTTACACACTACATAGATGGTGTACTCAAAATGATATGCTTCTAAATATTGATAAATGTTACATTATAACCTTCAATCGTAACAGAAGACGAAAAAATCGTGCATATTTCATTGGTAATTGTTAACTGGAGAGTTCTATATGTTATACTATACCGCATCACGTTGGCGTCAGTGTTACGTATATGCGTATGTATGTTGCTGTGTTATAGTGTATTATATGCTCGCCGCACGATGGTGCCGGCAGAGGGTAGAACTCCATCTCTGGGGGTAGGTTCTATAGTACGATATCCAATGAAATAGGTATGAAAGGTTTATTATCACATACAAGGGGAGATGCTAGATAGTTACAATGAACCAGTTTAAGACCTGAACATAAGGCAAGCTATGACTCTAGGGCTCAGATAGAATTAGGTATATTAGTAGCTCACGTGTTAACAACGATGGTGGGCGGGTGTAGGCGGGAGCCAGAGCTCACCACGCAGCGAGGGCGGCAGGTGCAGAGAGGCCGTGACTGAGCGGCACCGGACGAGGCAAAGGGCATCGGGCGGGCGCTGGTGATGGCCTAGAGTATTGGCTGAGCTGGCGTGAGGCAGGGGACGGGCAGCATAGGCAGCATGTGTAGGCGGGGCTGTGAGGCTCTGAGGCGGGCATGGCAAAGGGTTTTCCTCACATCAGGCAGGTAGGCGGGATGATAGTAGGCGGCTCTGAGGCGGGAGGCAACAAATTCACCGCCTCAGGCTAGTGAGGGCACGAAGCATGACACAATTGTCCAACAACGGGTCTGTGGGCGGATAGTAGGTGATGGCCCAAGAAGTGATAGGCTCGGAGACATGACACCATTCTACAATAAGGTGTCGGCTGGCGGCTGGTGGTCCAGGACGTGACCCAACTATACAACGTAAAGGGTCCGCGAGTCGGCGACGGCCGGAGTAAAGATGCATCGTGTTACTTATCAGTATCATATAGTGACCCCTATCAGTCAAAATAAAATATAAAATATTTGCTATAACAACAATTTTATAATATTTATTTTTGGGGTCCTTAGCGACCCCGCGCGACTCCTCGCGTTAGAAAAAAGGCGCGACGGGTGGAGGGTTAATGTCTAGTTAAGTCTACCGCTCAGCGTTGTAAAATTTAAAAATATATATTCTTATTCATTACACTAGAAATGTTTAGAATACCGTCCGGTCTCCACCTCGAGAATTTTTCTTTTTTTGATGGCAAGTGTTTTTGACGCTTTTCACTCACGCTTTTTCCACAGCGCATCTTCCAGAATTTTAGGGGATTAAACATGTCTTTGGTCGACCGTTTTTGGAGTCGTATGTATCACAAGATCATAACATAATCAATTTCTTATTGGTGTTGCGGTCATTCATGTCTGCTAAGATGATGATGGAGACATGCATCTATTTTGGTCTTTTACAATAATTTTCAATTTATTTTATTTGGATATCGGTAGATAAAATTACACCCCTTTCATAAATTTGGTATCCTACGCACATGACGTCCAGATAGTTTTGTTCAATTTGTTAATGAGTTACCTATGGACAGTTTGACGCATGTCGAAAAATTGTAAAACCACCCTCATGACCTTTTTATACATTCTTTGCGCTGTTTCTTATTAATATTTTCCAGTTGTACAAATGTAACCTCTTGCATTTGATATTATTGTCTTTAGTATTGTTTTAATCTTCAATGTATCTACTTTTGTTATTTACTTACTTCTATTATATACTATAGCTATCTGAATTGTTCTTCACACAAGCAGTTGCAATTTTGAAGAAGACTTTTCTGTAATATTATATTGTTGTACAACTGTTTTGTGGTTACTATGAAACATATATTTATTTGCGTTTAAAAATTCCATTTTGTAGTTTTGTTACATACATTTTGTAATATAATATGCATGCATGCAATTGAAGCGTAGAGTTGCCTTCAGGGAAGCGGCGTGACGATTTGTGAGTTTGTTAGTAAATGTATCAGAAAATTTGTATTACGCAAAAAATAATATATATTTATAATTACCTCATATTATCCATACAACATTTTTTTAAATTATTTAAATAAAATCCTCAGCACGAGAGATCCCAGTAAAGATATCATTATTTCTATATGTTGCAAAAAAGGAAGACAGTAAAACATTTAAAATTATTACTTTATTTCATTTTATTCATCGTATACAAGGTGTACGGAGGGTAAAATGTACTAATTTCGGGATTCTAGATAATACAACATTAAAAATTTTAAAAATTCAATTGTTTTATAATTTTAATAAAAATATTTTTTCATGCAAGTTTTTTTATCCATAATAACCATTCAACTTTTTATCCTGAAAACTATCTTAAAATGTTGGAATTTCTAAAAGAGTTTTTCATCTTTTTATGTGTCGTCCCATTAGTGCACTTTGCTCCCCGGACACATTGTATTCCTACTGTCTTACCTAAATTTCTGCATTATTACAAATTGATTAAATAAATAATGCTGCGTTAGTTGAATGGATTAAAATTAAATAATTTTTAAATCACCTACCTTATTCCTTTCCACTGGCCTTCAATCAACGATATAACTACAATCCTAGTTACCTAAATAATGCAGCACAAAAAGCTACACATATATTATATTACATTATTAACATATAAAAAAATTATAGATAATTTTATCTGGTTTCTAAAGTAGTATTGGTTTTGACGACAACTTCAAAAATAAGAAATCTATATCAAATTTAAATTACCTTGGAAAGATTCCTAAAATTCATGATAATTCCAATGTCGCTTGGAATGTATATGAGAAAATATTTAAAATACTGAAGGGATGTTTAAAACCCTCATATTTCACCTAAAGATTAATCTATAGCGGCATCTGCAGTAGCATCATCACATGTCAGCAGTACCTCTCAGCAATCACGAAAAAGCCAAACTTTTTCAATCCTGTTCATAAGCATTCCCCTTCTCTCCTGTATCTCACAAACAACTCTAATGAAGTTGATTATATAATGGTTGGATTTTAACTTCATTCTACGCACGCTAATGTAGTTTACCTTTCTATATATAACCTGTATTTTTTGCATACCTGGAACTAGGTAATTTATTTTTATATAATTTCACAAATTCAGTAACAAACCTTCCATGAACTGAACGAGAAGAAAGATACCGAGACAACGCACGTGGTTGCACTGAACTGGATTCAGTGAACAGGCTGATGATTTACTGCATTTAGTATTGCAGTGAGGTGTAGGTAATCCAATAAATGGTTCCCGGTGCAGCGGTACCCAAGCCCGTATCCCAAATTAAATACATCAATGATGCCTACATACAAACAAGACTGAAAAACACCAAGAAGAAGGAATGCGTTGGAAAAAATATTATTTCATTGTTGCAATTCTTTTATATGAAAATTTTTATGATTTTGTCAATTCAAAAATATGTGTCTTTCAACGTGTTTCCTCTTATTTTTTAGTTTCAGTAAAATATCAAACACGATCTCTGTTATAAAACATAAAATGGAAAACCCAATACCAAAAAACCATAAAACAAACTGACCATAAAACTTTCTCTTCTGTTCTGAATTACTCTCATCAATCATGGCAAGACCATCAAAATAAACCGAATGGTTTCCTGGCGGAACCTTGAGAGATTCACTCCACTTCTTCTGTAATCCATTTTGATGGTACAACATGATTTGATTGTTAATGAACTTAGCATATGGCGCTTTCTTCGGAAAACACCAAGCGTGGGTTGAAGGAAATATATTGTCGCGAGTCACACGAAGACTCAAAACGTCGTCTATTGTTAATAGTTCTCTGCATTTCTTGTTGAGTTCCTTATATATACTATCCAATTCATCAATCAACATCTGCTTTTTCCCAATCATATCCTTGAACGCTGCACACATGTTAGTGCGAGGAATGACTCTACGGGAAAGCTTTTGTAGGGATTTGTCCGAAGAACTCTTCAGCATTTGCAAAATGAAATCAGTCTGAAACAAACAAAATTGGTATTCAATTTAATTTTTATTCTTACAGTTGATCAATGACAAATTATGACACTAAGGAACTAAGTTATAATCTGATCTTAATTTTTTTTAAAAAGCAATCAGCTAAACACGAAATTGACAAAGATACTGAAAAATAAAAAGGTAACCGCAACTTACAAATTTAAAAAAAAAAAATTCTGTGGACATCCATTGCATGTTTCGTTGAGAGTTATTAATATAATTGTCTTCTTTATTCATTAAATATTATTTGTTTTATAAATTTAAATTGTTGTTATTGTTAATTAAATATATTTTTTAATAAAAATTGTTGATATTTCATTGCGACACAGTTGTGTTTTATTATATTAAGACACAAATAACTTTGTTTACATCACTTTAATATATATAACCTCTACATGTTTCATGAACAATAATTTTTGTCTTTAGTACATACTTGCTCTTGATGAGGTGAATATTGTTCACGAAACATGTTGAGGTTATATATATATTAAAGTGATGTAAACAAAGTTATTTGTGTTTTAATATAATAAATATTGACATCACAAAGTAATAAGCTTTCAGAAGAAATTTTCTTCGAAAAATTAATATTTGCGAGTACGGCAACCAAGGCTAAAGTGTATAAGTTATTGAATAAATATAGACCTATGTGTTTAAACATATATTTTTTGCAAACATATTTAAAACGTGAAGTGATTCCAAATTACGTTAACTTTAAGTTTAAATCATCTTCAAATTCGGCTAAAAAAGCTAAAATATGTTGGTTAAAAGAGGACTTAAAAAGTGGTTATAAAAACGTAATGTTATTAAACTTCAACTAAAATTCCTACATTTGGAGTTAGCTAGTGTATTACACCCAGTGGAATGGGACTTATTTGATTATCAAGTTAGATCTATAGCTAGTATCAAAGCATATAAAAAGAAGCTTGTTATAAACAACAACAAAAAATAAAAAATTGTGTGATAATAATAATAAATTAAATGTGGAAGTATCAAAAACTGAAAACAAACTATATAAATTCCATGACCGAGTGATTAATATGTCTAATCATGAATTTGCGCAAGAGAGTTAACATTATTAAATAAAGGACTTAATCATAACTTACACTACAATTCTAATATTAAAAATTGGGAAGAACTAGAGTTGTTGACAGTGGAATTGGACAATGCACTAAGTAAAAAATCTAAATCGTACCATTATAAATGTGCGAAAATGAGAAAAAACATTAACAACATGAAAACAGCTACAAATGGTAAAAAAACAAATCAAATTTCTAAGTCAAACATAAAAATTGCTAAGAATATTTCAAAAATTGTGAAGGAAAAAATTCTTCTCGTTACAAAGGCAGATAAAGAAAACAGTGTTAGTATTATGGAGAAAGTTGACTACATAACCAACACAATGGATTTTCTACAAGGGGACAATTTTGAAATTATTCCGAAAAACCCTATTAATAAGTGTCAAGAACTGGTGAAAGAAACGGTAAAAAGTTGTAAAAGTGACATATTTGTAAACTTTAAAAATACCAAAAAAATTGTTTTAACTAACTCACAGATTCCTAAACTTTATAGTCTTTTAAAAATACATAAATTTAATAAACCTATTAGGCCAACTGTAATGTCCCTACATTTAAATTAGCGGTAACATTAAATAATGTAATTAATAATGCAATTAAATTTCAACCAACATACACAATCAAAAATAGTCAATTTTTTAAAGGATTTGGAAATTCCTAATTACGTTTTGTTTGTTTCCTTTGATATAGTTAATTTCTTTCCAAGTGTTCCAATAAAAGAGAGTAAAATCATTATTTATAACTTGTTAAATTCTTCGAACTTGCAAAAAGACCTTATCTATGATTTAACTTTATTATTTGATGTTATTTTTAAACGAAATTACTTTCAGTTTAATAATACAATATTTAACCAAAAAGATGGCTTAGCAATAGGAAGTAGTACGAGTTATTTGATTGCAGATATTTTTGTTAATAATTTAGAAAATAAGATTTTTAATAGCGGTGCCTTTATTTAAAAATGTTTATTGTTGGAAAAGATATGTGGATGATATTTTTTGCATTTGGTTAGGAACAGAAAGACAACTGAAAAATTCTTAAATTTATTTAATATATTACATAAAAATATTTAATTCACACTAGAAATAGGTATAGATAAGAGTTTAAATTTCTTAGATTTCAATTAAACATTAAGAGTTACTAAAATAGAATTTAATATTTTCCGTAAAGATACACACACCGATATTGTTATAGATAATTCATCAAATCATCATTTTTATCAAAAAATCGCGGCCTTCCACTCTATGATTAATAGATTAATTACTATTCCTTTGTCAGTTCAAAATTATACTTCAGAATTAAATGTCACTAAACAAATAGCATTTAATAACGGTTATTCTAATAAATTGATAGATGAAATACTAAATAAAAAAAATCAAACAAAATTTCTTCAAACGGTATATTTACCCTATTTCTAAAGATAGAAATAAACAATGGCGTAAAATTCTTTTCATGGATAATGATACTTCCAAAATTATAAATAAAAACATTCCTGATACTATTCAACCGGCATTTTACACCAATAACAAAATGAAGAAATGTATTCTGTAATGCTTTTTAAACGTCTTCCCTTCGAGTTTATATCGAAGATTGAATTAATATAATTTCTTCCGTAGGCTCCCGACCACGGCAGCCACTGAAATGATTTTAATGTTTTCCCCGTGTATGATTTGGGTAAATACCCCTCTCCCGCGCAAAACGAATCGCTGACTCTACCTCTTCACTTCGTGAAAAGTAAGGCTTTCTCCCGTCTGATTTGCAACTTCTCGAGGTACATCAACCCTTCAATCTTATCGAATTAATATGTCACGTTGTGTCAATTTTTTGTTTCGACAGTGATTAATTCATTGAAGGATCTCTCTAATTGGTTGTGGTAACTTTGGTTCTTTTTAGATGAGGCGTGTTACATTCTGTATGGTTTTAAAATAGGACAATGACCGACTACCCTGATTTTAACTACCTTTTTCCTACCTTGTTTGCTCGCCAAAACGTTTCCGGTTACTGCAGTCGATGATGAGCTAATACAATGGGACAATTAAATTCAAGTACATGAAATTCTCAATAGACAAATTCAATTCAAGATGCACAAGATTCTAGAGTAATAATTTGACTATAGATTGTTAGTTTTGTGAGTTATTTCTACGAGTAGGTATTTTTGGGAATAGCTAGAGACAAAACATGTGTTGCTTTCGATTGGTCTCCGTCCAAATCCCATCCATCAACGTGACCAGCTCGAGAGCAGCCAAATTGATGGTCCAATCCCAACTCCTCCAGAAATTAATTGAATATCGCTCAGCGACAGGTGAAATAATGACATGTTTTGCCTCCTGCCGGAGGGTGATAAAGGTAGGATTCCTTTGAATTCTGATATGTAGGTCCTTGTTGGTAAATGATGATGTTGATGATGATGATGATTGATGAAGATTTATCTTATACCGTTAGATACAAGGAGCTGCTCCGGTCCGGTGGCATGATAGCCTGATGTCAGGAACCATTTGGGTCACGTGGGTAGCGCGAGGTTTAGGTCGCGTCAATCTCCCCCAAATCGATGATGAGTTAAGCTTCGCCAGTATGCCGAAAGTTAGGAGTCCACTCTACTAACCTCAAACATAAACATATACTGAAGTGGTTTGCATCAGCAACGTCAGGAGTTCGGGAGTCCCGTGAACACCCCACTGGTTTACGCTCGTAAGAATAATGATGAATTCAGCTTCAGTTTGTTCGCCTTCGCCTCTGCAGTCACGTTACTCCAAATAGCTCCTGGTTCCAGTCTATACAGCTTCTCGTTCCAGTAGAGGTAATGACACATGTTTATCATATGTGCAATACAGAACATACTTCAAGTTTTTCGTCCACACTCAAAATAGTCATATCAATATTTAATTTGAATGAGGGCATCCATCCGACATAACGAATGTTTCCGGGACGGGAGATCTTACTCCACTTTTAAAGTCATGGTCACTCGCTCTATCGTTTGTTACCTTCCGCCCGCTTCAAATATCAAAGAATGGTAGAGAATGGTATTCTCGACTTCCGGCGCTACGGATCAGGGATACTAGAATCATCAGGTCGTGAATTTGAAATCATCCGATCTCCGTCACCTCGAACGGTTTCAGTCAGAGTCAATTCCCAACCGAATTCAAGATGACTTCTCCTCCTATAGTGGGGTAAGTATTTATTGAATTTGACTGGAAGGATGTCAGAAATCGCCGAAACAACTTCATATTCGTCACGATCCCTTCGTTTTGTCAGCGAGAAAATCCTCCCCATACGTCAGAAAAGAATAGCATAGCCATTATCCGCTTTGTTCATTCGTCTACCAAGCTAACTCAAGTAGGAAAGCCCATTAGCAATCTTTGTTCCCTTCGATTGGAACTCCGTGAAAGCGTCCTCTCACCAGCTGAAAATACTTAAAACAGGGATCCAGGGTAACCATCTTAGGCCGGTCCTCCAACACCTTCGACAGAAACCGATGCTTTTACGGGAATAACTCAACCACACCAAGAGCACGGGAAAAGCCGGCGCTGCCCTACTGAAATAGACGCTCCTCTTGTATCCAGGGTTATCGACTTTGCTAACACAAAAGAGTTCCTATTAGGCAAGCCAATTACCAATTTCGATTCCTTCGCTTTTGTCGCTTTGATAAGATAGGACAGCCTACGGAAAAATCGTACACTTCGCCCCAAACCAAACTTATGTGAATGGAAATCTCACTTGATAGAATAGGGAAGCTAGACAGATGTGTTCTCTTGGCGGCTACCTTCTATCCGCTGCGTTAATTCCGCGAATAACTTTGATAATACCAAATATATTGGATGTCCAAGGAGAATACGATAACTTATTGTTAAATAACAGGTATAGAAGCATATAATTAACCGTTCTATCCGTTACTATTCCGCCTATAGGTATCTGATTGTTTCGACTAATAACCGTTCGCCGGATTATAAAAACATCGCATAAGTACAATGGTTTATATTTTATAAATTTTTGACGCTAAATATAACTACTGGAGAATTATTTTAAATTACGAAAAATACCTAACTCGTAAATAATGCCTATTGTTCAATAATCTGCCGTTTTTTTTGAGTTTTGAAATGGCCGATTTCCGGTCGGCTCCCACTTTATGTTATTTATGGCCCCTTTTGCTAAAGGGTCCGGACTTAAAATTCTTCTGTTGAAGATTTTAACATAATTACCTATAGTATTCAAGTTAAATACTCTTACTTCAAAATACAATTGAATTATTCGGTTTACATAAGGGAAATAAGGGTTTTTAATTAGATTTTAATAAGACTTACCAATTCATCTTAGTGTCAACAATCCAAATAATTATAAAAATCAACCACACTCACATGCAGTAAAATACCCTTGCTGTTAGAAAAATCACACTTCCTACACTAAATGATTTTAGCCGTGTTCGTGTCCCGACGATAAATTCTTTGTTGGCGCGCCTCGTAGCTTTTAATCGCCTTGACTATATTACAACGTTGACCGATGCTGGCTATGCTTGACCGTCTCCCAAACCTTGAATGTCTGACCCCCTTGACTCTATTTGACCGCCTTCCAACGCTTTCAAAACCTGACTCCTTGAACCGCTTTTTCACCCTCGACTATCTTCCCCCGCTTTTCCACGCTGACTATCTTGACTCTATTTGACCGTCTCCCAACGCTTTCAAAACCTGACTCCTTGAACCGCTCTTTCACCCTCGACTATCTTCCCCCGCTCTTCCACGCTGACTATCTTGACTCTATTTGACCGTCTCCCAACGCTTACAAAAACTCGACTATTTCGCCCGCGCTCCTTAACCACGACTATCTCCTTGCGCTCCTGAATCTAGACTCTCCTCCCCCGCTCTTCCACGCTGACTATCTTGACCGTCTCTTAGCTCTCCCCAATCTAGACTCCCCCATCTCCTTGCCCGTCTCCTTCCCCAAACCAACCCCGCCTTTCGCCATATGCGATATCTAATTTATGTCTTTCGAATTCTGAAAACTTTGTGTATTCAAAGACAGAAACGCACTTAAAGGACCACACATAGATTATAAGCACTAGAATCCGTCACATTAATTTCCCTCGTTTCAAAACCAATAAATTGTTGCTTCCTAGATAACCTGTCAAATTCTTTGCCAAGGACTGAAACCCGACTCCCCTCAGTCTAGTGGCGTGTCGGCCCACCAGCATTTTAGCTCGGCTTACAATTATCAACACGGTCTAGAATGTAGTAAATAATTATGATGTAATAGTTTTATTTTTAAATCTTCTTGCGAGATTTTAATTTAATTAGGCAACTTCCAAACTCGTCCTGTTAAATTTATGTGATTTACCTCGCCAGTCACAATTATAATTCGTCTAAATCCTTAGAAAAATTACGTAACTATACTTAACGGCGTATTTCTTACTTAGAAAGTAACTTAGTAGCATTGCTCAACGGAGTTGAATTGTTTCTTATTGATCTTGTTAGGGTTTTTTTTCTATCCGCCCCCACCTGGCAAATTCGCTACTGCACTGGAATAAGTCTGAGAATTCGAAGTACCATCACGGAGGTCTCTGACGATACAGTGCATGTTCCTATTTTTTCTCTAGTACCATAAATTTAAGCACTTGTTCTTAGAGTAGCTATCCAACATCTGGTAAATCCCTATATCGTGAAATCAACTGAAAAATTTTTTCTCACCATAATAAATCAATAATAAAAAAATTTATCCCAGGGCAAGTTCATCACAATTCTTAATAATAAAGATACCGATAATCTAACTAAAAAATCAGTAGTTTATAAACTTTTCTCATTTGTTTATATTCTTTTACATAGGTAGGACCAATAGAAACTTTGAAGTAGAGCAAAAGAACATCTCAGAGCTCTAAACGGAAATTGTGAATCTGAGTTTGCAGATCATCTTTTAAATAACGATCACAGTTTTGATAAAAACTCAGGTCTTAATTTGCACACAGGATATAAAGTTTCGCAAATAAATAATTTAGAAATTTTAGAAATTAGAAAACATGTGAATAAAAAAGAATACTTTTAAATGTTTAACCCACTAAACTGGTCTTTCCCATCTGATAATATTGTAATTCCCAATTCTGAAAAACTCCGCCCACTCCTTCCCCTCCCCACTTCTTCCACTGTTCAATTGTAATCTATATTTAATTTTTGACTTAAGTATATACTTGCTCCTGATGAGGTGAACATTGTTCATGAAACATGTAGAGGTTATATATATTAAAGTGATGTTAACAAAGTTATTTGTGTTTTAATATAATAAATAATGACATCACAAAGAAAAATTCGAAAAATTGATAGTTGTGTTTTTATTAGCACTACCGTTTCATTCTGCCACTTGATTCAACATTTTGGATAGCTTAACAGTCAATGGGCACTGTCTTGATTATTGAAACTGTGATGTTTATTATTTAAAACAATGCTATATGTATTCTCATGGAAACCATTTAAGTCGTATGCAAGTCCAGTGCCAACTCCCTTACTCTCTAGAGATACGAATAAATAATTCAATTACCTGGGCAGTTATCAAATTTAGTCTATATCCATCATGAACTAATTCGTCCAAGTTGGACAGAGGTTCTTCCGGAGGTTTTGTTATATACGAAGTTAGTTGTGCCTTGAACAAAGTGCTTATATTTATGCAACAAAGAAGCCATAATATTAAAACCCGACCTCCGAGTGACTTCCAATTAACTTGTATGGATTGCTCGGTCAGCATTAATCCGACTACCTAAAACACAAGTAAACATAATATAAATAAATAAATAAGCTATTTTAAGAATATTTTTGTTAATTTTCACCAATTTCGGTTCATAAGGTTCTGGAAAATTCCAAATAATGGATTCAGTTTCTCAGGACAAACTTGTATATGGGTGAACTTGTCGATGTTCAAAACCTCTCTTCCGGGCTGAAGGATTTGATTTTTTCTAAGCTTCCAGGACAAATGTACTAACGCTTTCCTTTTACTTTTACCTTTACTTTTACTATTATATTTTGACTAAATTAATTTATTAATGCACATTTAAGATACTTACCCACAGGATATCGCTAAATTTCTTTTTTGTTCCAGATATAAGGTTTGTTACGAAGACAACAGCAGATTGGGCAACTAATGTGAATACAATCGCAATCCATGTAGATATTGAGAAAACATAAAGTAATTTCAAACCTAAAACACATACCGATACTTATAAATGCAATACGGTGAATTCAATAAGAATGCATGAAAAAAATCACAGGGGTTTGGTAATGTAGCATCGTTAGATGACGCCAACACCAAATCAGAATACGATAAAAAAAACATACCATCTTTCATAAAACTTTCTTGAATACTGTAAATAATTTTTGATGGGTCGTCAGAGGTCAGAAAACTAAAAAGAACCATCTCTGTTCTCGCAAATGTAACTGTTATTCCCCCGACGGCAATGTCAGCCCGATTTTCATTTGTTACAGAGATAATGTTTTCATATTCATTACCATCGATTTCATCGAAACTGAAATGTATTAATTCCATTTTAAAATTTAGTCTTTTCTGAATTTCTAGAATCATAAGTCCTTCTAACCCGACAAAATCATCACATTCTGCCACAGATTCATCATTGCTCTTTTTAACAGTTTCCTTTTGGTTAACACATCCAATAATCACTTCGTCGAAAGAACAGGCAACCCTAAAAATGTGTGAATTGAAATTCCAAGTAGTCAATCTGAAGTATTCATTCATTTTAATGTACAAATCAATATCATGAGAGGATTTGTCAGTTAAAAAATTGATTTCATGTTTTAGAATTAACATATCCGCTGTTGCTCCGCAATAGTAGCAAATCTCGTACAGCCGGACTCGATGGTCTATAACTTCCATGATGAATGTCATTAAAACTTTTTTAAAGAATTTTGATGTTTTAAGGAATAGTGGGTTAAGAGCATTGATATTTGAATCGTTATCAAAGGCGTCTTTACAAGACCCATAATTATTTTGACAAGTTAAAATAATAATGTCGGATGATTTAAGAAAGTCCAAGTAAAAATCATCAAACAACAGAGGTTCCTTTAAATTTATAACGTGGATAGTAGAGCGCCTTAACACTGTTACAAACGGGTTTTTGGATACTTTGATTTTGTCATAATTCAGCATCACTGTGATGGCTTGATGAGAAGAATTTACAATGATTATCTCATTCCTTTGTTTCAATCTCATTTCGTTCTTGGCATTTATTTTCCTCATTATCCTATCAACGAACTCGCCAGACGTCGAATCATAGTGGACTGTGATATCGTGTACTACAGCCTCTCCAATAAATATCTCGCTAAAGAGATCCTCAAAACGCTCATTTCTAATTTTGTAATCATCATCGTTTATTAAAATACTTTCATGTGCTGAATCTTTCAAAGCTCCCGCAATTGAAAGGAAGATAAAACCATAAAATAAATAATGAAAACTCGTAAAAGAAGATGACATTCTCGACATTAACTATTATTCGGTTTTTTAAGAATGCTTAAAATTAATTTATTAATTTAAACATTTGTCCTTGCAATAACTTCCTACTTTCTGACTGAAAGGTTGATTGCAAACTAGATACTCAGCCATTTTTCGTAACAATATTTATTGTAAAATTTAAAACAAACTCCGAATCACCGACGATGCATTAGGCCAAAAGCAAATAATGTCAGTTGGTGCCGTGATTGAATCATTATTAATTTTAACATTATTCGTGACTTTTTTTGCACTACGGCTCTTGAATATTCACAAATTTGCCGTTATACAAATAGTATTCGTGACCACTTTATTTTCCAAACTGTTTATATGTACTCAGTGAAAAGCTGGTAATTTCCGTCAATGTTGTTTTTTTGTTTTAATGTTTTGTGCAGCACTATCTTAAATAAATACCTTTTTCTAATGGCCCCTATTGACGACCGCTTCAATCTTCGATTTGGAGAGTCTACACGACAAATGTGGAAATCCTATGGTGCAATTTGCGTGGAGCAGTTGATTGGGGTGGCTATCCGACGGCGCACACTGGGGCCAAATACCAGAAGTTGATACAATAAACAAAAAAAATAAATTCAATAGTACGATGTCGCTTCATTTGTTTCGAGGTACCTCGATAGTTGTAGCATTATTATATAGTAAGTAGAAACCTTTGACCATACCCTTCTACCTGTGACACCACTCAGTACAGAGCGAACACTCGTGCAGATAATACGCCGTTTACAAGTGCCAGCATAAACCTCAAGTTCAAGTATTTATTTCGGAAGACACCTATTACAAATCCCAAAAATGAGTATGGAACCATCATGTTCAGGTATTTATCTTATTTTTTCACATTATATTTTGAACATTATTAATTATTTTAAT
This sequence comes from Hesperophylax magnus, assembly GCA_026573805.1. Taxonomy (NCBI): domain Eukaryota; kingdom Metazoa; phylum Arthropoda; class Insecta; order Trichoptera; family Limnephilidae; genus Hesperophylax; species Hesperophylax magnus. Next base: position 221,938 of record JAIUSX010000978.1, on the reverse strand, counting down.
AGATAAAATTGTTTATCAAATATATACAAAAATTTAGTCGTGATTTTTAAAAAATTGATATTCTTTTAGAGATTAGTTGAGCTCCGGGCACCTCCGGGCTATCATTCAAACACTTTTAGGACCAGTAACTATTGTTATTTACGAATCACTTTTAAAATCTTGCACATATGTACAATTTTTTAAGTAATGAATTATTTAAATGTGATCGGGAGCTATAATTAAAATGAACAGTTTTTTTAAAAACTCGGGATCAGACAATTTAATATCATGTTAGTTACAAAACCTGTCAGAATAGAGATTTATTTCAAAATAATCGTTACGGACATTCAATTTCCATTTTTTGGACGTAAGGTGGTAAAGTGTAACTCAAAGATAAAACTTCATGGTCTCCCTTCCTAAAACTGTTTATACCACATATCTGGTCATAATAGAACAAAGATAGAACGCGTTTTCTGAGAGAAAGAGTCGTGTCAGTTGGTGACAGATATAGCACAACGCAATTCAGCGGTTTTTTATGCTTCGTGACAAATACAGCACTACGTGAACCGAGCGGAGAAATTATTCATTTTCTTTTTTTCACACAATTGTGAATTCTGATACCTTATTCATGACAAGACGACAATTATTTACAATAATGAAGAACTCTGGATACCTACACATTCCAGATCAGCTAAATTCGCTGCAAAAGGAAATGGAGTTGAGGACAGGATGCATCGGTGATCCCAGAAAACATATTTCGAGAAGGATAAATCGCTTCAAATCGGAACACTATTCACGATGGGTGCAGCGCACCGGATTGAAGTAAGATTTCTGGAGAAAAATAAAACATTGCTGGATTCATCAATTTATTTTCCGAATCTTACACTAAAACGCGGTGGTCCCGGTCGCCCGAAAATTACCTTTGATCAGAGTACAAAACGAATGAAACGACAAAAGACTCTGGATTTGAGAAAGTCTACTCCTCTAACTGAATTAGTTTATGCCACACATATGGAACTTAGAACTACAGGACAGACAGAGGCGTCTATAGCTATCACTGATATTATATCGGATTCATCAAGTCCCAGTAAAAGTAGCTTATAGAAAGTCTCTTGAAACAGTTACTATATCAGGAGAGGATGCTGTAGCACTCGTAGTGGAAGCGGGATTATCTCGACATCAATACAATGTAATAAGATCAAATGCTCCAAAACTATACCCGTCTTATAAAATTGTACAGGCCGCAAAAAGGAATGTTACCCAGTACCCAGCAAAAATCAATGTTAGTGATATTTCAGTTCATGATGATTTGCAGACAATACTCAATCGTTTGGTCTTCGCTCAGGGCAATGTAATACGTACACTCAATTCTAAGGAATTATAAAATATGTTTTCAATTTGTTGTTTTTGTTATCAGATCCTCTGCGAGCAAAAGGAAGCAGCCAAAAAAAAAAGTTGACCACACTCCCCATAGAAGCGGTAGAACTGTTAATGGCTCTATCATTACATCCGACAGGTGAAAATTATTCAAGTACTCAGGATGATGATGATGATAGTGACGATTACGATTATTATGATGATCGTGATGATGGTGATGATGATAATGATTTTGACTCAATCAAGTCGGATAAAGAGAATTGATTTTTTTGTTTTGTTATTTATTTATTTAAATCGTGAATATAAAATATGTACATAATAAAGTTTACATATATTATGTATTTAAAATTTTTGTTTTTTTATAACCTTCCTTTCCACATTCAAATTTTCCCTTAAAAACGTCCCTGTGAATAAAGGGCGTTTTTCATCACTCTTGCCCCAGTGTGCGGCGCCAAAATCATAGCAAGAGTAGTACCACCAACAAAAAACACCAACTGAATACTAATGAAGATCGTCGGCCGCACCGTGAATGTTGTATAAACATAAGTCAGTTACTCACTTTTTCTCATAGTGATTGTCCGACGTTTATTTATTTCGCAGTGTATTTACATTTGTTTATATAATGATAGCATAATTATACTACTGTGATATACAGCAAAACGAACACTAAATTTTGTTTGGTTTTATTTATCTACAGAACTCATAGGCATCAAAATTGATAAATTTTCCCAAACACGAAATCTGAGTATCATTTTGACAAGCTGGAGGCAAACCAAATGACTACATTTTTGGCACCACGGGGGTTCGAGAATGCTTTGAATAAACTACGACATCAGTGCTACAATAACCGCCGAAGAGCACACAATGAAATTACCAATAACCTGAGCTAAAAGTTAAGTTGGCTAAAGTAAGGCAAAGAGTAGTACATTATGGGACTTTTCTATGCGGGATCTGAATGTTCTTTTAAAAACGAACCGCATGGCGTTGCGACGCTAAAAATGACTTGTGGTTAAATTATTAAACATTTTTAAAAATGTCCAACATAGCGTAGAAAACAAGCGCGCACTTTTGTTTACCAATTTGGGATTTGCGACGTTGACTCGCAAAACCCACTCTGGAATTTACTTTAAGCACTGTTTGTGAATGTATCAGAACCAGCAGAAATTTCTAGAGCGAGTTTCGCAAGTCGACTACTCATTTGTAGTTTTTTTTAAATTTTTATGAAGCCAGAAATTTGCACGCCATTTTAAAATGGACTGGTAATGTATAAGCAGATTTTATTTTCTGGACTGAATCGTAATATTACAATGCGATTGGCTGGTCTACCTATTTGAATGTCCATGACTAAACTTCATTTAACGATTCTAACTAAAAAAATATATAGTTTGTTCAGTAGGTAGTTTTGAATACCTTTTTTATAAAAGGCGTTATTAGATTTATTAATTGAAAATTAGCGTCTTCGTCCATTGTTAAATAATTTTGTTAGTTTGGTGGTTCTGTGGTTAACTCTTCAATTAGTTATATGAGAATATTGGCTAAACCAGCCACTGGTCTTTAGATCATTTACCGTTGGGTTTCTATTTCTTAATTTAAATAACGCTGGTGAGAATAGAAATTCATCTTCTGTATTTTCTTTTTCTGCTGCAACAACCTTTCCGATAGTTACTAATTGGTGTAGAATTGCCGTGAATAGTGATGAGAAATTAGAGAAACGCAATGCGATTCACATAGAGCAGTCGTCAATGGCGAGCTCTCTGTAATATGTCTGCATATAACTCCCTTTCAATAACTCTAGACCTCAGATTTGCTTTAAATTTAAGTGTCATCATGCAATTAATTGCCTACCCGTAATGTATTATAATTATTTAACAGAAAATTTTTATTTTTATTATATTTAATACCGTGACAGGCTTGATATGGTTTTATATATTACGCGATACAGAGTCGTAAATAGTTTTTTTAGATGTTAAACTAACAAAAAATAAAAACTGTAAAAAAATGAATATAGTACTCATGGTGTACATAAAGATGCATTTAAATGTATATAAGAAAAAGGTGAAAAGAGGAAGAAAACAAAGAATCCAGTTTTTAATTTATGGATGGCATAAAAATAATAATATTGGTTTACAATACATTCGCTCGTTGTTGTGCGATGCTCATAAATAATAATATTATGCTACAAAATATATAATTTAGGTATGTCTTAAATAAAGGTAGAATAAATATGTCGTTTTTTCGGGTGAGTTTGTTTCCAAGTGTATGTAAGTGTTTTAACGCCATTTTTATAAAATTGGAATTGATTTGTTGAGAATTTAGACGATCTGTGATTTTCACGGATCTGCGAAATTACTATTATAAAAATTTAAAAACAAAAAAAACCATTCCAAATGTTAGAACGAGGCTTTTTTGGATGATCTATTTCCATTATTAATTAATTTTGTAATATTTCTTTCAACTGTTGTTCCTACAATATATTTTAGAATTATGAAGATTTGATATATGCAATGTGTCTTGTTTAAGATTATACCAACATATTCCTAGAGAATCAGGGGTGTGCCTTGGGCACTTTAATAAAATACACAGATAATTGTTTCCTTTGCTTTCATAATTTTTTTTATTCATCAGTGAATTTGAAATTTTATAAATATAAATATCTTTTCAAAAGCCCATTCAAAAATAAATAACAATTCATTATTGTATAAAATTATGGCTAAGCACTTAGGTGATTTTAAATTATTTGTGAAATAATTCACATAAATCAATTATATTTAAGAGGTAGCGAACTATGACTATGACATCCTTCTCTCAGCTATGTTGTGAGACTGGAGGTAGTGGTGACAAGTACCTACGTGGTTAAGCAGATCTGATCACTAAACATGACTAAATCATTTCAAGTAACCAGAGCGATGCTAAAAGTATCTACTACAACTGGGCGCAAATACTAATACACCTGCTATGTATTATTTTAATTAAATTATCATTTAAGTGTGAAATAATTAAGGTTAATTAAAATTAAAAAGGATGATAGCATTATTTTTGTAACGGACGTACTGCTCCGATATCAGCCGACGTCACCCCATATTAAAATCTGCCATTTGCCTTAACTTTGCCTGTCCTTAAACTGAATAAACTGTCCTCTATGTATGTGAAATTGTTATGTATAATGAAAGAAATGTATAAAATGTATGTCTGAACCTCTATGTAAACAATAAATGAAACGTCGGAGCTTGGCTAGGGGACACGGGCAGAGAAGTATACTATGAGAGCTGGCAAAATCATATTCATATTTAATTCGGGCACGATTGTTAGAACCGTGCCAAAACGTAGTGGGAAGCCTTGCCGTGCGCCATGCGCCGGCATAGCGTCACAAATGACCACGGCCCGAAATTACCGGCCGAGGGGCGGTAGCCAACCCGGCGGCGGGCCACGGGCACGTAACAAACACGGGCCTCGATTCCAGGAATCAAAGAGAAAGCGGGCCCGTGTGAACGTCGCTCGGTCAGCGAAGGCCGCCGGGGTCCTATAAAACGGGCAACAGCCCCTTGGAAAGACAGTTAGCCAGCAACCTCCACCAGCTCAACACCTCTCTCTCTGCTCTGCCCTCTACCTCGCTCCGACTTCTGCTTCTACTCGCCTTCTTTCACTCTGACCCCCGCCTCACCCTGGACCACGGACTTGCCTACCCCTTCGGACCAGACTCGGAATCAGCTCAAGAACAAGAAAACAGCATTCGGACCAGCTCTACAGCGGCATCAGAGACGGCCCCGTTCTACCCCTCCACGCCACTGAAGGACGACATCTTACGCCTCCACAGATTGGGATCACCGGCCCTTTTACAGTCTTATGTGTCACCATTACGTCTGATACAATTTTTATGATAGGAACTTTTGTGTTACAACCCTAAATATATTTTTCATTGAGCTGCTGAAACGTAAAAAAAAATGCTATAACCGACGAATGACTTGTATAACATGTTTTTTTTTGTTTGTTTTTGGGGTGTTATGCCGTGTTGCGCTAACTCCTTTAGCCGACGTTTCGGACAGCGTTGCAGTGTCCATCATCAGGGCAGATCCGGTAGATCCGAAGATGTCACACATCAACAAAAATGCTTTTCGCCGTGAGAATCTAAAAACTTACCTGTATAACATGTTCTCATTCTGGGCATGGGTTTTATCAGTTTTTAAGGATGTTGGTTCATAATTTGAAAACAAAAATACACAAAAACGACGGAACAAAGCAAGTTTATTCAAACAACAACATAACAAGGTTATTGAATATTATCAAGAGACAAACGGGCGAAGGTTCAATCACAGGGGAGCGTTTCACATACCTTTGAACGTCTACCGCTCCTACCTAAAATGGACTCTAAATTGACCCACATTTATTGTAATCTTACGTGGTAAGGAGAATCGTTGGTGAAACCAAGTGGCGTTGGCTGGTCAATAGTCACCTAGCGTGCTGGTACGATTACAGCTGCCGACGGCGTCGGAGAATCTCCACAACCAAACATCAGGCGGGGATGATGAAGTTGTCGGCGGCGTAACAGAATATCCACAAGTACATGTCAAGCAAGGATGATGAAATCTGTGCTGCCCTGATTCATCTCGTCTGCCATCCGGTAACTCTAACTTAAGTTGTAAGGGAAACCGGTCACTTAAGGAACATGATGAACTACCACTTCTAACACGTCGCGCAGGTCAGGGTATGCGCTCTTCTCTGTGACAGGTAGAACCGGCTTCCGGGATTTGTCTGCCATTGATTTCTCGCGATTCTCTCTACGCAACTTCTGTTTTCTTCTTCAGTGATTTAATTACTGACCAGTCATTGAAAGGGTGATGCTTTTCGCCACCTCGCCACTCCTCACTTGATTTGTTCCTCTCACCCTTATCGGCGTGTCTATGGTTTCTCATGTCTATGTGTAGAACTTATATGGCATAAGAAAGTGTTAAAATCTCGGATTATAATATTTTTAAGTATTCACTTATTACAGGGAATGAAGTTGGACATGTTACAATGTGACAATTTCTTCATCCAGATCCAGATTCTTAGTCGGAAAAATTAGGAATAACACGGACACCATATACATGAGAAACTATGGATATATAGGTAAGGGTGAGGAAACAAATCGTGATGCGAAGAGCGGGGAGGTGGCATAGGCGTCACTCTTTCAAATGACTGATAAACCTGTGTCGTCTGTCTCGACACAGGTTTATCCTAGTGAGACAGACATCGAAAAAAAAACCTGTAAAAGAAACTTTATATTGATAATAAAAAAAAAAAAAAAAAAAAAAAAAACAAATTAATCCGACAGCTTACAGGTAACTCGTGTACTATAACCATTTATACAAAAAATACATATTTAACATGTTAGAGGTATTTTCAATAGGAAGGAAAACGATAATCATGGTCACTGCATACAATAATTCATTGATGAATTATACCTACTTTAATCATTTATAATAGTAGGTATAATATAATATACTACACTAGGCACCTATATTGCTACTAAACAGAAAGCATTTAATTGGTGTTTAAAGATTACAATATAATTCATGAACATCTTAAATAGAACACAATGAGTTCTTATTTGCTCCTTTTATTTAAAATAATGCTAAAACCCACCTCAACGCCAAAAGATAAGCAAGACAACCCTACGCCAATAATCCATAAAACAAAATGGCCGTAAAACTTAAATTTCTTTAGATTCACATCAGTGTTATCAAGAATGGTAAAACCATTAAAATACACATCGGATTTATTGGTTGGGGCTATCAAATACTCACTCCACTTTGTTAACAATCCAGCTTCCCTCAACATCATTATGTATTTATTTAAAAAACATAAATAAGGCGCTCCTTTCTTAAATGCCCATGCGTGACTCGAGGGAAATATGGCGTCTTGAGTCACTCTGAGATTTAACAAGTCCTCTGTTGTCAGCACCTTCTTACAAATGTAATTGAGCAAATAATTCAATGTGTCCTGTTCTTCAATTAACATTTCTTTCTCTCCTATCATCTGCTTCATGACTAAACACGTCTCTGTAAATTTATGAATGGTAACTCTATGGGAGTGTTCCTGCAGTAGTTTATCTGAAGAACTGTTCAGCATTGGCTGAATAAATACTGCCTGAAAAAAGGTAATATTGGTGTGAAAAAGTACATATCGGTACAGACAGTAAGTAATCTTTATGCAAAAACAGGTCACACAAAATTAACCTAGAGGGCCTATGTAGGCCCTAATGTTCGGATCACCTTTTCGTCTCACCTCAAGTGTGCCTCAGGGATCATTTATATAGGCCTCTATTAAGTATTGTCCTTACAATATTATGTGAAACGTATATTTATAATGGTCAATTTTGTATAGGGCGGTTCAGTGATTAAATGTTGTATGCATAACTATCTACATACGAGTACATCAGGATTGGTACCAAAAAACTGTTTTCATCGGCTAGTTTCGCTTCCTCAGACAACTCAATCAATAGGACCATGACATCCCCAACTGGGCAGTGGCGGTTCGTGTAATGTGGTAGGGGAGGCTGTGACTGCACTAAAAAAAATATGCAGAAAAGAGGAAAAAGCTAGTTTAACTTTTATATCAAAATGTTATAATAATTTTAATTTTAATTTTACCAATTTATACATTGTAGGAGCCTTAAAGTTACTTCAAATATTGCATATTACACATGAATATTTTTGATTTTACCGTGACTGATCTTTACATTATGTAACTCATCATACCAGTGTAACGCGGACAGCCACACGTGAATAACCACTCGCGGCGTCGAGCTACTACACAACTTAGTACATATAATTTACTAAAGAGGCAGAGTTAGGGCCCGCCTCCGAGAGCCGCTGATTTTTTATAGGCGGGGGGATTGGGGAAGTCACATGGAATCAAAATGAACGGTAGTCGACATGGTCGCAGGTTGTTTAGTTTGAGGCGCGCCTAAGAAAATGAACACTTCCAAAGTAGAACCAATCATTTACCATTAGCTCTAGCGCTCTAGTGAGCAAATTTTGTTTGGTTTTGTGATTATTTGTGATAGTAGCATAGATAGTCTTTGAGAGTTATATACTATAATAATTGCAAACTTGATCACGTTTGCAATTATTATAGTTTGACTTAGGTAATAGAGAATTATTTTATTTTGGCATAATCATACTTACTTACTTTTAAAAAAATTACCTTCCCATTTTTCAACCCCGCAAACCGCCACTGCAATTGAGGTATGTTGTGGCACTGAAGAGAGTGGAAAGATGAAAGTTACTACGAATTAACATGTGTTGCGATATGTTAATGTATAAAAATCAGGTATCATTGTGTTCGTAACCGAAACCGCCCAACCGATTTAAATTAAATTTTGTAAATGTGTATGGTTGGTTCCAGCTTGAAATAGAGGATAGTTTTGGACCCAAAAAAATTTGGAAAAAATAATTTTTTTCAAGGATTTTTTCTTTCAGAATTGTCATCCAAAAATACACACAGCAAAACATTTTAACTTCCCTATGTAGAAGTCGGTCTGTAGCAGGACAACGTCTTATATTATAAAATGCATTCCAAATGGTTGAGTTAAATTCTAACTGGTTTCTAATCTTAGTATATAAAAATTCAGCCTGGGTATATGTGTGCTAGCAAAACTCGAAAATTAGTAAACCGATATCGCTGTAAATTTCAAAGTTTGTTGTTATTAGTGCCAGGAGTTTTTAAATGGTAGAAGAATGTTAACCCGAGAAATACTTAACGCAATATCTTTGCACCGTAATCAGATACAGAGTTGAATTGTAATCGATGTAATGTAGTTTTTTGACAGTAACATTGTGGTATACAGTATTGAATGGTGTAAGAAGTCGGTAGTGCCTGAGAAAGACATTATCAGTAGCGAAGCATTGCAGGGGATCCACTATGTTTAATATAAAACATAGTTACGTTTCCAGGTTGAGATATTATAATATATCAATCAATTTTTATTACTAGTAATATAAATGCATTGTCGTAAAGCAAAGAGGTTTCGTTTTTAAGCACACAAATTCCTTTAGCTCAGACAAACAATCTCGGTGTCACCGACAGGGTTTGAAGGGTTAAGCCGTCCATTTGCGTGGATTAACCTCCGCTTAGCATTAAACTGTCAACGTAACGTTTATTGCTGCTCAACCGCCCAGACGGCCGTCCAAATAATAACTGTATTTATTTTTTGTTCATTTCTTCCGATGTGTAGACCAAAATACAATAAGTTATTGAACAGAAATAAAATATATTTCAACAATATGAATATATATATATTACAAAATATGAATTTTTTCTCCATGTGTTTATGTACATCCTAATAAAATGCAAAAATTACCAATATTTTTTTAAATTACAAACTCTACAAAAGTATAAGATTTTTTCGTAAATAATGGAAGACATTTTTTTCCATTGAATCAAATCTGCTTGCACTTTAGTTCCGATAGAATCTCTGCTTACGAACATAAAGATGAATGGCAAGCAAGGGAAAACAAATTTATAAAAAAATTATGTTATTGAACATGTTATTAATTTTTAACTGTGTTTATTGATGTTTGTTTGTTAATAATGTTGCAAATCTCTTATTTCTTGAAGATGGTTAACCATTTTATTATTTTTTTTTTAAGGTTTAAGTTTGAGAATTAATTTGTTTCCCTTTCTTTTCCCTTTTTTTTCTGGAGTTTTTAATATCGTTCACTCAATTTTTAAAATAATTCATGTCCAATAAAAGGAGTTCATACTTACTTTGGCTAGATTAATATTATAGCCATCCTTTACAAGCTTATCAAAGCCTGATATGGCGTCCTTTGGAGGTTTGGTTATGAAAGACGAGAGTTGGGCTTTATACGAGTTGCTAATGGTGATACAACAGATGAACCATAAAATTAACATACGACCTCCGACAGACCTCAAATTTCCATGATATGGTTGGTCAACCAGTAAAAATCCCACAATCTTAAAAAGATATAAAATAATGATCAGTTGCAGGTAATTTTTGTAAATTTTGTTATAAGAATACACTTTCGGAACAAAAACTTTAGTGGGTATTAGTCCAAAAACAATAAAATTGTTTTATTATCTGATGACGTAAGAATTGCAGTTATTTGGTACCTGTGGTATTTTGACTCCAATATTAACATACGTAGTTAATCATTGACGAATATAATATCAACAACTCTCACTAAAAATATGACACAGAGGAACATAGAAAATAAAAATTATCGGTCGCAACTGAGACTTGAACTAAGTTCCTCTAGTCTCACTTAGACCAACCAATCATAGAGGTCTCTTCACCTCGTATATATTTAATACATTTTTATGTAACAACTCAATCTCAGACATACATTTTCTAACACAATTACCAGCTGTTTCCCATATTGTCCCAGCTGCGACTGTTACCTTTTTATTTTCTGTTTTATATTTTAATTTAAAATTGTTGAAATTTTCTTCGACAATGATTTAATATCACAATATGATTTAAAGACTCTAATCATATTGAATATTATATTGTTGGGACATAAAGTATGGGAGGGCCTATTCTGATGCAATGTAATGGCCTACTTAAAGCCTACCAAGCACGGTTTTCTGAGCGTACTCAACATTCCATATTTTTATGGTTAGTACCTTATTGAGAAAAACCTTATAATTTTGTATTTAATGATTGAAGATAGTATTAATCCTTCAGGCTTCCGCATACTGACCGTTATATGTTTTAAAAAGGCTCACCTTACGTTTTTTTGTCTACACACTACTAATATTACTGATAACGAAGAAAAAAACACTTTTTATTTGAAAAATATATCATAAACATTACCGCCACCTTACTTTTTTGTCGTTTCATATAAAAATAATTAATAAAGTTCACAAAGTTTCATAAATTTTTTCAAATCGCGGTCGGAACCTTTGATTTCATAAATGTGTACAATTTAATTACTCTGTGGTTTGCTTGGTGTTTTTTTCTTTCTAATACCGTTTACTTTATTAATAATTATTAGAAGAGGAACATTAAAAAATAACAAAAGCAGTGATAACTTATTATATGAATTATTTTAGTTATCATAACTGATTATACTTTGTAATACTATTATACTGTGAATTGATTAATTATTTAATAAATAAAATAAAATACATAAATAAAATAAACAAACATAATTAATAATCAAATAAGTTATAGTAACTTATAGTCCCATTTTGAATTTATTCCGTTAATCTCCGCTGAAACTGTTTACTCCCACCCCCTATGTACCCATCCTATAATATTTTGTCACCCTCTATTCCATCCTCTCTAATATTCTTGTCTCTATCTATTATATTTCTCTTTCTTTCTCTCACCAATAAGGTGCGTTCTTTTTTATCTGTATCTCTTTCCCTGACGAAGCTTGAAATAAGCGAAACCCGGTTGGCTGTCATTATTAATTCAAATAAAAAGTGGTGTATTACAAAGTGTGTTTTTTCATTTAACATATACTATATATTTGTACGGCGCCCTTGATGTAATTGAACGTTGCTCTGCAAATCATCCAAATGTTATTGTTATTATTAATTCGAATAATATGTTGGTACTTCATTATTGTCTTGTACATCTGGATGTAAGATGACTCCCAAAAGATATTAAAACATCTCAAACAAGCATTCTCATGCTAAGCTAACCCAGAAATGTTACATGGTCATTTAATGTAGCTACTTACCCATGCTATTCTGCTAAAAGCTTTGAATCTCCCATTATCAAACGCTGTATTAGATATGTATATTCCATACGAAATGGTGATTAGTGTCAAGAGAACTACAATCCACGTAGTAGTTGTGAAGACATACGCCAATTTCAAAACTGTTGGAAAAATAACCATGTTTTATCAGATAAACAATACCTATGTGTATATATATTATGAATATTGGATGTTCCACAGTCCACACAATCTAAATCACCTTTCAACAGGTAATTTAAATCTCTTAGGGAAAACAACTTTCTAGCTAGATGGTAAATATAAAAAGATTTTAACATTGTTTATACATAGACCAATCCATAGATTATGTGTACTGTGTCATCATAATGCATTTCAAGAAACAGTGAATCATTGATATATGTTACGCCAATCGTTCAATAAAAACTACAAAACGTGTTTCATATTTACCGTCTTTGATAAAGGAATCTTTGACGCCGTACACAACCTTTGAAGGATCTTCGAAAATGGAAATGGTAAAGTCAACCCTGTTCCATCTCGCGTATGTTTCAGTAATGCTTCCAACGGCCCAATCTGCTCCACTCTGGTTAATAATATCAATCAAGCTCTCTCTCATCACCCCATGCGTTTTCTCAAAACTGACCATGTTGGTGGTGAAATTGAGCCATTTTTTCGTTACATTCAAAATTTCTCCCTCCAGTCCTATAAATTCGTCACATTGATATGAAATTTTAGCACCTTCTTCCGAAATATTTCTTGAATTAACACAATCAAAATTGATTCCGTGTTGAATGAAAAGTACATCAAAAGTGTGTCCGTGGAAATTCCAATTCTTTTTATTAATTAACACTTGTATTTCAGAATTCAATTGAACATCAACAAGATTCATTCCATTTTTCAAAACAACTTCGTATTTTAAATAAAGTGTCTTTGACTTGATACCGCAATAGTAACAGACTTCATACAACCTAAGCATCTCTTTTGAAAACTCTATGACCATGGTCATAAATACTTTACTTAGAAAATCAGAATTGTATAGGAATAATGGATTCAGAGTTCCGTTATCAAAGGCAGCTGCGCAGTTTTCATAGTGACTGTGACAAACAAAAACAACAATTCCTGTGCTTTTCAAACTACCCTCGTAGAAATCTTCAAACCTCGAGGGATTCGACAAACTTACGATGTGCACTGTTGTGTGTCTCGGGGCGTTATTCACCGGCTCATTAGCTCCGATTATTTTATCATAATTCGATATCAAGAAAGCTGGAGAAAAAAAAGTTTCAAAAGCTATTGTATTTTGCTTGGATGGTCTTTTAACTTTGCTATTTCCTCTCCGACATGTCTTCGCTAAAACATTATCAATAAAGTGTGAAGAAATTGCATCGTAGTGTATGATAAAATCATGACTATCTCCAATAAATATGTCGCTGATTATGTCTTCAAACAAATTGTGTATTACGCTATCTCCATTGAAGATACCGAATTGGTTTCTTGGTATACTAAAATTATTCGGAACGAGAAGCGAAGAATTCTTTAACATGTCGACTTCCACAACATAAAACACCATAGTCGACATAAAATAGCGAAACATCATAAATCGTGAATGGTGCAATAATGTTAAATATACTACATCTATGACGGCTTTCTCGTAGTTAATATAGTTTTGAACTGACTTACATAATGAATATCTTTATTTATGTTAAAATATGTGGATATATATTATTGTCACTAACTAATATTCCTTATGTCCTTCCTATTTTTTAACAGATTCTCTTAAACGATAACCAGTTTAAACGAATAATTTATGTTACTGGCATGTTTCAATTACATTATAGTGAAAATGGATTGTTTTTTTTAATCCCATTATCAGTAATATATTTTCCAGTGAAACTAGTAAATCAAACATGCTAAGTGGAAGAAAATTCGGAAATGGGCTACAATACTCCATTAGAAAAACAAGCCTGGTAATACGTAGTTTAGTCAAACGTTTTTAGAGTCAATAAATAATTGAAGAGTTGTCTTTTGTTGATAAGTTTTGCCATTTGTAACAGTAAATCATATCTACCGATGCGCAGTCATGTTTTTATTAATTTATAGGTTTTTATATTAATGTTTCCTTTATTTATCTGGGGCGTAAACCTATTTTTTTAAACTGATAATCAAAAAATATGTCCTGTAATGTATTAACGTTTTAGGCCAGGCACACACAAGCGAATTTTTTGGGTGAGTATATAAAAATCCACACAAATCCAAAAAAAAGTCAACTACTTATACCACAATAGATTACCTTCAAATGTCGACGTGAAACACCGTGTCTCAAACTAGAACTGCTACGGAAAATCGGACAATTTCAGGAATGAGGTTCGACTTTTAAAAAAAGGTATTTGAAGACTCTATCGAAGCAAGTCAAAGATGACCAGTTCGATAATTTCGAATCAAAAATATCGAAATAAATGTAGGATCATTTATTACTTTCGTTATTATTTTGTGGAATTGAAGGTTTTTTATCTTCATTAAAACGGGAAGAATTAATACAACTAACATACCTATAAAGTTAAATGAAAAATTAAACAGAGTTCCTTACAAGAAAGAATTAAATTAAGCAGATTTCACGGTTGTTATTTAAATACTAGATATCCCACATGTTAATGAGATTTAAAAATATTATTAATGTATTACATCAAGACAATACCCTCTCCAAATCATATCAAATATAAATTTAAGATTCCTGCCCATATTTTATAAATATTTTAATGCCGCTATTGCAAACATTTCAGATGCCATGACAGTATTATTCGAATGTATATATGATAATTTATGATTGATATGAGTATTTTATGACAATTTGTTTGTCTTTCATTATCTTTCCTGTCACTCATGCTGTATGATAAGAAAAATACAAACAAAGAATGACTTTTAGATAGTCTACGATAACTAATTAAAATTTTATAATTGTGAGAAGACTTATTTAGATACAGACGATAACTAATTTAAAATTTTATAATTGTGAGAAGACTTATTTAGATACAGGGTGTTAACCGTTTCACGAACTCTTCGTTGCCGTTTACGGCAGGCCGGCCATACAAGATTAAACTGTATACTCGCCCTTTTTTATGCCTTTGTTGCCGTGTACGGCAGGCCGGCCATACAAGATTAGACTGTATACTCGCCATTCTTTATGCCTTTGTTGCCGTGTACGGCAGGCCGGCCATACAAGATTAGACTGTATACTCGTCCTTCTTTATGCCTTCGTTGCCGTGTACGGCAGGCCGGCCATACAAGATTAGCCTGTTTACTCGCCCTTTGTAATGTTTTTTAAAGTTCTGCTATAATTATCTAGCAATATAATTTCTTCTGTAGGCTCCTGGCCACGGTAGCCACTGAAATGATTTTAATGTTTCCCTCGTTATCTCGTATATATT
The DNA here is from genome assembly GCA_026573805.1 of Hesperophylax magnus. NCBI lineage: Eukaryota > Metazoa > Arthropoda > Insecta > Trichoptera > Limnephilidae > Hesperophylax > Hesperophylax magnus. Next base: position 206,475 of record JAIUSX010000978.1, on the reverse strand, counting down.
TTGGTAAATACCCCTCTCCCGCGCAAAACGAATCGATGATTTTAACTTCTCACTTCGTGAAAAGTAATGATTTCTCCCGTCTGATTTGCAACTTCTCGCGGTACATCAACCCTTCAATCTTATCGAATTAATATGTCACGTTGTGTCATTTTTTTGTTTCGACAGTGATTAATTCATTGAAGGATCTCTTTAATTGGTTGTGGTAACTTTGGTTCTTTTTAGATGAGGCGTGTTACATTCTGTATGGTTTTAAAATAAGACAATGACCGACTACCCTGATTTTAACTACCTTTTTCCTACCTTGTTTGCTCGCCAAAACGTTTCCGGTTACTGCAGTCGATGATGTGCTAATACAATGGGACAATTAAATGCAAGTACATGAAATTCTCAATAGACAAATTCAATTCAAGATGCACAAGATTCTAGATTAATGATTTGACTATAGATTGTTAGTTTTGTGAGTTATTTCTACGAGTAGGTATTTTTAGGAATAGCTAGAGACAAAACATGTGTTGCTTTCGATTGGTCTCCGTCCAAATCCCATCCATCAACGTGACCAGCTCGAGAGCAGCCAAATTGATGGTCCAATCCCAACTCCTCCAGAAATTAATTGAATATCGCTCAGCGACAGGTGAAATAGTGACATGTTTTGCCTCCTGCCGGAGGGTGATGAAGGTGGGATTCCTTTGAATTCTGATATGTGGGTCCTTGGTGGTAATTATTTATGGTGATGTTGATGATGATGATGATTGATGAAGATTCATCTTATACCGTTAGGTACAAGGAGCTGCTCCGGTTCGGTGGGCCTGATAGCCTGATGTCAGGAACCATTTGGGTCACGTGGGTAGCGCGAGGTTTAGGTCGCGTCAACCTCCCCCAAATCGATGATGAGTTAAGCTCCGCCAGTATGCCGAAAGTTAGGAGTCCACTCTACTAACCTCAGACATAAACATATACTGGAGTGGTTTGCATCAGCAACGTCAGGAGTTCGGGAGTCCCGTGAACACCCCTCTGGTTTACGCTCGTAAGAATAAGTTAAATCCAGCTTCAGTTTGTTCGCCTTCGCCTCTGCAGTCACGTTACTCCAAATAGCTCCTGACTCCAGTCTATACAGCTTCTCGTTCCAGTAGAGGTAATGGCACATGTTTATTATATGTGCAATACAGAACATACTTCAAGTCTTTCGTCCACACTCAACATAGTCATATCAATATTTAATTTGAATGAGGGCATCCATCCGACATAACGAATGTTTCCGGGACGGGAGATCTTACTCCACTTTCAAGTCATGGTCACTCGCTCTATCGTTGGTTACCTTCCGTTCGCTTCAAATATCAAAAAATGGTAGAAAATGGTATCCTCGACTTCCGGCGCTAAGAATCAGGGATACAGGAATTATCAGGTCGTGAATCTGAAATCATCCGATCGCCGTCACCTCAAACGGTTTCAGTCAGAGTCAATTCCCAACCTAATTCTAGATGACTTCTCCTCCTATAGTGGGGTAAATATTTATTGGATTTGACAGAAGGGCTGTCGGAAGATCGTCGAAACAACTTCATATTCGTCACGATCCCTTCGTTCTGCCAATGAGAAAATTCTCCCCATACGTCAGAAAAGGATAGCATAGCCATTATCCGCTTTGTTCCTTCGTCTACCAAGCTAACTAAAGTAGGAAAGCCCATTGGCAATCTTCGTTCCCTTCGATTGGAACTCCGTGAAAGCGTCCTCTCACCAGCTGAAAATACTCGAAACAGGGGTCTATCCAGGGTAACCATCTTAGGCTGGTCCTCCAACACCTTCGACAAAAACCGATGCTTTTACGGGAATAACTCAACCACATCAAGAGCACGGGAAAGGCCGGCGCTGCTCTACTGGAATAGGCGCTACCTCGGTATTCAGGGTTCCGATTTTGTTAACACAAAAAAAGTCCCTATTAGGCAAGCCAATTACCAATTTCGATTCCTTTGCTTTTGTCGCTTTGATAAGATAGGCAGCCTCCGGAAAATTCGTACACTTCGTCCCAAGCCAAACTTATGTGAATGAAAATCTCACTTGATAGAATGGAGAAGCTAGACAGATGTGTTCTCTCGGCGGCTACCTTCAATCCGCTGTGTTATCCCGATTCAAAGATGAATGAAAATTATATGCTGACAGAGAACCCCCTGTAATAAATACAATACACCGTAGCCTTCACAAAGTTCGTAAAACGAAGTCGGAAGTATGTATTAGTAGTACGTAGATATACGCACGTAGCTCTAATAGTTAAAATAATGGTGCACTCGCGGTACATGGCTAAGTGAGAGTGATGGTTGAATAAGTTATATTTAATTAAATATATTTTATGAATTCCGTATAACCTAGTCGTTAGGTATTACTACTGGAGAATTATTAATTCATTTTAAATTGCGAAAAATACCTAACTCATAACCCAAATAATGTCTATTGTTATATAATCTAAACGTGTTTTGAGTAGCCGCTCGTCGTCCCTTTTTGTTTTGAAATGTTCAAGTCTCAGTCGGCTTTAACACAATATGTGATTTATGACCCCTTTTCTAAAGGGTCCGGACTCTATTGTCACGAATTCTTCCGTTCAAGATTTTAACATAATTAACTAGAGTATCCAAGTTAAATACTCTTACTTCAAAAAACAATTGAATTATTTGGTTTACATAAGGGAAATAAGGGTTATTAATTAGTTTATAATGAGACTTACCAATTTATCATCTTAGTGCATTCCAAATAATTATAAGAAACAAACACAGTCACATGCAGTAAAATACCCATGCTGTTAGAAAAATCACACTTTCTACACTAAATGATTTTAGCCGCGTTCGTGTCGTAAAATCATAAATTCTTTGTTGGCGCGTCTCCTAGCTTTTACTGAACTCGACTATCCTCCCGCGCTCTTTAACCCTGACTATCTTGATTCTATTTGCCCGTCTCCCAACGCTTTCAAAACTGACTATCCGCCCGCGCTCTTTAACCCTGACCGTCCCTGATTATCCTTGACCGTCTTTGAATGTCCCCTGATCTTCACTATCTGAATCTGCTTGCCCGTCTTCCAACGTTTTCAAACCCTGACTATCTTGATTCTATTTGCCCGTCTCCCAACGCTTTCAAAACCTGACTATCCTCCCGCGCCCTTTAACCCTGACCGTCTCCCCGCGCTCTTGAATCTCGACTCCCGTCCGTTCTCTCGCCCCCCCCACCCCCAAATCAACTCCGCCTTTCTCCATATGGCGATATCTAATTTATGTTTTTAGAAATCTGAAAAGCTCGTGTGTTCAAGGACAGAATTGCACTAAAGCACCCGTCCCAAACCTAATAAATTGTTACTTCTTAAATAACCTGTCAATTTTTTTTGTCTCAAGGAATGAAACACGACTCCCCTCAGTCCAGTGGCGTGTCGGCCACCAGCAGCTTCCTGACTCCCTTCATCAAATTATCAACACGGTCTAGGATGTAGTAAATAATTATGATGTAATAGTTTTATTTTTAAATCTTCTTGCGAGATTTTAATTTAATTAAGCAACTTCCAAACTCGACCTGTTAAAATGTTATTTACCTCGCTATTCATAATTATTATTCGTTTAAATCCTTAGAAAAATTACGTAACTATATTTAACGGCGTATTTCCTACTTAAAAAGGCCACTTAGTAGCATCACTTAGTAGCATCACTTAGTAGCATTGCTTAACGGAGTTGAATTGTTTCTTATTGACCTTGTTAGGGTTTTTTTTCTACCCGCCCCAACCTGCCAAATTCATTGCTACTGCACTGTAATAAGTCTGAGAATTCAAAGTACCATCACGGAGGTCTCTGACGATGCAGTGCATGTTCCTATTTTTTTGCTAACATCATAAATTTAAGCACTTGTTTTTAGAACAGCTATAACTCCAACATCTGGTATCGTCCTATTTCGTGAAATCATCTCAAAATTCTCTCTCACGCCAATAAATCAATAAGGTAGGTGGGCCAATAAGGCTTCATTAGGCTTCTCTGATTGGTTGCATCTTATATTTTGGCGTAGATAAAAAAAACGACACGCCCCTGTTCCCTCTAGTTCTCAGCATTTTTAACTAGATGTCACCCCTGACCACGTTTTGTTTGGAAAAAGCAGAATTAATTAATTCCTACAGTAAACGGAAAAAAAATTATCCCAGGGCAAGTTCATCACACCTTCTTTATGCCTTCGTTACCGTGCACGGCAGGCCGGCCATACAAGATTAGCCTGTTTACTCGCTTTCTTTATTCCTGTGTTGCTTGCTTACATCATGTATTTAAAATAATTTAAAATATTGAACACATATAGACATCTATTTTAATATTACAGTTTATTTATATTACCGACTTACAGTGATCCTTACAGTAATTTTTAAAAATTTAAATGCTAAAAATAGAATATTGTAAAATTAACCAAAGAAAATTTAAAAATTGGTCTCCTTTAGTCTCTATTTAAAAATAATAATGTAAAGACAATAAATACCCAAGATAATACTCATAATACATCTTCATCAGATTTGGAAAGCCCGCCACTCATCCTACCGGAGACAGGGAGAACTGCCCAGCATACCTAGCAGCGCTTTTGAGGGATTTCTCCACGATCAGCTATGGCGTCTAACTACATAGATGAAGACAATGATGTTGACTTTAAGAGAACTAATAGGTTAGACCAATGGACGGAAGAAAGAGTGAAGTGGGAAGTTTTATATGTGTGCAAGTTAATATACGCTCAATCTCTAAATATTGGGATGTTTTACATGCTAACCTCCAAAATTGTTAATTTACATATTAACCTCCAAAACTAACCTGAAAAATATCTATATATTAATGTTATGTGAAACATCTATAAAAAGTGAACAAACTTGTATTTTCGAAATTCCAGGTTATAATAGCATTAGTTACTGTCGCACATCCAAATCGGGAGGGGGTATAAGCTTATATATCCGGGATACTTTAATTTTTACACAAAATACATATGAAACAATGTTTTTCGAAAATATCTCATGCCTAATAACATTACCTAATAATACAACACTTAATGTTCTTGCTATTTATAGACCACCAAATCTTAGTAAACAATCTTTTATAAATGAGCTTTCTTCATTACTAACCAAACATTCGAACCGTAATGAAAATATGTTAATATTTGGTGATATAAATATTGATTTGTTAAATTATATTGACGCTATAACGATCAACTATGAAAACACTCTTTCAAATAATTATTTTACTAAATGTATCAGTGACGTTACGAGGAAAGCCATACCTAAAGGTAAAGTGACACGTACGTGCCTGGATCATATATTTGTTAGGTATATTAATAAGCACAAAGACACGGACATGCTACGTGCTTGTGTATGTGACTTTATCATTGCTGATCACTTTACAACAGGTGTGAGCATTCTATATTATAAAATTAATAAACGTATTGTAAATGAAGTACGGAAGGTCTCAATTTTATCCCAAAAACGTATAGATTGCTCTATTAGAAATTATAACTGGAGTGCTTTACTACAGACAAACGATTGCACTAAATTATATAATCAAATAAAATTCAAATTTAACGAATTATATGAAAATAGTAGATTAATTATAGATGTCAAACCTAAAGCTCGACCTTGGATACTAAAAGAATGGATGACCGAAGATATTTTATCACATATTAAAAAAAAAGATTTTTTATTTAAACGATGGAAAAATTCACCAACAAATACAATTTATGAAAAACAATATAAATCCTTTCGTAACTATGTCACCAAATTAATAATCAAAAATAAAACGGCATTTTATAATGATAGATTTAAGCATCATTTTACAGACAGCAAAAAAACCTGGGATGAAATAAATAAAATTCTAGGACGTAACACAAAGAGTAACTGTGATGATGTAATATCTAGATATATGCTAAAAGATCAATCCGTGGAAATTGTTACAAACCAATTTGTAAACTATTTTTCAGACAGCATTTCTTCAATGGTACCTACATACATGTGATTTTAGAGCGTCAAATATCGTCCCGCTAGAATTGCAACATAGCTTATATATACCACGAGCGTCACTCGCAGACATAGTGAGCATAGTGATGCTTCTCAAAAATTCAAAGTCTCCTGGCGTAGACAACATACGAATGTTTGACATAAAAAGACACATAGATATCCTAGGCCCTATCTTAACACATCTGATTAACACAATTTTAAGTCAGGCTGTAATACCGGATGAACTGAAGTGTAGTATTGTCAGACCTATTTACAAAAGTGGAAAAAATACCGATATAGGAAACTATAGACCGATTAGTATACTACCAGCTAAAGAAAAGATTCTCGAGAAATACTTATCTTTAAAACTAACTAAATACTTGGACTGCTTTTCTATAATAGATCCCAATCAATATGGTTTCCAAAAAAAAAAGTACCGGAATGTTACTAGAGGATTTTTCTAATTATATAAATAATGAATTGAATAACAAAAGACATGTTTTGGTACTGTTCATAGACAATTCTAAGGCATTTGATACTATAGATACGACGAAATTGTTAAATATTTTGGAGGCAATAGGTGTAAGAGGAAATACACTCAAACTATTCAAAAACTTTTTAACCAACCGCCAAATCAAGGTAAAAATATCAGATAAATTTAGTGAAATAAAAAATGTCAAAACTGGAGTTCCACAGGGGTCAATTTTGTGACCAACATTTTATATTATCTTTGTATCTCTTATGACAATTTTTTTTTCGTTTGTTAAATATTATGTATACGCTAATGATACTGCACTTGTCATATCCCATGAAAATGTATCTATTGCAATGAAATTGTTGCAGCAAGACTTTATTTCTTTATTTATGTGGTCACATGATTATGGTTTACTAATAAATTCTAAAAAAACAAAACTGATGCATATAAGATCACCACATGCCAAATATAGCGAGGCACCTATAATCATATCTCACTCTTTTGACTGCATTCACAACAATATCACACAGCCCTGTGCGTGTACAAATATCGAACTGGTTAACCACTATGTCTATCTAGGAGTTGCAGTAGATTGTAACATGAAGTGGGATGTACACATTTCAAAACTGTGTAAGCGCCTTCGGTCTATTGTAGGTAAGCTGTATAAAATAAAATATTATGTGCCTTTAAAAACTATGAAATTGATTTATCTGTCTCTTGCAGAATCTACCGTAAGATATGGGATAACTTCATGGGGTCAATCGTGCAAAACCAACATAAAACATGTACAAATGATTCAAAATGCCATGGTAAAGTTGTTAGTAAGCAAAACCGTTTATAACCAGAGGAGAGACATTAGTATTATGTATAAATCAATAAATGTATTACCGATTTGTGCCCTTATGTGGCAAAAAATTGTATTACAGCATATATCTGACAGTCCGTATAAAACAATGGTGGATCATGTACACAATACACGTTTCATACAAAGTAAAGGAATGAAAGTACCTGTGTTTCAAAACAAATATGGTCAAAGAACTCTTGAATACACAATACCTTTATTTTTTAACAAATTGCCATATGAATTAAAAGAAAATTGCTCCATTAGTAAATTCTCTTTAATATTAAAATCGTGGCTACTAAGGAGTAACCTCATGTATTAAGACTGTGTTACACTGTTTTTCCCCATAACACTGTTTCTGTATTTTCAAATTTAAAGTATTACACATTTTTTTATTTATTTTTTTGGTTTTATGTAGATATGTATGTATTACTACGCTAAAGCGTTGATGATTATTTAATTTTATGTACTATACTATTATAATAGGTGCAACTAATCTCCTGCTGACAAGCTACTTGCAGTAGCTTAGCGGGTATAAATAATATTGTATGTAATCTTTATACAAATATAAAAAAAATAAAAATAAATAAATATCATAATTTCACGGTACACCAACATGTAATTTTGTTACACTTACATTATTGAATACCAAACTCAAGGTTAACTTGTAACGCACAGCAAAGCATTCATTTTTATGTAGAATATACACTTGTAAATACACTATAATATAAATTATAACACACAGATATGTACTTACATATGCCAAACTATATGACTTTTTAAGTAACAAATAGGATTTAAAATATATCTTACGAGGACCAAGAGTACTATTTATTTTGACAAACTTATTTATTTGTATGACTTTTCAACATTCAAATAGGATAATAATGCCATCCAATGATCATGCTTCAAAAAATTATTATAGGTACACAATTTCTCTACTAAAAATATTTTTTTTTTCATCTACGCGCGATAGTAAGAATGCACTAAGATTTCTAAAAGAAGACACACACATGATAAAATAATACCAATTATCCACAACACAAACTGACCATAAAAATTCATAATTGTTGTTCTTGAATCCGTAAATGATGTCCCATCTGTCCAGATTCCGTGTCTCATGGGAGAATATAAGTACTCGCTCCATTTGTTCGCTAAACCAGACTCGTGAAACCGTAAAATGTACATATTGATGAAATGCAAGAATGGGGTTCTTTTTTTAAAGGCCCATGCGTGGTTTGACTGGAATATGTTATCCTTGGTCATCCGGAGACTTAACAGATCACTTGTGCTCAAAATCTCAATGCATTTTATGTCCAGGGCATTAAAAAGTCCATCGATTTCTTCTACTATTATTTCTTTTTTTCCAAAAAAATCCTTCAAAGTGGAGCAGATGTTTTCACTGAGTATCACGCGGTGGGAAAATTCCTGGAGAGCTTTGTCGGTTGAATTTCTCAGCATCGGAAGAATGAATCTTGACTGGAAAACGTTATAAAATGAAATTTTTTTATAAATGCAATATGTCATATGGGTAGAAAATAAATATTTGGGTATTTAAAAAATTACAACCCCTAATTTGTGACGTCGTTTTGGGTGAAAAATACAAAAATAATTAAATTTCTCAAAATTACATAAATATGTTTAAGAATCTAGTTTTTTGGTATATTAATTACCTATAAGATTTACTGGGAAGATTTAATAACATTTAAATTTCACCTGCTTTTTTGTCCTGTAATGTATTAACGTTTGAGGCCAGGCGCACACAAGAGAATTTGTTGGGTGAGTATTTAAAAATCCACACAAATCCAAAAAAAAAAGTCAATTACTTATACCGCAATGGATTACTGTCAAATGTCGCCGTGAAAATCCATGTCTCAAACTAGAATTACTAAGGTACTTAGAAAAGGATTTCTTAGGATTAAGTAAATACAACGATTTTCCATTCATTGAAAAATCCGACTACAGGTTCGGTGTCGATAATAAGTTAAAAATTCTTTACCTACACATATGGTTTTGCTAATTCGAACTTACCCGGATCACATGTACGTAGTATTTATCCCGCACCAGTTGGTCAAAGGTTAACAACGTATCCTTTGGTGGCTTGGTGATGAAGGATGAAAACTGGGCCTTATAAAAAGAGCTAATGACCATACAACAAAGTAACCATAATATTAAAACTCGACCTCTTCTAGCCTCCAAGCGTCCAGGCTGGTCAGTTAGCAAAAATCCAACGACCTGAATAGGAGAAAGATTAAATGAGAAAAATTATAACTTTCTTAATGCAAGAAGAATAAAGTGATTTGATTAATGAAAATATTACCCAAATAATTCTCGAAAACTGTAAACTTTCACGCTTTTTTGAAGTCTTCTTACTACATATAAACACGGCCATAGATTGTGCTAACAGAGTACCTAAAATGGCTAACCAAGTACTTGTCGAAAATACATGAACCAATGTTAAACCTGCAAATAATAATAAAAAACCTTTATTAAGTATACCGATTGCAGACACAATGGTATTTTCTAGAAGACGTTAACCTTCTAGAAGTGATATTAATATAAACAATATTTTACTTTATTTCAAAGTGAACTTAAGATACTTTTAATGAATGCCTCAATGAAAGCGACAGAATTATTAATAAATTACTGGCCACCAAATTTATGAAATCATGATTGACTTAAAATTATGCCTCCTTTGCACCTATAATAATTAATTTTTAATGCTTTCACATTTGATGTGATTGTGATTTGCCTGAAGAATGTGTTGAAAGTGCAAATCTGAAACAAAATATGAATGACCCACCTGCTTTTATAATTGTTCCTTGCGTATTGTACAATACTTTGCATCGATCTTCAACTAATAAATAACTAAAGTCGACTTTTCCCCATCTGTATTCAGAAATTGAAATACTCCCTACAGCCAAATCTACCTTGCTTTGGTTGACGAAATTGACTAAATTTTCCCTGTTAGATCCATGTGAGTGTTCAAAATTCAGAAGAATATATGAAAAATTTAGTCTTTTCTGCACCTCTCTTAACATATTTCCTTCCAGGTTTTTGGCTGGCAGTTCACAAGAAACTACCATCGCATCTTCAAGTGATGAAAGGTTTCTAGGATTGAGGCAGTTAAAATTTATGCCCCCGTGGGGAAACGCAATTTTCAACATATGGCCATTGAAATTCCAGGTTTTCTTTTCTATCAATCTTTGTATTTCAGAGATTAAATTCCATTTTGTTGAAGGAAAGTGAGATCGTAAACTTTCATCATATTGCATCAAAAGCCTCCCAGATTTAGCACCACAGTAATAGCACACTTCGTATAATCGTAAACGATTTTCCGAAAACTCTATTACTAAAGTTGTGGAAACTTTACTCAAAAATATTGAATCTTTTAAAAAATGTTCATCTAATATGCCGCCATCATTATCAAAATCATCATTGCAGACTCTATAGTGGTTGTGACATATAAATAGAACAGCGTCTGCAGTTTTCAAGTGGTTTTTGTATAACTCGTCGAACCTTGAAGTATTCTTTAGAAATACCATATGAATAGATGGGCGTTTCCAAATTTCAGGAAATTGAAATTGAATGGAATCATAATTCAGTAATGTTTTCACCGATGTACCATTTTCATAGGCTTTATCCATAATTTGTTCCACAAATTCTGAAGTATCCGAATCAACATAAACTACTATATCTTTAGAAGTCTGATTTTGACAAATATTCTTTACCACTTCTTCCATAAGTAGTTCATTTCGAATCGTTTTCTTGTCGTCCAAAATGTATTGACATCGGATGTTTCTTTGAATTTCTGGTGTCGTGTTAGTCAAAGCTCTTGCCCAGGCAAGAATGAAATAAACGAAAATGAAAATCATTTTAACTTATAGAGCCGTTTGTCATAAATGTGTTGTTTGTTCTCTAGACGATTTGATTTAACTGTGGTTACTTTCCATATATTTAATATTGTGCTTGGAACCGTTTTCGTAATCCTGATAATTTATTTATTTATCGAATGTAAAAACATTTGATCACTTACTTTGTGACTTGATGAACACTTTTTACTACATCATGATAAATATATAAATATTTTAATGTGTTTGAAGATAAGTTTATGATTAGTTTTTACATAGTTTACAATGATAAAAAGGGAGAAAGATTATGATTAAGCATAACAGAAATATTAGCTTAAATAAAATAATTTGCCTAGCTTACTACTTTCTTAGCTGACAAGTAAATATTTGTGGAGTGTAATTTACGATTAGTTGCTAACTCAAAACCATACACGTGCTAATCTACTTTACTGTATATCTGAAAATGCGGTATCGGAAGACCTTTCTGATGTAAAGTGATATCATGTAGATGAAATGGAAATATTCTCTCTTATGACGTGCTCCTATGACAGTACCCACATAAAAGAAGATCTAAATCGTCCAAATATGTGTTGCACATAACCTCCAAATAAATGTAAAAAAATGCGACGTCATCAGCTTCACCCAAATTCATTTAATTGTTCCCTTAACCGCACAATACTGATAAAAAGGACGGAGGCCAAGGATATGGTAATAGTTGATAGACCCGAAATAACTTTTTGACCGTTATTTACCATATATATAATCCATAGGTGCAAAAGTTTTCAAGGTACCTGGCTTTGTACTCAAAATCTATAAAGATTTTAAAGGGTAAATTAAAAAGCTGTAATACGTAACACATACTCTGTACGCAGTTCTTTGGAGTACGCCTCTCAAGTCTAGAACCCCAGTTACACTTCACACATAGAAAGGATTGAGAAAGTGCAAAATCGTTTTCTATGATACCTTGATTATTGGGGTTATCGTCGTCACGAGGAATCAGATGCGTTATGCAGGATTTCATCACTGAAAAGTCATAGAAATTCCGCACACATACTATTTTTACAAAAAATAACCACCTCCATGATGGTGAGAAATTACTTGAAAGAATTCAATTAAGAGTGCACATCAGACAAACTGGACAAAACCACACACTAAGGCATACCGCAATGCAACACTAACTCAGACCGAAACACATACCACCGCGCTTAAAACATTTTAAACATTACATATGGTGAATTCGATTTAACGCAGCACCTCACATTTTAAAACCTAAAATCGATACAACAACATACACAGAATACTACGGTCGTACTAAAAATACAGTAATATAGTTGAGTATAAATATGAGTATTTGCGGCTCACAGGTAGATTAAATAGACAAGATTGAAACGTTGCTTGAAATGAATAAATGAAGATCTGAATAGTCAGGTACTTTCCAAATTTCTATTCCTATCTCCTTCCCCTCTCACTCCTTTCGCCTTATAACATACCTAAAGACACCCATTCATAGCTTTAATTTTTGAGAAATTTAGCATTAATTATTGGAAAAATAGCTTTTATAGCTTTAATTTTGTGTTTTCATAGCGTTTATAGCTAAATAGGATAACGTCAAGGAATAGGAGTCGGCAAGAGGGGAAAAACAATTAAATTAGCAAAATCACTTGAAACATGTTTATTATATTATTGATTGAAACTCAACATGGCACATTTTTCTACAGTAGAGTGTGTCATGTTCGTTCTAGGATCTGTCAATACAAGATTATAGCGACTAAAAAATCTTTTTTACTATCGCTAAAAACACCATTTATCGCTTTAATTCGCGAAAATATCGTCAATGCTATAAATGGGTGTCTCTAAACATAACCCATTCAGGGATGCCTTAATCTTACTGGCTCTAAGTAGTTGCGACTCCTGTGACGTATTCTCTTTATACTGATGTTTTACTTACGGAGAAGCACTACCGTTGTTAAGTAAAAACAGAGAATCGAATATTTTTAAAAGATATTATTTTATTAAACAAACTTTTTGTAAAAATAATATAGAACAAGTGTCTACAAGTGTTTTGACAAAAATCTGTACATTAGGCCAGTTATAAATATGTTAAGGCGTCTAACCAGCGGCCGAGAATTCAAATTTCGTTAAAAGACAGAAATACCGAATTCATTCCACTGCGAGCCGTACACCCGCGCCGCTACAGCACGGTTCTGATGAAATAATAAGTTTTTATTTTATTTTTTTATTTAGTGAAAGATTATACATTTAAATACATTATTTAAGAAATGTTTTGACTGCCCAACTAGGAGGATTCCCGTTTTAGGACAGTCAAATTAGGATGAGTATTAACATTTTGATAAGTTGTTTGATAAGTATAGTATTAAAATAATAATGAAATAATAGGTATATGTACTTTTAACTGGTGCCTTAGCCTACTAACATATTTTTTTATAAATATGAATAAGAAAGAGAAGAAATAGAATAAAATAAAATATCCAATTAAACATAATATTAACTGCTGCTTGAGTAGCATTCTACTTTAAAAGTACTAGGTACGTACATATAATGATAAAGATTATAATATAAAGGTATCTTTTACATGGTTTTTTTTTTGAGTTTTTGTTGTTGTTTTGGATTGTGTTTGATTTAATTTTTTGTGTAGTAAAAGTTCACTCTCCTTTCTACCTAATTGATGAAACCAATAAGTGGTCAATTTACGAAGAATAGCTGTGTTTTCCTTTTTCCAAGCATCAGGCATGAAGTTGTATAGTTTTGGACCTAAGAATGAGAAGTGTCTTTGAGCGAGAGATGTTTTAGTTCTGAGTGGTACAATTGGATTTCTCCGTGAGTGGCGGGTGTCGTGAGAGTGGTTAATAGATGGGTAGAGGTGGCGTTGTTGATGGGTGTTTAAAATTAATTTTAAAATTAATTAACATCCAGAACTCAGAAATTTTCTGTAATGGTGTAAAATGTAATGTAGGTACATTCCAATGTTTACAAAAACGGTAGAGCAAAGATCTCAATCTCATGATTGTGGGATTAATTTCCTGTCAAGTAAGGTGGGAAATCAGAAATAATAAGAGTAAATACTTAATAGAAATTATATTGAAACCATCAAAAGTTATAACAAAGGAGTACAAATATTAACCACGTAACAATAGGAATAAAAGTAGGCACATACGAGATGGACTCCTGAACCAAACTAAGCTAACTCTACGTGGCCGAGGAACGAAGGAATAACAACGGGTGGCGAACGAAAACTTGTCTCCAGTAGCGGGGAACGGACCCGTGACGGAATCCAGGACATCCTTCACTTAGTGGAAACGGGAGGGCGCAACTCCTTCAACGCGCGCCTGTAGGAACTTCAAGTCCGCAGCACGTGGCAACCAACCAGTCTCGTCTTACGGAGCCAGGACATCCTTCACTTAGTGGAAACAGGAGGACGCAACTCCTTCAACTTGCGCCGGTAGGATCATCAAGTCTGCAGCACGTGGCAACCAACCAGACTCGTCTTACAGACTTTGGGAACAGCAATCCGTTCCTTCGCGACGCGGGGATACTCAGCCATCAACTTCTAGCCACAGCTAGGACCAATCCATTTGTGGTTTCAAATCCGAAACACGAGTACTACAAATATGACCACCGGCCAACACTCAATAAAAAGCGGAGTTCCATCAACTCCACTAAAAATAATAACCTACACGAACTATTCGTGATAGGAAAAACACCCCGCGCCTTTTTAAAAGAAAAGAGTAACTTCTAATCACATGATTAACTCAGATTAAAACACCTTAAATGGCGAGTGACTGGATCCGCCGAACCGCTGGCCAAGCAGACCGGGGAGGAAGTGAACATAAACAAAACTGTCCTTCCTTCCTCAATAACTATTGCCAAACTTCAAAAAAACACCATAGACAAAATAACCCCAATTAGGCAAGAACTGCACTTGTCACAAAATATTTATGTGACACTTCAAATAGTGCATCGCTATGATATCTTAATGGTTTTTTGAGGATTACCCTTAGTAGTGATTTTTGAGCTTTTGCTAATTTGTCCAAAACAGTTTTTGCACACCCACCCCAACCTAAGGATGCATAGTCTAGAAGTGACCCCCACATAGCATCATAGATGAGTTTTAATTTTTTTTTACGTAAGATATTTCTGGTTGTCATAAACATGTACGTAAGCTTTCTAACCTTTGTGGCAACTAGATCTATGTGTCCGTCCCATCTAAGATATTTGTCTAATATAACACCAAGGTATTTTATACTGTCTACGCATTCCAATTTATAGCAATTACAGGTAGTGAAGTCAATGCATGTATGTATAAAAATATTATATGCTTCCTCGGGTTGGCCCGCTTCTGTCTCACTAAATCGAATAAATTTAGTTTTTTCCGAATTGAGTGTCAACAGATTATAGTCTAACCAAAGTTATAGCTGTTTTATTCCACTTTCTGCTTTGCAGTGTACATCGTTCCATGTTTTTCCTTCAAATATTAAGACAGTATCATCTGCAAATGTTATAATATGATTGGAAAAATTGCTGTTACACAGATCATTGAGATAAATACTGAACAAAATAGGTCCTAAGGTACTTCCTTGAGGTACACCAAATTCTACAAGGGCCGGATCGCTAACAGTGTTTAATTTTGGATCAAGGTAGAAATATAAACCCACTTATTACGCCAGAAATGTTTATTGCAGAAGAGACATAAAAATGATAAATCAACCTATTTATTAACTTTTAACAGGGAAGAATCTAAGGCGACATCTATGAAAAACTATCCTAACATAAACATCAACTTATTTATTAACTTTTAACAGTCTGTTGGATAGGTAAGTATCTACATATAGCGACATCTATGCAAAGCTACACTAAACTCTATTTTCTAACAAACAGTATCATTAATTTTAACTTTTTGGTATCTGTTAGTTAAGTAACTATCCATCCATTTGTATAGCAGTCCCTGAATACCTATAGCATTTAGTTTTTTTAGAAGTATTTTATGCGAGATGGTATCAAAAGCTTTGGCAAGATGTAAAAAGAGAGCGATGGATTTATTACTCCGGTAAATATTATTGGAAATAATATCCTCCAGATTTGCAATAGCATTTTCTGTTCCTAGACCTGGTCGAAAGCCGAACTGGTTATTAGATAAGATTTTATGTCTTTCAAGATAGAGGATGAGACGTTTTTTTACGATTTTCTCGATAATTTTTGAGAATGAGTTGAGCAGAGATATTGGCCGATAATTATGTATATCTGATTTGTTTCCATTTTTATGAATCAATATAATAACTGATTATTTTAAGTTGTTTGGTAATGTGCCTGTCTTGAAACTAAGATTACAAATGTATGCAATGGGACTTGCTATAAGTGGTTTCAATACTTTCAGCAGATTTGAGGAAATTTTGTCTGGTCCACAGGTATTCGATGAGCTCATCTATCATTTTCATGACTTCATTAATCGTTGTTTGAATCTCGTCTGTTTTAAGATTAAGATCAGTTGTCGGTATGTTGGCTAGTTAAGATTCAGTTTTCTTACATTTTTCAAGGATTTTATTTGCGAGAGAGGCTCCTACTGAAGTGAAATAGTGATTAGCAAAATTAGCCATTAATTTGGGGTTAGTAGTACTTGTGTTTTTAATATCCAATGATTGTATGAAAGACGATTTGCTGTTTTTTTGTTTTGGTAATTTTACGAAATATTTCCCAGAAACGTTTTGGAGTTAGGGTGTTTTCGTATATATGTTTTTTGTAGAAATTTTCTTTAGTGGAAATAATTAGTTTTTTACATAAGTTTCTATATTTCTTATATTGTTCTTGAACTAGAATATTATCTGGTTGTCTTTTAGCATTTTTATGTATTTGATTACGTCCGTAGATGGATTTGACTAGGCCAGGGGTGATCCATGGCATGAGTTTAAATTGTTTGTTCGGTATAACTTTGTTAATAGTGTGATTAGATATGTAGTATTATAATTTAGTGATAAATTGCTGCATTGCTTGCTCAGTGTCAGTCTGGTTTATTACGTTTTGCCACTTTTCTGTTGTCAGCTCCTCAATTAGTGCGTGATAATTTATATTAGAAATATATTTATTTTTAGGAGGAGAGGAAGGTTTATTTCTTAGGCCGAGCGCTGTGGTATAATGATCTGAAATTGTTGTGTGTATAACAAATGAGTCTGTGAAATCAATTTTTTTAACGTTGATGTGATTTACTTGCGCTTTGTACTCGAGTGGGGGTGTCAATTATCGAAGTAAAAGCGTTTTCAGTGAGAAAACATAAATAATCATCGGATTGAAGACCTGAGTCGTCTAATTTTCAAAATGTTATTAAATTCACGAGGTAAATTTCAATTGTAAAATCATAGGTCAGTATGTCAAAAATAGTCTCGTCTATTTTTCTAAAACAAGAGGCTTAATTCACAATATGACATTATGAAACTGACTGAAGTATTTGGAAAATAAAATAGAAATTATGAACAAAAACATAATTTGAATCGCACATCACGAATCAAAATTCATTTGGTATGTATACAGTTTCACCTTGTGTGGCATAAGTTTTAACATTTATACAAGAAACATCAATGACAGACATAAACTCCTGATAGTCCATAGTTGATTCTTTTCCCTGGAAATTAAACAAAACGTAATTATCATTAAGGTTTAAATAATACTGCAAAATTTTGACAATTGATTCTGGAGAATGATTCCCGTGTGAGTTATTCTACTCATCACGGCAGACTACATATTAATCTACACTGACTAGATCCATCCCGTCCCCTTTCTCCCACGGTCCCACCATCCCATTCCTATACACTAATGTAACTCTTCTATTTTACATTCACCAAATCAAGATACATCAATAAAAATCTATTATTGGTTGAATAATTATATATTTTTCACTATATTCACTATAAAATATGATAACTGCTGGTTTTAAAAATTAATGTTAATTAAAAAAGATTTAGATTTAAAAAATTTTAAATTGAAGTGAAAAGGTAAATTAGTACAAGATTGTTATAATACTCATAACTCAATAAGTAAGGAGCTATGCGAATTTTTAAAAGTTATCTGTGTACCTATGTAGTTATATTTAAAGAGGCAGGGTTGGGTTAGGGTGTGGAAATAGGTAAAAATGGTTGGGGTATTTTACAAGAGAAACAATGTTAAGATGTTAGAAAATGTTTATTTTGAAATACATCAAAAACATCCTAAAACTAAACTGTCTGGCAAAAAAGCTTGCTTAGGGTTTAGATGGATTAAAAGTGAAGATAGATTACTGAGACAATGCGCGCGGTTGCATTGAACTGGGTCCAGTTGACAAACCAGTAATTTCCTGCTTTTAGTATCGCACATAGGCCCGTCGGTCAGAAAAGCTGTCCGGGCTATTTTTATTTTTTTCAAAAAACACTTATTATTTCAATAAATATTACTATTCACAATGCTTTTCGAATAAAATAAAGTTAGACAGCGAACGCAGAAACACATAAAAGTATTAAGGACAATCTAGTGACAGTACGTCGTATTCTACTGATCTGCTCGCATGTCTGTTCATTAAGTTTGAGGGTAAATGCGGCCCAGTGACGGGTGAGCATGTGCGCGGTGAGCAGTCTGAGGTCGTGACGTCGATAAAAAAATGGTCATCGCTCGCCTGTGACGTCATGCTTGCGCAGACATGCTCGCCCGTCAGTGGGTCGCTGCTCGCAACTTAATTTTATGCTCTTTGCGCTTATTGGCTAGTATGTTCACTGCGAACTCGAGCAAAAAACACAGACAAGAAAACCCTATGCCAAATATCCACAACACAAAATGGCAGTCAAATTTTGCTGCCTTCGGGCCCAAGTTTCTGGTATCTACGATCGTGCGGCCATCAAAGAAAGTACTAAAATTGTGATTGGAGTACTGTAAGTACTCACTCCATTTCAGCAGTAATCCATTTTCATGAAGTCTCTTTATGTGCTTGTTAAAGAAATACAGATAAGGGGTTCTTTTCTGAAAGGCCCAAGCGTGACTTGACGGAAAGATCACGTCTTGAGTCACACGCAGTTTCAGTAACGTTTCTGAAGTCAGTTTTGGAAATTGCCTGCATCGATGGTTCAGACCGAAGCTTATGATATCTGCTTCTTCGATCAGCATTTCCTTCTTTCCAATGATTCCCTCCAGTGTTGCACACTCGTCGGTTTCAAGAGTCACGCGGCGTGAAATTTCCTCAAGAAATTTATCGCTTGAGCTGTTTATCATTGGCTGGAGAAAAACTGACTGAAATGAATAAATAAACGGCTTAAATATAATTGTAATCCCTCCGCAGCTTTTAAAATTGATTTCATATCACCATATCTTATTACCTAGCCTCATATCAGATTCCAGCATAAATTACTACGCATTTAATTGCTAATTCCATTATTTTTACTCTCTTTAAGCTAACATTAGAAATGATTTTCTAATTACCTTCGCCAAATGCAGATTGTATCCATCAACAACTAGCTCATTAAGTGTTAATAATTTGTTTTTTGGTGGTTTGGTTATGAAAGACGAGAGTTGGGCCTTATACAAGTTGCTAATGGTGATACAACAGACGAGCCATAGAATTAATATACGACCTCCGACAGACCTCAAATTTCCGTGAAAAGGTTGGTCAGTTAATAGGAATCCAATGATCTAAGAAGAATATATTTGAGCATGTGAAATAAATTTATTACTACAATTTGATATCTTGAAAAATACTCTTTGGTAAATAGAAATACATTTTCTTGTATTTTTAAAATGGCTTACCCATAATATTTTTGGTAACGAAGAAACAGTTTTTGGATCAAATATTCTTTTTGTTATATACACAATAGTCGACACGGCAAGAAGAGTAAAGAAAGAAACAATCCACGTGGCAGTTGTAAAAACGTAAACCAATTTCAGGCCTATTAAAAAAATGATAAAGTCTTTTACATGTAGTAAAAGAAGGTAAAGAAAATATATTTGAAGAGCAATTTGTAAAACCGTACCTTCTTTGAAAAAATTATCTTCGTAACCATACACAACTTTTGAAGGGTCATCTAAAAAGGCATCTGAAAAATCTACCTTCTTTGATCTCGAATAAGTAACTGTAATAGACCCAATGGCCCAGTCTGCTTTTTTCTGGTTCACAATGGTTATCATGGATTCCCTTGAACCCCCATGCGTATTTTCAAAATTCACCATATTAATTTTGAAATTAAGATAATTCATCATCGTGTACAGAATGTTCGCTTCTATTCCGGTCATCTTATCACATACATGATAATATTTGTCACCTTCTAAAGAAATGAACTTTGGATTTACACAGTCGAAATTTCTTCCATGGGTTAAATAAACGACATCAAATGCGTGCTGGTGGAAATTCCAATTCTTCTTGCTTAAAAGACTTTTTATTTCCGGAACTAAATTTACATCCAATGGAGTCATTTCATCGTTCAAATAAACTTCATACTGCAAAGTCAAAAGCTTCGACTTCGCACCGCAATAGTAGCACACTTCGTACAATCTAAGTATCTCATTGGAATATTCGAGGACCATAGTCATAAACACTGTGCCTAAAAATCCAAAATTCTTCAAAAATTTTAGATCCAAGGAACCGTCTCGAAAAGCAGAATCACATGTCTCATAATGCCTTTGACAAATTATTATGACAACTCCGGTGGTTTTCAAGCCATCTTTGTTGTGGACTTCAAACATTGAAGGATTCTGTAAACTTACGATATGCATTGTGGTGAACCTTGTGAAATTTACGATAAGATCCGTACCTTCCGTCAACTTATCATAATTCAACAAAAACGTTGCTGGTGGGAAAGTGGACTTGTGAAATTTGTTTTTTATAAGTGGTTGTTCTTCATCTTCAATTCTGTATTTTTGATTAATTTTACTTAATACTTTATCCACAAAGTACGAAGAAGGTAAATCATAGTGCACGATTATATCAAAATCATTAATGAAAATTTCGCTGATAATGTCCTCGAACAAACTATTTGGAATCTCATCGTCTGGCAATAGATCAAATATATGTCTTGAATAATTTTGGCTTTCCAGAACATTTTGTGCTTTCACTAAAATATTATTGAGATCTTCTGACATGATTATGATAAAACACACATATATGAAATTAGTTTGAAAGAAGGACATCATCGTTTGGTTTGTTGCTTCTTTTCAGGTAGGATAATTTTTTTAAACTGGTTTGAAAAACGCTATTACAGACTGTGTAAATGTGTATCCAATTAGTTGTTTTTTGAAATATGTATTCAGTATTATTTACATAATTAATAATCATAACATCACACTTAATAATACTGTTTGAACGCAGTAGGTCTGATTCTAAGTAAAATACAATTTATTACTATAGACGTACTTGGAGAAACTATATGGAAATGTTTTGAAGTGCTTCTAATTACCATCACATTAGTTGATTGATTCGTGAAATAGCTTTTAGATAAAGATAACATATACCCAATCAGTTATAAAAATATATTACGCGATTGTTTTATTCTTGTAGCAGACACATAATAATGTGATTATTGATTATTATCGTACAATTCTACAATATAAATTGTATAATGAATGTAAACACAAATTTAGCTAATCTGTAGCACGTTGCAAATCGGATGGATCGAGTGGGAATACAATAGTAAGCTTGGCAATAACTGACTTATCTACATATTCAACATAATATTTTTACATAAATTGAAACTCATCATTGAAATATATCATTGAAGTTTTGATTTAAAACAATTAAAAATGGATTCGTACAACCCAATGATCACTGTGTGTTAAATGCTACCGATTTTACTGCGTGCTTCCTTCTAAATCTTATTAGGTACCCTCTTAATAAAATGCCCGCTGCATATCAGGTAACATGCGAGAAGATACGATCACCCGGGAATCGTTTTAGAATATCATTTTGAATTGTTATAACGGTCTCAATTAATTCTTTCCAGAGTATACTTATTCTGCCAATAACATCAACACTTGCCTTTTTTTTAATACCGCTATACAGAACAGGGTGGAACAATGCGTACTTTATACACGATATACTATCAGAAATGCTTGTGAAGAGAGTGCCTAAGAAAATATTTCAGAAAATTACCTAATTATGCTTAGGCTTATAAGCACATCATATATATTCAAATTAGAAAACTTTTTTTTTCACATACAATTATTTGAATAAGTGAGATGGGTAAATTTGACGATAACTTGTAAAACTATTGATGTTATAAATATGTAGTTCCCTTTTCTTAATCTTCATTTCCTTTAGAACGGGGTCGCCAACACTACCTGAAAGGAATGCGCTCGATTTGACGAAGATCGAAGAGACTCAAGACTAATATGTCGACCAATGTATGTAATTTGGACGGCGATTGCGAGCGGCCTGGATTGGAGAATTGATGCCCGGGACCGATGTTCCTCGGACGCAGCGCAGAACACTAAAGATCTTCATTCGCCTACGTACGCGACCGACGTACGCGTGGCCTTATTTACAGCCTGATTATTTATTACCTTCCCGGTGTCTCGAATGAATCACTTACAACTTATTTCTTTATTTGTCTCATTTTCAATTCTTACCATACTCGAAAACTTTACATAAGTTTTCTAACAACAATAATATTATTATTTCGTGTTTGTTTTTATTTAAAATTCACAAATTATTATTTTTAAGACATAACAATGACCTGAATACTGTTTTTTACAAAGTGTGTTTGAAGTTTATTATTTGATATGATAAACCTCAATAGAAATGAAAATTTATTAGACCTTATTTTGTCTGATAAAGTTAACATTGATATATATTTAGTACCAGGCTTAACCAAATTAGATCATCATCACCCTTCATTTGAAATAAAGGTAAAACAAAATAAAAATCATTTCTTGGAAAATAATAAAAATGATGTAAAAGTATAACTTCAGGAAAGGAAACTATAATAATTGTCAACAAGATCTATTGTCGGTTAATTGGATAACACTCTTTAAAAATAAAAATGTGAATAACATGGTTCTCTTGTTTTATGACAAATTGTGGGAAATAATTGATGAAAATTTTATGAAAAATCCTGAAAAGACCTGATAAAATTCCTCCATTCTTTGTCAGTTGCTGTGCATATTCTTTTGTTTACCGCTGTACATTATCTTTAATGCATCTTTAACTACGGGAACTTTTCTTGACTTGTGGAAAGAAGCACATGTGGTACCAGTTTTCAAATAAATTGAGCAATCTTTGATAAAAAACTACAGACCAATTAGTATACTGTCATGTTTTGCCAAGGTTTTTGAATCGTTGATATACAAAATATATTTTTTCACATTTTAAGCCTATTCTCTGCCCTAGGCAACATGGGTTTGTTCCTCGTAGATCTATCAACTCAAATCTATTGGAATTTCGTAATTATGTGTGTAATTATTTTAATGAAAGATTACAAGTAGACGCAATTTATACTGATTTCCAAAAAGCTTTTGATAAAGTTAACCATTCCATCTTACTAAAGAAACTATAACAAATAGGAATACATGGAGACTTATTGCGCTGGATGAAATCATATTTATATAATAGAACACAACTAGTGCTTGTTAACGGATACAAATCATCCCCTATAGTTGTAACTTCTGGAGTACCACAGGGGTCAAATCTTGGCCCCCTGCTTTTTCTTAAATTCATAAATGACCTTGGCTCGAAATCAAACTGTGATTATGCTTTTTTCGTCGATGATCTTAAAAATTTTCGTAAAATTAAGTCTGTTACCGATCATCTATCTAGTGCTTCAAAAGGATCTCGATACACTAAATAACTGGTGTATTGTCAATGATATGCACTTAAATGTTGAAAAATTTTACATATCAAACTTTACTTAAAATAAGGTTATAAAGAATTTTTCCTATTTCATTAATAAGATTATTCTTAAGAAAGTGTATTCTATAAGAGATCTAGGAATTACTCTTGATTCTAAATTCTTATTTGATTTACACATTGATGACATTAAGTCCAGATCACTTAAAATGATGGGATTTATTCACAGAATAACTAAACCTTTCAAAGATCCTCAATCAATTCTAACCCTTTAATATGCCTTAATTAGAAGTAAACTTGAATATGGAAGCACTATTCGGAATCCACATTATTGCAAGTATGAAAACATTATAAAGTCGGTTCAAAAAAAAATGCTTAGACTATTATCTTTCAAATGTGGACTAAATGACCATCTTAGATCATACGACGCACCTCGTGATTACTTTAAGATTAATACACTTAAAATAAGAAGGCAATTGACTGACCTAATATGTTTGCATAAAATTATCCACGGCCATCTTGATACCTCATTATGTCGTAGCAATATTGAAATAAATGTCCCCAAATCCCATTGTTTAAGACACCATAGCATTTTTCACCTGAATATTTTCAAAAATAATATCGCCTACTTTAGCCCTCTGACCCAAATGTGTAGACTGTTTAATAAGATTGAGTTTGCTGAAGTAGATATTTTTGTCCATAATTTGTATGGATTCTATTGTTAAATAATATGTTGCACTGATTATATTATGTATTATTTGCGTCTCTTACTCTTACTTTTCTATAATATTTGTATTTAATAATTATTTTTTAATTTTTAATGTTTATTTTTATATTTTAATCTTTATTTAGGTTTATGAGAATTAATGTGTCTTTGTATGTGTATTTGTATGTTAACTGAGTTTTTATAACTGGATTGATCTCACGTAAGTGAGATCGTCTGTAAAAACCCAGTATAAATAAATAAATATGGCAAGCGAAACAAAATGCATTTTCATAAATACCACTTTATGCTACAAAGCTGTGACCACATGGTTTTTGGAAATCCTTTCAACTTTGTATACGAAAGGCTGCATATTGATTAAAAATTTCTCAGGGCAAATAGTTGCAATTTTAAAATTGACCGTTTGAGCTGGTGGCTGCGACTTCTGCTTGCGGGGATTGTTTTGTTGATACGTTCGTTCTTCAGTTTGTGAAGAAGGGATATTGTATTTGAAATCTTACTTCAACTTTTTACATACACAACATAGCAATGGTTGGTAGTAGGCTAGCATAATCTAAAGACATGTCATGAAAAAGAACAAAGGAACTATCTCCGTAAAGATAAATTGATAAAACGATTAAAATATTGTGAGGTTTATTTGTAATTTCAAACATTTGACAGATAACAAAATACTACAACTATGACAGCATCCGTGGTCGAGGGATAAGGCTCTCAACGGTCACAAATCCCGGAGTGCGCAAGTAAAAATTATTTGATCAATATGTGTTATTTCACGAAAATAATATAAGGTATATTTGCGGCAAGTTCTAGAGTGGAAGATACTCACAGTATCGCCTTGGTGGGAGACGACTATTCCGTATTGAAACTTAATATGGCTTTAACCGTGTTTGGTGACCAGATCTGAATCGCCGGGAACATCGCCACTTTCCTCTTTCCATCTCCTTCCCCTGCATTCTACCTTCAACCTCACAACATACCCCAATCGGAGATGCCGTAGTCTCACTGACTCACTGACGGTTGGGAGCAGTTGGGACGCTTGTGTGGAATTGAAATTTAAAAAATTTCTAAAATTAGTCTTATATCCATAAAGGCTCTTTGGGCATTGTTGTGTAAACCGCAAGAAAACTAGTCTCATATCCATAGAGGCTCTTTGGGCATTGTTGTGTAAACCGCAAGAAAAACTAGTCTCATATCCATAGAGGCTCTTTGGGCATTGTTGTGTAAACCGCAAGAAAAACTAGTCTTATATCCATAGAGGCTCTTTGGGCATTGTTGTGTAAACCGCAAGAAAAACTAGTCTAATATCCATAGAGGTTCTTTAGGCATTGTTGTGTAAACCGCAAGAAAAACTAGTCTTATATCCATAGAGGCTCTTTGGGCATTGTTGTGTAAACCGCAAGAAAAACTAGTCTAATATCCATAGAGGTTCTTTAGGCATTTTTGTGTAAACCGCAAGAAAAACTAGTCTTATATCCATAGAGGCTCTTTGGGCATTGTTGTGTAAACCGCAAGAAAAACTAGTCTAATATCCATAGAGGTTCTTTAGGCATTGTTGTGTAAACCGCAAGAAAAACTAGTCTTATATCCATAGAGGCTCTTTGGGCATTGTTGTGTACACCGCAAGAAAAACTAGTCTAATATCCATAGAGGTTCTTTAGGCATTGTTGTGTAAACCGCAAGAAAAACTAGTCTTATATCCATAGAGGCTCTTTGGGCATTGTTGTGTAAACCGCAAGAAAAACTAGTCTAATATCCATAGAGGTTCTTTAGGCATTGTTGTGTAAACCGCAAGAAAAACTAGTCTAATATCCATAGAGGGTCTTTGGGCATTGTTGTGTAAACCGCAAGAAAAAGAATATTATTATCGATAAATTTTATTTTTTCTAACATTTTCTCTATTTTTATTTTTTAAATATCTAGCTAAACCCACCCTTAGCAGTGTTTCGACAATAAATGGTGACTCTGAACCTAATTAACGTAAAAAAAGAGAGGTAATAACTTATTTAAGAAAAAAAATTATAGGGCCACCTAAGCATACAATTCAATTTATTATTATTATTTTGAAACTTTGTCACATCAAATACAATTTTTTTATTTGTCAATGGTACTTATGTGACATTTAGCATTATCTGAGAACAACAATATTTTGAATTTAAAAAGTAACTATACAAATCATTGTTTTGTTTAATGAACTTAGCATCTGTAAAATTATTCGAACAACTGACATTTTTTACATTTAGCCCACGCATGAGACCCTGAGGAAAATACGTTCCCTGAAGGCCTATGTCATCCTTGGGGATGCTGTGTGAAGGGTATTTTTGAGGAAAGGAAGGAGAGGAAGTTCTGGGAAGGCAAAAGGTATGAGGGGTGGGTAGGAATCTAGAGGTCACTGTGTCCAGGATTGACGGACAGGCAATTTGTAGGCAGGCGTATCCACCGCAATAATAATTGTAAGAATAATACTGAATCCGTATTTTAAAATAACTAAAAAATCCTTGAAAATTATTTATTGTTTATAAATAGGTAGGTATTTAAAAACATTGTTTGTATTTCTTGGCCATTAACTATGTAATAATTTCTAGACATTTTTGTTTTATTGAGTTTTATTTTTCAATGTACATTTGTTACTTAAAATTTAAGTAACAAATGTACATTGAAAAATAAAACTCAATAAAACATAAATTTAAAAATATACTCACAAATCTTATAATTTCAGAAGATAATTTTGGTTTTAATGTATGAAATGAGAGATAATTAGAAACACACTTTCTTGGATGCGAAGTATATATAACTGTTCACAGATTTACAGATTTACTAGTAATAGAAGGTGCCTAATACATAAAATCGGAAGATATTAGAAAATTGACAAGTACTAACCAATAAATAAATGTAATAAAAAAATGCTTTTATTGCCTGGTATTTGTAGTGTCTTTGTCCAAAGCTTGTTTTTATCGACGGAGTTTTGATGTTTTATATATACGCTAGTCTAACTGGTTTATTAATGTTAGTTTGTGTTTGCTGACATTTAGTTTTTTGGTAAAAAAATGTACTTTAGTAGTGTTTTTATGTATATTGGCGTATGTCAAACATGTTGAATATTTGGTCACTGTCTATGTTTCTATGTTTCATTCTATGTTTTTTAAGGATTATCTTTATGATAGCTTTTTGTGTAATTTCCGTATGACTGATCGCCGTAAATCGTATTCTATAATGGATTGGCAAAGTGCATAGTATATATTGTTTTAGTTTAAATATGTTTCTTATGTTCAGAAAAATGTGTATTGTTTTGAGGAGATTATTGGTGATGTGTTTGATATGATGTGTCCATCGGAGGTTATGATCTATTATGATTCATAGATAGTCTATTTTCGTGTTGCATAGATCATTTATGCAAATAGTAAATAGAACGCCCATAAGCCGTAAACAGATAAATAAATAATCAAATAATATTAATGTACCTAGGTAATATTTGAAAAATATGTGTCTAGTGCGTAAATGCAGAATTCATTCTAAATATCAGTAGGAAAATAAAAAATATTTTCTTTTAGACTAAAGTCCACGATTAGGTTGATGTAATTTATGTACAACAATTTCACCAATGAAACAGAAGCAAGATAAAGCAATTCCAATTATCCACAAAACAAATTGGCCAAACATCTTATCTCTCTTGGAACTGAAATCATCATCATCAAATGTCTTCGAAGTGCTACCATCAAACCGAAGTCTTATATTTGAAGGCGGGTTCATTAATTTTTCACTCCATTTTTTTTGCAGTCCATTCTCACAAAACCACAAAAGATACTTGTTAATGTGGTACAAAAACGGCGCTCCCTTTTTGAATGCCCAAGCATGGTTTGATGGAAATATGTTATCACGGGTTACACGGATCGAACGCAGATCCTCTTTTGTCAAAGTTCCATCGTCTGGTTTGATGAGGGCATCGATTATGACATCTAACTCTTCAATGATCATTTGCTTCTTACCAATAAATTCATGCAACGCTGGACGAACTTCTTTTGTGAGAGTTAACCGATGGGAAAGCTCCTGGAGTGAACTGTCAGAAGAACTGTTCAACATTGGCAGGAGAAATCGGGCCTGAAATAGACAGAAAGAAATGATAACCAAATGTGCTACTATTTGCCCAGTTTCTTACCTGTTTACAAAAACCGAAGTAACCAACGGTGCTCTTTCGAATGAACATGCATAATTGTTTTTTTTAATTGTTAGGTTATAAGTTTTGCTGTTGAAAAGCAATATTTCACATAAAACTGGTAACCGCATACTTACTTTAACCAAATTGATGCCGTATCCGTCTTTTACCAGTTCGTCAAAAGTTAACAAGGTATCTGTTGAAGGCTTTGTTATGAATGATGAAAGCTGAGCCTTGTACAACGTGCTTATGTTAATGCAACATAATAACCATAATATTAGAACGCGACCACCAACAGTCTTCAAACTATTCTGATGTGCTTGCTCGGTAAGTAAGAATCCAACATTCTGGAGAAAAGGTGAATAAAATATTAAACCTTTAAAAAAATACAGTATTCGAGAAATTTCAGCGTTTTTCCAACTAACTTACCCATATAATTTTAGAAAATTTCGTAGTTTTTTGGCCTTTAGAAGACTTATTGCATATGCATATAATGATGGATTGAACCAACAATGTTACTACTATAACTGCCCAGGTGACCGGTGAGAAAACATTTAATATCATCATACCTAAAAAATAATAGAATGCCATTCATGTCAAATTGATCAATCATTTTTTAAACTTTTATACCCAGACAATGTTTTAAAAACAACTAACCTTCTTTGAAAATAGAGTTTTGAACGTTGTACAAAACTTTACAGGGATCTTGAATAACAGGATACGTGAAATCTGCCTTTTGCCATCTGGATTCTGTTATAGATATACTTCCAATTGCAAAGTCTGCTTTACTTTCGTTGACAAGACTGATTAAAGTTTCTCTTGCCTTTCCACGCGTTTCTTCAAAATTCAGCAGTTTGTAATTGAAATTTAATCTTTTGCTTATTTCCTCAATCATGTTTCCTTCCAAACTAACAGAATCTCCACAAGAAACTATCATCTCTTCATTTTGCGTTGAAATGTTTGTAGGTTTGTTACAAATAAAATTGATCGAACCCAGGTTAAAAACTATGTTAAATGTATGAGAGTTAAAGTCCACATGTTTTTTCTTCAGTAATTGGTTTATTTCTGAGTTCAGATTCACATTTTCTACTTTTGTTTCAGCGTTTAATTGCACCTCACAAATTAAAGAAAGGCTTTTAGATTTACTCCCACAAAAGAAGCAACTTTCATATAATTTCAAATTATTTTCTGTAAATTCTATAACTATGGGATTGAATACTGATTTATGGAAATCAGAACCCTTTAGGAAACTTGAATCCAATTTACCATCAGTGAAATCTTTTTTGCAGGATCCATGCTCTCTGTGACATACGAAAATAATTATATCATTAGGCTTTAAATGATTTTTGCATAATTTGTCGAATCTCAAAGAATTCTCGAGACTCACTATATGAATAGTTGAACGTCTCATAATGTATCCTTCACGTAATTGTACTGTTTTCATTGTATCGTAATTTAACATCAGCGTAACAGGTAAGTCCATACTTTTACGCAATGGTTTCGTAAGTAATTTAATGATTTCATGATTATTTATAACCATTACATCATTTATATAATCCGACGTAACTGAATCAAAATGAAGAACTATGACTTTAGCACATAGGTCCACAAGCATTTGACTTAATATGTGCTCAGTTATTTCATCATAAGTCTGATGTATTTCAGTTTTTGAGTCATCCATATTTTTGGGAAAATTTTTGAGAGGGATTGACGTCAAACCAGATTTCACACCATCAACATCTAGGTAAAATACAAAGCAATATAGAAAAAAAATCATTTTTTGTCAAACTTATACTTTTAAACTTTTGAAATTTAGTTGGTTTATTGCTTTAACGCTCTATAATCACTACTGCACGTATAGGGAATGTCTTGAGCAATGCGACTAGCATTCAGATTGAGAGTTTTTTAAATTCAGAAATCATTTTGGTATTTTTCTTGTTTGTACTGTTGGTAAAGCTTTGTTATATATCAGTTAAATATATGTGATTATGGTGACAGTCAAGACGTGTTGCTAAGTTTGAACAGAAACAAATTGGTTTGTCTTTCACTTTCTATTCATAATATTAACATTTACCTGAAGATTTCCACTCACAAACTAAAATAAATATACGTTTGCCATATTGAAACTGGTGATTATTATAAATGTATGCTGAATTCATTGTTCTTACTCACTAATAAAGGTAAAATAGGTTTTGTTTTTTATTGCAGATGTATCAAATTCGGCACAAGCCTGGTTTTTTCAACAAATTTAATATTTCTAATCTTCTAAAGCTTCATGAAAAGCTGTTTTTTTTATTTATTTATATATTAACTCCACACAGGAGGCCCTGAAGAAAATAATTTCCCTCGGGGCCTATGTCATCTTTGGGGATGCTGTGTGGAGGGTCTTTTTGTGGAGAGGAAGGAGTGAATATGGGTCTTGAAGAGTCCCATGTTGTAGGAGGGAGGAAACACAGAGGCCGGCAGTTCGTTCCACAGCCGAGCTGTTGAACTTGAGAACGAATCGTAGAAGCGACCCGTTCTCATGTGACAAATGTCAACCGTGTACAAATGTTGGGCGCGCGTTTGGCGTGTATCCCGACTACGCACCGGTGCCGAAGGGATCAATGACGCTAGTTCCTCAGAGCATCTTCCATTGTAATACCGATAGAACAAGGACAGCATACCTACCTGACGCCTGTGCTCTCTTGTTGTTACCCAAAATCAGGTAAAGAACGGTAAGGTCTAAGCAAGATGTGTTTGAGTGAACGAAAATAACACGTTGGAAAGACATTTGTTAAGAAAATCATTTTCGTATTTTATAGTATAATATATTGATGTTGCATTATTTCCAACGAGTTTAATAAAACTCATTTCGGGATAGACAACATCACATAATTAAAGGAAAATTATTTTACACAAGAATACAAATTTAAAAGGGAGTTCAATGAAGAGCGTACGCCGATTTTAAACCTGACTAGACACACTGTTACACAGTTATTTGAAAACTATTTCATAAATACATTTAAAAAGATCACCGGTTATGATATCTGATGAGAAAATACCTTTTAAGAGCTTTTACCAATATTTTTTTTGTTTGTTACCGTTGTTTTGTGTGGTACTTTACAATTACTAAGAAATACGTTTTTTTCATTTTGGATAACTTGTATTTCAGATATTTGTTAAGCATACGGAGAAGCTATCAACACAAACTTATCGTTTTAAAATCAATGTTTTTAAAGCATAGCTCATCATTCATGTAATTGTCAAATTTAAACATTTATTAAAATGTAATCATGGAATACAATATTAGTGATTCTCAAACGAAATTTTGAAACAGAGTAATGAGAAAAAGATACGGTCTACGGGCTCTGCTCTACTACTGAACTAATTCGAGGCTAAGGCTAATGCTAAAATGGGTTCAATTCCTAGATGCAACCCTATCTTTTTCTGATTTTACTGTTTCAAATTTTCGTTTGAGATTCGCTAATATTGTGTTTAATGATTACATATTACAATTTGAGGTTTTACTAAGTAACTCAAAAAACATTTTTTTTATTTAAAATACTGGAGCAACAAAGCATTGGAGCAACCTACATGCGTGTTTTAGAAAACTATGTTACCAGTATTCAGAACAAGAGTTATAATATTGATCATGGAGTTTTGAAATATTATTACTACTAAGAGGCCACAGAAAATGTTAGCAACAGTCATGAAAGATGATCAAATAATATTTTCACTTCAATAATTGCAAAGTTTATTGTAATTATTGAAGAAAAAATATTTGTCTTTATTTATAACTGTTAACAAAATAGCTGTTCTCAATAAATCGTCAATCAGTCTGCAAATATTTTTATTATTTGGTCATACTACAAGAAAAAAATATTTTATCCTAGAATATCTTAACCTTTACCACTCCGTTTTCATATTTTTATAAAATAACTAAGATATATGTTTTTTTTACCAAAATCTTGTTAATGTACACAATTTAGACAATGCCAATTATATATTTGGTATGCCTTCATTTTTTTATGTATTAAAGAGTGATATTAAATATTTAATTTCAGTCCACGTTCAAGGTCTGACATACTCGTATATACGGGCGTACATCCGACGCTCGCCTTTGTAATTCAAGTATAACTTTAATCCATCAAAAGATGGCTTATTTACTAGACCTAAACATATTGTTGGAGTGTTTACTTTGGACCTTTTTATAATAAATATATAATTAACTATCCACAATTTTTTAAATATTATAAATGCTACATACTCTTTCGTCAGAGATCATGGACTTTCTAAATATCATAACGGCTACATGCTCTTTTGTCAGACATCATGGACGTTCTAAATAGCATAACGGCTGCATGCGTTTTCGTCAGAGATCATGGACTTTTTAAATATCATAACGGCTACATGCTCTTTTGTCAGACATCATGGACTTTCTAAATAGCATAACGGCTGCATGCGTTTTCGTCAGATATCATGGACTTTTTAAATATCATAACGGCTACAAGCTCTTTTGTCAGACATCATGGACTTTCTAAATAGCATAACGGCTGCATGCGTTTTCGTCAGAGATCATGGACTTTTTAAATATCATAACGGCTACATGCTCTTTTGTCAGACATCATGGACTTTCTAAATAGCATAACGGCTGCATGCGTTTTCGTCAGAGATCATGGACTTTTTAAATATCATAACGGCTACATGCTTTTTTGTCAGACATCATGGACTTTCTAAATAGCATAACGGCTGCATGCTTTTTCGTCAGAGATCATCATAAGGGGTAAATGTTATTTCGTCAGAGATAATGGACTTTCTAAATAGCATAACGACTGCATGCTCCATAGTCAGAAATCATGGATTTTCAATTGTGTATATTTAATATTATGCTTTTGATAATTAAAAAATATTTCTGCTTATAAAATGTTATATCTGATCTTAGTTTGCAGATTTAAGGGTTGGGAACTCTTTGTTAAAAAGTAAAAGGTTTTACTTATAATTGTGTATATTTACGTTACAATAAATAGGTCTGGATTTAGCTACACTGTTCATTACCCGAGGGTTTGTAATTCTCTGGTTCGAGAAGCTTGTTGCCTGTCAATAACATCCCACAGGTAATTGCTACACTCTAGTGACATCTGTCGGACTCTGGAGTAAGCTTTGTGACTAGCGCCATCTAACGCTTCAATATTCAACTTATTACCATTCATCACTTTAAATAAATCTTTCTTATTATTAAAATTGTAATAAAATGTATGTGGTGTGTGTTGTCTTTTCAATAGTATATAATTACATATTATATAAGAACATATGAAGACCATGTTCGCAGTATCCTAGAATACATCTCCATTATTTGGGCATCTTTTAAACAAACAATTTCCAAGAAATAGAAAAAGACAAAAGAGGTTTATGCGCTAAAATATGATTTAAGATTTTCACGGCCAAAAGTATTTTTGTTAGAAGGAGTTAGCTCAACACGGCATAACACCCCACAAACAAATAACAAAAAAAAAAAGGTTTATGCGCTATCTATATATCGTCGCATTAATTCGTAGACTGCGTAACTCCAAATTTTTCGAAAATACGTTTTTAATGCCATCTGGTGTTAAAATTAGTCCCGCATCGACTAGTAAAACTTAAAAATTAACCTTTTAGATAAACACAAATTAGGAAACTGCGTAAAATCATGGTGCCATTTTTACTCGCGAATACTTCGAAACTCCTTAATTCAATATTGGCCGGTGAGCCGTGCACGCTTGTTGTGTTTTTGACTGAGGAAATTTATTTACGGTGTAATAGTTTTACCGTGAAATTAACTGAGATAAGTTGATTAATCAATTTTGAACATTTTATAACCTTATTTTTAATTGTGAAGTCACGAATAGTGTTTGTATCTGTAGTCTAAACTGACGTCTTCTGCACCGTGTGACTCTCTGCCGTAGCTCTCTTGTTTTATGTGCCTCTGCGGTTGCGTTCACCGCTTTTAAAGTGGTACCTGCTTATCACCACACGCCCTCCTGATGTCATCATCACTGCACGAATTGATTTAACTAACCCGGAGCCCTTCGCGTCCTACCTAATAGGTCGTTGTTCTGTGATTATCTTTTCTTCAAGGTCACCATCTCTTTGCAAATGGATCTCCTACTGATGCATATCCGGATCCGGTTCTTCACTGTCCTCTTCAAACAAACCCAAAATATTGACAGTGGAACGTGCGGCAATTCCATCTCGTCTCTCCTCAGACACAGTCCGTTCTCTGTCAGGCATATTCCGCGGGTCAAGCACATGTCTTGGTATGCCATCTACTTCGATGTTGTTGACTGAAGTAAGTCTTGTCACCCTTCCATGCACGATGTGCATCTCCTATCTACTGGCTTAACCGCAAGAAGATCGCCCACTTAGAACTCAGTCAATACTTCCTCTTCTATATTCACTTGCGCAGAAGGGTGTCTCCACGAGTAAGTGTGAACTATACTAGACAGTGCAACACCTTGATCATCCTGACTTTTTGCAGCCAAAAATTGTACCAAAACACTGCCTGCAGGGGATCGCTTCCACTTTTGGCTGCAGTTCTCTTTATTGTTTGATTATCTCGTTCAACTATACCGTTTCCAGCTAGTCGGGATGCCGCGCGAAATCTTTGACGAACATTCCATCTCTTACACTTATCTGTAACACTTTAGGAACAAAATGCAGTACCATTGTCCATGAGAACTACTTTGGGCGGGCCTCTTTCCCGAAACACTTCTTCCAAATGTCTGATAATCGAAGCTGCATTATCTGACTCGATTTCCCGCCACACGGCAAATCTACTTGGACCGCAATCGATAAATGTGAGTAAACATTTCCTACCGAAATGAGTAACTTCGACTGCCAAGCGACTCCAGGTTGTCACAACATTAAGATTACCCGCTTCATGGGATGATGGCGGAGGGTCAATTGTCCTGCATTGTACGCAAGAACGCACGCATCTATTGAGGTCCTTTCTTCTCGCCTCGGGATCGACCAGCCGGACAAGATGAAGCGTTCACTTTACTCCAAAGTGATGCTGAGCATGAAGAGTTTCTACGCTTAAAGCACATTTTTGCTCACCAGTTCCACTTTCAAGTCTCTCCCACCTATCTTCACACTTTAAGAAGTCTCTTTCACAACGTTTCCTGTCATGGCTACTCTTTGCCCGGGTCTTGCAAACCCTAGTAAGTACATCAGTTTTATTTCTACAGGACAACAAGGGTGATCGACAATGTCAGATCAAATTCTTCTACAATCTCCTTCATCAACCCCAAGCGTCACTTAACGAGCATCTCTGACACTACTACTCCCGGTCAGTGTAGATCTCACCCAGCACAAAACCGTCACCGAATCTGTAATGATCTCCAGAGTTTGAAGATTTTACTTGAGAGTCAGATTTAATCCCGGAAGGAAAAGTACCAGCATTTACAAGACTTAAAACAGACATTAGAAAAGGATTGCCACTCCTTTTACGATAACCTTCCGCATCATTAAAAATCATTAAAATGCATCTAAATAGACTGCCTTGACATATACATACATTTTTGTGTTTTATTTTGTGAATGTAAAATTCCTATCTCCCAAATTTTCCGCTAGGTTGTTCATAAAACTGTTCGCAGAAAAGTATGTATCTTTTGTAAAATACGTATCTCCATTCTCGGTTTTTATGTAAACTTCCTAACTCCGATTTGAAATAGAAATCCTTAACTTACAAAAGTTTAATGATTGAAAATAAATTTCGAAATATATTATATGTTCGAAACATAAATAAAAAGAATGAGCCGTCTTTCATTTTTTTTCACTACGAGGTTTTTTGTGCCTCCTGTAAAATTTTACATTTGGTGGTTACGCATTCTACGAATTAATTCGACGATATATGACAGAATATACGTACTATCCAATCCTAAACATTTTTAAACTAATCACTAGTACTATACTTAATCCACTTATATTAAAAGAGGTTAACTTATATGTCCCCGACAATTATACTCGTGGAAGATCCCATGCACTTTTTCATACTCTGAAAGCGAGGATTTATCTGCCTATCAGAACGCACCAATCAACGGAGCGCTGCTGAATCTCTCGAAGATTCTGTGTTAACCATCGACATTTTCAACGTCACTTTCTGAATGTTGACATAATGTATCACAAAGTAGTAAAATTGCCCCCAGGACCTTTTATACATATATGTACCTCAAATTTGTGATCTTCTCCGTAATATATTTATTTATTTATTTATTTATTTATTTTTTCATGTTCTCCATGAAACGGTTATACACCAATATATCATGGAGAAGATTACAAATTAAAAGGTTTACACAGGCAGTTTTACTATTTTGTCACATGCGTTATAAGATAGTTACTGAATTGTCTGTAGGTGACATTGAAAATGTCGATGGCTAATGCAGAATCGTTAAGCATTTGAGTCGCTCTGTGTATTGGCGCGTTCTGATAGGCAGAAGTCCTCGCTTTCGGAGCATATAAGAGTGCATGGGATCTCCCTCGAGTATAATTGTTAGGGACATAAAAGTTAACCTCTTTCAACATAGGCGGATTATGTATTGTACCAGAGATTAACTTAAAAAAGTGTTTGCCTAAAAATATTTTTCTGCGGGCTTCTAATGTATTGAAATCGAGCATTCCTGTTAAGAACAAGGATGGATACAGGAATGGATAGTATGTATATTCCCTCATATACAGGTAACGCATAAACCTTTTTTGTACTTTTTCTATTTCTAAGATATGGTTTTGTTCAGAAGGGGCCCAAATAATGGAGCTGTATTCCAGGATACTGCGGACAAGTGCTTCATATGTTCTCCGTATTGCAATTCCATTAGTAAATGATCTCGCATTACGAAGAACAAATCCAAGCATTTTGTTGGCGCGGGAGACAATGTCATATATGTGGGATTTGAAAGAGAGATTTGCTTCGAAGATCACCCCAAGGTCACGAATCTCGTTTTTGCGTGTTAATATATTTTTATTAATGTGATAAGGGAATAGAAATGTATCTTTGGATCTTGTAAATGTAACTACACTGCATTTCTGGATGCTGAAGGGTAATTTATTTAATTCCGACCATTTGACAAGAGAATCAAGATCATTCTGCAGGAGAATGGAATCGATACAACTTTTGATAGCTCTGAAAAGTTTGATATCGTCAGCAAAGAGTAGATATTTTGAGCGGTTAATGGTCTTGCCTATATCATTAATGAATAAAAGAAAGAGGAGGGGTCCTAGATTCGATCCCTGGGGAATCCCGGAGTTAGTTTTGTATTCGTGAGAGAACTGGTGTCCGTAACTGACATACTGACGACGATTGTGTAAGTAGCTAGCTACGAAAGCGAGAAAATCCTGAGAGAATCCGATGTCACTCAATTTTATTAGTAAAATATCATGGTCGACTTTATCAAATGCTTTTTCGAAGTCTGTATAAATCACATCGACATGTAAAAAAATTTCAAACGATTTATTTATATAGGTGGTGAGATTCATAAGGTTTGTTGAGGGTGATAGAGTGGGGCGAAATCCATGCTGATTCTCGGTGATTGTATGTTTTGTTTGATTATATATTTGTGAGTAAATTATGGTTTCTAAAAGTTTTGCGGGTGCTGATAAGACAGCTACAGGTCTGTAATTATCGATTGCCGATTTTTTTCCTTTTTTGTGTATAGGCGTGACTTTTGTTAGTTTCCACATTTCAGGGAAGGTATTATTACGAAGTGAAAGGTTAAAAATGTGCTTAAGAGGTTGAATTAAATGTTTTGAGTATCTTTTGAGTATGATGGGTGGTATAAAATCTGGACCGACAGAGTATTTAGGTTTAAGCTTGTGAAAAGCGGCAACAATATCATCATCGTTAATTTCGTGAATTTGAACAGGTAAGGCATTGTGTGACGAAGAAGCTATAGAGGAAATGTC
Source organism: Hesperophylax magnus (assembly GCA_026573805.1). Taxonomy (NCBI): domain Eukaryota; kingdom Metazoa; phylum Arthropoda; class Insecta; order Trichoptera; family Limnephilidae; genus Hesperophylax; species Hesperophylax magnus. Next base: position 167,740 of record JAIUSX010000978.1, on the reverse strand, counting down.
AAGTTTGGGAATATTGTCGCTGAATACTGATTGAAAATAATCTGCGAAACCTTCTGCGATTTCAAAATATCCATTGTATTGATTTTCATCAAAGGTCATGTGATTAAGTTTGTCACAGCCGCGGCGTTTATCGTTCGTGTAAGACCAAAATCGAGTGGGGTCTGTTATAATACTATTCTCTGCTTCACGTGTGAAGTCAGTGTAGGCCTTACCAATTAACTGCTTGATTAATTTTCGTGATGTTTTAAAGTTTGTTAAGGCATGTTCGGATTTAGTTTTTTTCCAAAGATGGTGCATTTTATTTTTCTCTCGTATGTGATGGATGATCTCTCCAGTAAACCATTTTGGATATTGTTCATCATCTCCGAGCATACGTGTGGATCTTTTCTTTAAGCATAAGTCAAAAATATTATTGAGCTGCTTATAAAACATTTCAGCAGCTAGGTTTACATCGAGGCAGTCATAATGATTCCAGTTATGTTGTTCTAAGGCATTTCTAAGTGTATGATCTGAGTTTTCGTTGAAAATCCAACCCATGTTTATGTCCGGGGGCAATATGTGTGATTTTTCTTGGGTTTTTGTTATGTACTCGAGTGTGAATGATAGTGAAGGGTGATTAAGGTCTTCTTTGACAAGTGGAGAATCATGGCGACGGACAACAGCATTTTTGGAATGTATGTTGCTTAATACTAAGTCTAACATGCGTGCATTTATGTTATAAACAGTGTTTACTTGTGTCAAATCATAAAAAGAACAAAAATAATCGTAAACATCACTCGGGTTCTTCCCTGACGAAAAGTTAAAATCACCGAAGATAATAATATTTTTAGATTGTAGTTTTGCACTTTCACTAATGATTTTCTCGTAAAATAATTTATATTGTTCCGATTTTGTATTTGGAGGAAAGTATACTACACATATATATATGATGACATTTCTGTGTGATACTTTTACCCACAAGTCTTCACCTTGGGTTTCCATGTATTCCAGTCTTTCAGCGTGTGAGTGGCTGTCAGCTCGGAGGGCCAGGAGTGTCCCTCCTCCGCGACTGCCTCTATCCTTCCTGTATACGTGGTATAGATTTCCGAATAGTTCGGCGGAATACGTGCCCGAAGTGAGCCACGTTTCAGTAAGAGCAACCAGAAGTGGTTTCTGACACATTACATTAGTCATAAAATCTGAGATTTTATTATTTAAACTTCTGACGTTTTGGTAGATTCCACTAATATTGGTTTTCATGCGTGTTGGTGTCCGCCATCTTGGTTTTGGGTCGTGTCCTCCGAAATGACCATTCGTTGAAGGCCACGTTTTCAGGCCAGATCATGGGGTCCAGGAAAAAATGGAAACTATTTTCCGGAATTCCTATTTTAAAAGAGGCATACCTCTCATGTCTCGTAACGAGTTTCTCTACCGTAAATTCTAGATCGGGCTTCTTCTTTTTTAGAAATGAGGTTATTTGATCAACCGTGGTTGCCTGGTGGAACATGAATGCATGTAAGTGCAGATTTTTTGGGATGGCCACCAAGTTGTCATCCGCAAATCCTGTCCCTTTAGAAATTGGGCGAGGCCGTGTTCGTTTGCCGTTGACGACGGCATCACTGTATGATTTTACAGATGTGGTAGTCTGTTCGGACGTCGGGGAAAATACCGATGATTGTTGATTACGAGATGGCGCTGCAGTAGACGTGGAGGTGTTATCTTCCTCGGATGCATGTTTTATATATGTACACAACCGTTTCATGGAGAGCGTGAATAAATAAATAAATATTATTACGCAAAATATTAAAAATTCGACCGGTCAGTGGCTGAGTTGACATCGCGTTTGGGTCCCACCCAGACGAATTTTGTTCAATTCCTCGGTTGGCCAAGCCCTTCATCACAACACAAGCAACATTTTCCACTAAGTATGGTGGTTGTAGGATATTTTCAAATATTTTCAGGTTATCCGTAACCCAATCATTTTATTTTTATTTTTTTTAAATATATAAAATAAAAATTTTCTTTAAAAAAATAATCTTTGATAAAATTATGTGCACATGATTACCATTACTGATTATTAATATTTTAGTATTTGTTTTTTTTTTTTTTTATAAAATTGCGAGTTTTTTCACTGTTGCGACATCCTCGGGGAAAGGCAATGCTAAATCAATCGTTTATTTGGAGATAAAAGGTGTTTTTATTTTCATGTCTAAGGAATTATAATGATATCTGACAAATATTTATGTTAAAATAATTTTCCTCAGTATGTCATCATTAGAGATGCTGTTTAGAGAGTTTTTTTATGATAGGAAGGAGTTAACATGGATATTTTAGAGTTCCTTGCTGTAGGAGGGAGAGAACACAGGGGCCGGCAGATCTTTCCATATCCGAGCTGTTAAACTCAAGAATGTAAAGTCCAATGTCAATGTTCCCACTTTTTTCCGTTCTAAAAATCATCATCATCATCTTTCTGCTTTTTCCCTTTTATCGGAATTTAGAGGGTTCAAGAATGTTTGGACCCGGTTATGGTTCGACGCATTTTAAGACATTAAGCAGCTGACGAGTAGCAACTGATTTTGTCAAATTGTCAAAAAATTCATATTCGAACTCTATTTACTCGAAATCCAAAACTGAAATCAAAAAAATTATACCTGCCACAATATCAACTCCAAAATTTGATGTATATAGTAACCAGTTTCCCGTCTGTGTCTGCCACTATTTTCCGGACACCATGTACCTAATATTACATTACAGTATATTTCTTAGTAATAAAAATACTCAGTGAATAATTATCAATTCATCTGTTATGCTTGTTAGTTACAAAAAAAAAACATTTCATTTAAGAATTTAATAACCGCGACCATAAACTTTTATAATGTTCAAAATACGAGGCGAATCCAGAAAATAAGTGTACTGAATTTTTGTAGGTTACAAAATTTTTTATTGAAACAAAAAAATTAAATGGTTACCGTAGTACATATGTAAGCTATTTTTCGACATAGTCGCCATTCCTCTCAATGCAGGTAATGAAGCGGGGTATCAACTTTCAACCCCTTCGTCTACTTCTCCACCTCCTCCTTTACCTCCTCGTCGGTTGAAAACCTTTTTCCACCCATGTACAGCTTCAGGGAGGTAAAGAGATAATAATATGAAGGTGCTAGGTCAGGGAAATGCGCGGGGTGGTTCAGGACATCCCATTTAAACGAGGCAAGCAGTTCCTTCGTGGCGTTGGCTGTGTGTGGCCTGGCATTATCGTGCAGCAGGCTGACTCCCTTTGTCAGCATGCCTCTCCTCTTGTTTTGAATCGCCTTACGCAATTTTTTTAGGGTTTCACAGTATCTTGCAAAGTTGATGGTCTCCCCTTGAGGCGGATATTCAATCAAAATCATGCCTTGACAGTCTCAAAACACGTTATCCGTTTTTTCGATTTTTTCCACAATTTCGTCAGTCACAATTGAAGGTCTTCCGCTCCTCTGATCATCATGCACAGATGTACGACCGTTTTTAAACTCGTGATAATACTTGTACCCACTCGTACGATTCATAGCTTTTTCACCATATGCAGTTTTTACCTCATTATAAACCTCAAACGGAGGTTTTCCTTTCCAAACGAGATAACGGATGACGCCGCGTATTTCGCACTTGGCGGGAGATTGGATTGACATTTTTCACGAAACGTGTTGTCGCGTTGACACTTCTCAACGTACTGACCTTGAACTGGTCTCGTTGTGGAGGGGAAGAGTCAGGCTACACGTAAGTGTAGCCAACGTGTCGAAAATAAAATTTATTAGGTCGTGAGAGCCTCAATACACTTACTTTCTGGATACGCCTCTAATTCGTGATGAAAAAGATTTAATTTTCATTTAAAAAATTATCCTTTTTGGCATTTTATGCATATTCTCAAATTAATACCCGTTTGAGATTTCGTGGACAAAAATTTTATGTTTAAGTTTTATGGTAAAGTCGACGCCTTTGAGCTTGATAAGAGTACAGAAGGCGGTGGAATTAGATTAGAAGTAGCGTCATGAAATTATTTACAAATTCACCCAGGATTCTAAACATATTGTATTCAAAATCCTACACGGGCGACGTTACGGCAATTTAAAAAAATAACATCAGCGTACTTGAAAATATTTCTGTCCCTACTGCACTCTCGAAATGTGAGAAGTTATGGTATGTTCCGTGCGTTTCATTATTAATTTGTTCAAACAGAAAAATGTAGTAACTATACCTAATACATACTTGATGTAACCATTTACACATACATAGGAAGGTCTGTATATAAATAAAGAAATAAAAAGTATGAAAACAAAGTAGTTGGGAATTTTTTATCAAAATATTATATTATATCTTCGCTCTGGTACAACAAAGTGTATTTCAATTATATTTCTATGAAAGTGTATTTATTAAGTGTATAAAGTGGGAGCGGTTGTTCAAAGAGAACCAATCCTTATCGTAACCGATCATAGTACCAATATTGACATTCGGAAAGGGCATAATAAGATAAAAATCAGTGCGCAGTAGTGGACACACCAAGAGCCATCATTGGCGTAGCTATTGCGCGGACAGCGTGGGCAGTCGCCCGGGTCTTTCCCAGGTCGATTATCTACAAAATGATATAAAACATTTATAAAAACTTATAAATTAATTGTAATTTGTAATGCACCTTTAGAAGACTGCAATCAACTCCAACTTATAGATAGAATTGTTGACTGGAGTAAAATTAATCGTATTGAGCTTTATGTTTCTAAATTTTTAATTTTGTCATTCACTAGGGCGAGTCATGCTTAGTATTACTGGTATACAATGGATGCCCGAAGTTTTAAACGTGTCTCGACCATTATGTTTGATAGTAGGCTGACATTTCATACTCATATTGGCTTGTAGCACCGAGAATGCTGGGCTTTACTCTACGCATTGGGAGGAATCTTAAAGATACCCTTTCGGCATCGTACGCATCGGATGCATCGCATCAAACGGATCGTAGTATTCTTTGTATAGAAAGTCACACAAGTGCGTCCACCAATCCGCATCGTACGGATCGCTCGAATCTGCTCATCGGCAATGCCGACGCCGTTGCTTCGAGAGGCAACTTTTGCGATGTCATTCCGAATGCCGGTCATGTGGACGCACCCCGCGCGCTCTCTCCGCATTACGCCATTTTTTGTTTCCTTTTTTTAGATTTTTTTGCATTTTATTTTTCTTCTGCTAACACACAAGCGGTGACGAATTATTCTTCTTCACTTTCCTCCATTATCACCATTGTCACAGACACATTTCGCACGACCGAATGAAGTGGCATCGGAAATCCGATTGCTGGTAGTTGCGGCGGCAAATGCGATCGCTGCCGATCAGGTGGACGCATTGTGAAAAATTCATCCTTTTGATGCGATGCGTCCGATGCGTACGATGCCGAAAGGTGGATGCATAGCTATAATTGGAACAAATGTTAGGAAAACCGAATGACAAATGGTCACCACAAAAATGTACATTTCTTCGTTACTTTTCGGAAGCGGTACAATCATTGTTTAATTTGACCTTAAATGACATCCACTCACATTAATGTGTACTTACCACATGTATTATCAAAACCACCTCTCTCTAGATATATTACCTGTGATCTTGATGATTTTGATATAATACCGTATATTTTAAACTATGGCATATTTCCGTTCAATTTTTAAAAGCTGTCGATAAATGTTTCGATTACTCACGGATTAAGCCACTGAGTTCACCTCTATAAGTGCGTGCAGGGAATTACAAATGAGCATCAAAACCTGCGCACGTTACGTTTTGTAGACTTGTTAGTTATTTGTTTTAACCTTTGATTTCCAGTTATTGATAACGGCTGTAATTCAGAATTCAAAAAAAAAATTATGTACTTTTGGTCACTTTCCAAAGTCTTTAACATTAAAGTTCATTTTGTAGGTAAGTACCTGAATATTGTTTATTATCGAATTAACATAAGATTTTTAATGAAATTCCAAAATGTAGTTTATGGTATATTTTCGGCATGTTTCAGAGTGGAAGATACTCTCAATATCGTCCACGTGTAAGACCATCATTCAGAATTGAAACGTTGTTTGAAATGGCTTTAGAACCAGAGTATATTTATCCTAAGACTGCCAGAATCCAATTAATTGTTAAAAATCAATATAATTTTTATTTTTTGCACTTTTTTGTAGGCCTTTTTAACCCTAGAAGCCTAATCTATTTTATAGATACATAAAGCCTTAACATACGTCTCAGAGGCGTACACATGTAAATGACAGCCAGTAGGACAAAATAAGCCTACATGTGCCCTATTTTTCGATGGAAAGTTAAGGTTGGTATGTAAACTAATAATAAAACACAGTTTTATCAATAAAAACTAGTATCACAGGTATTTATTACAACGAATCAAAACACTATGCTTATTTTCAAACAAAAAAATCATCTTCCTAAAAATCAACTTGAAAATATGTTTTTTTTAAATAATCAAATATTTTTTTAAGATTAATTTTTATTCTTAGGGCAAACATTCTAAGTAATAATGCTTTTAATTACTAGCTATAATTTTAGAGCAATCTACACAGACATCAACTTTGTGCTCAGATAATACTGACTTTTTGCACTTACAGCACACTAATTTTGACATTATCTTTTTTTAGCAGAAAAAAGCGCTGTATTTACGTTTTTGGGCTCTGGTTCTCCTGCCGGAAGTTTATTACCTGAGTAGGTTTTGCGAAAATTTGGCTTATATTTTTAAGTCGGAGCTTCAAGTTTGAATCCAAGGCTTGACCGAATCTGTGCAGAATTGTTTAATGAATTCTCGTTTGTTTGAGAGTTATTTGATCATGTTGTGACCATAAATTACAGCATAATTAACAAAAGCCATATTTAAGATGCCATAGAAAACAGCCATTGACCATCTATTAGTTTTGCGACTGCACGACATTGAGGCGCACATTTGATGATCCTCCTTTTGTTTGGTTCTAGAAATGAATCATGTCTGGTTTGCCACTTGAATTATTAATTATCGCATTTTCATCGCAACAAGATAAAAGGTAAACCATATTTGCAGGTTTTGACTTGTACGATAGAAGTGTCAGAGGGCCATCAAAACAAAACGTAGAACTGCCAACAGGTCTCGAGTTCTTCAATTTTTCGTGCATTTCCCGCTTATTTGATCGATTAATTTGAGCTGGTCCTCGAGAGGTGCGGACTTTATTCATAGCTGAACTTCTGTGAGATGATTGACCCTTATTTGCTGACCAAACATCCCGCTTCCATTCTTACCGCGAAGAGTATTTCCAGGAACACGATAAATTCGCTCTGAGTTGGCAGATTGCGAAGCATGAGCAGAATCAGATGCTAGGTCAGCTTTTGAAATTTTGAGTCGGCTTCTTCAGTGGGAGCAGATTCTTGTAAAGGGAAAGCCTTTTCAGTTACATAATTATTCTCATCTTCGCTCTGAATGTCGTCCAAACTGGCTGTCCTTGTCTTCACGAGCTGATTCTCCCAGAGAAAGACTATCTTCTTGGTGTAAGATTTTCAAAATATCGTTACTGTTTAATATACGAGTATTAGACCATGATATATTTGTATCTGAAACAATTCCAAAATAAACATAAAATGGACGAAAAATTAACGAAAGTAAAAACACATAATCTTAGTTAAAAGTTACACAAAGCCTAAACATACGTCTCGCAGGCGTACTATACCTCAAAAACTCAAAAATGGCTGGACTTACCTTAGTGATACAGGTACCATCGGTGAGCTCCCGTCGGCCACTGGGTTGGTTAAAGAGCACAAGGCGCTAACTTCAACCGTTAGAAAGAGAAATAGAATTTACGATTGTGTGTACGCCTCGTAGGCGTAGATAAGGCTTCTAGGTTTAAGATATACAATTCCGTACTACATTATTTTGATATATCTCATAAGGTTTAGCCAGCGTTAGCAAAGTAGTGCCCGAAAAACAAAATTTCATATCCATGAAACATCAACTTTTTATTAATTTAATATGCATTTATTATATATGTAAACCTTTCAGAAGAAATTATCTAAATTATACTGAAAACCCTATCAAAATCCGTTGCGTAGTTTAGAAGAACTAAGCGCACAAACAAACAGACGCGGATAGCGACTTTTATAGGTAGGTACTATTTAGAGATTGACATTTAACTTCATAGTAGGTTCTGGTCTCTTTCCCCTCCCTTCTACCTTTAGCCTCACAACCTACCCCAATTGTGGACTCCACAGTCTCAGTGGCTCCTGACGGTTAGGTTAGGTTAGGTTAGGAGCAGTTGGGACTCTCTTGTGCGATATTTGCATTACAAACAAAAAAAACGCTATGATTTTACACAAAATAAAATGTTGCGCTTACTCTCCATCGCAACGTTCATGAAAAAAGTAAATGCCTATTTGTGTTTCAGGGACGTTAGTGTTTCAACTAGTTGGCATTGAATATTATGCAAATAAAGCAGTGTGCAAAAAAATTACACCTTATGACTTATTATATTGCAAATACCATTTTGGTACATCAGGCATAATCACATATTACTCCTTATGAAGATTATCAAAATTACTTAAAAACTGAACTCTTCTCCTAAATTGTGCTAGGCTCAAGAGTCCTTGGGTTTCAAACCGAATAGCGACAGTATTCCTGTGATAGGCTCAAGAGTCCTTGGGTTTCAAACCGAATAGCGACAGTATTCTTGTGATAGGCTCAATAGTCCTTGGGTTTCAAACCGAATAGCGACAGTATTCCTGTGATAGGCTCAAGAGTCCTTGGGTTTCAAACCGAATAGCGACAATATTCTTGTGATAGGCTCAAGAGTCCTTGGGTTTCAAACCGAATAGCGACAGTATTCTTGTGATAGGCTCAAGAGTCCTTGGGTTTCAAACCGAATAGCGACAGTATTCTTGTGATAGGCTCAAGAGTCCTCGGGTTTCAAACCGAATAGCGACAGTATTCCTGTGATAGGCTCAAGAGTCCTTGGGTTTCAAACCGAATAGCGACAGTATTCTTGTGATAGGCTCAAGAGTCCTTGGATTTCAAACCGAATAGCGACAGTATTCTTGAAAAAATACTATGGACACCTTTTGAAGTCATTCAAGAAAATTGTAATCTAAGGTTGTCACGATAGGGTTATGAGCCATTCCAAGAGAAGAGCCGTCTAGTTCAGATTTGAAAACATTTTGGTTTTGAAACCACAAACAAGCTCATCATTTATTTAAAAATAAAAATATTTTTTCATCAATTAAACCATCTACTACACATACCGGGTGTTAAGGGACGTACTTGACTTACTTTAATCAGTGATTCCTGTTAATTTATGATTTTTTTTATTTTTATTAGCTCCACACAGGAGCAACTTGACTTTCTTTAACCAGTGATTTCTATAAAATTATGAATTGTTTTTCATTAGCTCTACATAGGAGCAACTTGACATACTTTAAGTAGTGATTCCTGAAACTTTATGATTTTTTTACATTAACTTCACACAGGAGCAACTTCACTTACTTTAACTAGTGGTTCCTGAAAATTTATAATTTTTTTTACATTAGCTTCACACTGTAGATCCCGACGAAAAAATACTGCCTCAGGGCCTTTGTCATCTTTTGGGATCCTGTGTGGAGGCTCTTTTTAGTGAAAGGAAGGAGATAAAGTTCTGGGAAGGAAAAATGTAATAGGGGTGGGTAGGAATCTGAAGGTTAATGTGTCCAGGAGTGACGGACGTATGAATCCATCCCTTGGCGATTGGTGAAGAAAGATTCTGGCCACTACACCGTGGTGGGCAATCGCATCCGCCGCCAAGACCTAGACAAACCACACCCCATGAACCTGGGCACCCCTGTTAAGTCATTAAACGTAGTTTACCATTTGGGTTGACCCATGGCTGGGGTGTTGGTTTTCCAATAAATAATTTCTGGGGCGGCGGTACCCTCACAAATTGATAATTTTTTTTTTTTTTTTTTTTAAAGTTTCTTTATTCAATAAAATTGTTAGTTACATGCATTGAGGAATTTTTCGACCACCATGCTAGGCACATGCCCGTGTTATGGTGGTCGATTAATTAATTAATAAAATATTTTTTCATTGTAGAGACCTCACCACAATCCCAACGACGGTATAAGGAATCTGTTACCTCCTTCGTCGTTCACAAGTCAAAATAAGTCAAGTACTTAAGGTGAATTTTCACTAAAACGCGCTATACAAATCATGCAATTATTATTTATTTTATCATAAAAGTGAAATAATTAGATAAGTATGTAATGTAAAACAGCCATTATTATCTTATTTCAATTTATCTGAGTAGGCCCCCCAGTTGTAAAATTTATTTATAAAGAAACTTTATTTCTGATTCCCTATCAAAATTTCTGCGTAGATATTATCAATGCATTTTTATGTACCTATCAATGGTAGGTCTTGTAGGTACTTTAAATATTTAATCAAGTAAGAAAATTATATATTATTTCTTGGTGTAATTGGGTACTTTGAAAGATAAAAACTTAAAATAAGTATTGATATTTCGTACAAATGTATTGATATTTGGCAAAGTGAAACTGTGTGTGAAAACTTTTTTTTTCCATTATGTAGTTATTTCTCAAGTCGAAATTCGCAAATTTCGACTTCTTTTTAAATAATGATCTCTTTTCAGAAATGATTCCAATTTTCTCATAACTCTTCATGTCTAACAGTAATGATGGGTTGTTTCGTAGAATTTGAACAATTCATGAAATTTCAACTTTCATTTGCGAGTTCCGTGAATGTCCTATTCAAGTTCTGTTATTTTATCATTATAGGCCAGTTACTTGACAGAACTTAAATGATAACAGAACTGGAAAAAAACATGAAAATTATCCATGAAATTTGAAGAATTGTTCAAATTCTTTGAAACAACCAGTCCTTAATTGTATTTGGATTTGGAGATTTCTAGATAAAGTCTTTTCTGACAACGCTCCTCAATTTCCTTAGTTGAAATGTTTGTAGTACATAAATACGTACGTAACTACTGCAGCAATCGTTTTTGTTTGAAGTTAGTAAACCTAACAAAATTTTTGGTTTAACCACTAATGGATCTTTAAAAATACACAAAGAGTTAGATTTAAACAAGATTACCGAAGATTAGATCGGTGCGATCTTTACACAACATGTTTAGTGAAACACAATGTCAATAAAATATGTGTGGTTAAGGGTTTTAATGAGTCTTTAAATATAGTTCCATAACCGCACACATTATATGGTATTCAAAACTATGATAACATTCTGATTTTTCGTTCACGTATAAAAGAATACACAGCTCTCGAATGGGTGTCTTCCAATTTGGACGAGAAGTAGTGACGGTTCAAAAAAGTTCTAAAATTTAGATTTCAAATTTTTCTAAATATTGTAGTGCATGAAATTCAAATTTATCACAAATTGAAACAAACACGAAAATTGGTTACGAATTTATCGTTTTAAATTTTGAACGAATCTTTTAGTTTCTACCTCTGTTTACGTAACTGCAGTATTGATAAACCGTGTCTGTTTAACACAACAACTGTCAGGGATATAATGAAACGTACATGACTCAGTGAATATTGAATCTATTATTCTTTGCATCCAATATTGATGAGCGGATAATCTGAATGCATTTTTTATGAGTAATGACATAATACTGGGAACAAAAGATATTGCAATGAATTGTTGTCACGAAAAATGGAAAAAATAATATAACTTTCGATAGCTAAAATTATGACGTAAACATTTTTTGATGATGAGATTCAAATTGAATTATGTATTTAATTATTTTATTATTTTACTAAATTTTATTCACGCGGAAGAAAATATTGTTTTCACAAATGATACAGAAAACCGAAATTTCCTGGAAAGTATCGTCATACTAATTAATAAGAAGCAGATGTATTTTGAAATTCTTGAAAATGTCATGAATAAAATATTTGCTGATCAATTTGTAAAGGATTACGTTTTCCATTTTGATTCATTTACTTCAGATATAATTTGCAACATACTGTACAAAAGTGATTCAACGATTGAAAAAACCTCGGATAAATACATTGTAAATGAAGTTCATCCTCCAGTATCACTGATGTTGAATTACGATTTTGAAGTAACTGAGATACCTGCTGTACACCAAGGAAGACGGTCAACCATACACGTTGTGAGTCTCACACATCCTTCAAGGTTCAATGAAATATCAAAGGAGCATTTGAAACCTACTGATGTAATCATCTTAATTTGTCATAAACACTATGGAACCTGTAAGCACGCGTTTAACAAAAATATGGATGCATTAGACCCTCATTTCCTCAAAGATTCCTATTTTTTTACGGTAGTTCTTGTCATTCTTGTTATCGAACTTTCAGAAGACTGTTTTCGGCTGTACGAAGTGTGTTATTATTGCGGCAACAAAGCAAGTAAACTCTCATTACAATACGAAACATATTTCAATATGGAAATGATTCTCTTCGATCAGGAAATAGATTCTCATATCAGTAGATTACTGAACAAGGATAATTGGGACTTTCAAGGACACGTATTTGATATAGGTTTTTTTCCTGGAGGGATAAATTTCGCATGCATCAATCCAAAGAATGTTTCTATAGACGACGAACTAATAATAACAGTTTCATGTGACAATTCAGAGAGTTTGGAAGGAAATATGCTTGAGGAAATGAGAAAAGGAATGAATTTCAAATATAGGTTGCTAAACTTTGAAAAAAGGTTCGGAAGACTGCGAGAAACGTTGATCAATGTGGTGAACCAGAGCAAGGCAGATTGGACTATGGGAAGTATATCGGTGACTGCAGCAAGATGGGAAAAGGCAGATTTTACTACATCCATCATTGAAGATGAGTGTAAGGTTTTGTACAATGTTCAGGACACATTTTTCAAACAAGGTCAGTGACCCAATGTGCTTTAAGTTATTTATTGTTTTTGTGATTAATTCGTAGAACTCCATTTATTTATTTTTTTAATTTAATTAAAATCAAATTTAATAATATAATTATTAAGTTCTGCAAGTATTTTTTTGGTTTTTGTTTTTGTTACAGCTGTTTCGGCTTACAAGGCAGTTTTAAAATGGCCTTGAAAGCCGAAACAGCTGTAACAATAACAAAAACCAAAAAATACTTGCAGAACTTAATAATTATACTATTAAATTTGATTTTAATTAAATTGAAAAAAAGTGGTCTAAGTTATTATTTCAATAATTATCTTTTATTAATTTTTTCAAATATTTTCAAACTCATTAGGTTTCTAAAATCTCCCATAAAGTTTCCTTACATTGTTCTTTGTATTCGAGGTTCCATTATTTTCATTGAATGTTTTGATTTGTAAATGTTTCCTTATTATTCCAGGTCTATTATTGGTTTATGTTTTCTCATCAATAACCTGGTTTCTAATATCAATAACGTTATTGGCACAATCTATAGTGGTGTACATTTGCAATAAAACTTCGGAGAATCAGATACCCACTCCATTTACAAGAATAACTTGGGTGAGTACATTTAATTCAACTCAATATCTCAGAAAAAAAAATACCTCTAACAATCAACAAATTTTTCTTCAGATAGTAGGATTTTTGCTAGCTGACCAGGCCCACCAAGGAAACATAAAAGCAACTGGAGGGCGTGTTTTGATTTTTTGGCTTTTGTGCTCTTTCATCGTCAGCACTCTCTACAAGGCCCAATTATCGTCCTTTATAACAAAACCTCCAACAGATACTTTGCTGACTTTTGATCAACTTGTTAAAGAAGGATACAACCTCAATTTGATAAATGTAAGTAAAAAAATAGTCTAAAAAACACATCAGTTTTGGCTTACCAGAGTTAAATAGATTTACCTTTCTATGAAACGGCATCTATAACTTGGTTTAAGATACACTACACGAGTATCTCTATAAGATTACTTCAGTGTGATTAATCGCATATTTATCTGATTTCTAGGCACGTTTCATTTTACCAATGTTGAACAGCTCTTCTGACAAATCACTCCAGGACCTATCCCAGAGGGTGATAATCTCTAACAAGATCTGCCCAACACTAAACAAATTCCTCGGAAAAAAAGAAATAATCATTGAAGAAATTGACGGCCTTTACGATGCACTCCTACGGCATTGTCACGGACTTCTGACCAAAACGGACCTGCAAAGCCTTAGAGTGACCCATGACAACATTTTCCCTTCCACCCATGGATGGGCTTTCAGAAAAGGGACACCGTACTTAGGGTACATCAACAAGTATATTATTTGGTTTCACGAATCTGGTTTGCAGAAGAAATGGAGTGCAGAGCTGACGACTCCGCCAAGAAAACTCGGAATCAGGTTTGATGGAGCTTCTGTTCAGAATGATGATGACTCTAAGTCAAGTAAATTCTTTGGACAATTTGTTCTGTGGATACTTGGTATTGCGTTTTCTATTTCGTGTTTTATAGCCGAATTGCTAGTACATGGTTTGTGCGCAAAGAGAACGAAATCATTTTTTAGGAAATTTAGAAAAAAGATTTCGTTAAAACGCTACAAAAAATAACACGGTTACAAAATTGATCCGTAAGTGAAGTGATCCATTGTAAATAAATGATTTAAAATCTTTAATCCAACTATACGTAAACTGTGTGAAAAAATGTATGTAATATATAGCTATAGTGGTTTTTAATGCTAATTTTTGATTGACTGTTTCTTCTGTTCTTTGTGTTTTTCTGAAAAATAAACTTATGATAGTCAAGCGAATTTTTGTTGATACTTTGAATGGAATTATTTATTAACCTTCGCATTTTTATGTCATAAATATTTTAGTCAAATATTTGTTGCTACTATTAAGTTGAAGAATATTAGTGGAATCGTGGACGTGTCCATAATGAGATAGGAAGAAGAAATATTTATTTTTTTAACATATTTTCTTAGGACATACAATTAATCAGGTAAGAACTACACCTAGGACCCTTATGGCTTTTAATAATTATTACAATTTAACGATTTAAATAAACTTTAAGTTTATGTAAATAGTATTAACGGCACAAGTGTCATTTAAAATATATTTTTTACAGTCATAGTACAATAAAAGAGAAGGGAAACAGATATATTACACGATTATATAAGTATACAATGCAAAAAACAAATAATATTAATATAAAGTTGAGAAACAAAAATATGAAATCTGTTATGCAGTGACCTCGTTAAAAAATTTACTGCTAAAGAGTTTAGTTAGTTCAGCTTTATACTTCCATGTAGGCATATTAAAAACATCAGCAACGTTAGCATAAGAGTTACCAATGTTGTTATCTATTTATAACAGAATTGTAGCCTGTATTGTGTCACAATAATAGTTGTATGTAATTGAATCTAAATCGTAATTTTCTAATAATTGCTCTAGTTCTCAAGCACTGCAAAAGACATTAGAGAACGTTAGAAAAGCGTTAAAACATACATTCTTGTTTGTTTAGCTTTGACCATTAAATTTATTTTCCTAGTCATTTGGCACCTAGCGGATGCAGAGTCTCCTGGGAAGATATCGGTGCAGAGGGTTCTAAAAGTTTTAATCTGGAATCAATGTTAATTTGATTGCTTAATTGAGAATTGAATCGGCACTAAATTTTATGAACGCGAAAACTTACCCCGACGTACGCGCGCCGCTCGCAAACTTTCCGGGTGGTATTAATTTGTCGATTCACTAACGATGGAGATTATTTTCAGGGATGCGAACAGAATAGTATTATGGATAATGACCTAGATTTTCAGAGGAAATCATATTTTACCCATATTCCCTAACAAGTTAAGGAAATAATAACTGGTCCATAATGTTTTTTCGGAAAATTATGTTTATTGGTTTAAGACAAAAACAGATATAATGGAGATAATATAAAATTTGTATGGAAATTCACATAAAATTATTTTTGTTTATTTCAATCCGCTTGATGCCCTTTACAATAGTATATTACTTTATCTTCATTGGTAGGTAGGTACTCGTTAGTTGTATTAACACAACAAAAAAATAATCAGTTTGTGTTTTAGGTAGTTTACACAGTATATACATTTTTTTATGAAAAAGACACAATTTTGCACAGTACATTTCTAATTTTGTGACTTATTAACTATGTTGTGGACATAAGCAGATATAAAGTTAGAAATTAGTTATTGTTAAGACCATCTTCAGACTAATTAATTTTTAGTACGAGTATTACAAATACTCGTACTAAAAAATAAACTAGGTCTTTATACTAGGGCATCTACAGGATGACAATACTAAAAATAGTACCAGAGATTGGCTTAAACCGGTGTATGAATTATTTCAATTCTTCGTTATAATGGAATCCCACCACGTAATGACAACATCAAAAGTGGAAATATAATAAAACAATATTATTAATTGATGTATTTAAAATATTTTCAGTATCAAAAATTCAACAAAGATACCTTAATTTTCATAAAGATGTATAAAAATCATTAGAAGCATTATTGTCCATAAAAAATATACATAATGGACCAAGTTAGCTAATTTATTTATTTATTAATTTTATTTTAGTAATTTGTACATTTAAGTTTATAAATGACTAATTAATTTTTACATATTAATATTCTATGTTTTTTCTTGTTTTATGTGGCTTTTACACAACATCTTGAATTTTTCAATTGGGGCAGACTTTAGGTTTTCCGGCAGCGCGTTATAGTATTTCATCCCTTTATAGAATATACTGTTCTGTGTATTCGCCTTGTCCTTTTTTGGTAGCCTGATTTCATTGCACGCCCTAGTCTTATGTTTGTGTTTGTCCTTGTTGTATACAATTTTATTTGAAAAATATTTGGGTAGCAGGTTGTTTACTATTTTGTGTACAAATATCATCGTGTTCAAGGTCAACATCTGTTTCACCGTTAGCCAATTTAGTTTGTTTAACATTTTATTTACTTTTGAATATCTATTTCGTCTGAGTATTGTTCTCATTGCAATATTTTGGAGAATTTGAAATTTATTTTGTTCTCGGTCGTTACACAGAAAAAGAATAGTTGAGCAGTAATTAAAATGTGGAGCAATAATGGAGTTATAAATGATGATTGCAGTTTTTTCGGACAGTTTTTGGAGAATTCTTCCCAAAAAAGATATCTTTTTTCCAATTTTCTTTTGGGTATATTCCGCATGTTTGTTAAAGTTGAGTTTGGAATCTATTATAACTCCTAAGTATTTTATATCGGTAACATTTTCAATAATTTCACCATCAATTTTGATTTTGCTTTCACTGGATGTCTTCTTATAACCAATTACCATACATTTTGTTTTTTTTGTATTTCATTTAAGCTTATTGATTTTTAGCCATCTTGATACATAATCTAGTTCATTATTTAAAATATTTATTAGTTCTTCATAGTTTTCTCCAATTATATATATTAGTGTATCATATTTTGTCAAAGTTATATAAAAATTAAAAATCACTAGAAACATTAGTGTCAGTAAAAAATTGACATAGTAGAACAAGTTAGCTATTTTTTTCAAAGTTGTATAAAAATCACTAGAAACATTATTGTCGGTCAAAAAATTGACATAATAGAACAAGTTAGCTATTTTTTTCAAAGTTGTATAAAAATCACTAGAAACATTTTTGTCAGTCAAAAAATAGACATAACAGAACAAGTTAGCTATTTTTTTCAAAGTTGTATAGAAATTATTAGAAACATTATTTTCAGAGAAAAATTAGACATAATAGAGCAAGTTAGCTAATTTTATCAAAGTTGTATAAAAATCACTACAAACATTATTGTCAGTCAAAAAACAGACATAATAGAACAATTTAGCTAATTTGGTCAAGGTTGTAAAAAAATCATTAGAAACATTACTGTCGGTCAAAAAATAGACATAATAGAACCAGTTAGCTAATTTTGTCAAAGTTGTATAAAAATCATTATTGTCAGTTTCAAAAATAGAAAAAATAAAAGAAAGTTAACTAATTAAAAAAAAAATGCACAAAAAACATTATAATATAATAATCGATATCGTCAGTATCAAAAATAGAAATAACAGATCGAAATTACCTAATTTTTACATAGGTGCACAGAAAACACTATCAATATTATTGTCAGTATCAAAAATAGAAATATTAAAACAAAGTTACACAATTTTTAAAAATGGTGTACAAAAAACAATATCGTCAGTATCAAAAATAGAAATAACAGAACAAAATTATATATTTTTTCAAAAACATTACAAATATTATTTTCAGTATCAAAAGTAGAAACAATAGAACAAAGTTACCTACATTTTCTCAAAGACGTATAAAAACATTATTTTCAATGTCGGAAAGACATACAAAACGGCAACCGGATAAATCATCACAATAATAATTCATCAGTATTTTAAAAAGTTATATAAAGTCATGGAAAGTTATGAAACAAAAACTTTATTAACTGGGTTATGTAGGTTAGGTGAGGTTAAAATTTTTTTTTTTCATCTTTTCTAATGACTTTATATCACCTTTTAAAAGTGTTTTGAATTGTCACTGTGTTGAGTTATCATGGAACCCATAACATCCTTAAAAAATAACATTCGATGGAATATAATATGTTTAACGCAAAAACAATATTGTTTTTATTTTTTGATTAATATTATTTTTCCTTTTTACTTTCAGGTGTTCGAACTGAATAATCTCACTTCCTCTTTTGTTGTTATTAATATACATTTTAAATGTAAACCAGGAAAATATTTCAAAAAACACTTTAAAACCATATTGTAATTTTAAGTAGTTCCACTTATCGAAACCGTTTATATTATACTGTTACGTATTTAAATCTTTTACATTGGTTTTAAATTTTGAATGTCGTTATTTTATTGGTCTTTGATATAAAAATTCCAAGCACTGTGAAATATGAATGTTTAGGGAAATAAATAAATATGCACTGTAAAATGTAAAACTTTCGACTAATCAGTTTTTTACGCGTTTTTGTCTAGCAAAAAAGATGGTAGAATTTTTTTTCCTCTACAGTAACGATTCGGTAATTTGGGATAAAAACAAATGAATAATTCAATGTTCAAAAAATGAGCAGCTAAATATACATTCCCATTGTTATTCATTACCCTGCGGACAAAAATTTGTCAGTGCCGTCTTAAATGAAAGTTTAAATGGCTAATGAAATAGAATTATAAAATATTACGGTTTCAAAGGCGACTTTATTGGAGTAATAATAATTATTATACCGCTATTCATTTGAATGAATATTATTTGAGATAATTAGGCATATTAAACTGACAACTGCTGTGGCACAAGAGTGAAAGCTTTGTCGATGGTTTCAGATTAAATTGTTGTAACTAATGCCATTTTTCTGTAGAGGCGTGCGTAGTTAGTACGGTCGCATCTCAGTCATCCCACAGCCAATTCATACTCCCGTTAAAATGTTTCGTCGTAGGTTTGAGATAAATTTTATTTGATCGTGCCATGACGTATTCTTGGAGCATCTCATTACCAGTGGCGTGCATTGTACTTTGACTGAGGGTAAGCTGTGGTTTCCAGATGCTGATTATCATGACTAAATCATCATGAAAAACCCTGAATGTCTTAGGTTTACAAGATGTCAACTCTGTTGTTTCAAATATAAAGTTTGGTTAATCTCGTTATTTTATATAATTTTTATCATTTCTTATTACGGATACCTTATGACTTTTCGTAATATTCTTTACACAAAACATTGTATAAAGAATTTCACCACAACTCAACTTGTTTTTTTTGAAAATTAAAGTTGTGGTGTGTCTATAATACTATTTAATTTCGTTCCTTTTTTGATCACAGAAAAGACACTGTAGTACTCTTCTAAAACTTTTTTATGTGCTTTTATCATAATAATCTCACTGGTTTCAGTTAGCAGGAAGCGTTTGGGAATGTTGTGCGGTATACACATAAAAAAATAATTGAATTAACTTTACTTACAAAAAGATTAATATCCGAGTTTATTTTTTCGATTGTTGGTACCTACTTTGGGAGGGTAGGCACAGTTTCTTAGCCTTTATGTACTGCATGCCACTGCTCAAGAAACTCATTTTTCTGTCCATAACATGTCTAAAGTATCTTTGTGCCTATGCCATTATACACATTTTCTGTATTTATTATTCTGTATTTATATATCTATTGTTATCTGGAATAGTTTGTTTATAAACCTGTATTGTTTTAATGAAAAATAAAAATTTTTAATTCAATCAAACTCGCAATCTCTCTTCTCAAAATTGATTTCCTAAACTACTACGCTTTTAAGTCTAGAATTATGAAAATTCGAATAAAAAGGCATTCTGTAATCTTTAAAAATATTTTGAATTCACCAATTCGCAGTATTCCACGCTGTTGGTTCATATTTTATTTTTATCCGGTCCAATTTTATGCCAGTCCGTTAATCCATAGTGATTAGTCACTCGACCTCTCTCGACCTAAATAAGTTAAATTAATTTATTTTTACTTATAACAGGAAAACCTACTTTAAAATTTTGATTTCACTGAACATTGCTTTTACAATACGTAACGAATTTAAAATAGTTTAATAATAAAATTTGCAGGATTAGGAAAAGATCTGAAACAGTAGAAAAGTTGCTTCAACTTCTAAAATCAATACTATCTATATACTAGACAGAAGCCAGCAGTGGTCAGTGGTCAGTTGCCAGGATAGAGTTTGGAGGAATTCCGTTCTATCTGCCTACATACTCGCGTGAAAAATAACATGATCATGCACAATTCAATCAGCAATCAGCAATAGCATGTTAGTTTTGTTATGTGAAAACGAATAATCAATAGTTGAGTGGGGAGGCCACCATTTGGATTAGAAACGTTGCCGGAGAAATCTTTGTCTCATCATAATATCTGAATAACTCACAGTAGTTCCTAACTTTTCACATTTATTTATTTACTCTAGTTTCTTTTTCATCTAAAATTTTCTCCAAAACTATGAGTGCCATCGAGTAGCAAACTCCAGAGAGTTGAAACGCTTACGTGGATTTCTTCGATAAAAAAATACTTTGCTTGTAAATCGATCGAGTAAGATTCTTAAGATAGACTTAACCTACGAAAATCATGTCCTACCCATCTATTCTGAAGCATTTAACATGAAACGTCCTTTGTAACACTTAAAGAGAAAGATGAACATCAAATTGTCAAAAACATGCTGATTCACCTCTGAACCAGTCTTTTAACCTCTTCATTCCCTCAGTTTGTACTGTGGTTATTCTTCCTTTAATAGCTTTTCTCAGCTATTTTTTGGCATTTATAATCATCTCACTTGAAGAGTTACTTCCTCTTCTCTAGAAAAAAATCGCCACTGAGCAAATGAGCTTTATAGAAAAATTGTATTCCCTGGAGGTGCTGTCTCTCGTCTATCTCGTCTCAAATATTGCAGTGGGCTGTGCAATATTTGAGAGGACATGGAGCCATTGTAGTGAGGTGTGGGGTAGGGTTTCACTCACCGTGCGCCTAGCAGTGTTTAGTTGCACGTTGTTGCAAGTATGTGTGCACTTCTAGCCCGCACTGGAGCACAATAATGAATATTCGGCTACGGAGTGGATCAAGGCAATCGTAGCTATTCGCATGGTGTTTGCATCACACCCCTGCTAGTTTTCTTGTGATATTTATGCGAATCTTGGTCTTCTTGCCAATATTTTCCAGGTGGAAGCTATACTTCAGGCTTCTGTCTAGTTTTATGCCAAGGACTATTTTCAGGAGTTGTTTAGGTGGAAGGCAGTGCCAATTCTTTTTTTGCGTTTGCTTTTAATTTTCAGTCGGAGAAGTATTATTCTATGGTAGCTATGTCGGCATTTAGATCATTTTCAGCGAAGTTAAGGTTTTTGTGCTCGTCTATTTATAGAAATATCATCTACGTCAATAAATTATATCCCCTTGGTTTCTGGAAGATCCGCAATATACAAATTGAACAAGGAGAGCGCAAGTACCGAACCCTAAGCGAGTTCATTTTTATTTTATAAGTTCTACTTTTCGATTTCCTCTACGGAATTTCGTTCTTCGGTCTGTAATCAAAGACTCGATCATTTGAATCATTTTCACACTAATTAATAGAGCTCTAAAGTAACGAATTAGAATTTTCATCGTTTTTCTGCAGAAATCAATAATTCTACGAAAACAGTAAATTTCACATGGTGACTAGCTTCAGCATGAAGAAAGATTTGCAAATTACAATATTTGTCCAGTCAATATCTCGGTAGTCTGTTAAATTTTAATCCATAAGACAATTTTACTCTTGGGGTTTAACCAACTACCTTTTGATGATCTTGTGATCCTGAGAATTTGGACAAGTCAAACCAAAGAAAGGTTCTCTCCTTCTAAACTTAGTTTGCCAAAGTAAAAGGGTAGGATTCATAATGAAACTTTTGTAAAAAGGTTTATAAGAATCTAAAGGATCGATTTCCCGGAGGGATCTTCGCTCTATAATACTGTACATCCTTAATTTGCTTATATTTTAAGGTTGTTCTATCTGAATATAATATATTATTTGCTTTCAAATTGAAGGGAACTCCGATTTATCTTTACTTAAAAGTTTTAGCTCTGATTTAGCTAGCTCATCATACACGGTGTAATATACATTACGGCTCTTTTTCTATTTTTTACCGAAAGCCGCGAAAAATCACGGGATATTTTAATTATAAGATTCATCAAGCTGAAATTTAAAAAAAAAAGTAAAATGGGTAAAAATGTAAAAACCCGTTTTCCAAAAACTCTTATTAGAATATGGAAACTTGCGAATCCACGTCACACAGAGAACCTGAAAAACCTTTTTTTTCGATTTGAACATCTCAATTTTTTTTCGTTTTTCAATTAATTTGTCTAAATGTTTAAAATAAACTTTTGGAGCCGGGTCTACGCTTCAAAGCATTAAAAGTACATTTATTAGCTGATTGATATTAACCCACTAGCTACCGTTATTTTTTTCAAATTAGGCCTAGAAAACTCCAACCTCGGACATAATTTACTCAAAAATGAAAGCAACAACGTGTTTGCAGTTATGAAAGTTTAATGAATTCCTGTGATTTTCTGCGAACGACAACACATCTTTCCAACATTTAAACATTGACATGGAGAAAATATAGGCAGTTAGTTGTTTAGTAATATTAGCAATTACGAAAACATATAAGTTAAGGTAATACACCACCTTGAGTTTAAAAAAATCGTTTCTTTTTGGCTAAACAAATTATTTATACTTTTAAGAATATTTTAAACGTTTAACCAATGTAGCAATTAGAAGTGAGCGCGGCGGAGTCGGCCCGAAACTCAGGTAGAGATTGAACGAATATCTATAGACAACATGAGAGACAAACAGAAGTCCAAAGAGGCCGGCAAATTGAAAAGAGTTGCACAAAAAGAGTCGGAGGACACCGCGACAACAATGGAAGACCTCATGTATGATTCAGGAATCGCAGAAGGTAATTAATTGGTGTACAAGATATATCAAGATTTAGTTAACCGATTATGTTAAAATTCACAATTAACACAATTTTTTTAATAATTTTATCTAAGATTTTTTTCACACATCTCTCGTTTCTTAAAAGGGACCTTTAAAACGTCTGTTAATGGCTTAACCAATTAATTTATTTGAAGGTAAAAAATATTGTCTATTGAAATTTATTGTGGTAGCTGATTATCTCAGTAAAAACGTGGCCTGGAAAAAAAATAAGTATTGATACTTATATATAATGCTGACAAATACATATAATATATATTGATATAAACATATACTTTTGTCCTAAGAAGTGTATTTTTTAACTATTTAACCAAACACGATTCATTCCAGTTATCAGTTCTAAAGTTTTAAAAATTGTATCCATCTCTAACTGATAATGATTATCAATGGGTCGATTCTCTTTTTCATTTAAAATTACGTAACCACTACAATTACACAGGAAAAACTACCTAATATGCAAGTAACTTTTATGTCTACTAAACAAATAATTATAAAACGAGTTTGAGACCATTTAAAGAACATAGAGTAGTGACTAGTAGACTATTATAAAAATGTTGATGATAGATTGTATTTCTTCAAAAAAACAACGATTTTTAAGGACTTCTAAAATCTTGATCTGAAATGCCATACTCCCAAAACATTCCCCATTTCGGGGATGTAACATTTTTGATGGCTACATTACGAATAAATTGAGTATCTTAAAAACAACTCTCACAACCAACATCAAAACACCCAGGCTGACTGACTTATTTGTACAATAAAACCATAAAAAAATATATTATTATCATCGAAGAAGAAGATAATATTAATAACTATTAAAAAAAACAGACTAAGACGCAGAAGAAGAAAAGGTAAAGGACGAAGGAATTAAACCTATCCAGCTATAATGCAATACTACAAATTTGCAAAGATAATATTCTAAATAAAATCAATTCAACTTAAACAAACGTCAATATTCCCAACTCCGAAATATCATAAAACATTTGGGCAATTCAACCATAAATTTCTTGAAGTAATTGTTTTTAATTCATTATCAGCAAATATCCGAAATATAAATAACAAACAAACATTTTAAACTTCATGTTAAAAACAAACTGTAAATATAAACTGAATACTTTGGCATATTACATAAAAAATAACTAACAAAATGACACATACCCTATAAATGTTTTATGTTTAAAATTAGGTGAAATAATTACTATATTTTTTGTAAATTATGTTTCATTATTTTTTGTAATTTTTTTTTAAAATTATCTCTGTTGTCTCAATGGTCGAGTAGCTAAAAGCGATGTCCCGGCAAGACAAAGATCGTGGGTGCGATTGCTAGTTGCGACCGTTACCTTTTTTTAATTTTCAGTGTCTTGTTCTGTTATTTCGTTACGATATTTTTGTAAATATTATCTTCTTCAATGATTTAATATTTCATCGATAAGTAAAGGCTTCAAAAGCTATTCAAATAAATTAAATATATTGTTATGTTTGGGCAAATACCATTATCGAACCAGTGGCATCATGTATCTCAGAAACGATGTCAAAAGAGTTGTAGAGCGTTATAATGTTTCCTACGGTCTTTTCCGTGCTCTACATTTTCGGCCTGTGTGTGTAGCCATCAATTCAAATTTGGTTCATTTAACCATTATTTCCAATCACAGGGTCTAATAAAACATCGATGTCCTTTCACAGGATATTTATTTTTCTTGTTAACACAAGGAAACATTATTTTATGGAATAATTGCATGAATTCCCTCTTTTCCACGGGCCATAAATAACGCTAAAGCACAGTTCAAGGCGCTTCAAACGGTCTGTGAGAGATTGCATTTTTTTACACCGACCACCATTTTTGCCATTCATGATTATTATTTTATTATATCATGTGAATATCGTGCGTTTAAAACATAAACTATTCTTCGATTTCTAAACTATCTTCTTGATTATTGGAAAAATTCCAGGTGAACACCTGGAACTTTTTACTAATAAATAACATGGTTTATTGCGTACACACTAAAATGTTAACGAAGATTTTTTTACGTATAACTATATACGTAGCCTTCCAACTGGACCCAGCAAAACTACGGCACCTTCGATTGGGGAGTTTCGAGGGGAGGAAAAGGGGATTGGAGGTGAGAAAAGGTTTTGAGGTTATGTACACGGAGAAAAATGAGTAATGCTGATTTATTAAAAATCTCTTCAAATAATTGATAATCCTGTTAAAAATGGGACTGTAAGCCACTTTATGATAAAGTGTTTGTAAATTCATAATAATACATGAACACGCGTTCACACACATGCGTTTTGCTTATTAATATATTATGACGAAATGCAAAGATGTTATGATTTTTATGAACACATGTTCTGACATCGTGACAAAATATTTGCATGTTACTTAAAGTTTAACAGGGTACCTATCGAGTCAATAGTTAATAGCCTACAATCCCGTTTTTAACAGGAATACGAATAATTTTAAGAAAATAGAAATATTTTTTTATAGGGAAGTTTTCTTCGTGTGCCTTACAAAAAATTACTTATTTTCAAATAAATTATAACCCATTTCAAGTAATGTTTTGACTGTAACTCACCAGAAGGGGGCATTTACTATAATCGACATAAATATTCGAAAAAACTCTAATTTGGTATCGGCGAACTCTGAGTCCGGAACCAAAATTCTGTGGAACTTATCGGTATGTCAGTAGGTATACAGGTAGTTTCTAGAATATAACAAAATGGCTTTCAGTAGTGGGAATCGAAAACATTTAATTTATTATGTACCTACTCTTGAAATATTATCAGCTCTGCTTTATTCCAACTGAATAGATATAATTCCGTCTACTTATTAATCGAAATGTAATAATATTATTTTTATTTTACTGCATCCATATTCTTAATTTATTTACATTTAATATGTATCTAATTGAGTAACTGCTATATAAGTCTATTTCATTATTTATACTTTTATATCAATCTATATAAAAAATTTTTTTTTTTTTTTAAAAGACAAACATTCCCGGGTTACGAATAACCTGAAAATATTTTAAAATCTCCTACTACCACCACAGTAAGCTGAAAATGTTTATTTTGTTGTGATGGAGGACTTAGCCTGCTGAGGAATTGAACACACTACGCCCGAGTGGGACCCAAGCGCGATGTCAACTCGGCCACCGACCGGTCAAAACCGGTACTTTATAAATAAAAACTTTCTTTCTTTTCTTTACCTTATGTATACTGTAATGGCACTACTCCCCAACTCAAACACGAGAAAAGTTTTTTTTTTCTCTATTGAAGTGGGTCGTTACGTTAAAAAGAAAAAAAATTATTGTAATTAGTATTAAGAACCATATGTTTTTATTTCTGTAAATCTGTCATATGCTTGTCTTTCAAATAAAAAAAATGTGTAACTGGCATACTCTACAGTCAGCAAGTAATTTATATTTTAGAAAAACAAACTGTTCATTTATGATGATGTTTCGTGGTTCAAATGTTTAAAAACATTATTTCAATTTTTTCGTTTTTCTTCATATTTGTTAGAAGCAGTTTCACCTCGATAAAATTCGTATGTATATTCAAAAACATATCGCTCTTTTAGTACCTACCTACGTATATTGGGGGTGATTATTCGGAATACAAAAAAAAACTTTCATTATTTTGAATGAATCAACACATTGATGAACTTTCGAGTGCCAATTTGTTTAAACCGCTCGGAAATTTACCAATGAAGCGGAAAATACCTATTTGATTGGAAAAATCAAATCGTTTTTGTTTAATGGCATTACCAAATTCATTCCGATTTTATTTCTGAATTTGACGTATTATCACGTCACATCGCGGCCTCGGTTATTACAGTGCCATAAATCCCCCTAATGAGACCCTCGTCAGAAGCAGGGTCAGACGAGAGCAAATCCCGAAGATCACGGCCAATACGTAGGTTGCGACCTCACATCCGGCCAAGATGGGATTTGCGCCGAGCTTATTAAATGACACGTTAAATAATGTCTCACCTTGTACCTTTGTACTTGTAAAATCTAAATATTCGTTTTGTAATATCTAAGTATAATGTAAATATTTATAAGCTTTAAAATATGAAGTTGTTTGTTGAAGGGTGCCCAGACATTTTAATGGACTATAAGTAGAATATTTAATTCGCCTATAGTCTATAAATTAAATATGTAGTGACTTATTAAAAAAATAACGTCATTACTTTGTTGTGCTCACAAAGCGTTAATAAATACGTTGGGAATATGGTAATTTGTTATTTGCAAAATTGCATAATATAAAAAATGTACCCTAAAAATTATTTTTGTAATCAAAGCGTGTAGCAAATATTTGTCGAGTCTTTTGAAGCGCAATATAATGGTTTTAAACTTCAAACCCCGTTAAAAATAAATAAGCAATTGAGAGAGGCCTTTCTAATTTCCTAGCCACTTGGTTAGAGCTTAGAGTTACGAATGCAACCAGCTGATATATTTTTTTGGATTTGTGAATTTGAAATTTTATGGAAGGAACACTTCAGAACAAAGACAATTGCTGCAGAATGGTCAACATAAAATATTTACGAAAGTGTCGGTACTAATTTATAAGTAGGTACTTTATTGCTTGTCCAATTCTTCACACTTTTAAGCAACGTGCAACATGCGTTGACAGCCTCGTAAGATAGACGTGCGAGCTGCAGCAGCGTGTCGACGAGATGACGTTTGGCTTACGATTTTGTAAGTTAATTAAATTATACATGTTAACTTCATATATATTATATAAAATAATTGGTTAACATTATTTTAGTTTTTCTTTTATTTATTCAATAATATTATTATTAAATTTACAAAAAAACTGTTTATTTATATACAAGTTATGTTGTGTAGTTAGTATAACGCGTAACAGCTGTTTCGCCCTATAAAAGCATTATCAAACTGTTGTGAAGCCACTTGTAACGGTTACGGTTTACTCCCTTTATATTTTATATCCATATTAACATTCATTGTAAGAACTGGCCCAAATTTGAAAGAATAGTTTAAAAGATTATCATATTAGTTTTCATCGGTAATTTTATCTATATAGTCATCTTAATTATCTTCGAGGCATTTTAGTGTTAATTGTTATTTCATTATGCCGGAGGAGTTTTGAATATAATTTAGTAATAAATTAATTCTTACTTTTTAATAATGCTTTTATTTATTTATAGGTATCATAACCTTTCCTCATTACACTTTAAAGCATATCATTTTAGTAAACAATAGATGTTACATTTATTAAATTGCCACCCATCTTAAAATACCTCAACTTTACATAATACATCGGAAGAGGCGGATTTGTCCACGAGGCGTCAAATGGTTATCAACTAATGTTACAGGCTAAAAAACTGTCAATTCGGTTTCTGCCAACCTTCTGCGTCTGATGAGAATACTGAGCATTGACGTATGTGTGGGTTTTTTCGACAACTGCTGCCAATACTACATGTAAACCCATGTACTAATCCGCCTCATCTGAACGTTCCCTGTCTGTTCTCCACGGATGAAAAAAGAAGAAAAAAAAAGTAACATGTACCCATATTGATCATTTAATTATTGGAGTGAAGGGCAGCTTCATCGGGGAGTATTGATTGGAGTCACGATCGTGATCCTCTGAATCATAAACAAACCACTCACTAGCTCGATATCTTCGGGCTTTTGTATGAAATAAATTGGACCTAAAAACCATAGATTTTCCGATATATAGATAGTTAAATTCTCATTCGGAGCCTACTTATTATACAATATACCAATGAAAAACTCTGAAAGTCTATGGATATCCATATCCATATTAGGCGATCATATGACGTCACAATATTTCGGTTTTAATTTTCAATCGGATTTATAACCCCTGCTCTGAATCTAAGAAACGACCTGAAGTAAATGAAGAAGATTTATATTTATAACCAGGGATGTTTCTTAGTTCTTAGTAGTAGGTGATTTCTTCCTTACGCTGCACAGCAATTTAATCAAGCTTTAACCCATCCATCAACTAATGAAAATTCTTGAGAACAAACTTAGTTTATTTTGTGTTGTTCTTATTATAAGGAAGGAGTTAGCTTTACGCAGTTATGAGAAATAGTTTGTAAAGGAAGGAAATGTGATGCACACTAGAAAAGAGAGGGCAAAAAAGGCTTTTAAATAAATATAATGCAGCTGGCATCTATTGTGCCTTTTTAAAACTTTTTTGGAATTTTACTTCAAGGAGTTCTTAGTCGTAGTTTTAAACTGCAAGTCAATAAATGAAAGGCATGGTTATGTTTTTAGTTAATTACTTCTTATGTTACAAGACCGATTATTAAACTATTTAATTCTATTATTATCGACCTCATATTTCAAGTTAACATTTACTAATGTTGTTTTCAATTAATTCCTTGTATTTTCTAATTTGATTACCAGTTGCGACCGTTATCTTTAAAATTTCCTTGTCTTTTTCTGTTTTGTAGTTCTTTGACATCCTTTCAATAAAACAAAAATATTAAAGAAATTGTTCGATTTCTGCGCATTATTTAGTTTTAGATAGATAATGAATAGTATAATTTTCATCTTCATGTTCTTTTAATGTCCGACCTCTAAATAATTTACTGAACAACTCAGGGTCTTTACAGCCAAACCATGAGATGACAGGAGGAAATCCCTCCGCCGCCAACGTGACAAATAGTGGTCTGAATATTAAATGTTATGTATATTTTTTTCCTTAGGTCACTGGCGTGTTGTTACCAATTGTAAAAAAAATAAAAATAAAATAACTCAACTGTTCGATTTTGGAGCAACTTAGGTTCGTTTGTGTTTCTTTAAGACCGTCACACTTCGCTCTCTACTCTTTTAACCCCCTTTAGAAACATTTACTAAGAAGACATAGGCCATTAGGGAAACGTACCAAATATTCACGTAAATCACATATCTCTAAGCTCCGTTATTGATTTTTAACCCCCGTAGATGCCAGTTAGGGGCTTTCTGTCTATTTCAGCCGGTTTCAGATGCTTTCATCCCCTTTCAGCAGAATGCAACAGCGCACAACCAACAGCACAATAGTTCATTAATTAGTTTCCGGTACAATCGTAATGTAACCGGATGTTGTCGGCAAGCCACGAATTCACGTTCGGTTCATCGACAGACGCAACCTAACGGCGGACATAACGCCGTTACACTAGCGTCGTTACAACGTTATGGGAGTGACGATTAAACGTTCCATGTTCTTCCTTCTTCTTTCCGTGTCGAACTTGTCTTATAAGATGTACATACTTGAAAACTTGACCATAATAGGAGTATCAGTATGATGAATAATTTTATATGAAGCAATTTGGGACTCTATACCGTATCATTTAAATACGAACTACATACTATTATTTTTATACAACAGGAACTCATAATTCCATATTGAAATTTTTCTTATTTTTATTGGTAGGTATATATATAGCTAACAATATATACATATAATTGCCGATAAGGAGGTGATTCTTGCAAGTACTTGTCGAATATCACATGTAATAAAAATGCTTTAATTTAAAAGGATGCTACATAAATAAATCATTGTTTGGGGAGAAGCAAAAAATTCAACTATAAGGTCATATGGAAATCGCAAAGAAAACCCTTTTAAAGGTAATAATACTCAAGAACATATTTTGACTGACAGTCCAAATATGTTGGACGTACTAAATATACGCCAACTATACTTAAAAACACTACTTAACTATTTTTCAAGATAGACAAATAAAAAAAATGGTAAATGCAAAGTTTGGACAAAGACATTACCAGACAATAAAAGCATTCAACAATCTTTCACTCGATAGAAAACATTCAGGGAAACAAAAAACATTTCAGACGCGAAATTAAAAGATGGGTACAATAAAAAATGTAATATACCAATAATTCTAAAACTTGGAAAAATAAAACATATTTACACTTCTTTATATACAATCTTATAATATCTGCCGATTTTTTTTTCAATTTTTTATAACATCACCGCTTTTATTGTTGTTTTTTTTATCTCTTTTTTAGTTTTATTTTATATTCATTTATCATTTTATATTATTGTTTTTAATTGAATTTTATTAAATTGTAAAATGAGGGCCTCAGCACACGCAAAGTAGTGTTTGAAAATTCATTTTATTATTGAATCGAAAAATAAGTTGAATACTATCCGAGGACAAAGCTATGCAAAAAAGGCGATACTTGACTCATCAACTCCCTGTTCAGGCACCAAGTGGCTTAAGTCCGAAGTTACTTTACTTTACCGTATACTGATCTTACATTACATATGGTAAATTCATTTTCCACTAACGTTCTTCGAAAATCTCTTTTCACGCAAATATTGCACGATAAGCTCTCTGAAAAGGGATTCATCATATGAATCTCAAATCTGTTTCAACAAATCGCCTCGAGTGTTTTCAATTTTGCCTATGAATATAGGACAAGAGGCGAGTAGTTGTTCCAGAAGCTGGAACAAAGCATGGAGGAGAGATGCACTGCACCGTCACGCAAGAAGTCACTATTCTTGGAAAGTGCTTAGCCGGAACTTGTAACGCTAGAAGGCAGTACCTGGAATTTGTCCAATACCTGTATCTAAACTGAAAAAGTGGGTAGCTTTTACATTGTAGTTTTGTAAAACCACTAAACATTGTTAGTTTTCTTGTCAGAAGAGTAGCTGAGGTTTATGTCATTCGTCTAAATGTATAATTTTACATTGTGATGGAGTGAAGTAACTTAACTTTTTACTGATATGGAGTTCATATGAAAAGTTTTAGTTTTGTTTCGCAAACTACATAAAAATACAAAACATTTACGTTTAATGGCAAATGTTTAAGGCGATGCACTACGTCGTGTAATATTTTGAATCGAGCCGTCATCAATAACACTCCTTACGAAGATGGCGATAAGGCTTAAATTCCCGCTTAATACCAGCTGTTTTGATTTAGACAAGAAAAAAACATGGCCAAAAAGTGCATTTTATTTTAATTTGTGAAAGTTCAGGCATAAATATTTTTTTTTTCCGATCGTTTTATAAACAACTTAATTTGCCATATTATACAATAAAATCATAACCAAAAATGGATTCGTAAGTAGGAGATTTCGAACTTTAAATCAGTTTTCATAAGCCTTATAATTTTTTTTTCTGGGCTTATAAAAAGACTTATCTAAAAATTACTCGATTATTTCAAGCCAAGTTGTTTTCTACTAGCAGTATTTAATTAAAGCATCTGAAACATTTCTAGGTGACCAAATTTTCAAACCAAAAACACATGATTTTACATTACTACGTAGTGCATCGCCTTAACTGTGCGCAAATGTGTTTTTTCTCCTACCCGTCTAAAGGCGAGACCATAAAAGTACTATTAGATTAATTTAAAAAAAAATAACAATTAATTGGACACCCAATTTATTATTCCTTTATATAGGTACCTACATGTTTTTTTGCAGATACATAATATAGTTGTAACGACAAGCTACTACTTATAGTAAGTTATTGAACTTCAATACAAGCAACGCGCATCGCATTTGTAACCTACGATATAAGCAGCGAAAGTACGCCGCATCTACCTCCTTGCGATTGCCGAAATGTTCTCGAACGAGCGTGCCCTATATAAAGTCGTGGGATGTCTAAAATGATCTATGTAAATGATTTGTTTTTATTATTATAACGTCGCGGTACCTAGTCAGTCTCTAGTAGTCAGTCTTAACACTCAGCTGATCAATCCCACGAGCCGCTCCGAAGCCGCAGGTACCTACCAGTTTGGTTTTGACCAGGTTCATCGTACCTTCGGCTTTCTCACTTCAAACTGGAGTATCTGGAAGACCCATGGTCTTCACCAGTGCTGACAATCACCTACCAAGTCCGGTCTCAGAGCCACCGATTTTATGGTCACGACCACTCGACCACCGTTCATCTCCGCTTTATATGGTGTTGACCATCTACCTGGAGGAATCGCCGTCGACTACATCCACCGACGCGGTGTCAATATTCGGCCTGGAGAATTCGCCACCGATCACGTCCACTTCAACGTCGAGCATCGGTTTGAATTCATCACAGAGTGATGGAACGTGTGATCAACGACAAACTGCTCACATACCTCGAGAAGAACAAAATTATCAACGACCGTCAATACGGATTCCGGCGGAACCGCTCGTGCGGTGAACTTCTCGCGTATGTGACGCATGTTTGGGGGCGGTGCCTGGAACGTCACGGTGAGACCCAAACGGTCGCACTAGACATATCCAAGGCCTTTGACCGGGTCTGGCACCGAGGACTTGTCAACAAATTGCCGTCTTACGGACTTCCCGCATCCCTGTGTACGTGGATTGCTGACTTTTTAAGGGATAGGTCGATTCAGGCGGTTGCTGACGGTTTCACCTCTTCCTTACACTCCATAAATGCTGGCGTCCCACAGGGATCGGTTCTGTCTCCGACTTTGTTTTTGTTGCACATCAATGACCTTTTGACATGTGCACCAATTCATTGTTACGCGGATGACAGTACAGTTCATGATAGCTTTTTGTTTGACAAGCCCCCAAAGGGCACACAAACTCCAACGGCTCGGAGGGCTTTGAAGCAGAGAATGGACGGTTATCTCGAGAGTATTTCCTCCTGGGGTAAAAATAATCTCGTCGAATTTAATGTTTCAAAGACCCAATCCTGTCTGATTACGTCTAAAAGGGATCCAAATGACAATCTAGTCTCCTTCAACGGAAGCAATCTTCCGAACAGGCCTTCCATTGATATGCTTGGTGTAACTATAAGTGACCAGCTCAGGTACGGGGGCTCCATTGAAGCCAGAGTAAAGTTGGCCTCTCAGAAGCTGGGCGTACTGTACAGGGCCCGCAGATACTTTAATAGTACACAACTGCTGACCCTGTACAAATCGCAAGTGCGCCCTACTCTCAAATTTGGTAGCCATCTCTGGTCCGGAGCCCCTAAATACCTGAAAAAAACCCTTGACTCTGTGCAAAAACGGGCGGTCCGTTTGATAGATTCCCCAATCTTAACAGGCGGACTGCAATCTTTAGAGCACAGGCGTCAGGTAGGTATGCTGTCCTTGTTCTATCGGTATTACAATGGAAGATGCTCTGAGGAACTAGCGTCATTGATCCCTTCGGCACCGGTGCATAGTCGGGATACACGCCAAACGCGCGCCCAACATTTGTACACGGTTGACATTTGTCACATGAGAACGGGTCGCTTCTACGATTCGTTCTTAAGTTCAACAGCTCGGCTGTGGAACGAACTGCCGGCCTCTGTGTTTCCTCCCTCCTACAACATGGGACTCTTCAAGACCCATGTTCACTCCTTCCTCTCCACAAAAAGACCCTCCACACAGCATCCCCAAAGATGACATAGGCCCTGAGGGAAATTATTTTCTTCAGGGCCTCCTGTGTGGAGTTAATATAAAAAAAAAAAAAAAAAAAAAAAACACCATTAACTTCATTGACTCACTAAACGCTGCGCGCTGTGATAACCACATCATCTTTTATTCGTCCCACCTTACAATCCCGAAACATTTATTACATGAAAAATTCTTTTGTTTTTGTTCGTTCGCCTACCAAATTCAATACTATGTTTATCACTTCATGGTAAGCAGTAAAATACGTAGATAAGTCTAAAACGTAATTTATAAAAATAAACAGCAGCTAATATTTCAAATATTATTAATTTTTTTCATAGACCTAGAGAACTGAATATATAACAACTAGAACAATTGCGGGAAAACGGATTTTTCCGAGATAAATTTTTTTTTTTTTGGTTGTGAAGTAATAAAATTGATGAATATCATGATAGTTTTCTGGTAAGTAAATAATATGAAGTACCGAGCTTAACCTTTATCGGAGTACATACGAAAATGTAACTGTTAAACTGCTATGTTTATTTATATGTTGTGTGGTGTGATCATTTTAATAACACTCCGAGATGGATTATTGCGTTAATTAAATCAAGTAAAAGGTTACGGATACATCTTGACTAGTTAAAAGCTGGGATGTAAGAAAGAGATGTACCTACTGCATTCGCATCTGTCACTTATCTGTCTCGCTCTGTACTGACAGAGTCAACCTCACTTTTTTATCCCACATCCTCACCTTCTTAAATTAGAGGTTCATTCGAGGTAATTATAACAATTACGCACTTAAATATTTATCAGAACCTGTAATAAAGGCTTGAAATAACTAGAAAAGTCAAAGAAAATTTCCGCAAAAAGCTTTTATCGCACAACTCTTAACTTTACCGTACGTATCGGAAAACAATGCCTCATTTTCCCCAGAGTATATAGTAAATACTCCACTGAATAGATAAATCCAGTTTTTATCTAAATCCTGTAGAGTATATAGCCTCTCGGCACTCAGTCCAAGGCTCCAATCAAGGTTTACGGGGTATTGCGGCCCGGATCAGTGCGGAGACCGCTCACCCGGCAAATCGGCCGTGACACACTCATCCGTTAATAGGCCTAACTGTGCCTAACATCGCAACGGGCTGAGTTTTATACCGTGTGGGCATTAGCAGAGCTATTACGATTAAATTGGATTTTTTGCTAATAAATTTGGATAAATTGGAATTCAACACGTTATATAAAATATCAATGGTTTATAATCATATGGGTACACATAAAAGTGCCTATTTACGAATTTTATGATTTGGGAAGAATATACAGGGTTTTCCAATAAGATGTGTTATTTTGATATTCAATCTTAAAAGATCAATGGTTTCGTTGCTTGTGTGGCACGTAGCGCCGTCTTATTGAAATTAAACGTTGTCCAGATCAATACCATCCAATTCCGGCCATGAAAAATTATTAATCATCTCTCGATAGCCCAATCCATTCACGGTAACTGTTGCTCCAGCCTTATTTTCTAAAAAGTAAGGTCCAATGACTCCGCAGGACCATAAACCGCACCAAACAGTCACACGTTGAAGATAGAGAAGTTTTTTAACAATAACTCTTTGATTTTCCAATTTTGCTTGTTGACGAAGCCACCGAGGTGGAAAAGGGCCTCATCACTCAAGATGATTTGCATTTGATTCACTGAAGTGAATTTTAATAATTTTAATGCATTGTTGAAGCATGTATCGTTCCATTTTTTATTTATGGCGTAGTTTTTACTTGTCAAATGTTAAAAAATGACAGCTTCAAAAGTAACATCTACCGAAATAGCGGGGTATTCAAAATAACACCTCTTATTCGAAAACACTGTATATATATTTTGATTTTTCGCATAAAATAAAATTGAAGACATATATTTACAGTTCCATGATAAATCAAAACAGTGACAATTCAACACACTTTTAAAAAGTAATATAAACTCATTAGAAACGATGAAATTTTTTTTAACCTAACCTAACCTACTTAACCCAGATAATAAAGTTTTTGTTTCATCACTTTCCTACGATTTCAAATTTATATAATGTAATTGCTTTTATTGGGTGATCAAGTAGCCTGTCTTAATAGAAATATATTTATTAGATTTTATTTTTTATTGTGATACCGGTTGAAGATATTGTCCCAGATTTAAAAAAAAATCAAACAATCTAAGATTTCATTTTTTTTTACTTATACTCTATATACCTATCATGATAGATTATATGTATATAGAATTCTTTACCTATATAAACATAATTTTGAAAACAAAAGGTTGAACGCGACGTACTTTATAATCAACGCATTCAGAGGTGGAGCTAATTTAATTATTTTATTAAAATTCACTTTTTTCCAGTTATGCATTAAAATATTTTAGACAAATTAGTTGTTTGCGCAAGTACACACGTATAACAAATATGAATAAATAGGTTTGTCCGCATAAAAACTCCATTCTATCAAGAGAGGCATAGAAATACACAATTGGATTGAATCACAGGTACAATATTGTATTTGTATGACTTTCTTGAAAGAATTGAGATTGTATACGGACAAAACTCTCTATTTATATTCATATTGCGTGTGTACGGGTGCAAATAAATAATTCGTCTTAACATGTTAAAGCATAACTTGCAAAAAGTTTATTTTAATAAAATAACTAAATTAACGCCATCTATGAAACTGTAGAATATCATTATGTATTTATCTTTTAAATTATTTATTTGGCTCGGTTTAATCGTACATTTGATACGAAATATAATTATGTAACGAAATTAATCCTCCAGTGTGCGTTCACTGTTCCACCCGTTGTAACACTACCCGTTCCGCGTGTAAGCCCTGATTTAATTACTCCGCCAGAGATGGCGCACTATCGCGTCACACGCATTGTCATCAATCCGATTAGCGGAGACGCAAACCGCCAATCTGTCCCGTGTAAGCAGGCCCTAAGCTTTGATTCGTTTTACCAAATATTTAAACGACATGACTGGAAGTGTATTGTGTTCCGTGAAATGTGTATTGTTTTGTCAGTTTCACGTATCAGTGGTTTTATTTGCGAAAGGCTAGAGATCTACTAATATATATGGCTAAGAGGGTGTTTCTACTAGAAATAGCACGAAGTGTCCCATTAAAGTATTGATATTGGAAACCTGCTACTGTCGAGCCAAAATGCATATATTTGCGAAAAAATAACTTATTATGAGTTTTTCAGAACTGGTCAATAAAACAAACCTAATTCATTAATCAATTCAAATCTATGTGGTGATCAATTAAACCATGCGATATTCTTGTATTTTCGATTTTTTTCCATTTAAAAAAAATTATAACTACTTTTTAACTGTCTATCTGTGATGCCATTTATGTCATAACATCTACGTAAAGCACACAATAATATGGCGAAAATACCTATTATTTTAGAAAAAAATCGGTTCTTTGTAATTTAATTACAATATTTTTCAGCCTATTTACATAAAATTTGCCGCTATTTTTTTTTCACTTTTTGACGAAGTTTTTGTACCTTGAAAGTCACCAACTGAAAAACTGTTTTTTACGTTAGAAAATATTCTGAAATCATTTTAAAATTAATTATCAGTGGCCAGATATAAGAGAACTTTGGAGAAGGGTGATTTTTTCTAAGCTACGAACATAATCTTTGTTACTCAGTGAGTATTTATAAAATATAGTATCGGTAATTCAATTATCGGTTTATTGTGTTTGTACGCCAATCTTGAAAGAATTCAGTTTTTGTAGGAACGAAACCATGGATTCGTATTCATATTACGTATTAACGAATAATTATATAATTATTGTGAAATGTCTACCTTATCCTGTGCGAATTTTATTACGATTTTACATATCGTAATAATGATACAATTTGAAAGAAACATACTTTCGCAAAATGTCTAATGGATTATTATTAAAGACATTCGACATTCCAGTATCTTGTTTTTTTCGTTTTCATAAAAAATGTGTGAGAAGCAAGATTTTTAAGAGATTATCGTGGATGACGTTGATACGATCTCTCCCTGGAAATAGTATACAAAACAATAGTATACAAAACTATTCCCCATTACTTATAATGAAATGTTTATGTAATAATCGTAAATTAATGCAGCAAGCGATAACATTTTAATATTCTAAAAGAGTAAATAAAAATTGGGAGGTTTAGGATCAGAAGCTTATCTACAAAAACATTGTTTTGAGATAAACGATAATAAATATTGGAATGCTCATATGGCCAACTATATGCCCAACTGATATGTCTTAAACTGCTGTATGTACGAAATAGAGCTTCGTGTCACTAAAAAATACGCAACACCAAAAGCAAGCTTAACTCAAAACACCAGTTTTTGTAACTAGGCCCCTGTGATCCTAAGCTCCCGAATTATCAATTCAAAATGTCTACCATTCACGAAAAGATTTTTGATCGCACTTGTTTAAAGGAGTACTATATTTTGGCTTTTCACGTTTACTAAAATCAAGAGACAGAGTTGGGAAGCACTTTTTAACCCACATCTGCAAAATTATAGAAAATTGAACAGGTTAAAGGTGCAATTCTTATATATAAGCCATATTTGATAAGTTAGCGTCATATTACGTGACTATTACGAATGGACAATCTCGGGAAGAGGCGTGATTTATCGTTTTCTAGAAAAAAATGCTTGGTCAAGTTGCAACGTGTTACGTCAAGGTAAATCTAAAAATACGATTTGCGAGCAAGACAACGCTGCAGCAAAACTTATTTTAAATTATATTTCTTGCACTGAAGTTGGAATAAAGTTTTTTTTCGCCTGGAGATGTAGGCACTTATTATTCATAATATATTATGCATTACTTAAGAGTATTTGACCGTCATCTTATCCATAACATATATTTTCGGTTTACGATTTATTTATTTATAAAGTCCGAATACACTATTCGGTACTTGAACATTTAATAGTGGCTAAGTACCGGATAAGTACCGAGTTTTCTACCTATTGCGATTACTTTTTTACTAGCTGTACCCCGCCACACGTTGCTGTAGCTCAGTCTGCTTGTTCAGATACAGCAACAATAGCTCATGCAGATGGCGCTGTTTAAAAAATGCACATTTTATCCTGTCAAAGGTGACATCTATATAGGTGCTTCTTAAAAATGGAGGCGCTATCGAAATCAGCCAAATATTATGATTATTAATAATTTAAAAAAAGTATTCATTTAAATGCAACGTTGTGTCAAAATTTCAAAGCAATCGGTGAAGAACTTTCGGAGATTTACGATTTTGAACATTAATATTTTTATATAAATAGATATCCGTTATCCCATAGATAACCTATCAAGAGGATGATGAAATACCCACATAGAATAATAGTGATAACTCCAGTTATGTATTTTTTGAGATAGGTAGCGTTTTGTAAAATGTCAAAACAAATCGCAAGCTTTTATTTATTTAAAGTGTAGCCACATATTTTAGAATTTAAAGAAACAATGGTTGAATTGTAATAATATATAGTAATACTATTAATAAAAGTACATTTTGTTGCAATAGTAAAAGGAGAAATGATTTATACGTATGAAAACAATATTCTGTTTTTTTATGGATATAAATGGTAAATATGTATTACTTCTAGAGCTTGTATTAATTTTATTATTTCTGTCGTTATTTTATGATCCAATGCCACGGTTAATTGTTATTTTTGTTTAAATTATTAATAGTCTTTGATTATGCTTCATGATATCTTCTCGATATATTCTAGAAAATAGTTAGAAAACTCGGCTAATTATATAATAATGCCACTATTTATAGGTTCTAGTACCGAATAGTGAACTCGGACTTCATAAATAAATACATCGAAAATATACGCTAACCTCTTGGTAGCTTATTCAATATTGGATTGAATCATCGATACTATGTTGAATTTGTATACCTTTCTTGAAAAAAATAATACTTCAAACTGACAAAACTATTTATTCATATTACGTACTAGCTGTACCCCGCCAAGCGTTGCTGTGGCTTAATCTGTCTGTGCAGATAGATAAACAATAGCGCGTGTTTTATCTGTCACAGATGACATCTAGATGATAAATGCAACGTTGTGTCAAAACTTCTTGTGAAGAACTTCCGGAGACTAAATATTTTGAACAAAAGAACGTTTATATTTTTAATCTATATAGATGTACAGGCGCAAATTAATATTTCGTCGTATTATTTTAAATCATACATTGCAAAAAAAAGTGTATTTTCGTAAAATAATTAAATCAACGCCATCTATGGAGGCTTACATTATAACTTACCTACTTTACGTTTTTCCTTAAGGTTAAATGCAACGCTCGTTGTATTCAACATGTTCATAGATGGCGTAAATTAATTAATTTTATTAAAATACGCTTCTCGCAAGGTATTGCTTCACAATATTAGGACAAATTAACTGTTTGCGCCACAAAAACAAGGCATACAAATACAATATCGGATTGAATCATCGGTACAATATTGTATTTGTATGCCTTTCTGGAAAGTATTGAGTTTTTAAACGAACGAAACTATTTAATCATACGTAATTGTAAAAAGCATTCACTTTGTGGCTCATCATAATTTATAATAAAAACACATAAATTTGTTTTTGACCTGTTTTTGATTTGTTTTTGACCACAACTATCGTGGTCAAAAACAAATTTATGTGTTTTTATTATATTTAATCATATTTATATTTCGTATGTACGAGCGCAAATAAATAATTTGCCTTAATATTTTAAAGCAATACCTTGTAAAGGTGTAATTTAATCAAATTAATTAATTAACGCCATCTATGAACACGTCTAATATAACGAGCGTCGCGTTTAACCTTAAGGGGCTGACAGATTACGCTATTCGCATCATGGCCTGGCCTGTTTCAGCATATCGCTCGCCATACAATCTCAATGGGAATGTATAGCGAGCGATTTGATGAAATTAGCCAAATATATTGTTATTGTTTGTAGCGTATTCTGTCATCCCCACTATCGTTACAAAGTTAAGTTTATATTATTTCCTGTCCGATACGACTTATTTCGGGATTTTTAACACACGTTTGCAATTGATTCTTGAAATTATTTTCAGTAAAAAGGTAAATAAAATTTTATCTGTGACATTTTTGATTTCTTTATTAAAACAAAAAACATACCAAATTAGTAGTAATTGTACAGCTAGGGTCAGGGTTAGGGATTGGTCGGTTACTTAGCTGAGTGACAACACGTGGAAGATTTAAAAAATATATATACTCGTATTTGAAAAAAAAAATCAAAAAACTTATTTTTTTTTAATTCAAATAATGTCAGGAATCACTGATTAAAGTAAGTTAAGTATGTCCCTTAACACCCTGTGTATCCTGTTTTACTATTGTGAAAATGTAAAAAACGAAATTTTTTCTTGTGTTTACGTTTTTTTTTTTTTTAAATATTTGTTTCTATATATATCATTAATCAGTTATACATACATTTTCCACTGATCCAGTAAATATGTGTGTATTATTAAATACTTTTGAAGTATTTAATAATAACTGAATCATCGATGTACCTAAGTGCTTATTGATTTGATACAACATTATTGTTGTAAATATGTTGACTGTTGTGAACTCCTGCAACTTATAAACATACATACACCCACAGTAACAACACGACAAAATACAATATTCTACAGCAGCACACATAAGCGTAACTACATTGCCCACTCTCCGATACAACGACTTCACACTATGGGAAATCATTACTTGGGTGATGTTGACATATTCAATACCAACTTGGCAAGTTTTGTGGAACATTTAAAACATTTATTTCAACAATACTCCTAAACACATCATGTAAACCTACAAATAGCTGTAATTTTCTGTTTTTGTTTCTTGTGTTTGTATGACTTGTTGCATAGCTTTTATCAAATGTAATTTTATTCATTTTTTTATGTTTCAAAGTATCTATCAAATTAATATTATACTACCAACCATGTAAAAGCCCTCTGGGCGTTAAATAAATAAAAATATATTATAGGTTAAAGGTACCAAATAATATTATAAGAAGCAACGTTCCATTCGAATGTTCCACGATGCCGTGCATACGAGTTCTGCCTGGGAATACTTTAGCAAAATTAATAAATAAAAAATATGATTCCAAAGTAATAATTAAATTCAAACAAATTTCCATTGTAAACGAAATTGCGAGTAACACTTTGGTTTCTTTATACAGTGTTCGTTTTAATTAAAATTCAATAGACTCCAGAAATTTAATTCTACCTCATATTTTTAATTAAGTAAAGGAAATTTCAAGGCAAATTTAAAGAGTAAAGTTTGTTTCATTTTTCATGTTTTTGTAAACTTCCTGAATTCGGAAACTTTATTTTAAACATTCTGATTATTTTTATTACAACAAAGCTACTTTCTTATTCAAACAACAAAAATCTTGAGTGTAACGAGGTGTAGTTAAAGGCTTTATTTATGAGAAACATTGAAGTATGTATTCCAATGTGAGTTTTACATTTATCAAATTACGCATTCTACGAAACACTATATTCTGGGACAGGTTTCAAGATAATGTTATAACTTTACATAATTTTTCATATATTTATTAATGAGTTTTATAAACTCACTGGGAATAATACATTATTACTTTGTTATCATTTAAATAAATAAAAAATACTAGCTGTAACCCGCCATGCATTCCTGTGGCTCAGTCTGTCTGTGCAGATAGAGAAACAATAGCGCGC
The DNA here is from genome assembly GCA_026573805.1 of Hesperophylax magnus. NCBI lineage: Eukaryota > Metazoa > Arthropoda > Insecta > Trichoptera > Limnephilidae > Hesperophylax > Hesperophylax magnus. Next base: position 124,302 of record JAIUSX010000978.1, on the reverse strand, counting down.
TTTGCTTTTACGTCCAACGGATGGCGTTGTTTTTTTTTTTAAAAGCATGGTTTTTCCTGTCACAGGTGACATTTACGTAATATATGTATATAAAAACATGCGCATATTCGAATGCAACATTGTGTAAAAATTTCAAAGCAATTGGTGAAGAAATTTCTGAAATTTATATTTTGAACAAACGAATATTAAAATTTTTACTAACCATTTTTTTTTTTAAAGAAAGACAAACATTCCCAGGTTACAAATAACCTGACAATATTTGAAAATCTCCTACTCCCATCACAGTAAGCTGAAAATGTTGATTGTGTTGTGATGAAGGGATTAGCCAGCCGAGGAATTGAACACACTACGCCTGGGTGGGACCCAAACGCGATGTCAACTCAGCCACCGACCGGTCATCGATTGGCAATCTAGCGGCTTAAGCTTAGAACAGTATTAACAATTTTAGTTTATCTCTGTTTTCAGTATTTTTTCGTTCTCACCTAACTGGGTTGCTAGAGACCTGTTCTAAGTTAGTGTGCAATATCAAATCATAAATATATATATAATAAGTTAGAAAACGCTGTATTCTGTGACAAGAATTAATCCATGGCGAATGGATCTCATTGAACAGAATACTGAATACGTAAATACAAGCAACTACGGATTATAGTGATAATTATACATTTTGCTAATAGATTCAACAAGTTATAAATTTATATTTAAAAAAACATACACTTAGTAAGACACCACTTTATTTTTGAATAAATAACGATAGCCAACCGGGTTTCGCTTATCCCAAGCTTCATCAGGGCTAAATATCAACTGTTGATATTTATTAGTTGATATTTAGCCCTGATGAAGCTTGGGATAAGCGAAACCCGGTTGGCTATCGTTATTGATTCAAAAATAAAGTGGTGTCTTACTAAGTGTATTTTTTTTTTCATTCAATATGTCACACCCCAAAGTATTTGCTTCCTTCAAAAATATAAATTTATAATTTTACTAGGGGTATGGAAAAAAAACGCTGCGTTCACGGAGAAAATGAGTATTAATAATTTATTAAGAATCAATATAATATTTGACGGCGAAATGCAAAAATATTCGGATTCTCATGAATACGTGTTCCGACATCGTGATAATATATTCGTAATTTACTAAAAGTTAATCAGTTAACCTGTTAATTCGTTCGTTAAGGCCTGCAAACCTACTTTTAACCGGATTGCCTATAATTTGAGATTCTTAATACATTAGTAATACTCATTTTTCTCCGTGTTCTGTGGCAGGAATACAGCGGTTTCATTATTATGCGGAATGCTGAATACTAAATGCGGAACTGTAAGTGACTACCGGTCAGAAAGGCTTTGAATGAAAGGTTGTTGAGAATAAATTTAGTTGTTAAAATACCAACATCATAATATCAAAAAAATTGAAAAGAAGGCAGCACAGAAGGCTAATAGTCCAGTCAGTGGGGAGTTTTACCTTGCAAAAGGTTAGGCAGTAGCGATTTTGATATATGTTGTTAAGATTGGGACTCTAAGGAAAAAAAAAAGTTTTCGACCTTGGGAGGGTCGAGCTTGACCCGCCATCTTGGATTGAAGGTGCCAAAATTTGTTTTTTTCAAAATAATTGTGAAGTTGTGGTTTTTACAACCAAATTATTGAAGGCAAACTTAAAGACAACTAAATTACCTACATTTTTTAAGAATTTTTTTTTTGTAAGTCTAATAGGTAACGAGTTACAGTGGCGGAAATGTGAATATTTTTCTAAAAAATGATGAAATTCCCAACTTTGTAATTTTTTCGGGTTATTCATTACATAATTATAATAATTTTGTTAACTTATTTCCACACCACCATGAGGTCGAGAACATGGCGCATTTTTTATTGTGGTATCCCCAGTAGGTCTACTCCACAGATATACCAGCGATGGTAGATTTCGAAATTATGTTACATTACTATGAATTATGTTACTATAAATTATGTTACTTAATAACAGTCTTCTTAACGAGATTTTGGGCTTCCATTGACAAAATCTCTTCTTCTTCATCCTCGACATCGATGTGAACCTCTGGCGAATTTCGGCATGTTTGACCATTACAGCACCCACATACAATAGAACACTTCAATCCAGCTTTCCTGCAGCTACATGCAACGCCGCATCCTTTTTTTACAATTGCATGAATTAAATTTTAATAAAGTCTCGGGTGCTGGTTTCTTTGTCATTCTTACTGGAACAAGCCCGTTGGTGTCACGTTTCCAGCCCCAGTTTTCTTCGGATTTTTTCGGATTCCATACCATTTTTGGACTTGATGGTACGTTCTAAATGCATGGTACCGTGCAGCGTCGTTCGTTGGTGGCAAAGAGGCAAGATTGAATTTGCTTTTTGTTGTCGACTTTGCGAAACGTTTGTAGCGGACTTCTTCCAAGGTTTCCTTATCCATGTCACCCCCGTACAAAGCAACAAGAAAGCGTGTTCCTGCAACTGCTATGTCTTCTGGTGTTGCATCATGTTGTTTGAAGATTCCTATCATGGCATTGAGTCTTGTGTCGTTTTGCACAAGCAAACAAAATTTTGTTTTTCCTTGGTTGGAGAACGACGATGTTGTATCGCAGCCGCTAAAGGCATGAAGAAACAGAATATTCTCAGCCTCCTCTTTGTATTTCATACTATTCGCGGAATACAGTTTTTCAAAAGTTTTGCCTCTCCCGGGTTTGCGAAGATATATACTACTTTTGGGTGGTGCTAATGCTGTCAGCAGAACTAGGAGATCAACGTCTTTGCCAATAATGAAAACAGCGTCATATGATGAACACAAGGAAATCGCAGTATTGACAATTAACTCATCAGCATCTTCTTCAGCCTGCTTAACTGTAAAATCATCCTGTATAAATTGCTTTGTAAAGTATAAAGCATCGAAATCAGACGGACTTTGTTATTTTCATTGGCTAAAAATCGTTCCTGTGAAACTTGAACTGGCATTATTTCATCGAAAAGAACATCTGCAGACATGTGCTTCTTCGATCGGTGAAGTCTTTCTGCGGTTTTCGTATTTTTTTCACCATCATCAAACGGATATCCATCGAAAACAATGACTGCATGTGATCCATAGTGATTTCTTACATAGTGAAAGCACTTCTCGCAAATTGACCCAAAATAATCATTCCTATTCCATACAACTTTATGTAAAAGATATCCTCCATCCACAACATTAATTTTGCTACCTTTAAGTTGCACGCCTTCTGGAAGTTGTTCGAAAACACCATAAAATGATGATTTCGTACCTTTGCGCATTCCTTCTTCAGTGAAAAGCGACAAAGGAAATGGGGCGAGTTCGAATTTAAGGAAGCTCTACATAGACTAGGATCCCACTATAACAAATCAACGTCATCGAGCACACGGATGATAAGTATATTGTAACGTAAAAATACGTTAAAATGATATTGTGTAATATGTTCGTAAAAAATTTATCAAGAAAACTGGAGTTTTACAATTTTTTGTCAAAATTTTCTCCTTTCAACCGCTGTAACTCGTTACCTATTAGACTTACAAAAAAAAACTTTTACAAAAAATGTAGGTAATTTAGTTGTTTTTATGTTTGTGTTTAACAATTTGGTTGTAAAATCAACCACTTCATAATTATTTTGAAAAAAACAAATTTTGGCACCTTCAATCCAAGATGGCGGGTCGAGCTCGACCCCCCCAAGGTCGAAAACTTTTTTTTTTCTTTAGAGTCCCAATCTTAACAACATATGTGAAAATCGCTACTACCTAACCTTTTGCAAGGTGGAGCCCTTTTTTATCCCCCACTGACTGGACTATAAAGGTGACATGAATGAAACAATAGCCGTTTTCTTGTTGCGCTGAATGCTGAATACTGAATGGGGAACTGTAAGTGACTGACGGTCAGAACAATATGATTTTGAATGAAAGGTTGTTAAGAATCAATTGAGTCGTTATAATACCAACATTTTAATATCAATTCGTAAAAAGGCACCACACAAGGCTAAAGGTGACAGGAATTAATCAATAACGGTTTTCTTGTTGCGCGGCATGCTGAATACTGAATGGGGAACTTTAAGTGACTGACGGTCAGAACAATATGATTTTGAATGAAAGGTTGTTAAGAATCAATTGAGTCGTTATAATACCAACATTTTAATATCAATTCGTAAAAAGGCACCACACAAGGCTAAAGGTGACAGGAATTAATCAATAACGGTTTTCTTGTTGCGCGGCATGCTGAATACTGAATTTGGAACTTTAAGTGACTGACGGTCAGAACAATATGATTTTGAATGAAAGGTTGTTAAGAATCAATTGAGTCGTTATAATACCAACATTTTAATGTCAATTCGAAAAAAGGCACCACACAAAAGCTAAAGGTGACAGGAATGAATCAATAGCGGTTTTCTTGTTGCGCGGCATGCTGAATACTGAATGCGGAACTGCAAGTGACTGCCGATCAGATTGCAACGTGAGGCGTAGTGACTGGTTTCTCCATTGGAATTTATGTCCGTGTCACAGTTTTGCTGCTACGAGCTACGAAAGCAAATTTCTGAATTGGGTCAGACGTGTTACACGTCTGCAAGAGGGATAGGAAAAATAATGGTTTATCTGAACAGCTTACAAATTAATAACAGCTCACTTGAATTATGTAGTAACCAAACAGGACTCTGAACTTTCGTGCTGCTGACACGTCTAAGCTTTTGCGGAAAAGGATGTACAATAATTATTTATCTTTTAGCGACAGGCTTAGAAAGGATGTATATATGTTCACAGTATTTGTATAAAAAACTTATAAATATTTTATTTGAGTTATTGGATGAATACCTACTATAGGGAAACATTACGAAAACAGAAACTTCTGATATTTATCGCAGACTACAGAATCTACGTATTATATCTCTATAATATGTTACTTTTTGTTTTGTGATCATTATTTTAAATCAAAAAATTATACACTGAATACGCTACGACTTTTCAACAGAAAAATGTATCTATCCATGTACTTTCTAAGTCTCAAATTCAATATCTATTCTAAGGGTATGTTGATCAGATAATATATTTTTTTATTTCAACATAATTTTATTTTATATTTTTTATCTTTCTACGTATTGAACCATCGCATTGTCTTTATTTGATGAAATCATCACAAAATAAACGATTAATCTCTAATTAACAACAATAAAAAAATAATTTTAAAAAGTTCCATCAGAAAGATAAGCACCTACGTATAAACTAAGCACATATTATAATGTCATGTAATATTCTAAAGCAGTATTTGCCGAATAATGAAGCCGTCTAGCTTTCCGCGGAATTGCTCATCCAAATTTTATCTTGTATATTTCCATCTCAATTTAAACATTCAGATAATCTGTATTATTTATAACCAGAAACAGGATTCCGCACACGAGAAGAACCTAGATTAATAGATTACCCCGCTCTATTCACGAGAAATTGCTACGAATTTAGATATTCACAAACCCAAAATAACATTGGTTTTGAAGAATCAAAACTATTCGACGAACTCCGTTAGAACTTCAAAACAATTCAAATTTTTTCACGTGTTATGCCTCATTTAGATTAACTGCTAAAATTATTCACTAAGGATTAGCACTAATTTATATGAATAATACAATGATTTAAGTTACACTACGAAAAATTATGTTACGAAAAACGCGTGTTTTAAACAAACGATTTTTTTCTTGTAGCTTTCAAGTTCATTAGAAAGGATTAGTATCATGAAATTATTTTACTAGGGATGATTCTTTTTTCTTTGATTGTGGTTCAAATTGATTTAAATAAAACAAACTTTCTGTTTTTAACCACTAGTTTATTTAAACGTGTTCACCAAGCGCTTTCGCTCGGCTCAAACTTTCAGGAGCAGTTCAAATGTTAACTTGAGCCAAGCGAAACCGGTTGGTGAATAAAATGAAATTACCATTGAAGCTGAAGATACAAAAATAAATCATAGCGAAACATGAAACAGAACAAGTCACAGAAAATAAAAAGGTAACGGTCGCAACTGGGAAACGAACCCAGGATGTTTGTCTTACCGTAACAAAGCTTCAATCCACTCGACCATTGTGACAATTTTTTTACGTTATATTTGTACATCTGATATTTAAAATTCTGAATTAACAATACAGGGTGCAGCAAAAGAAACAGTGTAGTTTTGAAGGGCCGCGGCCGGTGCAACCCGTTTGGTAGGATGTACTGGCTTGGGAGGGTTCTCATTGCGTCATTATTTTTAGTTGTTGCCATGGTTTGGTCCTGACAACACCGGAGCTTCGTCGTCTGCGTGTTTCTTTAAAATTGTCTTTATTTGGTTGCCGCCCAGCAGGCTTTCCGACTGCAATTTGCGACCTCTTCCTGTGAGGCCACCAGAACTAAAATGTTTTTAAAAATTCGCTTCACACCTTAGAAGAACATAAGGATCGAATACAAAAATCAGAAGTCCGCACAACACTCAAATTAAAGGCTGAAATATAATAAAAAAATCATCCGTAAAACGCATTTCTTAGCTTTGTCATCACTTGTATTTTTATAACAATATTTTACATACATATTTTTTAACAATATATAACAATATTTTACAGTACATCATTTGGTATCTTGTTTTTATTTATATCAACCGCACATCTACTAGAATTTTGTTTTATCACACATTTAATACATCACAACAATGTCATTTTTTTATTTTTAAATGAGTTGCATAAATCTATATAATACAGTTACACAATTTTTTGCAAATGATAGATTGAAATCACATTGACATCGTTTACCAACATAAAACCTTCCCAAAGATCTTTTGCTTGGAAACAAAAAAAACTACAATTTATGCATTGATCGTGGTTATTCCGTTGTACAGCAAAACCTTTATAAAAATCCTTTGCAGTTCTGAATACTTAAGTCACGGATAAAAATGCTAAAAGATTCAATCTTTATCTGCCCAGATTCTTCAGTGCACAGTACACAATTGTGAATTTCTATCAATTTTAAAATTACGGCTTCTACTTTGGATATTATTATCTCGGAGAATGGAGGAAGAAGGCTTGCCGTATATATAATATATATAAGCTGGTTGGCTGGTTCGTTGAAGGCGAGCGGACAGATTATCAGGGCCAGAACAGGAAGGCCGACTCAGCGAACTAGACGCGGGCAATTCGTATCTTTTATTTTTATTTTGAAACGTCTGCTAGCATACACAGCAATTTATCTTCTTCCGATCGCGGAGTCAACAAAAGCCGGTAAGAAAGAAGCAGATATAGGGTTGTCATTACAAGCGGTTATTATAAATTATTATTATCAGTAAATATTATTTTATGAATGGGATTACCCATTGCGAACGCAAGTTATTTAGTCAACAATTTAACTAATCTTAATTATTAAGGAGTAATACTGGATGTTAAATTTACTTTATCCAATATTCAAATTAAGCAATCAATAAGCCAACAAAAAATCTTTATACTCCTTTTACACCGCGTATATTAATACGTATACCGCGTCATATATACAACAGGAGGCTTGTCGCTGATGAGATGCTCCTGAAAAAAATATTGACTCAAAATTTGGCTGCACGTTGGTAAACAAAATAAATTTCCACGCACCGCTTCGATATAAGAGACAGAAAACCCTTTTCTACATTGACAGATGCAACACCAACTCCAATCAAATTTAAAATTTATAAATAGGACCTGTAACTGGAACAACAACAAACTTGCAAATATAAATAAACACACTTATATTCATTGCTAGTTACTATCGTTACAGAAGTTCATTGTATCACATTCTAGGTTTGAATAGCACAAATTCATGAAGATTAATTTAATTGCACCTGATATTTTCATTTGCACTTGCGCTGCAACATCCCCCCCATCCTTCTCCTCCTCTAACCCGTCCAAACCCCAAAACCTGTTTCGAACTCTATCCGGTATAGTTATAAACACATATACTACTCTGTAATTTCTTTATATAGATTTATTACATTGGTTGTACTTTCATTTGATTTTTTTTAAATATATATTACGTAGTTCTGCTTTTATATTTTAATTTACATTTATTAAGTAATTAGTTTATGTTTCTAAATAAACCAATGTGTGGTCATTTATAATTGGTCTTCATCATCTTCTGTATATTACATTAATATGAAGACTGTTTATGTTCCCATATATAAACATCTGCCCCACAAGGAACAATGCACATCAATCTGGACTGCTTTCTATCGAGCTTATATTGAATGAATTTTTAGGATTTTTAAAAAAAATGTATATTATAATATGAACTTACACGTTTCAAATTCCACAGCATCAATTAAATTTCACAATTCCAACTCCCTTCATACATGATGTTTAATTTTTTATCAAATCTTGTTAATTAATATCCTACACTACCTGCACTAGTTTGAACTTAAAATTAAAAAATTCACACACCACCAAGATCAACACGATAAACCGATTTATTTCATTTGCCACAGGCAGAACCAACATTAGAAAAAAAATCACCGTATAATGGCGCAGTATAACACAAAATTTCACAATGTAAGTAAGCACTCTTTGTAATAAATTTATATTTTTCTTCTATATAATTATCATAAATTATTACGTGAATATGGAATGTATCGAGAATATCTCCTAGTTTTTTCGTATTTTCCTCTTCCTTTTCTGTTTAGCTACCAGTTAGTTTCAAGACACAATGAATCTCTTTGCAACTTTAGCAAGAAACTTTTTTGGCTTAACTTTAATTAATTTACTATGTATATTCTATCTTTGTATAATATTCTGCTGTATCTTTCTTAAAAATAATTATAAATAAATAATCCCTACGAGTTGAAAATAACATATCATAAATGGTTTTTGTTGGATTTTAAATCTCAGAACTTCTGCTAAACAATATATTGCTTTGGTAGAAGCATAAATTCGTAATAAATATATATTAAATATAAATATGATGATAAACATGCACAAGATTAACCGATAATATAGGTGTGCATCGTAGACAGGATAACAGGAACAAAACCCTTTATTTTCCAAAAATAGTTTGTTCAAAGTAGGTTTCTTGAAAAAAAGTTTAAAAAAACTTCATCCTTGCCGCCCATAGGATTAGAGTATCGTGCTTCTCGCTGAAAGACCTTCCCTTCCAGTGACTTGTGCTTTTCAGCAGCCGGTTTACCATCCACCGACTACCAAATATAACTCCCGGCATCGTAATTCATTATTTCATCTAACTAACAGATGAGAACAAAGGTTTGCCGGAATCGAACCGTCGGCAAATGGATTAACCGAAAGTTTTTTTTGTTAACCCTACGATCATTCTTCGGGGAATTGACCAGGTCAGCATTAGGACATTATTTCCGACATGCTCGTATTTTGATAAAACTTCCATTCTCACTTTATTCTGCCAGGTGATTTATGTCCTGCGACGGGGTTGCATCGGAGACTTCGTTTCTTAACGGATGGAGTAAAAAATGTATTGTTTGACGACAGAAATCAATGTTACGCTTCATGGTAAAAGTCAGTGGGCGCAGATAATATCGAGTTATGTCGAACCACACAAAGTATCAACTGTCCAGAGCCTGTGGAACTATTTTATGCCCAAATGGGGGGGAGGGAGTTCCCAGATTGAATGTTTTGCGGAAGGGAGAAGGCGACTGGAAGGGAGAGAGAGAATAAGATATTTTAAGTAACGTTTGAATTCTGATCCGTGGATTCTCATCAGGGCAACACTGACAGTACCTCGCAAGTTTATTTAAAAATAGTATATTACAATTAAACGATAAGCCGCTCAGATCTCTAGGGAATTTCTGCGTGGAGATGTGCAGCAACTAAATTATTGTTATAAAACTAAACTGAATATAACATTGAAAATATAAACTTACAAAATTATTAAAACAATAAACAATACAGTTATTCAAATTTAAATTACAGCTGGGCCGTACGTTTAAAGTTTGCAACAATAACTTTCTACTGAATGAATACGTATTACAAAGTACCTGTATTGGCTTATCAGCCACACTCATAGAGTTACTATACTAACAATGACAAGACAGATTATAACAATAAATAAATAAATATGAAAAAATTATAATAATACGTAGATCTTAAATTAAGTAGATAATAATAGCTAAATTAAGTACAAAAGTAATTATTAAATAGATAATAATAATATAATATAAATACATTGATGATTTATGTAGAAAATGTTTGGCTTTCCGGAAACTATAGAACATACTACATCGGGATGTTCTATATTAGCACCGTCCGAGTGTACATTTAGGCACAATCAAGTTTTAAAAATAATTCACCAAAGTTTGGTAATTAAACATAACTTGATTGACTGCCGTAATATAATACCATATTATGAATACGAACCAAATTCATTTTTAGAAAACGAATTTTATAAAATATATTATGATAAAACTATACTAACAGACCGAACGATTAGACATAATAGACCCGATATAGTTTTACATGACAAAATTAAAAAAATAACTTATATCATTGATGTCGCTATTCCAAATTCCTGTAATATTCAAAAATCTGTTAATGAAAAAATAAGAAAATACACAGATTTAGGAAATGAGATTAAAAGAATTGGCATTCTCAGACTATAAAAAAATTACCGTTCGTTATTTCGGCTACTGGCATTATACCTAGCTCTCTCATTAAAAATTTAAGCATATTAAATCTATCAAAAAAATTATATATAAAGATGCAAAAGTCGGTTATTTTGAATACATGTAGGAGAACGAAAGATTTTTTAAATATTTATGTTGAGGGATCAGTAGGATTTATAGGCCCTATTAGGAGTTCTACCGAGCCGAACCCTCTGATATGTAAATATCTGGAGTCGGTGAATTTTTTTTCCCATTTGATATCTGGTGAGTTGACGTGTTGATGTTCTTGTATTGTTTTGTATTTATTTTACTTATACAATGCACTTGCATAATTTTGATTGACTAGATGATCATTTGTGGAAAAGTGTGTGGAAGGGTTTAGTTTTTCCTATGGGGAAGATTTAACCCGGACAACAAAATCGGAAGCAATAAAAAAATATATAAATGAGATTAAAAGAATTTGGCATTCTCAGACTATAAAAATATTACCATTCGTTATTTCGGCTGGCATTATACCTATCTCTCATTAAAAATTTAGGCGTATTAGATCTATCAAAAAATTTATATATAAAGATGCAAAAGTCGGTCATTTTGAATACATGTAGGATAACGAAAGATTTTTTAAATATTTATGTTGAGGGATCAGTACGATTTATAGGCAATTAGGAGTTCTACCGAGCCGAACCCTCTGATATGAAAATATCTGGAGTCGGTGAATTATTTTCCCATTTGATCTCTGGTGGGTTGACGTGTTGTTCTTGTATTGTTTTGTATTTATTTTGCTTATATAATGCACTTGCATAATGTTGATTGACTAGATGATCATTTGTGGAAAAGTGTGTGGAAGGGTTTAGTTTCTCCTATGGGGAAGATTTAACCCGGACATAAAATCGGAAAAAGGTATATTACCATAAGTTAATAATAATAAATAAGTAAATTACATGATAGTGAGTAAATATTGATAATATCGAAAGTAGGAAAATTTATTGCAGTTATAATATTGAGGAAGAGACCTAGGAAAGGGAAGAATGGTAGACAAGATAGGTTGTGGAAATGCCTTCAATAAAATAAAACACTGACGTCTTTCCCTATAATGGTTGGCAGAGAAAAAGAAATGCTACGTAACTTCGTTATGTTACAATTTTACACAGAGATAATATACAATATACATACAGGGTCTCGTAATATACTTGTGCCTTATTCTGTTTTTCCGACACTTGGCATGACTCAATATCAATCTACTATGCCATTCCTGATTAAAGTTAAGATTGTCACTATAATAGCTTGAACATGATGTCAAGCAATGTTTTGTCCAGATCTTGATTTTTAGTATATATTTTATTTGGTGTGCACTGTTTGTTTTAGTTTTTAAGATGTTTAATAACTTTACTTGTTGATAATACCTAGCGCGAAATACCAACAAAATAGTTAAATACTAGTTAACAACTGTTAACAATCGCCACGTTATTTGAAACTCGGTCGTTTTAATTGAGAAAAATATTGATGTCGGTCGATTCAGTATTGATTTCCATATTTTGTCGGGAATTTGTGACCATTTTCAAATATCGGGTCGATTAATAGTCTCGGATTAAAAAGGCGATTGGATTGTGCCATTCGATCTGGTAAAATTATGTTTACCTATTAAACACCTATTGAACACCAACCAAAGCAAATAAAATCTCTGTCAATCGTTGGATTATGTCATCTTTATCTTTAATATGGTGAATAAACGATCTAGGATAATTATTCAAATTTTATAGTATTTATAAAAATAATTTATTAAAAAAAAAATTATTTATAGTAGGAATTTTAAAAAGCCTTTAAGTATTTACTTAACCTTTTTAATGGTTCTATTAAAAAATTATAATATTATCTATTTTAAATTTGTTACTTAACGTTGCTTTCGTTCATTGTAAATTTTCTGCTTTGTATAACGTCGTATTAGTTAATTGCTTTATTTTTATTTTAGAAAAACGCAAACTCAAATTTACAGAGAAATAATAACTCAAAGAAACACACAAGACGCTGAAGACTTTTGGAGGAGCATATTGAAGATCCCTGAGCGATGCAACGTCATTTAATGTAGAAAAATGCGACGGAAGCAAATACCAGAGCGCCGGTATATTTAAACAGCAAACTTTGGCGCATAGTAAAATCTGGATAGAAATGAGACCCTTGGAACGAGAGCTCTCCAGAGATATTCAAGGGGGAGTTTGTAGTCTGTAGGACATTTCATGTGATAGTCCCCGTGTAATGGCACCACACGTTCCATATTGGGCTAAATAACGTCATCAACTAGCAGCTACGATATTTATCATAGATTCCTGCATTTTTTATAGAGGTATGTAAAAACGTGTTAGTCATTATCATAAGACACAGTATATACATTTCCCAGTGGAAGTTTTCTGTTTTCAGACTTCTCTATGTCCGCTTTTAGGGCAATAATATTGTGTTTCCAAGGACTTGTTTTCAGAAACCTCTTTTTGTCTGTATGGTAGTTTCTGTAATAAATTCTGAATAATGACACCGCATTCTGAGTAGTTACCAACTGGGCTAAAAAACGTTACAGACGAGAGGCAAGGAGACCTCCATTGTTACCTGCATTCTTGATAAACGCGATTAAATTTGTGCATCATTCTCATGAGCGTTCGTTCTTTTATTTTTGGATGAAGTTTTACACTTCACAGCTCTGTGGAGCGAAGCCAGGAGAGCAAAGGTCCAAAGTTAAAGACGCATTATTATCTAAAACTATCGTACTGCTATTGTACATTTTCAACATATAATACCAACGAATTAATAGTTGTCTGCTTCAAACACGGAGCCGTGCGTTGTTCTGTTATGTTTGTTTTCCACGAATCTCTTTAATTTGATATCGTGCAATAAATAGACCTAATTGCACAAAAACAAGAATTTGTATTTTCCCAATTATTGTGAATGTTATGTTGTGTATACATAAGCGGGCCGTATACATGGCTTACAAGTGTACACGCAGCATTATGTGACTGAAGAAATCGGGGTAGAAAAGGAGGAAAATTATGCACGATATCATATTATTTTTATTAAATTTAAAGATTGGAATATATTAAAAAAAAAAAATTTAACTTTATGTCCGGGTTAAATCCTCCCCACAGGAAAAACTAAGCCCTTCCATACACTTTTCCACAAATGATCATCTAGTCAATCCACATTATGCAAGTGCATTATATGAGTATAATAAATACAAAAAAATACAAGAACAACACGTCAACTCTCACCAGAGATCAATTGGGAAAATAATTCACCGACTCCAGATACTTTCAATACTTTCATATCAGAGGGTTCGGCTCGATAGAACTCCTAACTGGACCTATAAATCCTACTGATCCCTCAATATAAATATTTAAAAAATCTTTCTTAATCCTACATGTATTTAAAATGACTGTTTTTTCATTTTTGTACATAAATTCTTTGACAGATCTAATACGCCTAAATTTTGAATGAGAGAGCTAGGTATAATGCCAGTAGCCGAAATAACAAATGGTAATATTTTTATAGTCTGAGAATGCCAGATTCTTTTAATCTCATTTCCTAAATCTGTGTAATTTCTTATTTTTACAGAAAAAGATTTTTTGATATAACAGGAATTTGGAATAGTGACATCAATGGCTTAAGTTATTTTTTTGAATTTTGTCATGTAAAACTATATTGGGTCTCGTATAATGATTAATATTTCGGTCTGTTAATATAGTTTTATCAAAATTCATTTTCTAAAAATGAATTTGGTTCGTATTCATAATATGGTACTATATTACGGCAGTCAATCACGTTATGTTTAATTACCAAACTTTATTGAATTATTTTTAAAACTTGATTGTGCCTAAATCTATACTCGGACGGCGCTAATACAGAACATCCCAATATAATATGTTCTATAGTTTCCGGAAAAGCCAAACATTTTCTGCATAAATCATCAGTTTAATTTGTATCTTTGATTATATGCTTCCTTTAATTTTTAGTATTTCCTGAATGGCCAGCATAAATCCTTCTATTTCTGCGCCCAACTCTCCAATACTCAACCATTTGTTAGACGAAAATTTGTCAACATACGTTTTGTTGAGATAATTGAAGTGTTTCAATTTTATTTGACCAGGAATCTAATAATTCCTGGTTGAGATTTACAAAAATGTCGCATAAATTTAAAGGTGTAATGTTTAAATCTGCCTTGCAAATTATTTTGTTCGTATCTGAGCTATTAGCTTTCCTATGGAAAAAAAGTTCTTAGCATTTCTACCTGATTATGTTTCAAAGAAGTTATATGTTGATTGACTATTATAATTCGTTCTATAGCTGAATTTGGATGATGGCAAGTAAACTTTGTTTGCTTAGTTCTAATTATTTATCTTATTTATCTAAATCCTTATTGGACCATTTCATTATGCCAAATGAATACGTTAATAGAGGTATTGCCCAAGTATTTATTGTTTTTACAAAATTTTTAGCAGATAGATTGCAATTTAAAATTTTTCTGATTCTGGTTTTAAATTTAATCCTAATATCATTTTTAATACTAGTATGGTCTTATCTATTTGATTGTGGGTATCCTAAATATTTACAAACCTCATCCCTTTTAATACTAGTAATTTGGAAATTTCTAAATATACTCTCGTCCCCATCTACAATTTTGCCTTTCTCTATATGGATCGTTATACATTTATCTAAACCAAAAGTCATTTTAATATCATCTGAAAAGTTTTTAACTACCTCGATTATTTTCTCTAAATTTTGTTCAGAATTCTAAAATAATTTTATATCATCCATAAATAATAAATGCGAAATTGTAGTACCCTCCCTTGTGTTACCCTTAATTTTTATTACAAACTTGCTTTTAATTAACATTTTAGATAGAGGATTCAATGCTTAGCAAAACCAAAGAGGACTCAACGATTCTCCTTGAAAATCCCCTTTTAATTGAAATGCCCGGTACTGTTATTATTATTATTAATTATTAGTTATTTTTTTGGTGTAATTTTATTACTATCACTACTACCATTAGTACTACAGATTGTGTTGGTACCTAGCATTATTAAAACTTATACCTTTCCTTTTGATTCCTACCTAGTAAAATTATTTCTGTCCAATTACCTAATTCCTACCTCCCTTCCCTTCCTCCCTTCGGTTGAATTTAAAATTCATCCAATCAACCTGTGTTACAGAGCCCCTTGTCGTCCGTGTCGACATTAAAAGCCATTGAGCTCGCGAGTATGTGGCTGTGAAAGTGAACTGTATTTGAACCAGCGCAATTAAGAAAAGTGGGAGAAAAAAAAAGGTAAATCGGCATTCCAGATTTCCAATCCTTTTCTATCCGCTGTGCGACGGTACCACAAAAGATTGCATAGCTGAATCTAAAAAAGTTTAAGCAAGTTATAAATTCACAATAATGGATGTCTCTAACAAGATTCTACAGAAACCACTTACCAAGTATCAGATAATTATAAATTCACATACATGCAAAATCTTCATAACACCCGCTGTAAAAAGTTCGCAATTTTATAAGGGGCACAATATACTTCGGGTTAGAGAGGCACAAGTATGCGGTTTTAAATAATTGAGCCAAGTCTCGAGTGGCTCAGGAGAACAGAGGCAGAGCGCCAGACAATGGCTGGCGTGAACCAAACAACAAACTACGTGTTGTACTGATTCACTTATTGAAATACCACTTTGCTCACTCATTCGCCGTCACGCTGTGTTTCTTATGGCACGAATACGTTTGCGAGTCGGAACGCGACCCGAGCCTTGAATTATTCGAAAGGAACGAAGCAACAGCAAATGGCGCGAAACGCCGCTTGTGGTTGCTTGGTTCCTTTAGGATAATTCGAATCTCTGCTCGCAAATGTATACGCAGCATTATGTAGTGTACACCGCCACTCTTCCTCCTGAGGGTTGATTTAAACCTATACCTATTACAGTAGGGGTATTAATTTTAGTATCATCTTTGTAGGCACTTGTTAAAAGTTTAAATCTGTTCAATACGAAGTAACACGTTTTGAATTGATTTTGAGTTATTTATGCTTTTGAGCCGTACGAATATATATTTCTTCACATTAGTAGTGAATTTTAAATAGTAATTCCTGCCTATTTACGACACGTACAAGTTATGTACACGTTTATTTAAAACTATGAAAATAATTGAACAAGAAAATCAGTAGCGAAAATATTTAAATATTTTAGTAGTTTATTTACATTGTTACATAATGGGTGTCTGGGGTTTTTTATCTTTTTTTACTTCTGCCATCATCATCATCTCGAAGGTAGCGCACTTCACTGTATGGACAATTATTATCTTATTCATAAATAGTGCACCATATCAAGAGATTACAGATTTTTTTTCGAATAATCGGACACAACTATTCTGTACTTACCATATTTTGAGTTAAGTGCCACATAATAATAATAATACGACCAGGAACCGTGTTTTTTCCCACTTTTTTCTTTTACCCGGGTAATGCATGATGTTTTTTTTTGATGACTTTTAACGTAATTATCAGATGAAATATGAATTTAAACATAAAAATTATATCAACTAATGTTTAATATAATAATAATTTGAACAATTTTTTTCGAATTGAATTAATACGAAATTTAAACACATCTGTTTGAATTTCGAATTTTTCTTGGGTGGATTAATGAATACATAAATGAATTAATGAAATAGAATCTTTGAAGTTGAAATTAACCTACTTCCTGTCATCCGATCGAGCTGATACCCGGCAGTTAGACTGTCTCATTATGGCACTCACGTACACACACGCACACACATACGCCTATCTTTAAAATTGGCTGGCATAATAAAAATTTAAAGCAGTTAATATAAGAAATAAATCTTAGACAATACCTTAAAATAAAGACATAATCATAACGACGTAAGTGAAGCAGCCGTGCACAAAAATATGCGACAAGCGGCCTTGGTATATTGTGTATTTCTGATGAACCTATTAAGTTACTAATTTATTGTATAGAAAAAAAATCTGGTGCTTACCCTAATTTTATAGTTGAAAAACGTTTCCTTAAATTTTTAAAACTGTTTTTATTAATCTTAAATACAAATAATGTACACCCCTGAGAACCCATCTAGAAAAATTTTGAGATTTTAGTAACAAGTTCATCAGAAATAACTAAAATGTGAGCTTCGAGCAAACCCCGTTATTAGAGTCCTATGATACTTTATGTTATAGCGCGGTTCACTCATTTTAGTCAGTCCCTGGGGAGGAAGGTTCAATCCTCAGTCAAAATAAAAATAAAAAACAATTAAACCAACTTGTTAGTAAAAATAGATGTATTATAGTAATAATACATTGTTTTTTTACGGTTTGATTTTTTTAACATTAACATAATATGGTGAACAATGAATTTTAACATAATAATAAGAAGAACGGGGTATATACGAGTATATTTTCCCCAGCACGCTTTGATGCCAGATTCCACGACGAAGGCATTATCTGAAGTGTCTATTCTATTCCTCGTTCCTGCCACCCTCATTCGTATTAGCGCCGCAAATTCTGCTACCCGCTCCGTGAACATGTAAGAAGAGATGTTTATTCTATTTACAAGCGTTACTTCATTGCGTCAGGCAACCTTCATAAAAAAAACTATAAATTTTATTTAAAAGTATTTTATTGTATTTTAAAATTCATCTTTATGTTCTGCTGTTGACCGGTTTTGGGAGAATCTTTCCATCGAGAGGACAAAAGATATATACCGTATTTTTTTAACGTATTTAACACAATAATTTATGTTATTGATGCATTGAGACCGTTCATATAGCTATTTCATTAATACACACATATCATTTGAATGTTTATCCTCTTTATAAGCGGTACTACATTTTTTTCGACCACTATAAATAGTTTACGTAACGTGTCTTCGGATAGATGTGGTATTTCTCAATTTTACTAACATTCCAAAGAAAAATTTATATTTTCAAAATTTTTTTATTAGTACTTTTAGCTTTACAAATCCTACAACTATAAGATAACGTTATTCACGGGTCTGTTACTTTCCAATGATACAATTAATGGGTTGAGATTATCGAAGTAGCACATGACAGGAACTTATGGAATCGATGTATCTCCGACCCGACTAGGTTAAGCGAATGAAAATTACGATGTTATATATTCGCTCCATAAAAATTTAAAATCTGGCCCCAGGACTGGGAACGTATTACGACCGACGAACACACCGGACTTTGTTAACAATCTGATTGATTTGACAAATAACGATCGGTCGTGTAATGAAAATTTAAAAAAAGCAGTAATACCCATTGGTACAATGGTACCAATGGTCAGACAATGGTCAGAGGAAAATTTTAAATCGATTTACCAAAGCAAATACGGAACGCATAATCGAATTGATCGGATTGAATTAAGAACAGACAAGGTCAGGACATTATAAAAATCATCAGAAGAAATATGATGTTAGCAATAACAAGGGAAATGCCAAAATGACCGTGTTTTTGAGGTTTGGAACAAAGTGGTGCCAGTGGAAAAAATCTTGCATTAATATTACTATGAGTAACGATTTTAACCCGAGCGCTATACGACCCTCATACCCGTGTAGCTATAATACCAACGCTGGAGTGGCGTATTATGGAATTTCTATAAGTAAGTCGGATAATGTATATCTTTCAATCGTTAATTATTCATACAGTTTTTATCTCTTTTTTCGATCAACCCTGACATTACGACAACTGTGAAGGATATAAGTATACAAAAGGTACTGGAGTTGGAGAAGCAGATTTTTTGGAGTCTCCTGATATCCAACATGACATCTCCGGATTTGCCTACAACCCCGAGGCACTAAAATTCGTCAGCCACCAACAAATGGACAGCTGCCCAAATGATGGAACGGAGAATTCGAATAATTGATATATTTTTTTTGTTTCACTACCTGTGTTATTATATTATTCTTATTTGTATTATTTTACCACAATAATATGGTAATTTATCTAATAAGGGCTATATTTACTAATATATAAATAAATCGTCTGTGCATGTTGATGGCCAAAAAATAATAGATATTTTAAAATTTCAACCTTGTAACTTAAGGCGATGCTACGTATATACTACGTCGTGCAATATTTTGAATCGAGCCGCCATCAATAACACTCCTTACGTAGATGGCGATAAGGCTTAAATTCCGCTTGACTCCATCTAGCTGTTTTGATTTATGCAAGAAAAAAACATGGCCAAAAAGTGCCTTTTATTTTATTTTGTGGATATTCAGGCATAAATATTTAAATGTTTTCGAATCATTGTATAAATAACTTAATTTGCCACATTATACAATAAAACCATAACCGAAAATGAGTTCATAAGTAGGAAATGTTGAACTTTAAAGCAGTTTTCATAGGCTTTATAATTTTTTTTTTGGGCTTATAAAAAGACTAATGTAAAAAATACTCGATTATTTCAAAGGCCAAAATATATTTTACTCGCGGTATGTATTTAAAGCATCTGAAACATTTCTAGGCGACCAAATTTTCAAACCAAAAACACATGATTTTGCATTACTACGTAGTGCATCGCCTTAATATAAAAATAATCTCATGTTATTATTCTATTGTTGTTATATTATTTTTACTTGTATTATTTTACCACCATAATATGGTAATTTGTCTAATAAGGGGTATTTTTACTAATAAATAAATGAATCGTCTGTGCATGTTGAAGGCCAAAAAATAATGGAGATTTTAAAATTTAAACCTTGTAACTTAATGTAAAAATAATCAAATTTTTGTGGAATGAATGTATCTACATTTTTATCATAAATTTAGCTATACTAAGAATTGATGGATTACAATGGGAATCGAACACGTTACCCACTGAAAATCTAATGCGTAGACAGCATCACTCATCCGTTGGAAAGGAGTACTTTAAAACAAATCAATAAAATATATATATATGAATGTAGGAAACGATCTCTGACTTACTTACTTACTACTGATCTGATATTCAATTGATAACTTTCCATATATATACTGAACATATCTTTGAGCTGCATCAGAGTTGGGGTAAAACTTGCAACTTGACGTAACAACTCGTAGTACGCTGGGAGGGGAGGTCTCTTAAAATTCTCATTAATAATGCACTTGAGAATTTATAGCTATGAAGTTGATACGAGACCCAAGTTACTGTTTTTGTCAAGCATACAAACATAACGTAAATACAATATATATATTACTTGTTTTCGATTTGAAGTATAATGAAAGGAAAAATATATCAGTTATTTTGTATGTCTTTTTAAAACTTGTAAGTTACGTAGAATATAAATGTAAAGCATTATGTAAAGGAAACTTAATGAAACGTTGAGGATTTTTATTTGTTACCATAATAGAGTTTTTTTTTAATTATGCAGGGTCGAATGGACCCCTTGCGAAGGTAACTTTCCGACAAGCATCCCTGTGCGAGACTCTATTACGAGTATATTATAATGATCCTATTATGATTTTTTTTAAATAATTGGCATCACCGTATGAACAATATAATTTTGCTTCTCTATACAAGTACTGCTTAAAAAAGAAGTGTAGTATTGTATTGTAATTATAGTAATGAATAATTTAAAAAAAGATAAATTATTTATTTATTTACTAACAGACCAAGTCCAATTAACACATTACATATTACACGAAGTTAATACAAGGAGAAATGTAACAATAAAATATGCTATGGCAAAAGCTATGAAAAAAAGGACACAAAACCAGTAGATATAATGTCATGTCAAGACAAGATCAAGGTTTTGAGGGAGATCACTACTTCAGCCATATCAATACAAAATATTACTTGCGTAATGACTGACGAAAATCATTTCGGCTTTCAACAAAAAATAAAGGTCCTAACTTGAGTTCAAGAGTTGTTGAATGGAATTGGTGAATGGTATTCATAATTTGTGGAGTGTCTATTGAGGAAAAGCAAATCATTATTTCTGAGTCTATGGGAAGGGATTTTGAAATGGATTAGTTGCAACAAAGTATATACACTCTGTAGTTTTAAGGAGTCACAATAACACATAATATCGAGAATAAATAATTTTCTCGGTCCAGTGATGATTTTAATTTATTAATTTAAAAACAAAAATTAAGTTTATGAAAGAATCAGTAATATTAAGAAATGGGACCTTAAATGGTATTGGAATGCAGATAGAATAAACGAAGAAAAGAGTGTAATGAATGGTATAAGAAATTGCGAACGCCCGAGGAATATATGGCAGGGTAAAGTTAACCAAATACTTGAATCGTGTCATGTCAAAAGTCAGATTAATAGAAGGGTGTTTTTTTAGGTTAACTCCACAGGAGGCCTGAGGAAAAGTTTTCCTTCAGGGCCTATGTCATCTTTTGGGATGCTGTGTGGATGGTCTTTTTTAAGGAAAAGAAGTGGATGAAGTCCTGGGAAGGTAATAGGTATAAGGGTTGGGTGGGAATCTAGGGATCATTGTATCCAGGAGTGACTATATCCGTGACTATAATAGTGAATTTATCCCTCCCACTCCGGCACAAGGCGATGGGTCTAGAGACCAGTTGGAGCTATCAATACATCAGCATCAAGCACCTCCTGAGTACACATCTACATGTGAATGAAGCAAAGAGTTGAACCTAACCCCGCGTAGAAATGGCGTGATGGTTAGTTAGCTAGTAACGGAATCATAGATATTACAAATATATATATAATACCGGTCGGTGGCCGAGTTGACATCGCGTTTGGGTCCCACCCAGGCGTAGTGTGTTCAATTCCTCCGCTGGCTAAGTCAGCATCGGCTGGCTAACATTTTCAGCTTACTGTAGGAGATTTTCAAATATTTTCAGGTTATTCGTAACCCGGGAATGTTTGTATTTCTTTAAAAAAAAAAAAAAATTAAAAATTAAAAAATTAATTACTCTTATTAATTTTCTTTAATTGTATTTAATTTATTTTCATTAGAATAAAAACTGTGACGAGCTCATGTTGATGGTATATAAAAGCTTTGAAAAAGTTTATTTTGTAGAACACCATGTACCTAGTTTGTAAGTTTAGTTGGTAATAACGAGGTATGGTTATTTAATTAAAAAAACGGTTTATTTAATAAAATAAATCAAAACTTACATCATTAAATGGGAGGGAACGAAAACAGCATAAACACATTTCAGCTAATATCAACACTTAAGAATATGTATGATATTTTCTTATTTAATAATGGTAATAAAAAAAAATATATAAAAATTATCATCAATTGGCACTAAAACAAGCCTACACTGTAACAACGATGATACTAGGCTTATCAAATTTTGTTTCGTACGGATACAAATTATTGAAGTTTAATTCCGACCATTATTTCCCAATATCGGATACCGAATTCATATGGGAGCCCTGAAAGATTAGGTTATTTGGTTGTTCGATTGGAGAACCACTTACTTAAATAGCCTTGCCGCGTCCGGGGATTGCCTAACCTTTGGGGAAAATTGTTAATCAAATGAAAGCACAAAAGGATGTGTACAGATGTATAAAGGATGTATAAGAGATGTTTTTCGTTCATCATGGGGGCATTCCAAGCCCCCCTCAATAATAAAAAGAGGTTTTTTTGTTGAAATAGCGCGGGAAAGTAATAAAAGAAATGACGTCATTCGTACCCTTATGATTTTCTCATTTTGTCAATTCTTTCTTCGCCATCTCTCTTTCATATTTGTCAAAGTTTGACACTCGTGATGGAAAAAGTTAGATCACTTTTTTATTTGCTTTATTCGAAGGAACCACGGCACACATATATTAAAGTGGCGAGATGCCTCTCTAAACTTAAAGCAGCTTTTTCTAGGAACCGAAAATAATAAATTATGTTTTGAGAGATATTTTTTGAAAAACAAGATTTTGTTAAAAACTTACTTAAAATAAGAAATTTAATTTATTTGGAAAGAAATTTTATTTTTTGCGTTTTCAAACTTTGCTGCTTGATGGTTTTGCCTTTAGTTTCAATTTAAGTATCATGAAATATTACGGTCTATTATTGCCAGTTAATAAAATCAAGAGAGGAAAAAAAAAAATTGACATCTAAGTTTACAACATTATACATGCGTGAAAGCTCTATCTACACATACAACCTAACCTAACCTAACCTAACCTAACTTTATCAGACTAGACGCATAAGCCTTTTCCACAGAGGTAGATGAATACATTAAATGATATTAAGGTACTCGTTTGTGAATTGGGTGATGATTTGAAGATATTGAATGTGTACGGAAATAAAACAGAATTTAGAAATTTTCTTTTTTGGATTTTTTTTCTTCAAATTTTTAGAAAAAAAAATTGTTTGCTAAAGCTAGTTTGGTAAAAACATTTTTATTTTTCACTTCCTTCATCCCTTCAATGTTAAAAAAATATTTTCATAAAAACATCGTATTGCGTTTCCAGCGTTAAAACGTAACTTCTTTGTGGATTTTTGTTTTTCTATATAAACTCGCGGAAGAAAAATAATATTGTAGCCAGAACTGTAGTAATTGACAAAGTTTTTATACTAAAAGAAGAAGAATATCACCCACCATGTTGAGAGACCACTTGTCTAGTTCCGAGAGAAGAATCTCCTACCCGCCTGAAACTGTTTCCAGGAGATCCGAAAAAACTCATCTCCCCTTTTTAAATACACTCGAGAAAGATCCTTTATTTGTCCGGGAAGTTTCCAGACTATAATAAAACATTAGTGATGGTCTTAATTAAATTAAACCATACAAAAAACATGGCTTTAAGAATAGCGCATTTTCGCGAAATGTGAATCTAGAACGGGTTATACAATAAGAATATACAAACATCTATATTTTTTACGGCCTGAAATTATCTGAAAGAGACTATAAATAAATTAGAAAAACGTGAAAAAGTAGAAAGATATTAATTAGTACAGACTGCATATGTTTAAAAAAACCATTGTAGAATAGACATGTGGCGAAGTGGTTTGCGCATAAATTTTTGTGGAATAGACATGTGGCAAAGTAGTGTGCGCATATATTTTTTTGGAATAGACATGTTGCAAAAGTGTGCGCATATATTTTTTTTGGAATAGACATGTGGCAAAGTAGTGTGCGCATATATTTTTTTAGAATAGACATGTGGCGAAGTGGTTTGCGCATATTTTTTTGTGGAATAGACATGTGGCAAAGTAGTGTGCGCATATATTTTTTTGGAATAGACATGTTGCAAAAGTGTGCGCATATATTTTTTTGGAATAGACATGTTGCAAAAGTGTGCGCATATATTTTTTTGGAATAGACAAGTGGCAAAGTAGTGTGCGCATATATTTTTTTGGAATAGACATGTTGCAAAAGTGTGCGCATATATTTTTTTGGAATAGACAAGTGGCAAAGTAGTGTGCGCATATATTTTTTGGAATAGACATGTGGAAAAGTGGTTTGCGCATATGTTTTTGAAACGGGAGGTTGCTGTTACGATGTTCAATAGGGTGAAATAATTTTCATTTCCCTTTTAACCATATCGCTTAACTTGAAAGTCCATGCTTTTACAAGTATTAAACTTATTGCATTTTAAAAATTACAGATTTAAAGATCCCCAAGTTTGTTATAGTGCCAATACAAACCAATATAAATCCCATTTGAATTTCGTTAACTCAGTTTTGTATTGGAAATTTAAACCTCGATTAGGCAAATATTTGGATCACAAAACTTGCCCACAAGGAACTTTTGTTTTCTTCTTTATTCTTTGCTGTAAACGAATATTTGTTGATTTTGTTTTATTTTTAATAATAAAATAAAAAATTAAATCACAAGAATATTTTGAATATGATAAGCCATGAAATAAAAAAAAAAATTGCAGTTGAAAATTGTAATAATGCTTTGAGAACATTTTAAAACAGTGGATTTCGTAAGCGAAAATCTTTAAGTCGCCCTTTAATATTTGACACTGGAAAGAATAATCTCAAAATATAACACAATTTAAAAAAATAAGTTTTTTTACTTAATTTAACACCAGAAGGCTAATGCTAAAATGAAGTTGTGTAAATTATTGGTAAAAAGTTCTTAATTTGGTTTTGTAAGCATGTTAAGAATTACAGTTTACCTATAACTTAACAAAACAATCCTACGTATTTTGTACAGTTCCACGACAACCCAAAACTGTGAAAAATCGACACTCCCTTGAAGGGTGGTACGTGGTACCTATTAAGTCATTATTTAAAAAATACATATAATAGTTATTTTTTTTTTGGTACACTAATGTTTTAAGCGAATAATTATTGCTTGTAAAATAATTGTTACCCTTTGTGCTATGCATAAAAAAATCTTGTCTTAAAACATTAGTTGACTAAAAAAAAAAAAAAATTAATATTTGACAAGTTTAATATTAGGTCAGCAGATTGGTTCGGTATGCGGGCCCATTTCAACACTTTTCCGTGGTCAGCTGTTTGTTTTCGGACTTCGGAACCTTCAAGATGTGCCCAGGAGATTGGTGAAGTCATCAAATCGGCGATGGATGGCTTCATACAATCGACTACTAAAGAAACTGGTGTGGGCTCAAAGCCGTGGTTCAGTCGACAATGCTCCGAAGCAGTTCGACGAAAAAACGCGGCTTACCGAGCCTACAACACATCTCGAACGCCCGAAAGCAGATCAGCATACAACAAATCGGCAAAGGAATGCAAGAGAATCATTAATCGGTCAAAATTCGAACACGACCTGCAGATCAGCAAAAAGCTGGCTGCCTGCCCGCATGGCAGCAGAGCATTCTGGTCCCTTGCAGGCTCAATAGGTTGGAATTTTTGCAAACCCAGTTTGCCACCTCTTACCAGACCTGATGGCTCACTAGCAAACACCGCCACCGAAAAGGCTAACTTATTAGAGAAAATGTTTGCGGAAAACTCGACCCTCGATGACGGAGGTGCTGTTCCGCCGTCGGTTCCTCACTGCGGCTTCTATATGAAAAAGCTGAGGATCCGGCATCGGGATGAACTCCACGTTATACGGGGGCTCGATGTTAACAAAGCTAGTGGACCTGATGGAATACCTGCCCTGGTATTGCAGAGGTGTGCTGCGGAAATAGTTCCAGTTTTGACAAAGCTCTTCAAAATGTCCCTGAAGTGTGGCACTGTGCCCTCTGGTTGGAAAAAAGCGGTCATTCACCCTATTCCCAAGAAAGGTGACCGCTCCAACCCGGCCATCTACCGCCCCATAGCGATCACATCAGTTCTGTCCAAAGTGATGGAACGTGTGATCAACGACAAACTGCTCACATACCTCGAGAAGAACAAAATTATCAACGACCGTCAATACGGATTCCGGCGGAACCGCTCGTGCGGTGATCTTCTCGCGTATGTGTCGCATGTTTGGGGGCGGTGCCTGGAACGTCACGGTGAGACCCAAACGGTCGCACTAGACATATCCAAGGCCTTTGACCGGGTCTGGCACCGAGGACTTGTCAACAAATTGCCTTCTTACGGATTTCCCGCATCCCTGTGTACGTGGATTGCTGATTTTTTAAGGGATAGGTCGATTCAGGCTGTTGCTGACGGTTTCATCTCATCCTCACACTCTATAAATGCTGGCGTCCCACAGGGATCGGTTCTGTCTCCAACTTTGTTTTTGTTGCACATCAATGACCTTTTGACATGTGCACCGATTCATTGTTACGCGGATGACAGTACAGTTTTTTTTTTTTTTTTTTTTTTTTTTTTTTTATTTATTCAGTGAGTTTTATGAATTACAATTTTTGTGTACTTAATAACTCCCACACTAGGCTAATGCCCGTGTTGTGATAGTCATAATGCTATAAATAACAATAAAACCATATGTTGTAGTAAGAAAAAATAAAACATAATATGGAAGGAAAAAAAAGAAAATAAACATATTTAAGGAAAATATAAAACAAAATATATGTTTTTCATACATGCAAACATACATACATACACATATATATATGCTCAGATATATATACATATACATACATACATAGACATACATAGATGCATACATAAATACATTCATACACATCTATATATGAACACACACAAATGTAATGTGTATTCACATATAAACATAAGTATACAGATACATGGTTAAAAGTTCATGATAGCTTTTTGTTTGACAAGCCCCCAAAGGGCACACAAACTCCAACGGCTCGGAGGGCTTTGAAGCAGAGAATGAACGGTTATCTCGAGAGTATTTCCTCCTGGGGTAAAAATAATCTCGTCGAATTTAATGTT
This sequence comes from Hesperophylax magnus, assembly GCA_026573805.1. NCBI lineage: Eukaryota > Metazoa > Arthropoda > Insecta > Trichoptera > Limnephilidae > Hesperophylax > Hesperophylax magnus. Next base: position 96,506 of record JAIUSX010000978.1, on the reverse strand, counting down.
TCAAAGACCCAATCCTGTCTGATTACGTCTAAAAGGGATCTAAATGATAACCTAGTCTCCTTCAACGGAAGCAATCTTCCGAACAGGCCTTCCATTGATATGCTTGGTGTAACTATAAGTGACCAGCTCAGGTATGGGGGCTCCATCGAAGCCAGAGTAAAGCTGGCCTCTCAGAAGCTGGGCGTACTGTACAGGGCCCGCAGATACTTTAATAGTACACAACTGCTGACCCTGTACAAATCGCAAGTGCGCCCTACTGTCGAATTTGGCAGCCATCTCTGGTCCGGAGCCCCTAAATACGGGCGGTCCGTTTGATAGATTCCCCAATCTTAACAAACGGACAGCAATCTTTAGAGCACAGGCGTCAGGTAGGTATGCTGTCCTTGTTCTATCGGTATTACAATGGAAGATGCTCTGAGGAACTAGCGTCATTGATCCCTTCGGCACCGGTGCGTAGTCGGGATACACGCCAAACGCATGCCCAACATTTGTACACAGTTGACACTTGTCACATGAGAACGGGTCGCTTCTACGATTCGTTCTTAAGTTCAACAGCTCGGCTGTGGAACGAAATACCGGCCTCTGTGTTTCCTCCCTCCTACAACATGGGGCTCTTCAAGACCCATGTTCACTCCTTCCTCTCCACAAAAAGACCCTCCACACAGCATCCCCAAAGATGACATAGGCCCTGAGGGAAATTATTTTCTTCAGGGCCTCCTGTGTGGAGTTAATATAAAAAAAAAAAAAAAAAAAAAGTTCAAGTATTTCACCTAAAAATGTAGACAATTTGTCTCGACGCCATCTAGTGAGAGAGTTAGCACTTACAATGCCTTTCTCATATAAAATAAAAAGTTGGTTGTTTCAGGTGAAAAATGTAACAAGCAGTAATTATTGAATGAAACACTAATAAATATTAAATTATTTCGCGGAAAAGAGATAAGCCGCCATAGCTCAGTGGTCAGAGCTGTCGACCGGAAATCGAAGGGACACGGGTTCAAGTCCCGTTGGCGTCATGTATATTTTATCAGGAGATTTTTCAATGTGGATGAGTGTTTCAGGCTAATAATTATTGCTTATAAAAATAATTAATAAAAACTCTATTTTTGTAAATTTACATAACACAGTCCATCCTTATTTTCACAACCATTTGGTCCCTTGGAACAGGTAATCTGACAACACATAATAATACCTGTACACATTCATATAAAATACAATTGTAAAATGTACAATATTGATAAATTGTTACTTTGGACTGAAATAGGTATTACTACTTTGGTGCATAGGTTAACATTCATCAGGGCTAGAATGTACTGAAACTGGAAAAACTTATGAAATAGCAAGAATCATGTATTTCATGAAAACAATATTCAGAAATCATAATATTACTGATGTAAATATGTGTAATTTGTCATTTATTACTTTATTCAGATGTAGCTGGGTCCCTACCAATTTCTTTATTAATTTTCTACTGTTTTTCAGTTCTTATATATGCTTTGTTTTGTGTTATTATTGGATAATTTTCAATAAAATAAAATTAAAATGTATTATGATTTAATAAATAAATAAAATAAAAATTGAAACATTTTTATTTTATTTGACAAATTCAACATATATTCGTTAATAATGTTTACCTACATCGGTTGTGCAGTGCCATACATTCTAGGAATTGAGTTTGTTTTTGTATTTATTTATGTACTTTTAAAAAAATTTAAAAGTACAATATTTTATGTTATTATTTGTTCTCATTTCATTTATTGTCTTTTAATCATATTATTTCATTTATTAATTTTATTTTATCACCTTAATTTTATGCTTTATACTTAAACCATTGAAATGTTAAAATAACTACCATAAACCAATGCACAGGTTTTGCCTTCAGGGATTTTTCGTTAAATACTGCACCTGATTTTTATTAAATTTGTATATGGATTCCAATGTTGTATCAATTCTTTAGAAAAAAAATTAATTTAAGCAAATTGAAGCCAACGCACAACGCGCTGAGCCGCACTGAAATATCAAAAGCGCAAAATAAACTATAGTTATAAATCCTCTCATCAATGTTCAAGTATTTATTATCCTACTTGCTAGCTCTTGCGGCTCAGCACGATGTGCGGGCGTCTTGTGGACAGAACCAATATTTTTTAGGTACACGTTTCACTTAATACGTACCAAATGCGAACCATTACGCCCTGAAATAAATTGGACCTGAACAAGGCAAAGTGTCGAGAGACCAGTTGGAGAGGTCAAAGGGTGTTCTACACCAGCCTCTCCCGATCTGGCACGCCACGCTGCAAGTGGGTTGTCGCACCCTGAACACACCTCACCTGATGAACCCGGCCACCCCTGCCGTCAAGTCAGTAAACGCAGCAAACCACTTGTCACCGGTCTAAAACCTGCGATTTCTGGAATTAGAACCAGAATATCACAGCTCTATCACTTAGTAGCCTTTCAACTGGAAATACCTCATTAATGAGTTAATTCTAGAATACAAAAGAATTCAAATAAATAGAAAACTTGCCGAACCTGCATAACAAGCATGCAAATGTAAAATAAGCAGTTCAAACATTTGGTTTGTTCCTCGAACCGAACAGCGTCGTTGAAGCAAATCATTTTGTTAAATTTTCAATTATGCCGTCTTCGATGCAATCGCCTTAAATGCTTACGACCACAAATACGCGGTAAAATAATGAGTTCGAGCCGACTTCTTCTCCAGAGCGTGGCTGCTACCAGGGTTGGGGGGGGGGGAGGTCGGGAACGATCCAATTTAAATAAGTCGGAAAAATGCTTCCCCATCAATACGGCTTAGGGCAAATGCGAATACCGATACATCTGTTGTGCTGCCTGGCCTGCTGTAAGAGGTATTTTTAGATGAAAAGATATAATATTGTTTGTTTCGGGAAACGAAGTAATACCATTATAATAAACATTCGATTGTACCTTTTTCAGGAATCATAAACACCATAGTTATTATAAAACTTGATAAAAGCACCTCGAAATAAAAAAAAAGTTAAAACCGTTATTTGCAAATGTCTCTTAGAACGCCTTTGAGATGATTTTCAACAAAAACGGTGGTGCCCGAGTTTATCGGATGAGGTGTGTTCAGGATGCGCCTGCCCACCAGCTACGTGAAGTGCCAGATCGGGAGAGGCAGGCTTGGAGAGACCCTTCAACTTCTCTAACTAATATCTCGACCTGTGGAAGGGATATATTCATTTGTCCGTTACTCTACCTACCCAACCCTCATACATTTTTCCTTCTCAGAATTTCCTCTCCTTCCTTTCCTTAAAAAAGACCCTCCATACAGCATCCTAAAATATGACATAGGCCCTGAGGAAAATAATTTTTCTCAGGACCTCTTGTGTGTGGTTAACGTATAAAAACTTATATAAAAATGGTATTACTCATTACGTCAAGCTGGATGACATTTGTCCAACGACAAACTTTTTAATGACAACCGTGATATTTATCAAGTTGAAAGACTATGTTATCTCTTCCTGTCGCTGAACAGAAATGCATTCGCGATATTAAGACAGTTATGAATGTCTTCCAACTAAATTTCACTCAAAATCATATGGCGAAACACTTTACCATGCGAGTAAATCCCTGGCTTCAAAGTTGTCTAAAAAACAGAACCCATCAAGAAGTGTATGTTTCGGCAATTTATATAAGAGCTGTCATGTGCATACGCCTTCAGTTGTACAGCGTAATAAAATACTTAAAAGTAAATGTATGCTGGAAGGTAGGTACTTGCTTCTTTCACCCTTAGCTGAGTCTGCTTCCGCTGCTCCAACGTAGGAGGGGTAGCATTTTTTTCTAAAATATTAAAAACCCGCAGTTGTCATCTCAAGAACCCGCAGAAAAGCAGAAAAAACTTTCAACTCCAAGCCTACACGCCTTTAAAACCATCTGTCTCCTCCTTACCCAGTGTCCCCCTCTGTACCCATTCCCTCGATACTTCGCCCGGTATTCGCCGCGTTTACTCTGGGCCAAGTCGGGGCGCGCGGGGTAAGAGGGCTCCATTAAAACGGCCACAAAGGGCACATTCGCACAAACGAAACCAGAGGAAATTGACTTGTCTACGGAATTGTAAATTCAGAAATTTAAATGGGTAAAAAGTAAAAAAATGATCATCATCGCGGTGACATTCTTAGTGATCGAGGGGGCCGGGCGAGGTTTTTCAGCCACTTATGCAGGGGCGGCTCCAAATACTTATTGGGGAAATTGTCTACAGGTCGGCTACAGTAGGAGGTAGCGCAACACGGCAAAATACCCAAAAAATAAAACACCGTAATACTTTTGGCCCTGAAAATCATAAATCATACAAAACTAAAAAAACGTTTTTAATAAACAATGCTCATCGCTAACCCAACCTGCATGAAGAATTCCATTTTAATATTTGTAACACGGTATTGTTATGGCGAAGTTAAATTATATTTTCTACATTGTTCTTACTTAAGCAAGTAGAATACTTTTTTTTTTTAATTTCCAAATTTAAATATTATAATTTTTCACGAAAATAATAATTTTTGCTAGCTGATTACTGATTACATTTCCTAGCCAACTCATATCGAACATTTCCATTAAGAGTAAAGGTTCAATGCTTGTGTTTTCAATGGTTCCATTATTATTTAATACAAAAATGGAAAGAAATTATAAAAGTTTTAATCAAAAAAAGTTTTACTATAATTCAAAACTACCGCCAATGAACTGTTCCAAAATAACAAATATGGTTCCATGCAGAGGCAGCCCGGGACTGAATTTGACAGCAGTGCATTGCATTAAAATGGTAACATGTAATAAGGTAAATTAACCCATCAGGTTAATTTGTTCGCTTTTGGGAACAGCTCATATGGTCTCACAAAAATGGTTGCATCTCCCTTACTGTTATGATGAAAAATATGAAATAAACGGTGTTAGAAAGAGAAAACACAACGCTTTATATTCAAATCTATAAGTTAGTAAACCTAAAGTTACGACTAAGATTTTTTTTTTAAATTTGAAACTTTATTTTATCGAATTTTTTATTAATTATTTTCATATTAAACGACAAAAAGGTAAAGTTGTAATAACGTTAATAATACATTTGTCTAATAAAATATGGATGTGTTGTGTTTTTTTCGCTATCGGTAATTTTAGTTAAAAAAAACGTGAGGTGAGCCATTTTTTTATGTCTGTATTTAAAATTTTAATATTTCAAAAATCATATATATTTATTTTAATAGGAAAATTTTAATGCGTATCTCAACGCCTTTCGAGTACAGTTTTCAGTTAACGAATATGTTCAGAAGCATTCAATTTAATTTAATTTTACTGCATTTCATATCAACAACGACAGAATATGTCTGTTTCAGCCACTACGGCCAGTGCCCACAGTGAGATCACGTCATGTGACGTCACGTCTTAGGCATTTCGAAATATGCACGACGCACAGTGGGCTGAAAATCGCCTTTCATAGACATAGAGACTTGAATTTTCAAGGGTATTTTGTTTGGTTAGAAATGGATTCTGCTGATCATTACTATGCTATAAAATTTCGTACGAAGCAATTGCGTGTACAAATGAAGGAGTCATCATTTTTTAAGAAAAAATTGTATGGCACTGAAAAAATGATGCTATCTCTGGAATCACAAGGTTGGCCATTCTATCCTTACACACAGATATACTACTATTTATTTGTATTTTTTTGACATACTTCGTATTGTGGCGCAACTTGCGATTTTTTTTTTAAATCCTCAAGTTGAAAAAAAAACTTTTTTATGTTGATGATTCATTTTAATGCTTAAATGCTTTACATATGAGTATGCTTTGTCTAGTTTACAATATTTTATTTACACTGCAAGCCAAAACACTGTGCACAGTGGGCTGAAAATCGCCTTTCATAGACATAAAGACTTGAATTTTCAAGGGTATTTTTTTGGCTAGAAATTGATTCTGCTGATCATTACTATGCTATAAAGTTTTGTATGAAGCAATTGCGTGTACAAATGAAGGAGTCATCATTTTTTTTAAGAAAAATTTATATGGCACTGACATTAAAAATGAGTCTATCTCTGGAATCATAAGGTTGACCATTGTATCCTTACACACAGATATACTACTATTTATTTGTATTTTTTTGATATACTTCGTATTGCGGAGCAACTTGTGATTTTTTTTTTTAAATCCTCAAAATTGAAAAAAAAACTTTTTTATGTTGATGATTCATTTTAATGCTTAAATGCTTTACATATGAGTATGCTTCGTCTATTTTACAATATTTTATTTACACTGCAAGCCTAAAAGCATTTAAGCATTAAAATGAATCATCAACATTAAAAAGTGTTTTTTTCAACTTTGAGGATTTAAAAAAAAAAATCGCAAATTGCGCCACAATACGAAGAATGTCAAAAAAATACAAATAAATAGTAGTATATCTGTGTGTAAGGATAGAATGGCCAACCTTGTGATTCCAGAGATTGCCTCATTTTTAATGTCAGTGCCATACAAATTTTTCTTTAAAAAATGATAACTCCTTCATTTGTACACGCAATTGCTTCGTACGAAATTTTATAGCATTGTAATGATCAGCAAAATCCATTTCTGGCCAAAAAAAATACTCTTGAAAATTCAAGTCTCTATGTCTATGAAAGGCGATTTTCAGCCCACTGTGCGACGCGATTCTAGAACGGAGTTGCTAATGTTTAAATGATACGGCTTGTTTTACATAACTATCTATATAATATGGATCTAAAACAGTGAACAAGTCCAAATCTTTGCTCCTGTAAAAAACCTAGAAAACTATGTGAAAAGCGTGATTTAAGTGTGATATCTGTGAAATCAAACTAATTTCACATATTTACCCAAGTAATTACTTCTTGATTGCTCACAAAATAGAAAGACAATCTTAGTGAACTTAATATAAAAAGTGTGATATCACCGGGAATGTCAAACGTCAAACGGTGTCATTTGCTCTAAATAAATAAACACTAGAAATTTTATGCTGTGAAAAGTAATCAAACAATATAATCCTTTGCCATTACTTGTTCATATCTTAGCGTAAATAATTATACAAAAACACTGTTAAATCATCCGCAATGATGGAATGCAAATCATGCAAGACCCTAATACATGACAACGAAAATTTGTACTGCAAGACATGTAAGCATAATTTTCATTTCTTTTGTTGTCATATAACTGAAATTAATTTTCGAAAGATGAATAAAAACTATAAACAAAGTTTCAAGTGCCCATCTTGCAAAGAAACTAATAAAATTTCTCAACAAACAAATGAGCTGACAGAGACATCTGTGAATGAAGCCCCACAACAGAATGAAGATGAGCTGACGGAGACATCTGTGAACGAAACCCTACAACATAATGAAACACCAGGAGATAACGATAAAATTAATTCAATAATTAACCAATTAAACAAAAAATTCAAAAGCTTCCAAGAGATGTCTCTAAAAATATATTCACTACTAGAAAATTTTCAACAAGAAATTAAAAGTCAAATTACAAACATAGATAAAAACATTAATGAACTAAAGCATGTAACAAAAAAAGAAGAGAATTCCTTAACAAATGTAACACCTTCAAGCAGTAATCAATCGCTCTTGACTTATAAAGCCGAAACAAAGCAACTTCCCATAGTGGAAAATAACAATTCTTTACATCAACTAGCAGATCTCGTAATGCCGCCGCAGGAAAACAAACCTAAATTACTCATTTTTGGAGATGAGGATGGAAGAAAAATGAGACGAAATATTGAAAAAAATTCAAAAACAATAGAATGCCGGAGTTATATTTATCCCGGTGCCACTGTAGACAAATTTAGTTCAACAATATTACAGTCATGTGAAATCCTTACAAAAAAAGATTTTGTCATCATTTTTACTGGGACAAATGAAAAATCACCGAAAAATATAATTAGTCACTTGTACTACATTGTAAATAATCTTCACCACACCAATGTTATAGTGCACTCGGTACCTAAAAATAATCATTTGAATGTTTCCAAACTCAACCACGAAATAAGGTCTCACGCTGTTCTATTAAAAAATCTTTGTCAATTCATCGGACCAATTTTCCACGACCGAATGAATGAATATGATATCTCGAAATCGATGAGTTTGGCAAGAAAAAACATAATTGAAATTATTAAGAATAACCACCGGAAAATGTTATATAATATCGAGAAGGAAATAAACAAACATGAACCCAAATCTACTTACACGCAAACTCCAAAAAACTGGATCCCGATAATGCCGGAAAAATCACCAATTTAATGGACGAAATGAAATCTTATTATAATAAAAAAAAACGAAATAGTCAATCGACGACCACCAGTCATATCGAAACTTACTACTTAGAAACAAAAAAAACTACATACACGGGTAGATGACGTAACTCTCTACAAACAGTTGGGAACAAACAAAAACCAAACTTCAATCTCATTCCTATATCTAAATATTAGAAGCCTGAAAGGAAAAGTCGACGAGATCCTGTGCTTATTAAAAACCATTAACTACAAAATCAACATCATACTTTTAACAGAAACTTGGCTCAAAGAAACGGACGTACCATACATCAATATTGAAGGCTACAAACACGAGGCATCCTGCCGACCTGAGGGCATCGGTGGTGGAGTATCCATATTTATTGAAGAAAACTTAGAATATAACTTAATCGACAATATAGTAGATCCAGACCACAATTTTCTCTGGATACAATTAAACAAACTAAACTTAAACATTGGAGTGATATATAAAAAACCAAACACCAATTTCCAAGATTTTATAGATAAGTTAAACACACAGCTGAAAACTCACAAAAGGTCCATAATACTAGGGGACTTTAATATCAACTTACTTGACTCCACAAACACACACACTTGTAAATACACAGAAATCATCAAGTCAAACAATTTCAATATAATAAACAAAATAAACAAAAAACATGCGACACGTATCACAGAAAGCACCAACACCATTATCGATCACATCATCTCAGACATAAATCTTTCATATTCTATAACAAACTGTGACACTTCAATATCTGATCACAACCTACTGATTCTTGACATACTGCACACCTACACTAAAAAGAATTCACAAAACCCTCCTATAAATATACGAAAATTGACTATGACAAACAAGAGGAGGATATTCGACAAAACTCCTTTTCTATAAATAATAACGAGGACTCGGAACTGAACTACAATAACTTTGTAAATTATCTAATAAACAAAATTACTTTTTACAGTTCAACAATAATAAAAACAAATAAAACCTGTCTTCCTGGTTGGATAACAAAAGACTTATTAAAAATGATTAATAAAAGAAATAAACTACACTTTAAAATAAAAAAAGAACCCTGTAACCTATTACTGAAAACAGAATTTACTAAAATATGTAACCAAATAACTATACAAAAACAAAACTCTAAAAAACAACACTATAGCAGACAATTAAAAAAATGTGAAAATAATACCAAAAAAACTTGGAACCTAATTAACAACATCATCAAGAATCCAACAAACACGCAAAGCAAACCATGTAAAAAACTAAAGAGAGATAATGAAATTATCACAGAAGAGATCAAGATATGCGAATGCTTTAATAACTACTTTTGTAATGTTGGCGCCTCTTTAGCTGGTAATATAATTAACAAATACACCCATGAACTGGATGAAAAAATTACATTAAAGTATGAAAGTACGGAGTCAATATACCTACAACCCGCAACTGAACCCGAAATACTAGCTATTATAAAATCCCTAAAATCAAATGCGAGTGCTGGTCATGACCAATTAAAATGTGTAACAGTACAAAAACTTGCCCCGCTATTAACACCTGTACTAACTAAACTGATTAACCTGAGCCTAAAAGAAGGTCAATTTCCGAACAGTTGTAAAATCACAAGGGTTATCCCAATATATAAAGTGAGCTCGAAAACTCAAACATCAAACTACAGGCCTATTTCTGTCCTACCAATTCTATCAAAAATATACGAAAGAGTAATATAAGATAGGCTAAACAACTTTCTGAAAAAAAAAATCATTTCTATATGCCAAACAATACGGTTTCAGAAAAAAGTCTAACACTCTTTCTGCAACTAATGATCTTATAAATAAACTTAGAACTAGCATAGATAATAGAAACTATGTCATAGCAATTCTTGTAGACCTTCAAAAAGCCTTTGACACCGTAAGTCATGCAATACTGATTAAAAAAATAGAAAAAACAGGAGTAACCGGTCCAGCTATCAAATTAATTAAATCATATCTACCAAGCAGAAAATAATATGTTAGCATAGAAGATAATAACAGTCAGTTAGAGAGTATAAACTATGGAGTTCCGCAAGGATCTATACTGGGGCCCCTCCTATTCCAAATATATATAAATGACATCTGCCAGTTGAAACTACATGGTGAAATATTTCTATATGCAGATGACACTGCAATATTGTACTTCGGAAAAAACTTAGAAACTCTATTAGAACAATCTCAAGAGGATCTTAATATTCTAAACAGTTGGCTAATAAAAAATATATTAACAATAAATATTAATAAAACCGGCTACATGATCCTAAGCTCACCTAAAATAATAATACCGTCGCAAATAACCTCTACAAATAGAAGAAAGGGACTTGCTTATTCTAGACAGCGAAAAATACCTTGGCTTACATATTGATAAACATCTGACATTTAAACAACACGTAGAAAAATTAAAAGCAAAAATCATCCCACTAATTGGTGTATTTGGTAGAATTGCCCATCTCCTACCAACGGAGGTAAAGAGGGGCTTATATTTTTGTTTAATCCAGTCCTATCTAAATTATTTAATAGAAATATGGGGAAACACATACATTACATACCTAAATGATTTATAAACAATACAGAACAAAGTTATTAAAAAACTCTTCAATTATAACCCGGACACTCCCATAAAAAAACTGTATCAGGAAATGAAACTTTTGAAAATAAGAAAATTGTACGAATACAACATATGCCTCCTAATCTACAAAATCCAAAATGGACTTATACACACAAACACAACATTTAAACAAACGTCACAAGTACACGAACATTATACTAGGCAACATAACAAATTGTACACACATGCTGTAAGGACTGAAAGTGGCAAAAGAGGCATTGGCCACGAGGGTGTACAAATATGCAATCTCCTTCCAGATAAACTTAAAACGGAGAGTATAAATGTATTTAAAAAAAAAACTTTTTAATCTTAAGTTATTAGAACAATATTAGACTACTATTTATTTAATGTTATATATTTAAGTTAAGAAAGTGAAATGTAAATTTCTTTTAACTTAATAAATAAATAAAAATAAAAAAAGCGTAGATTCGTATATCATATTTTTGTATGTTAGTATGTTTGACGCACGTATTCTCTAGTTATTACTGTGCTATTATACTTTTGTTCTATTACTTATATAAAATCTTATGTAACCGTGAATGTGCGGCAGTGCATTCAAGTCCCTGTCTTAATGCACAAATGCACAAGACAGGGACCGCCTATGGTTCCAAGGCGTCTGATTATTATTTTTTTTATATTTACAAATAGTTACAAACAAAGATTAAATAAAATATCTAAGAGGGTACAATAAATAACGTTAAAAAAAGTAATTATACCAGTAGAACTTTTAATTTTAAGTAAATATTTTTTTGCATTTATAAAAGCCACACTCCGCCACTGTCATTTTCTTCTCTTTCTGGTATAAAAATGAGGGATGGCATCGTTAGCGGGAGAATATATTAAAACCATTTTTCAATTCTAGTAACGTTAGGGCCGCATTCCGTTACTGTACCAAATATTGTTAGACAGGGTTGGAAAGAAACGCCATTAATCCTTCTTCTTTCGTTTCCTTTCTTTTCATACCCCTCTTTTCTCTCGTTCCTCTCATTCGGTGAGTGGGTCGTGGCGAGCGGAAGAAGTGGAGTGGTTATATCGTATTTGAATGACAAATAGACATTTTTTTTAAGGGACACTTTTAATTCGTCATTCTTCAGATTCTGTAATTAGCTAGTTATAAGTTGATGTGTTATGAAAAAAAATTACAATTCAATAATTAATTATCTTAAATTCTTTGGTCATTATTTATTTATTTATTTATTTATATATATATACGCCTAAAAAGGCTTTTACATAGAAGTGATACATGATGCAGTACAATAAGAGAATATGTATTATACAGGAGATATTGACAGTAAATAGATGTAATCCATTTTAAATAAGGTAAAAAATACACACTTGTAAAATTGTGATTACAAGTATAATGAGAAAATATTAAAAAATATGAAGCAATATTAGTAAAACGTAAGAGTAACATAAAGTAAAAAAGAAGTTACAACAACACTACATATAAAAACAAATCGTTAAAACTAATTTACCAAAGCTACTCTAATTTGTAGGATTCAACAAAGTGTTGGTGTAGATTATGCTTAATTCTATATATGGAGTCAATAAATAAGTCAATAACACCCCCATACTTGTTGCCCAGATCATGCATCCTATTGGTCAATGAGTGTGTCTGATAATTGGTCGAGTATGTATTACAGAAGAATTATGGAACATATATGATCTCTAACCACTTAAACACCCTTTATACATGTCTCACGCCCCATCTTATTTTCTTTAATTAATTATCATATATTTACACTACAACGAATAATATATATGAATCTTATAAAACATATAACATAAAATGGTAATAATTTTAATAAATTCAACCTGCAAACTTTAGCCGCCATAACATATGCATGGCGAGTGACATAAAAGAAAGATATGTTTTTGGTTATGTGAATACCACACAAGAGTCCCAACTGCTTCCAACCGTCTGGAGCCAGTGAGACTATAACATCCCGAATAATTGGGGCATGTTGTCAGGCTGAAGGTAATGGAAAGGGGAAGGAGATAGGGAAGAGGGAAATACCTAAGTGAGTGCCTGCCTACTGAGATCTATTCGCCCAATACGGTTATTTTAGTTATTTCAAGCATCGTTTCAATTCTGAATGGTGGTCTTACACCAGGGCGATACTGAGAGTATCTTCCTTCCTGTGGCGTGCCGCAAGAATACTACCTACATATTATTTTTAATGAATAAATTGTGAAATAACACAAATTCATAAAATAAAATTTATTTGCGCACATCGCGATTTGAACCCCCGACCTTCAGATTGTTAGTCGAGAGCCTTACCACTCGACCACAGAGGCCGTCAAAATTGGTGTTGAATGAAATGTAAAGATGATACTGACAGATTTCTCAACAATTCATTCCTTGGATTTCCATACTCTTAGGCAATTCCTAAATCCCTGCAGGATGCCTTGGGGAAAATGATTTCTCTCGCGGCCTATGTGTGTCCAGGAGTGTCGGACATATTCCAATGCGCAAGGCGACGGCCTGATGGAGACAAAGAGTGTCCTTCAACCGGCCTCTCCTGATCTCCTGATTTAGGTGCATGGCGGGTCCATTGTGTACTTTATCAAGATTATCATAAAGACAGTTTTCGCCTAATTTTCTTTCCAAAAATAGACTTAGTTGTTTTGGGATACACGCGGGTCCAATGAACATTACGCGAACCTCTATTTGATCTTCTAAAAATTCTAAAAGTCTGTAATGGGTACTTTTGGATATTTAGGCAGTTAGGCAATAATCTCAAAAAGTTTATTAACGTCTACTTCGCAAAAATCTTCCTTTTTACTAATGTTTCGATTATTTATGCGTTTATTGTTATTGTAAGATTGTTGAATTATTTGCCGATGGCTTACGATAGGAATGGAAGCTTTTTACCACGTTTTTTTATATTTCCTTTGCTAATAATTCACATATTTCTCTATTCGAAACATTTTTTCCTTATTCACGAATAATTTATCGTTTTTCAGCCACAAAATAGTACTACATTGCAATGGCCCTTGGCCCCAAATGCGTTTAAAAAACTGTCAAAGTTAAATACCCAAAAGCGGCTGTTTAACCGAGTTAAACGTGCTTAGCCCTACTCATAAACAGTACTGTCAATTTTTTTAGGTTATTTCTTCGATTTCTTATTGTGGTTAAAATCTATCTCATTTTAATTTGTATTCACAATGAACATTTGGGATTTGTAATCATATATCTAATCATACCTACATACAGCATTCTTATAATACTTTAAAACAATATAATACCTATGTAAAAGAAATAAAAAACAAAATTACTCGGATAGTGGTATTATTTGTAATTCCAACAACAGAGGCTCTTTTAGTCTTATTTCATCATTATGTCTATTTGCTTTAACTTTTTCTTCATAAAATAAATTAACACACCATTAAACCACACACAATCACAAAATATTTTAACACTTCAAGTAAAATGAAACATCGTGTTTTATCGACGCGTTAATGACGTTTAACTAAAATTGCCCCCCTACTGCGTGGTGCAGGACGCAACTAGACGCATTTAAGTTAAATGTATTTAGGGTCTTAAATTCGTATAGATAAATAAAATTTAAGATAAAATTTTACGATAGTTGGTGCAAGCCGCCCTAAGTCGTTCAAAGGTTACTGAAATCGCGCTTTGTACGGAGCTCTTATAACATTATCCGCGCTGAAGATGTCATCGAAGGTAAAAAAAATGTTGTGTTTTTTTTCATGAAGTTATCTTAGGGTCAACAATTACACATATGAGGATTTTGAAATTCTAAAAACAAAAGTATTCACTCCGGCCTAATACACATATTCAAAAAGTGAGGTCAATTTTTTTGATTGACCTTTTAAATATCGGAAAAGGCCATACGGATAATATTTCCTAAGATTTTTTTCGTTTCACACAAAAATTCAAAGAGATTCTGTGAGTTCATTATAAAAAATCATTTTATAATAGTGACGTCACGAGCTAAAAAAACGGATTTTTTTCATTATATTATTTAAAAAAATATATATAGGAACGTTGGATCTATCCAACGATTTTTTCCAGGTGCAAATGCATGCAAGTGGCCTAATATTTCTTTAACAGATAGTAATTTTTATCAGCCTGTCGAATGTAAATTATCAATCTTGTTGTAAATTGGCTTTATCTGTTTTTTTTTTCAAATCAGTATTAATGACACTTCTAGGGAGTATCTGTTATATATTATTTAGTGGCTCAGTTGACAAATGCGTCGGGTTTTCACCCAGGCAACCCAGTTTAATTCGCAAGCAACATCTTCGGCTTATAAATGTGGAGGTAGAAGTTTCGTAAGCATTGTCAGATTATTCGTAACCCGGGAAAATTCAACTTTATTTAAAAATAAAGACAAAAAAAAACTAAAACAAAAAAACAACCCATCAAAACGAACGTTTTTTTACCATAGTGGATCTATTTTTTATAAATAGATTTAATTAAGATACGTATATGTATGGAATATATCCATTGTTATTTTATTTATTTTTTATTTGACTGAGCATTGTACCTTCCTCCCAGGGATTGGCTCTAAGCTGCTGTGAACTTTTAAACTTAAAAACCAAACAAAAAAATGTTTTTTTACATTAACGCCAATAAGGTTGCCCTGAAGTATATAAGTTCTTTCAGGGCCTATGTCTCTGTCTTTTGGGATGCTGTGTGGAGGGTCTATTTTAAAAAAGGAAAAAGAGGAAGTTATGAGAGTTGAGTAGGAAACCAGGACCAGTTTGTCCAGGTATGACGGACATATGAATATACCCTTCCCACTGTGGCGCAAGGCGATGGCTCCAGAGACGAGTTGGAGAGATCAAAGGGTCTTCCCAAACCAGCCTCTCCCGATCTCTAGACGCACCCTGAACACATTTCACCCAATGAATCCGGAAATCCCTGCTAAATCAACAAACTTAGCGAACAGATTAGGTTAGGTGATCAAATAAAAGGTTCCCAGGGCGGCGGTACCCAAGTCCGCATCCCAAATTGCTTGACTGAGGATCGAACCTTCCTCCCCAGAGACTGGAGTCAACCGGGCTAACATATGATCCAAATCCCTATTGAGTAGGACCGACATTTATTTCGTATATTAACTGCCGTAATGTCATCAAATCTCAGAAAAATGCGTATATGTCCGCATGGGTAACCGTATAAATCATCACAATGATAATTCATAATATCGTTAAAAAGTTATATAAAGTCATGGAAAGTGATGAAACAAAAACTTTATTAACTGGGTTATGTAGGTTAGGTTAGGTTAAAAAAAAATTTTTTCATCGTTTCTAATGACTTTATATCACTTTTTAAAAGTGTGTTGAATTGTCACTGTGTTGAGTTATCATGGAACCGTCCGCATGTGTAAGCGTGATTACCACCCCCACTAAATGCAGTGTCATTGACAGCGAGTCTATCGGCCGAGTATCAGATCGATCGAACGTCTGGAAGTGGGTTAATTTCCTCTTCCAAGATTCCATTTTATTCATAGATTCATTCAAAAAAACAAAATCGTAATTCAAATTGATATATATATATATATGTTTTTTTTTTTTTAAATATATCTAGATATTGGTTAAGACCAAGTCATTTATCAGTGTAATACTAAGAGCATCTATCAGTCTGGAACGAGGAGCAAACATTCGAAAATCACTCAAATAAAAAATAAAAATATATTAATTACTAACCAATTAAGTTCCAAGAGCTTACCGCTCTGCCTCGGAGGTAACCTTGGATTGGTTATTATCTCATGTAATAGCGTGTTATTTGGGAAACACAGAATCGCAGTTAAAAAGCATTCATATCATATTCGGCAACGAGTATCGTATTGTGCAAATGCGCGCCTAACAGCGTCTCGAGGTAATGTTGTTACTTGGATGAAAGAAATATTAGACAGTGGTTGAAATGTATAATTCTAAGAGCACTTGGTAATGGAGTTTCCATGTAGGGCTCACTCCCTCGGAATCCGGAATATGGATCGTTATATTTATTCTGACTTTCGTGTTTGTTTGATTATGAGCAATGTATTTTATTTTATTTATTTTCTTCGTCAATGTTTTCTGCAAGCGACATATCAAATTGTAATATATCAAACACTACGCATCTAGATAAAGAAACTCATGCCTTTTCTCGTAGAGGGTAGGCAGGGCACATTCCGAAGGATTTTAACCAGCGATTCCTGAGCATATTGGAGTAAAAATGCACAAGTCATTTTGCTGTAAGATGATTTTTTTCTAATTCAATGCAAATTTTATCACACGTCGCATATTGTTACACACTCGATGGGGTCATGTGATACGCGCTCTCTCTTTCATCTGTTACCGTTCTGCTGGAACGAGATGGAGGGCGTATCACGTGACCATCTAGCCTTAACCAAACTACTCAATTGCGGCGTGTGATGGAAAAATATTTTTTTGTTTTCAGTTGAAATCGGACAGCAAAATTTACATTTTTTACTCCAAATTTGCTTGGGAAACGCTGGTTCAAATCCTTCGATTACGTGATGTTGCTCTCTGTATAGTATAAAATGCATATTTAACACTTGCATCACGGTGGCTCAAGGGAAATTCTTCATCTATGGTGCAGGAGCGCACCTTACCACTGGATGAGAGTGTTTTCCAATCACCGGTAGCACGTATTAGTCAAATATATATGTATAAGGATTGTATTAGGACATTGATGACTTAAACAGCCTTACTAAAGAAAAACCACTTCACTGTTTTTTGCGACTTCGCAAGCCGCGGTTGACAGCTGTTTTATGTCTATTGAAATATCTTTACAGATCGCGTTTTGTTCATAAAATGATCAATTTACTATTATATTTGTGTTATTCAGTTCAGCTCAGTTTAAGAGAAGTAATTGTATAATATTAGCATTTGTAAAATCTACTTTCATGTTATGTCATAAAGTTGGGTTATGACTATGACATAATTCATTATTATTAGCGATTACCTGTCAAACCGAAAGCAAAGTGTGAAAATCAACAACTGCAATAGCAATCAATTACCAATTAGCTACGGCGTGCCTCAAGGAAGTGTTTTAGGTCCTACCCTTTTTTTAATATACATAAATGAATTATGTAATCTTCAAATAGATGCCAAAATTGTAAGTTTCGCTGATGATACGATTCTCTTCTTCAAATCAAGCAATTGGAATGATATATACATAAAAGCTAACAGGGGCATAACTGTGGTTAAAAGATGGTTAAACAATAATACACTAACAATGAATGTGACCAAAACTAAATACATTGAATTTAGTATTAATCCTTCCTTAAGAAACCCAGAAAATCAAATTAAAATATGTGCTTGCAACCTGACAAATACGATAATATGTGATTTCCCTTATTTAGAACAGGTAACTAAAATTAAATACTGAGGTATTATTTTTGACAGCAATTTAAAGTGGAAACAACATATAACCACTACAGCAAACAAACTTAGAAAATTCATTTACTTTTTTAGACAAACTCGCAACTTTCTCAACCTAAGCCAGCTCAAAACAATCTACTATGCACTTTGTCAATCTTTAATAGAATATGGTATCATAGCATGGGGAGGAGCAAACGCTGCCGCCATTGATCCAATATCTAAAGCTCAGAAAATTCTAATAAAGATTATCCTCAAACTACCAATCACAAGCAGTTCGGATGAAATCTTAAGGAAAATCTGTGTTATGGACATTAGGCAACTTTATGCCAAAAACATACTAACATACCTCTTCAAACACAAAACTACTTTTGACAATATCCAAACTGCTCGTGATACTAGAACCAAAGGACATAATTTCTTACAAATCCCTTTCGCTAAAACAACTTTTGGCCAGAGAAATTTTAGATATTTTGCAACAAGGCTATATAATGCTCTCCCACTAGCCATTAGAGTGAAAGATTTTTTTTTGAAATATAAAACAGACATCAAGTCTTGGATCATAAGCCAAGACAGATCCATTATCAAAAATTTTATAAAAATCCCTACATAAGTATGTACTCCAACTAGATGCTGATTAACAAATATATCGTTTATTATTATTATTTATTATTTTTTTATCTTTTTCACAATGTCATTTAATGTAATGAAATATTTTATGTATCAAAAAATATGTAAACATTAATTCATGTATCAAATACGTCTGTCTCGACACAGGTTTATCTTAGTGAGACAGACATCGAAAAAAAAAACCTGTAAAAAACTTTATATTGATAATAAAAAAAAAATAAAAAAAAATAAAAATTGTATTTTATGGTCTATATTTTAAAAGAACTTTCCTAAAGTGATATTTTTATAGCATATATGCCTAATGCACGTGTTGGTAACCATGCATCTAATAAATAAACGTTTTAAAATGTGCAAGCAATGCGTTAAACATTTCTCAAACAATCAAAACAATCTTGCAAACTTCATAGATAAAAGGACAGTGTTTTTTGATTTCTCTGAAATTTTGCGACCTTTTGATCAAAAATGTTTGTGTTAAGCGTTTTTTAACTCTTTTCGTATTTGAAATTAAAATATTGCACTTTTTATGCATAAAAGTATAATCGTTTATATATCGCAAGGTCGCTTATTAATTGAACAAAATTTTTTAGTAAGACCGTATGAATTTATTTTAAAACCATAAATAAAGATTTAATTTTTTTTGATATGTATTATTTAAAATAATAATAATTATAGCTATTTTAAAAATAACATTCATTAAAATAAAAATAAAATTATTATTTGCATTCTCCTAATAATTGGGTTTCTACGTTAATCCAAACCATATAAGCACCACTTCATCACATAACAACGAAGACTTAGAGTCAAAACTTTTATCTTCAATTTTGGTCTAGTACTGAAAAGTACCAACTAAAGCCCATACTTTTATTGGTCCCAAAGATAAAAACATAATAAAATATATTGTAAATCCTCCAAGCAATGTTTCTAAGAGCACATATATTGTATCTCCTTAGTAATATTCTGAATCTTTTTGCTAACTGGAATGCCATGCAACATGTTTATTACATAAGACACTATAATATTTTTATTTTTGTTTATTTAGCAAACAGACAGTTGTACATGTGAATTCATTTAACATTTAAGTTGAATATAAAATTAACCAGTTAAGTTCCATTTACAATCTTTTTCATGGTTACAGGTTAGGAAGAAAGTAGATATTTAAAGACATTAGTAAAGAATGAATCAAAAAAATAGACGAACAATAAAATATCATTGTTGTGATTAAGGTACATTGAAAGGTTAATTTGTTTTTTAAAAGTTTTTAGGGTACAGTGGAAAATATCTTAAAGAAGCCATATTGTAAAACGTTTTTTACTAAATAACAATATTATTTTTACAAATAACAATATTATAATTTTACTGGTCTTCCATTAAAAGCCTTAGCTTGTGGATGGAAGAATAGTTAACATTTCACATATTATGTACAAATAAAGTCACGTGTACAGTTAATACAATGCAGTTAATACATTTCATATAATTATAATTGCTATTTACTATAATCATGTATTTCAATATATATGTATGTGTAGGTAATATAAACACATGGCAATCAGACCCGTTAACTAAAATATGTAAACATATATGTATTCAGTAAGAAGAAAAACAAGTAAGATTTTTAGTGTGACATTCTTTAAAATACTTTTTGATGGAGTTCAATAATTGAATTTTGTTCCTAATGCTTCTTATTTCTATTGGTAGGTTATTGAAAAAGAATTTTCCTTGGTGAGTATAATGGTGTTGTGCAAAAGAAGTGTTTAATTTGGGGCACACAAATACATGTTTAATTCTAGTACGATTTTCAGTTATGAATGCGTATTTATCTTTTTCTTTTATAATTTGTATAATTGAATTTTATATAAATAAGTTTTTAAATGTTGGAACTTTGAATTCTTCAAATATGCTGTCAGTTGGGAAGTCTGGAGGTTTTTTTAGTATAATTTTTATTATTAGTTTTTGAACAATTTCTATGGGGGTCAGATTAGTTTTGTAAGCTGCTCCCCAACTGATAATGGCATACTGAAGAATAGACTGTACTAATGCGTAGTATATTGAGTATAGGTTTTTCGTTGATAAAAAGTTTCGTATCCGTAGGAATATATGAATTAACTTCCTAACTCTTTTTATTGTATGGTCGATGTGATCTTTCCATTTTAGGTTTTAATCTATGATTATTCCAAGATATGTAATTTTATCCGCTATTTTCAGAAGTGAACATTTTTGTTGGCAGTGATTAGTATCGTGTTGTGCGAGAGAATGATTATGTAAGAATATTTGAAGATTTGGAGGTACAATGTTAGTGTTAATTTCGAAAGGAATGACATATGTTTTATCACTATTTAACGACAAGAGGTTATTGTCAAACCATATTTTTAGAATATTTATGTCTTCTGTAGCTTTTAGATTAATTTTTTCCCAAGTTTTTTCTTTTATTATAAGGACTGTATCATCAGCGTAAGAGATAATTTGGCCATGCAATGGTTGAATAAATATGTCGTTTACATACAAAATGAACAATATTGGTCCAAGTACGGTGCCCTGTGGGATACCAAAATTTGATGTTTCTTGGTCGCTAGTTTGGTCATTTATTTTAACAAATTGTGCACGATTGTTCAAATAACTTTCTATCCATTGGACGGCTTTATCATTGATGTTATTTAATTTCAGTTTTTTGATAAGCTTTGCGTGTGAGATACTATCGAATGCTTTTCTTAGGTCTATGAATATTCCTGCGCATTTATTTCCTTCATCAAGTGCAGAGTATATAAATGATGTTACATTTGCTATTGCATCTTGTGTGCTTTTTGTTTTTAAGAATCCGAATTGATTGGAATGTAATATTTTATTGTTTTCTAGAAAATCAACAACCCTTTTTTTCACAATTTTTTCAAATATTTTTGCTATATTCGATATTAGTGATATCGGTCGATAATTTGAAACATTTTGCGGGTCGCCGGTTTTAAAGATAGGGGATATTATAGATTTTTTATAATTTGTTGGGAATATGCCTTTAGTCAGACTGAGATTGATAAGGTGGTTTAGTGGTTTCAGTAGATACATTTTCATTTCTTTAAGAATTTTCACACAAATGTGGTCAAAACCTGGAGAGGATATGAATAAGATATCACGAAAATTCTATTTTCATAACAATAATAAAAATAATAATATGGTAATGTAGTAATGCGATATCGATTTATGTAGTCAAAAAGTGTGCGATGTAAATTTAAACTTTTACGAGACGTATGATGTGCGATCCCTTGATTAAAAATAATTTGTTTACCGGAAGTTATAAGATCAAATAATAGTTTTAAATTGTGATTGCTACTTATAACTAATAAATGTGAAAAGAAAAAGGATTGTGATAAAAAAATGTGTAAGTGAAATGATTAGAGTATTTGAAGGAGTCAAGCTATTTTGTTTATATCTGCCTCAAAGGAAATTCAAATAACAGGAGAACCGTCATCTTTTCTCATAAATATAGAACAGTTTTTTGTCCACAGGTATTTATAATGTTTTTCAGTTTTAATTTCCCTGGCTTTCTTCATAAGTAACTTGTTAGAAGGCGTGAGGTGATCATTGAGGAATATACGGCTTGCTACTCTTGAAAGGCCGATATGAGATGAAGTCAAGGTCCGGTGGCGACGAGCAGCTGCCAAGAAAGCGTCCTTGCAATCTCGCCGAAGAAGACGTATTATTATATTTGATGTAGATGTGGGTGTGGATGTGTTTTTAGAAGCTGGCGTTGGCCATGGTCGCACTCTATGAATGAAGTCAATGTCCCCTTTTTGTAGTTGGTACCCAACTTTCTGGGATATATTCATTATAATATCGTGGAGTTTTTCACTTTGTGACATCGGAACTCCGTAAATTTCAACATTACACAGTCTATCGTATTGTTCTCGTTAATTTATTTTCATATTTACGTCATTATACAACTTCCTTCAAATGAATAATTTCGCATTACAGAGAATCAATTTTAGCGGTTTTACTGCTCAAAGCTAACATTTTGGTATTTAAAGTTTCAATTTGTGAAGACAAAAATTCCAATGATTTTATAATAGGTTCTAATTGATCTGTAAAGTCCTTGAATCTTGCGTCTAGCTTACTAACAATGTTTCTTCCATCTCCTTTAGTCTGTCATCGGGGGTTTTTGAGAGCTGGTTAAAGATTTCATTTAAATTTATAAAATTATCGTCATTACTTTGTTTGTTTGCCCTCGTATTATTTTAGAATATCATTTGTGAATTGAGAAATAATAATACTCAACGTGTGTCAATATGTAACGCCCTTGAGGTGATTTTTCACAAAAACGGCGCTCTACAAATTATCCAATTATTTTTTTTTTTTTTATGCTTCCGATTTTGTTGTCCGGGTTAAATCTTCCCCAAAGGAAAAACTAAACCCTTCCACTCACTTTTCCACAAATGATCAGCTAGTCAATCAACACTATGCAAGTGCATTACATAAGTAAAATAAATACAAAACAATACAAGAACAACAACATGTCAACTCACCAGAGATCAAATGGGAAAAAAAAAATTCACCGACTCCAGATATTTTCATATCAGAGGGTTCGGCTCGGTAGAACTTCTAACAGGGCCTATAAATCCTACTGATCCCTCAACATAAATATTTAAAAAATCTTTCGTTATCCTACATGTATTCAAAATGACCGACTTTTGCATCTTTATATATAAATTTTTTGATAGATCTAATACGCCTAAATTTTTAATGAGAGAGCTAGGTATAATGCCAGTAGCCGAAATAACGAATGGTAATATTTTTATAGTCTGAGAATGCCAAATTCTTTTTATTTCGTTTCCTAAATCTGTGTATTTTCTTATTTTTTCATTAACAGATTTTTGAATGTTACAGGAATTTGGAATAGCGACATCAATGATATAAGTTATTTTTTTTAATTTTGTCATGTAAAACTATATCGGGTCTATTATGACTAATCGTTCGATCTGTCAGTATAGTTTTATCATAATATACTTTATAAAATTCGTTTTCTAAAAATGAATTTGGGTCGTATTCATAATATGGTACTATATTACGGCAGTCAATCAAGTTATG
The DNA here is from genome assembly GCA_026573805.1 of Hesperophylax magnus. NCBI lineage: Eukaryota > Metazoa > Arthropoda > Insecta > Trichoptera > Limnephilidae > Hesperophylax > Hesperophylax magnus. Next base: position 72,540 of record JAIUSX010000978.1, on the reverse strand, counting down.
TTTAATTACCAAATTTTGGTGAATTATTTTTAAAACTTGATTGTGCCTAAATTTATACTCGGACGGTGCTAATATAGAACATCCCGATATAATATGTTCTATAGTTTCCGGAAAAGCCAAACATTTTCTACACAAATCATCAATTTGATTTGAATCTTTGATTATATGCTTTCTATAATTTTTAGTATTAATGACTCTATCCTGAATGGCAAGCATAAATCCTTCTATTTCTGCGCTCAACTCTCCAATACTCAACCATTTGTTTGAATATTTTATTATATTATTATTATTATTAAATATTTTTATATCACAAAATCAAATGCTTACAGTTTTGCAAATCTTCATACTCAGTTTTCCCATTATTTTGTTTTATGGAAATACAATATTTTAACTATAAGCCATCGATATACTATCTTCTTTCGTCCTTTCTGTGTTAATTCATACCTGCAAATTTAGCAAAAGATAATAATTATAGCGCTTTTTATTACATTTACAAAGGAATCCCTGAGAAAAATATTTTCCATCAAAGCTTACATCGTATTAAGTAAATTAAGAAGAGAAAGTTTTGGGAAGGAAAAGGGTATGAGATATGAGTAAGAATCTAGGGGTCCAGTGCGTCCAGGAGTGACGGACGTATGAATCCATTTCTCTCACTGCGGTAGAAGGCGATGCGATGATTCGATTGAATCCTGCTGGAGAGGTCAAATGGTCTCCCTCAACCAGTGTCTGCCAATCTGCCCCGCCACGCAGTAAGTCCGCCACCAAACCTAGACAAACATCACCCCATGAACCACAATACCAAGTCACTAGCATTTGCCCACCTCCCAAATTCTCAGTAATTTAAACATTCAATGATTAAATCTAATTTTTATAATAAATTTTAATAAAATACATAGCACCAAACGCTTTTCAATTTTACAAAAACATTAAAATTGCAAAAAATTTACTACAATTATGAATCGTGACTGACCATAAGAAATTTCATTCTAATGAATAATATTTAATTATGCATTATATTTCCCTTTCTATGATAAAAAAGAAGTAGCATAAAAGTAAAATAACCCATATTATGGCAATTTTAAATCGTGAATAGTGTGTGTACATTTTTCGCAAATAAGGCCGTGACATCTGTGGAAAACTTATCAAACTAATATGACGTTCGACATAGCTTTTCCTGCATTTTGGAATCTACCACTAAACCTTCCATTAGAAGGTTTAGTTTCTGAGGTGACTATAAAACTCTTTAAATCAAATTTTCCCAGTTTAAAAATAAATATTGAGTATAAAATTAAATTAAAATAGAAATATTTGTTTAAACAACTGTTTTTAATAAAAACAATATCAACATGTTTCAACACTAAAGGTTTCTTGGACAGAAATCTACTCATGAAGAAACGTTTGTTTTAAAACAAATTGATAATTTTTACTAAAAATAGTGGTTTAAACAAAGTTTGTTATTTTCATTTATTAAAAAATGTTGCAACGAAGTGAAATTGCAATGTAATTGAAGAATAAATTTAACATCAACGTTAAGGGTATACTTAAAAATAATATACGTTTTCATATATTTATCTAAATATTTCGTTTTTTCCTAAAATAATTAAATTAGTGACATCTATGAAAAGGCAGAGGTAAGAGTAAGTATTTCCTTAAATTTTAATATTTTCCTGATGAAGGGAGGACACTTCCGAAACTGCTAGAGCAATAATTATTATAAAAAATGTGTGTATTTATCTTGTAATTATAACAACCAATAAATTAAATGCTTTCTTGATATACCTATGCCAGCTACCAATAAATAATATTTATTTATTTTATTAAAACGCTCATAGAGCTTTTACCTATAATAATGTTCATCTTTATTTTTTTAGTTATACAGATTACATTTAAAAAAATCAGTGTTTACAAAATACAGGTTACATAAAAAATATCAGAGTTAACAAATATGTTACATAAAATATAAGAGTTTAAAAAATATAGGTATGGATAGAGTACAAATAAGTGAGACGAAAAATAGAAAATTTGCCAAAATCCTCCAAATCAACCATAATGACAATAAGAAAGTATAACAATAGTTGAAAAATTAGGTAAAAATAGTTCGAACATACTCCGTTTAAAGTTTGCCAAGTTCAAATTATTGTCAAATACATTTATATTGTTTAAGTATTTGTTACCAAGACTGTGTAAACGTTGTATTGGAGATTGAAAACTATAATTGGAATGAGATGTATGTGTGTAAAATGTTGATATTTGCCTAGTTGTTCGTGTAGGTATGTGTAGATTTATTATATACAGGAGTTCACAACAATCGAATTTAGAGTTCAATAATTTTAATAAAAAGGTTAGGTCGTTTATTTTTCTTCCTTTTTCTAATGTGGGAATATTTAAGAGATTCAATAATGACAGGTAATTTATGTGTTCTAAAGGGATGTTAAGTTTAAAATTGACGAAGCTTAGAAATTTTCCATGAATTCTTTCAACATTATGAATATGTACACTGTAGAAGGGCAACCAAACTATGGAGTTATGTTCAATCAGGCTTCTAACAAGGGATATGTACAATAGTTTTATGATTTGTAAAGATTCAAAGTATTTAATTGTTCTTAATATAAAACCTAATGTTTTCATACCCTTATTCACAATTTGTTGAATGTGAGCCGTAAAGTCTAGTGTCTCATCCATTATTATGCCAGGATCTTGCATTTCCTTCACTCTTTCTAAATTTGTTTTATTTATTGAATAGCCAAAAAATTGTGATGTTTTTTTTCTGGAAAAGGTAAAAAATTTTCATTTTTCTGCATTTAAATATTAATTGTTTTGTGAACACCAGTTATTTAGCATGTCTATATTAGATTGAAGAACTTGACAGTCGTTTAAGGAGGTTATTTCTTTATATAATTTAATATCGTCGGCTAATAGCAGTATATTGACATTTTTAAAGCAGTTGACTATGTCGTTTATAAAAACAATAAATAAAATTGAGCCAAGATGACTACCTTGCGGTACGCCACTAGACAAAAAAGATTTTATTTTAACAAGTAAATTTCTACCAGATATGTAGCTACTTAACCAGCTTAACATATTTGCTCGGATTCCTATGGCATGAAGTTTTTGGATCAGTACTTTGTGAGACACTTTATCAAAGGCTTTCGAGAAATCAGTATATATACAGTCAACTTGTTTATTTTAAGAAAAAGACTCCAAAATATAGTTTTGAAACAGTAGTAAATTTGTTGTAGTTGATCTACCTCTAATGAAGCCATGTTGTTAGTCATTTATTAACTTTGTTAGTGTAGGATATATTTCTTCCAAAAGTAAAGATTTTGGGTAATACAGATTGTATGCATATTGGTCGATAGTTTGAAATGTCAGTCTCGTCACCTTTCTTAAATATTGGAATAATATAGCTGGATTTCCAGTAGACTGGAAAATATCCAGAAGATGTAGGTGGTTAAATAAAATGGTTAGTGGTTTAGACAATACGGAGGAGCACTGTTTTAGGAAAATTGGCGGGATGGTGTCCGGGCCTCCAGACTTGTTTATGTCTAAGGAACTTAGTTTTTTTGGCAAGATTCTTCGGTGATGTAGCAGTCTGTTAAATGTGTGGTTTTTTTTAATGTATATGAAGGAATATTTTCTTCTGGTGTTTCATCATCATAAACATTTTTAAAGAAATCAGAAAAAAGATTTACGATGTCTTGCGTATTGTTGGCGTATTTTTTGTCCATGTGCATTTCTTGAGGATAGTCTGTGCTGTCGTTGTTTATTTTTTTAATAAATTGCCAGAGATTGTTCGAGTTTAAGGCTGTGTTCTCGATAGAATTTATATATGTTTTATAACAGATTTTAGAGAGATCTTTGCATTTTTTCCTACTTTCACTGAAATTCTTATAGTCGATTTTCTTCAGAGTTTTTTTCAATTTTTTATGAAGTATTTTTTTTTGTTGTAGGTAAGCTATTAGTGATGAGAAGTAAGTTGGATATGTATGTTTTTTAGGAGTAAATAGTGGTACATATGATTTGATAGTGGTGGAGAATATTGAATATAGGTTTTCTAAGAAATCGTCAGTATTAAGGTCAGTGCGTACATATTCCTTCGGAAAATGATTATAATACGTGAAAATACATCGTCATTTGTAAGCAAACAGATGTAAAACAAAGGTTTTATTAAAAAAACAAAGAAAATCGAACAATTTACAAGACATCATATGGATGATAAATTTTGTAGTATTTGTTGTTTTAATACTAATTTTGCTGTCTTTTTTAGTCAAGCTATATGTACATATTTAGGTGCTTTCTGGGTATCATAAATCAATTAATGTTGTTTATATCAAAATTATCACTCTAAAAGTGTTGTGCCTCTGTGTGTTATCTTTTGTTTATTTACGCCTTTTATATTTTTAGTCTTAATTACATCGGAACTAGTGATGGATAAAATTCAAATACTGAAATAATCGACATGTTCACACCCGAAACCTACAATAGTTTATTAACCGAAAATCTTTGATTTGGATGGACTTAATAACAACAACGATGATGTTTATTTTTGTCTCCAAACTGATAACTTCAAGACAGCACATCGCTAACTTGATTTCTTGACTCCGAAAAGATTATCTTACCTTTTGATTTCATAACTTAATTATTCAGTTAGAAGATATCGATATTTTGAATTTTTTAAGACAAGTAATATTCGAGTGGATCGATTTTTTTTTTTTTTATTTTTTTTTTTATATTAACTCCACACAGGAGGCCCTGAAGAAAATAATTTCCCTCAGGGCCTATGTCATCTTTGGGGATGCTGTGTGGAGGGTCTTTTTGTGGAGAGGAAGGAGTGAACATGGGTCTTGAAGAGTCCCATGTTGTAGGAGGGAGGAAACACAGAGGCCGGCAGTTCGTTCCACAGCCGAGCTGTTGAACTTAAGAACGAATCGTAGAAGCGACCCGTTCTCATGTGACAAATGTCAACCGTGTACAAATGTTGGGCGCGCGTTTGGCGTGTATCCCGACTACGCACCGGTGCCGAAGGGATCAATGACGCTAGTTCCTCAGAGCATCTTCCATTGTAATACCGATAGAACAAGGACAGCATACCTACCTGACGCCTGTGCTCTAAAGATTGCAGTCCGTTTGTTAAGATTGGGGAATCTATCAAACGGACCGCCCGTTTTTGCACAGAGTCAAGGGTTTTTTTCAGGTATTTAGGGGCTCCGGACCAGAGATGGCTGCCAAATTCGACAGTAGGGCGCACTTGCGATTTGTACAGGGTCAGCAATTGTGTACTATTAAAGTATCTGCGGGCCCTGTACAGTACGCCCAGCTTCTGAGAGGCCAGCTTTACTCTGGCTTCGATGGAGCCCCCATACCTGAGCTGGTCACTTATAGTTACACCAAGCATATCAATGGAAGGCCTGTTCGGAAGATTACTTCCGTTGAAGGAGACTAGGTTATCATTTAGATCCCTTTTAGACGTAATCAGACAGGATTGGGTCTTTGAAACATTAAATTCGACGAGATTATTTTTACCCCAGGAGGAAATACTCTCGAGATAACCGTCCATTCTCTGCTTCAAAGCCCTCCGAGCCGTTGGAGTTTGTGTGCCCTTTGGGGGCTTGTCAAACAAAAAGCTATCATGAACTGTACTGTCATCCGCGTAGCAATGAATCGGTGCACATGTCAAAAGGTCATTGATGTGCAATAAAAACAAAGTCGGAGACAGAACCGATCCCTGTGGGACGCCAGCATTTATAGAGTGTGAGGATGAGATGAAACCGTCAGCAACAGCCTGAATCGACCTATCCCTTAAAAAATCAGCAATCCACGTACACAGGGATGCGGGAAGTCCGTAAGAAGGCAATTTGTTGACAAGTCCTCGGTGCCAGACCCGGTCAAAGGCCTTGGATATGTCTAGTGCGACCGTTTGGGTCTCACCGTGACGTTCCAGGCACCGCCCCAAACATGCGACACATACGCGAGAAGATCACCGCACGAGCGGTTCCGCCGGAATCCGTATTGACGGTCGTTGATAATTTTGTTCTTCTCGAGGTATGTGAGCAGTTTGTCGTTGATCACACGTTCCATCACTTTGGACAGAACTGATGTGATCGCTATGGGGCGGTAGTTGGCCGGGTTGGAGCGGTCACCTTTCTTGGGAATAGGGTGAATGACCGCTTTTTTCCAACCAGAGGGCACAGTGCCACACTTCAGGGACATTTTGAAGAGCTTTGTCAAAACTGGAACTATTTCCGCAGCACACCTCTGCAATACCATGGCAGGTATTCCATCAGGTCCACTAGCTTTGTTAACATCGAGCCCCCGTATAACGTGGAGTACATCCCGATGCCGGATCCTCAGCTTTTTCATATAGAAGCCGCAGTGAGGAACCGACGGCGGAACAGCACCTCCGTCATCGAGGGTCGAGTTTTCCGCAAACATTTTCCCTAATAAGTTAGCCTTTTCGGTGGCGGTGTTTGCTAGTGAGCCGTCAGGTCTGGTAAGAGGTGGCAAACTGGGTTTGCAAAAATTCCGACCTATTGAGCCTGCAAGGGACCAGAATGCTCTGCTGCCATGCGGGCAGGCAGCCAGCTTTTTGCTGATCTGCAGGTCGTGTTCGAATTTTGACCTATTAATGATTCTCTTGCATTCCTTTGCCGATTTGTTGTATGCTGATCTGCTTTCGGGCGTTCGAGATGTGTTGTAGGCTCGGTAAGCCGCGTTTTTTCGTCGAACTGCTTCGGAGCATTGTCGACTGAACCACGGCTTTGAGCCCACACCAGTTTCTTTAGTAGTCGATTGTATGAAGCCATCCATCGCCGATTTGATGACTTCACCAATCTCCTGGGCACATCTTGAAGGGTCCGAAGTCCGAAAACAAACAGCTGACCACGGAAAAGCGTTGAAATGGGCCCGCATACCGAACCAATCTGCTGACCTATAGTGCCACACTTTTCTCCTCAGCCTCTCATTGGTTGGTCTGAGGCTAACGGGGATTGATGTCGTCACTAGGCAGTGGTCAGATGATCCCAGAGGCGCTGTGACGTCAATCTTATAATCGTGTGGCACAGTAGTTAAAAATAGGTCTAACAGATTGGAACGGTGAGTCTGGACATCAGGAACCCTTGTAGGCTCCTGAACCAGTTGCTCTAATCCGTAGCAAATGGCAAAGGATTCCGCCTGTCGGCCAGCCGAGTCCGTTGGGCCTGAGAACTTCAACCATGGTTCGTTATGAACATTGAAGTCCCCCAGAACAATAAACTCGGCCGAAGGGTAGCGGGGCAAGAGATCATCAATAGTTTCTCTCAAATGTTTGAAGAGCTCGGTAGTGTCTGATTCGCTGTGGTTCGGTGAGCGGTATAGACATGCGTAGAATCTTGCCGTACTGGCAAGATTGACGCGCACCCACATTACGTCGAATCTGGAGTTTTCCAGACTCAATAATCGTACACAGTTGACGTCAGCTCGACTATAGAGGCAGACTCCTCCTTTGAGTCGGAACTTGCTTGCAAGGGTAAAGCCCGGGCAGTCCAGATAGGAGGAGTCTGGCGGCTCGGCTATCTGAGTTTCGGATAGGAAAAGAAGGTTGGGACGTTGGGACAAAAGATGGTGATGAACAGAATTTAAATTAGTATGCAGACCGCGAATGTTGGCAAAATTTACCAACAGTTTTGGCCCGCACCGGGGACGCCTGCTACTCGCCGCTGTAATGACGTTAAGTTTGTTTTTATGTATTTTCATGATTTTACTTTTTGTTTTTTTTAAATGGTATGAAGTGAAAGGAAGGTCTGGAATGGAAAGGTATGAGGAGTGGGTAGGAATATGGGGTTCAGGCTGTCCAGGAGTGATGAGCGTTTGGTTCCAGCCCACTCACTGCGGTGCTAGGCGATAGGCTGGGAGAGTCCGGCTGGAGAGGGCATCCAATGCGCCCCAAACACTGCTGCTGGGTCCCCTCCGGTCACGAACCGGCACAACAGCAGTGACAGGGTTTTTTCACTCGCTGATGGGGCAGCCCACCCTTAGTCGTGAGCCTGAGGGTCGGGCCCCTGTACTATCGAGCGGCCCGGACAGCGGTAACCGGTTGTAAAGGGTCTCCCTCAACCAGCATCTCCCAACCGGCCCGCCACGCAGAAGGTGGGCCGACGCACCCGCCACCAAGACCTGGGCAAACCTTAACCCATGAACCCGGGCACCCCTGCTAAGTCACCAAACGTAGCGAACCACTTGGGGTGACCTGTGGCAGAGGTGTTGGTCATCCAATAAATGGTTCCCAGGGCGGCGGTACCCATTCCCGCCTACCAAATTACAAAAAATTGCTTATTATAAGTTTACAAATTGCTTATTATAAGTTTTTATATCGATTGATAGCTTTATTCCTCATTAAGTATGTAGGTAAAGAGTAATGTATATTTTTTAATAACCAAGTGTGTCAAAACCTCCCACCCTTACAAATTAAATCAAATTATGTTTACCATTCTTTCCTCCAACTCAAATGAGCCCCATTTATTTATACTAAGCACCTTTGCTTTTTTCTATTTGATAATGTTTATTTTATACCTTTTCATAAAAGAAACTAAAACCTTTATGAAGTTACAGGATATTTGAAATTATCTAAAAATAATAAACCTCTTTGAAAAAGATTTGAGATTATATTGTGAAAATAATGTAAATAATGAAGCGGAATTATGTAAACACGTCGAGAATGAAGTAATCCTATCTCTAGATCAGCATAATATTTGCACTCATAATTTCTTTCATGTTCTTTAGATAATCTCATAAAGTACATTTGCTAGTTACACGAAATATTTTTTTAATAAATTATTGTCCATATAAATTAAAAAGTCTTCTAGGTTTTCGTTGTCTTAATTCAGTTGCCTCACAAATTGGTCAGATAAATTAAATCGATAGTAAATTTAATTGAATACAAATTTTATGATGATTTTTTTAATACTTTTATTCAATCTACTTCATTGCGTTAGACTGGAAGAAAACCTTTTAAATAATTTTATTGATGAAAAATTCTTACACTTCCAGCTTATTAGCGCTGACAGTCTGTTTCAAAATGAATTCATCGAAGATGTTATGAGTGAAATACTTACTGACATTGCAGCTCATGATATAGTGATCCATTTTGATGCAATGACTTGTGGTTTAATAAATAAAATAATGGGGAAAAACAATCATCGCGACAAACATTTATTTAATTTTTCGACAAAGAACACAAACTCAAAAGATGATCATAGAGATTGTGATCACACACCTGTGACGATAATGTTGAATTACGATACCATGAAAGGATCTCTTCATTCTATAATTAAACGATCGACAATACACGTAGTAATTCTGACAAATGCTTCAAGGTTTGATGAATTAAACAAAAACTCCTTGAAAGCTTCTGACGCGATTATATTTATTTGTCACAAGCATTGTGGGGCCTGCAAGACAGCATTTACTGATGAAGCAGGGAAATTAGATCCACTGTTCCTGAAGGGTTCAGTTTTTTTTAAAACAGTTCCTGTCATCCTCGTCATCGAATTTTTCGAAAACCGTATTCGGTTATATGACGTGTGTTACTATTGTGGTGTAAAGGCAAATGCAATTTATTTGCAATATGAAGTATCGTTTCATCGAGGAACGCCTCCTTCTGAAATTGATTTGGGTTCTGAAATTGAAAAACTTTTGGAAAATAAAATTTGGAACTTCCATGGCCACACAATAAAGATAGCTTTTATTAGCGGTGGCGTTAGTTTTGTCTGTCTAAACCCAAGAAATATATCTTCCCACGACGACGCAATGACCATTTTATGCGAAAATTCTTTCAGTTTCGAAGGAAACATTCTAGAAGAGATGAAGAAAAGAATGAATTTCACGTACGAGATGCTAACTTTTGAGTACAAATATGGAAGGCTTAGGGAAACTTTAATAAATGTTGTCAACAATAGCAGGGCAGATATATCCATTGGGAGTATAACAGTAACTGCTTCTCGATGGGAGAAAGCAGACTTCAGTAATTCTATCATTGCAGATCAATGTAGGGTCGTGTACAATATGCAACCAACATTTCTGAAAGAAGGTATTTATATAATATTAGTTTTTGACACCAAACTGTATACTTGGAAATATTTGCCATGGATGAATAAAATAGATACGGCCCAAGGTGGAATCCTTGTGGGTCACTCAACACATTTTTTTTTCTAACCAGACTTTGAAAATCGTGTATACATGAACCATTATTTTTTTAAATACCCTTTCCTCTTTCACTGCAGAAAAATTGCAAAATCCGTAATAAACATTCATTTTTTGTAGATTAAAAACAGAATGCAAACAGCAGAAAACAACTATGTTTTTTTAAATAATCAATTTTCTAGGATTAAAATTAGTGTACGTGTTCTCGGCAGTCACTTGGGTTGCTATTGCTTTTCTGCTAATAGCACAGTCTTTCGTGGTTTACATTGTCATTAAGATGTACGGTGCCCAAATATCTACACCATTCTCTCAAATCGTCTGGGTAAGTTTTTATATTAACGAATTATGTAATTATTCAAAGAATAAAAAAAATTAAAACTTTTTTTTTTCTTTTCTCATAACTATGATCTATTCACAGATGGCAGGGTTTATTCTGGCTGAACAGTCCCAAGCTAATTTAAAAGGGGCAGCGGGACGCGTATTGATTTTATGGTTACTATGCAGCATCATAATTAGTACTCTTTATAAGGCTCAGCTTTCATCTTTTATAACCAAACCGCCGGTAGATGAATTGTTCACTTTTGATGAACTAGTCAAGAAAGGATACGACCTCAACCTTGTAAATGTAAGTAGAAATCAATTGAAATTAGAAAACCCCTAGATTTGGGATGGTCGTATAATTTCACCAACCTTAATAAGACATATCGTAAATCTTTCCAAAATACGATCTATGGAGAGAAAAATAAGCAAAATAAAAAAAAACACAATTGTGTTTAATGTTCCTAGGAATTTTATGTTATTTACGAAACACATTTTTTTAACAAATTAATCATTATTTTAGGCAAGATTCATTCTTCCGATGTTGACCAGTGCATCTGATAAACGCATAAGAGAACTCGCGGAACGGGCGATTCTCTCTGATAGCATTTGTTCAGTCCTTAAAAAAGTAATCGGAAAGAAAGAATTTATGATTGAAGAAATAAACGGCGTATACGACGCTCTCAAAAACTACTGCAGTGGAATTTTGGTGGGAGACGACTTTCACAGTTTGAGCGTTACCCGAGATAACATATTTTCCTCTTCCCAAGCCTGGGCTTTCAGAAAGGGTACTCCATTTCTGCGTTATATGAACAGGTATATATATTGGTTTCATGAGAGCGGATTGCAACAGAAATGGAGCGAGGAGTTGACTACCATTCCAAGAGATTTCCGGTTCGCTGGCCTATCTAAAAAGGATGGATCTTCGCACACGAACAAAAATATTTTTGCTGGGCCATGTGTTCTGTTGATTATCGGAAAAGTGATATCTGGTTTATGTTTTATGGGTGAAATAATTATACATAATATTACACGGTATCGTCGGAACCATTCTACTCCTAAGCGCAACTCGTACGTTGAATAGGAATTCTTATAATGTTATGAAGCACTGAAGGTTTTATCTTGATAAATTTATGGGTTGTTATAAAAAATATAAATACACGCTGAATAGAATCACTATCCAGTTCAGAAAAGAGGACTAATTAAAACAATGCATAGGTGTCCCGAGCGACCAGAATATGCGACTAATTCAAAATCAGACCGGAACATTAATTTCGATGAGTTGGAAGTTAAATAGACTGTAAATGTCAAACCATGTGAATATATTTTGGCACCAGGAGGGTTCGAGAATACTTTAATAAATTCTATGACATCGGTCGTACATTGACCACCGAAGAGCGTACATTGAAATAACAAGACTAAAGTTTGCTAAATTAAGGCAAAGATTTCCAGCTCAGTCCATGGTGGGACTTTTCTGCGCACTACCTGGATGTTTCTGGATGTGGAACAAAACGCCTGGCGTAGCGATGCTAAAATCGTGCGAGGTGGGTAACTTATAACACATTTGTAAAAGTGTCTAACTAAATAGTGTAACAAAATATAAAATTATGGAAACAATTCCAAACCTACTCAAGAATGAACGGTGATATTACAACGCGAGTTGCATGTACACTGTCAGAATTATTTATTGACAAATCACAGAAATGGAAGGGTCACATCGCCTTCGTGCTCTGCGAATCTTGGTTTGTTCTCCCTTCGCTGATAGACAGGCCTATTCATTTGAATTATTTTGGATGTCTATGGACCAGAACCTATAACGCTAACGAATTGAAAATTTTAAAGCACGAGCGTTAACTCGGTTTATTGTTCTTTCCAAAATCTTCATCCAAATTTGAATTAATTTGGACATCTATGGACCTGAGATCATAATGCTAACCAATGAATATAACGTTTATGAAATTTTTTTTATTTTTTTTGGTGATGTTGCCCCTTTTCTACCGGTATTTCTATTGAAGCTGCTTTAAGGAACCAGCGCTGTTTGATATTGAAACAGTTTTATGTCTGTTCAAAATACTGTCATTTCCCCTGCTCCTCCAATCCTTCCTTAAAATCTTTTCTGGAAAGAAAGAAGAAAGGAAAACATAACTTCATACCTATGCCAGTGATTTTCAATTGTTCCTGTTACACTCGTGTCATTTGTTTTCATTCGTAATATTGTCGTCGTTTATAGTGCATCTTGTCTTACTGCTCAGATCATCATTCTTGTGAAAATACCATTATGCACACTGTATCTACAAATTCAATATCGTCGTGTGGTGAAATTAAACAAATTCGTTTTGTCTAAATATCAGAAAAAATGTTATTATATGAGGTGTTCAACTATAAACTTGTAGTGATCCATGCGATGGAATTTTCAATAAATTAACAGCATCATAAGGTAAGGCTTCCTTCATCTCTTCTCGTTTTCCAATTTATTTTAACCCAATCGTATGAACTTCTAGTTTTTTATTTACAGTCCATTTAACTGTCATTCAGGCACCAAAGAAGCACCATTGATTCCTACGGCACGGGTGCATAGTTAGGAAACGCACGCCCAAGATCTGTACATGGTTGACATGAGAATAGATCGTTTCTAAGACTCGTTCTGGAGTTTAACATGGAGCAAAGCGGTCCACAAGACAGTTAAAAGTTTCTAAAAGCCAAATCTATTCCAAACCCAGACAGAATTGAAAAAGATTAAAAAATCTGCGCTTTTTTGCCTTACGTTCATAATGTTACTGACAGAATTGCCAGGATAGGTACTGAGAAAAGAATGCATCAAGACTAACCACGACGAAAATTCAACACGTTCGGAGACCTGCAAAAACCAAAATTTCGTCTTGAGACAGATAGTGTTTATAATCTCAGCTGCACAAGATGTGCGTAGGTTCTGACTAGAATGTACCATCTCGAAACATTTTCGAGTATGCAAACTCAGTCATCGGGACAAATAGAGGAGCACTTTGAATGGGGCGATTACTTTGGATTTGTGCCTTAATTGCTGGAAAGGCCCAAAACACATCCAGCACGCCTAATTTGAGCGGTCAGTGGCTCAGTTAGGAACGCGTTTTTTCTAAATTGATTCCTCACAGCCCTGGGGAAAATAATTACCCTCGTTTGCTGTGTAGAGGGTCGTTTTAAGAAAAGGAGGGAGAAGAAGTTCTGGAAAGGTTAAGGGTATGAGGGTTGGGTAAGAATCTAGGGATCAGTATGTCCAGGAGTAATGGACATATGAATATATCCCCGACACTGCGGCGCAAGGCAATGGGTCAAGAAACCAGCTGGAAAGGTCAAAGGATCTCCTTAAACCAGCCTTTCCCGATCCGGCACGCCACGCAGCTGGTGGGGAGGCGCATCCTGAACACACTTCACCCGATGAACCCGGGCACCCGTGCTAAATCACTAAGCGTAGAGAACCACTTGGGCTGACCTTTGGCAGAGGTGTTGGTTATCCAATAAATGGTTCCCGGAGCGGCTGCACCCAAACCCGCCGCCCCAAAATGTCCCGTTTGGATCCCACCCAGGCGTCAAGCGTTCAATTCCTCGGCTGGCTCAGTCCTCCATCACGACACGATCAAAATTTTCCGCTTACTGCGGTGGTACTTTGAGATTTTCAAATATTGTCAGATTCAATAATCTATATTGATTAAGTTTCGACGGAATGTTAGTACGCTGTAGCACCTCTAATATAGCTCTATGCAAAAACCCCAATAAATATTAATAGGGGCGATGCCGACGGGGCGAAGCCTTATTACCACAATGAAGATAACGCGTTCAACACAGTATCACATCTGCATACATAAAAAAACTTCACCACAATCATCTACCGCGATGATGGACGTTGACCTAATGGTACGTATACATTTGCAAACCTTCGCGAACCAAGCCACGAATTACGGGAAAGGAACAAAGCAACTGCATGCGGCGTATATGTAGCATAATATAGCGCATAATAACCCAAAAATTAATCACGATCATACTTTTGGCCTAAGAAATCTCGAATAGTGTCCCACTATAGGTTTTGTTTTAGTTCGTAAATCACTATGTTGTAATGTATGTTTGAATGAGCGGTACGTTTAAAAATAATGATGAAAGAATGTCATAGAACATGCTCCAGTAAAATGGTGACCTTGTCAGTATTGTATGTTTGGTTTTTCTATCAGATCGCATTATTTGCAATGCTTTCATAATAGAGTCAAACACGTGAATACTGGTATCCACTCTTTGGTTTTAAAATATAAATACAACTAACCCTTTCCCAACCAGTTTAAACATGATTCAAATGAACTTTGACATTTGTAAAGCTGGTTGGTTCTATATCTATCTATTTGTCAATGTTTTTCTTAATGATTTATATGACCTCTACACTATAGTATGATATTTTTTTGTATTGGCACTATTGCATTACACTCACGCCAACAAGTTCACGTCAATATTATGCACTTCAACCCCTTTGGTAACATTTAAAATGCAATCCTAATGTACAAAAATGTTGAAGCCTTAAAAAACACACGAACACCTTTTTTAGAGTTTTTTAAAAAATAATGTTGATCTTGTAAATCAAATCTTTTTAAGAATATGTGTGTGCAGTACGTATATTCGTAATTTAAATATGCTTAAAAGTTTTGTTGGTAGCAATGAATTCGTTTTCTTGGTTTTATCTCGATTTTTTTCTTTTACGTGACTTTAAAATTTGTGAATTTCTGTGTCAAACCATTATTAGCTTTATGCACACATAAATGTATTCACCGTATTGATATTTTAAAATATCTACAGAAACAATGCCCTTGACTACAACGACAAGGTTGCACATTTATGCATCTGTACCTCAACATCTTCAAAAATGGAATTATAAGAATACAGAAATTAATTAGAGTGATGTTTTGTAGAGCATTTATTACATTGGATGTAAAATTTTGGTATTAAAGAATTTGAAAAGACCACTATTAAAAATTGATGTGCTTACTGAAACTCTGAACTGTTTAAAATTAATTTACGATTTCTTTTAAGTTTAGTGGTTTCATTACTGGCGTTAATAAATCGTTTTAAAATAATGTGTGTACCGTTTATTTATTTCCGAAAACATAATCATTTTTAACCATTTACTAATAATAATAATAATACTTGGATGACTTGTATAGCGCCGTTTTTGTGCAAAAACACCTCAAGGGCGCTGTACAAACTTATAATACATTTGTACAGTGGTCTATGTTATTACTTAACTATTTATGGAGAAAATATACAGTTCAATACTTACCTGATAGGTCACTTGAGATTAACACTTAATTAACATTATCTAATTGTTTATTGGCGAAATTTAGATACAGGATTTAGGACTTAATTGAAAAATTGAATATAACTGGACTTTCTCTTAGGATTGGTATATTTAATTTAAGGATACGACAGCTTAAAAAGGTGAGTTTTTAATTTAGACCTGAATTCTGTTGGACTTGTTATGGATCTTAGTTCCGGAGGGAGTTTATTCCAAGCCTTCGGCCCAGATACTCCGAAAGCGCGATCACCAAACTTAGTATTTGGCTTGCGCATAGGTTCTATCAGTCTGCCTACAGCTGCTGATGTTGCTGATCTAAGCGTTGACTGCCTCAGACCAGTGTTTTCCGGGAAGCATAGTTCAGAGATGTAGGGTGGGGCCATTTCATTGATGGATTTAAACACCATCCAGCACAGTTTGTACTGGATTCTTTCAGGGCACTTGAGCCAGTGAAGGTTACGAAGGTGTTCTGAAATGTGCGAATATTTTGAAACCCCGGTTATGAGCCGTGCTGCTGCATTAAACACTGATTGAAGTTTGTCAATTTGATATTTTGGAAGGCTGGCATAAATGCCGTTGCAGTAATCGAGACGTGAGACTACGTAAGAGTTGATAAGTAGTTTTGTTGCTTCTGAAGGAAGGTTTCTTCGGACAGACTTGAGTTGTCTTAGGTGAAAAAAACCGGTGCTCACAGTCCTATTTATTTGACTTTTAAACGAAAAGTCTGAATCTAAATTGACACCGAGAAGTTTGACTGTTGTTTTTGGGATGATATCGCTGCCGGAAATAGTAATAGGTGAATTGTCTATGAAATGTTGACGTTTGTTTGTGGCTACCCAGAGAAACTCAGTCTTAGATGGATTGAGCTTCAGCTTGTTTGAAGACATCCAACGAGTTATTGCTTCTAGACATTCAGTTATACGGATTTTGAGACTATTGATATCATTTGGAGCGCAGTAAAAATAAACTTGCTGATCGTCAGCGTAGCAGTGAGACAAGAGATCAAATGACTCGATTATTTTGGCGACATCATTTGTAAAAAGGATGAAGAGAAGTGGACCCAAAACGGATCCCTGGGGTACCCCTGAAGATAGTGTTGCGAAGTTGGACAATTTATTTCCAACCCTCACGGCTTGTAAGCGATTGGATAAATAGGATACCAGCCAATTTTTTATGTCGGAATTCAAACCAAATGTTTCCTCTAATCTCCTAATGAGGAATTCATGATCAATCGTGTCAAACGCTGCACTCATGTCTAGGAGTGAGATAAGTGATAACTTACCTGACTCTACGGCCAGAGTTATGTCTGATAGCATACGAAGTAGTCCGGTTTCAGTTGAGTGGAACTTTCTGTACGCAGATTGACGTTTTGCGAATAATTTATTTGAATTCAAGTGACTGGTTATTTGTGCGGAAGCAATTTTCTCCAGGATTTTTGAAATAAATGGTAAGTTTGAAACGGGCCGATAATTACCTAAGTTATCGGCGTCTAGTTTTGAATTTTTCAGGATTGGTGTAACTACAGCTGACTTGAGTGGTTCAGGAAAGTCACCCGTGCTAAGTGATTTATTAAAAACGTGAACTAGGAATGGAGCTAAAACAGTAGAACATTGTTTTAATAACCATGTCGGTATGGGATCAAGACTGCACTGTTTATTAGGCGAGCTTGAAATAATTTTTATTACTTCTTCCAGCGTTGTGGGTTTGAAGGAAGACAAAATTCCTTTAGAATTTAAAGTGAATATTGGCGGAGAGGCGTGAGATGCGGAAGCACGAATGGATTCAATTTTTACTGTCAAAAATTCGAAACCATAATACCCTATTTCCAACGGGGGAAAATCCTAGTAATTTCTCTTATCCAACAATCACAGAAAGGGTATTGAAAATGTGTTAAACATACATGGCATCCGATATTTCGATTAAAAATATTGAACAAACAAATGGCATACGATGAAAATTACATTACAAGCAGAAAAAAATTTAACTTTGAAATATCTGCTGTGTAGTTTTGATGACGCCAAAGTTTTTTTCGAGATTTTTTTTTTCAGTTTCACAAGCTGGTTTTTGTGTTCTATCCATTCTAAATATGAAGATAATCTCAGTACACTGTTTAGAATCTGAAAGTTTATCGTTGCTTAAATCATATCCCCATTAGATTCCTAACCTACTATTAACGTAATTCTTTTTCAACTCTCTTCCATGTGCTTACTACTTTCCTACAAAAACTGAGAGGGCCACAATCTCACAGGCTGAAAGTAGTGGAACCAGATGGTGTAACATTAAAATACTTATTTTAAAATGTCTATCCTATGCTGCAGGTCACTGTATAATAAAACCCATTCACCAGTAATTATTTTCATTGTTCATACAAAGATGAAAGATAGGCTATTGATTTATTAATACTACTTAGGGTGATATTTTTTAACAAGCAGTAACACTTTTAACATTAGAGAATAACACGGAGAAATATTTTGATGTTTATTTCAATATTTCTATTCTCACATTACGCCTTTTGTGTCTAACAAAAAACTTCAAAAACCTCTTTTATCAACAAAACATCATATTTTGTATTTAATTTAATTTTTTAGTATTAAATCTCTGAAACAAGAACATAAAAACACCTCTCAGACTTCAACACAGGCTTCTAGGATCGATAATTTTTTATCGGTCATCAAATTATCGAGACGTTTCTAGTCTTGTAATCTCTACCACAAATAAATTGAAAGCAATTCAAATCACCTAAAATATGCTAAAAGAAAACAAGCATGCCACTCACACCGTGGTATTGAAGTTATTACATTTATTTTTAAAATGAAAAATTCTTGTAATCACCCAATAACAAGTTTGTCCGCACACATGTAGTTAATAATTTGTACAATGTAAACAAGGATTTAAATCATCAGTCTATTATTTTTTTAAGAATTCGTTAATGATATAAACATATTATGTTAGAGTCTACATACTCTACGTTCGTGCGATTCACAATATAATTTTTCTTCGTTGCCAAACACACAATTTTCTCACCATTTTAAACCGGTTCCGTAAAATTCGTTGATGCTGACTAGACTTCGGCCTTGAAGATGACTAATGTGCTGAATATATCAAAATGCTTGTTTGAAATAAGATATTCAGATAAATAAATGTCAAAATAACATCAAACCTACAGAAACTTAAACAAAATGGAGTGTACTTAATGGGTTGTCTGCTATCACTAGATCAGCATACAACCACACCGAGAACGCATTTCCATTTTATAGTTTGACGTTTTCATGGTCCACAAAAGTATATAAGCTATAATACTTGGAGTTTTGTTGATTTCTTTTCCTGACCTGAACAAGTTAGTATCACCAATTACCATGAACTAACTAACATGTATCTAAAACAGCGGTGACCGCTACAGTCAATAAATAAAGTGCCGTGTGAACTATTATAATGATATTTTATTTTATGGTTTTATTATATTTTAATTCCGCAAAAACCGATAATGCTGACATTCACATAAATGCTACCGAAGATCCGAAGAAAATTAAGCTTGTTAACATTCTTGATAGCGAAACCCAGTTTCGAAAGGAGTTTTCCGAAGATGTAATGAGTGACGTATTTTTTGATCTCGCTGAACATGATGTAACAATTCATTTTGATGGAACATCTTCACATTTTACAAACCAATTTGTACATAAAAAAAATCGTCGGAAAAAAGTGCTCAGCTCGGGGAACAGTGCGAACCTAAAAGGTTATCTAAATTCTGTGGAGCACGCACCTGCAGTAAGGATGATTAACTACGATGTGATATTAGAGCAAGACATGCCTATGGAACTTATTCTGGAACGTTCCACAATACATATTGTACTTCTAGTGAATCATTCGAAGTTCGATGCATTAAACGAACATACATTAAAACCTACCGATTTGATTTTGTTTGTCTGCCACAAACGTTATGGAGCTTGCAAATCTGCATTTAGTGATAAGGAAGGAGCACTAAATCCGCTATTTCTGGCAGATTCAAATTTTTTTAAATCAGTGCTAAATATCCTTATTATAGAATTTGTTGAAAATCGTATACGATTATACAACGTATGCTTCTATTGTGGGACCAGCGCAAATTCACTTTTCTTGGAATACGAGGTATATTTCCATCGCAAAACGTCAGCTTTTAACACTATTTTAAGTTCCGAAATCAGAAGATTATTTTACAAAAGCAATTGGAACTTCGAAGGCCACATTTTTAAAATAGCTTTTATAAGCCGTGGGATTAGTTTTAAATGTCGTAAACCCAAAAACGTTTCATTTTACGAGGAATCGAGATCAATATCCTGTGACCACTCCCTCTGCCTGGAAGGAAATATGCTCGATGAGATGCGGAAACGAATGAATTTTAATTACGTTCTACACAATTTTGAAGACAAGTATGGAAGAGATAGGGAATCTTTGATCGTGATGGTAAATCAAAGTAAGGCTGACTTTGCAGTTGGGAGTATTTCAGTGACATCATCCAGATGGGAAAGGGCAGACTTCAGTTATCGTGTCATGATAGATCCGTGTAGGGTTGTTTACAATGTGCACTCCACGTTTCTCAAGGAAGGTGAGAACATTCTTTTCATTTTATTGGGTGTGTTAAATAATGCAACAATCCTAAATATACTTCTGTACCGGTTCAGGAAAGAATCCTTGAGGTATACTTTAAGCCGATGTTCAACATGTTAGTGTGATAAATTTTAGCAAGATTGCTGAAATTTATCACAAATATGCCAAAGATATAAATTCGCCTAGGATTTTTATAAAAAAGCTAATCTTTTATAACTAGTATTTCTTCTTAGTACGAACATATTAATGTTCCAATTCTTTTTTACATGTTTTCCAGGTTTGAAACTGATTTACGTATTTTCTGCAATCACCTGGGGTGTTATAGCAATCGCATTGATTGCTCAATCGATAGTTGCATACATAAACAATCAAATTTCAGACGGTCAGATATCTATTCCATTCTACAAAATTCTTTGGGTAAGTGTATTTTCAAAGAGCGCTAGCTTACGTATTATTTCGTTAAATTTTATTTTGATTTCAATCATTTTTAGATCGTGGGATTTTTTCTAACTGATCAAGCACAAGGCAGTTTGCAGGCATCTGGAGGAAGGGTTCTAATACTGTGGGTGTTGTGTAGCATCATTATTAGCACGTTCTATAAAGCCCAACTATCGTCTTTTATAACTAAACCACCGGTTGACAAGTTGTTAAACTTTGACGAACTCGTAAGGGAGGGATATGATCTCAATGTGATTCATGTAAGTGAAAAATTTTTTAACACTAATCTTGCTTTTCTTTACAATGAACACGTGACCACCTTCAGAGGAGATAATCACGTCTTTACTTATTTAATATTTACTTATTTTTCAGTCAAATTTCATATTACCGATACTGAGTAACTCATCGGACGTAAAACTCCGAAGGCTCTCGGAACGAGTAGTCCGCTCGGAAGCAATCTGTCCAGCGTTAACTAGAATTCTGGGAAAGAAAGAGTTTGTCGTAGAAGAAATTGACGGCATTTTCGACTCACTGAAGAAAGCCTGTAAAAACCAATTGAAGAGTAATGAGTTGCGTGGTCTAAGATTGACTAATGACGACATATTCCCATCCGCTCATGCTTGGGCCTTCAGAAAAGGCACCCCATTTCTACCTCACATAGACAAATATATGTTTTGGTTTCATGAGAGTGGATTACAAAAGAAATGGAGTGAAGATCTGTTGTCACCACCGAGAGACGTCCAATTTGATGCTAAAGGTGAATCAACGGCAAATAAGTTTTCGGGGCACTATGTCTTATTGGTGATTGGTATAAGTTTGTCTTCTTTGTGTTTCATCACTGAAATGGCAGTTTATTTTATTTTCCGTCGGAAAAAATCCCCATAATCTACAATTTTCGTCGCATTTAAAAGCATTGTACCTGGTTTAAAATTCAAATAAAATTAAATAATTTGTTTTGTGCCATCTTTATTTTTAAGTATTTGGTCGAATTGTTTATCATTTTATTAAATTACATATTTGTGATAAAGCATTTAGAGGTTTATATATTTAGAGACTTGTCAAGCACGGGGAAGTTTTATGTATACCTTATACAGAAAAAATATATAAATTTGTGAGTAAAATTAAATATTATCTGACATACCATTCTATGGAAACAGTCTAATGCACATCCAATTTTTTGTCTCGGCTTGAAAATGTGCGACAGATATGGACTTGTATCGACTTTATATAATCATGTTATTTCAAAACAGAACCAATAATTAAAATTTCAATATGCAATTTAAAATATCTCTTCACTAAAATTCTTAAAGTGAAATAAATGTATATTAATTGCATTGAGAAATATTTCGATCTCCTTCCTGGACTATTTACAGGACGAAGTATGCGTGTCCTAGACATAAGAATTGATAAGCACCCACTTGTATCTTGACTTCTGAACTGAACAGACACGCGAAAGCGTCAGTTTGAGACAAAACTCAAGACATAAGGCCTCTGAAGATGGACAGTGAGATCGGTCCGAAACGTTAGGAATTAAAAAGTCCTTTTAAGGACTACGTTACGCGGGTAAACCGAGAAAATTATTCTACATCTTACACCCGTAAAAACCTTAACCATAACATATAGTCATACATACAGTCCAGGAATTCAGAATTAATACATTCAAAATAAATTATGGTCTACAAAGCCATCTAGGTTACTTCCTTAGTCATATTTCTTGAGCAAGCAATGTTCATTCGAAGAGAATATGCTAGGTATTTTGAAAAAGTAAACCCTAATCTAACCACCTTTTGATAGACAGGTATTTATTTGTGTTTTCATAAAACCTGAGCTAAATTTTTGAGGAATAGGTATTTTTTATATGTAAACCCTGATTCAACCACGATAGACAGGTTTATCTTCTGATTGTAAAACCTCATCTAAAATTCTTGGCATTAAGTTATGTAAACCCTGCTCTGAACATTTTTTTACATCAATTTTGTAATTGATTTTGTAAAGATCTCTTAGAGATTTAGTGGATTTTATTTTTTTATTTTGTTAAGTTCTATTGTTTCAAGTTTTTTATCTTAGAATGGTAAATTTGTTTTATCTAAACATAGGGAGAGAAAGAGAGTTTATGTAGTTATTTTATTTATTTTCTGTTATAAATATATATGTGTTTTTGTTTTCTTCTTCAAAGAATAAAGTGGGAGCTTGAGTTCTCCATACTCACTGGTGTCTCAGAAAGATTGTCTCTCGATAAGTGAGTAAGTGTTTGCGAATCTCACATTAGAGATATAAAAGTGAAGGTACAATCCTCATGTAAATATTAATAATAATAACGGTTATGCAACACCAATCTGCGAATTGGTTTTCTCTTTTCGTTTTCTTGGTTTATAACTTGTTCAGTTTTATGGTTTTCTGTAAAGACTTATTTAGTTCTACTAGCTTTGTCTTTTATGTACATGTGCGGAAAAGGAAGTTATTTGCGTGATTTTTTTTTTGTTTTAAGGTAATTTTACTTCACTTCGCGGCGTAAAATTTCCGGGGGTTGCGGGGAATTGTAACGTTAAAGAATTGTGCAAGTTTGGATTGCCAGGGTAGTGCCCTATTATTATTTTGTTGAGAGTTTTTTCGGGTGGCTGCCCTGCGATCGGTTGGAAGGGCGGGCTAAATAACGCGGGTAGGAAGATCGGGAACAATACGGGAAAGGACGAGCCGCGGTGTGCGTTGCGTTTTGCGGGACAAATTAATATTGTAAAAAAAAATGGAAAAAATCACGCGGATACCATGAACCGATCCTTCGGAGACTTTCCGTGTAAATTAACCAAACATAAAACAGACGTTTTGACTCCTGCGCGAGATCAGCCGGTTCTTTGTTCGAGTGGTATTGTTCGAAGAGATTAAAATATACAATCAGTTGTTTGGATTAAAAAATGGTTTTATTTGTGAGTGTTTTTGAAGTGCAATTCCTTGGAGACTACCCTGGATTACCAAGCATGCTGTCGAGGTGACACAAAGATGAATCATCATTGTTCCGTTAAACGTTTCGTCAATGGATGCTGATTAATTTCGGATGGCCTCGCGCACTCCTTCCCACGAATCTCTACCCGGCGCAAACTGATACGGATTTCTCACCGCTGGCGGACTCTCAAAACACCTTCAGACGTGACAACATGATCAAGGTTCTTCAATGCTTTTACACATTATGCCTCCTTGCCTTAGACCCATCATAGCCCTGGTGATTGACAAGGGTCCATGCTCATCAGACGTGACAATTTTAAGAATTGGCATAAAAATTACATTAATTTAAAAGTTGGCCCCGGACCCCTTGAAGAGTCCTGACGCAACGGCAACGTATTCGCTCGTGCTGGTTTCCCACTGCATTCTATACTTCCTTAGGCGATGAACTACATCTCAATACTCCTTCGTACTTCACCCTACATTTTTTGTCCAGCGGAGCCACCCCAGTAATATTCACTAAGCAGGTCCATTTTCACGATGCAAAGTGTTTATTCAGAATGCTTTTCTCAACAAACATATATTTTGAAAGAAAGTCTTGCGAGTGTCTTACTGTAAGGAACGTATGTCCAAGCTCACGAAAGATAAAATCGAGTATAAAGGAAACAGTTTGATAGACTTAATTGATAGTATAAATAACTTTGTTTACATCACTTTCTATTTATTTACACCTTTCACATGTTTGGTGAACGATGTTCACATCATCACATTTGAATGTACAATTAATCCTGATCATGTGAACCTCATTCACGAAACATGTAGAAGGTGTATATAAATAAAAGTGATGTAAACAAAGTTATTGTATTTAATACAAGTTGACCCAATAGGTAATCCTGAAGAATTATCAAGATATTATTCCGCCGTATTGCGCTTCCTCCTTATTTAGCCATCCTTCCAAGCCAAGAAGGATACGCAAAACTGCACAACACCCCAAAAATAAATGACGACAATACTTTTAGCCATGAAAATCGCAAACCACATCCAATCCTGGAGAAGATTGATGCAAGTCGTAGTAGAGTAGGTAGAAGAAGGTGCAGCGACTCGTGGCAACGATATTTACATAATTAGTACTGCAATACCTTTCAGTGCGGTACTTAATAGCCAACCTGCGATATGAGAAGGCCTCAAAAAAAAAGAAAACTTCATTTTTATGGATTCACATTTGGAGAGAAGAAAGGACTTAGTTCAAACTTAAAACACTCAATTGCTGTCAAACTTGTTGTGAAACCGGATATGAGCGCATCAGCAGAATGCTGCCTGCTCATTACATAATAATAATAATAATAATAATAATGTTTTCATTTTTGTTGGAAGAGTAATGTACCTACACACAATATAAATAAAGGTTACTTTCAAACTAACCTGAATTATCTGGAAAACTTTAGGTCCGATTAGGTAAATATAATAATAAGTATTTATTACGGTAAATGGAAAAGGTTTGTGCAGTCCCACACATTCCATGGAGGGTAACAATTGATTAAATTATAAAATGATAGGGTGAATAAAATACATATTACTTAATAACAAGAACAATAAGTAAAATATTGCTAATTTACTAAAAATCACTTCAAATTATTGGTATTCTGGTTAAAAACGGAATTTCAGACCGTTTCCTAATTTAACATTAACATGTGTTCATGCACCTTCATTTGCCTTGAAAATATATGATAACGTAATGCGGAAATATTAGGAATTTTATGACATCGTGATAATACATTCGTATTTTACTAAAACTTTATTAGGAAAGGGCATACAATCTCGTTTTCAAGCGGAATACGAATAATTTGAAGAGATTCTTAATAAATTTGCAATATTCATTTGTCGCCGTGTAAAATACATATAAAAAATGTCAAAGTTTAGTGAGCTGTAGCATTTAGATTGTGATGGGTTAGTATCTTTCTCCAGTATGCGTCAATGCTGGAGGCTGGAATGAGACGGACTTCCATGATGGGGATATTCCCGGAGCTGTTTATAATTTCTCTCATTCCTGCCATCCTGGATTTTATATGGGCTGTGAAACCGGAGCTTGCCCCTCCGTAAACATGGAAGCGCTGCAGTAGTGTTAGTTATTACATTTTTCCAGAATCATTTTGAATTCCCAACCTAACCTAAAATTAACTTTTCAATATTACTCCGCATAGATCGTTAGTTTCAAGAAAAAACATCAAAATCACTCTAAATACAAGAAATAATGATAAGGTTGTCTTTTTTATGAACACAGCCCTGTGTCGCAAAAATTACCCACTGCTACAGTCAGTACTAAAAACTGAAAGATCTGCTGTTGAACGGTTAAATGGAAGAAATACAAGAATACACGTGGAGGATTTTTCTCCTTGGATTTGCTGATCATGAAATTACAAGCACTCGAAAAATCTTTTTTTTTCCCCGTGTTTATTCTTTTACAACCTTTATTTTTTGTAGAAAAAAAACACTGATGTAATTTCATCACTAATCTTACTTCCTTTCTAACTGTGTAACTTTCGCGGTGTATTTGCAGTACGTGTAATTTAATCCTCTGAAATTTCATAAAAACACGAAATAAATCGTAGAAATCGACGAAATCTGTAGAAATCGCAGCCATCTATCGATAGCTCTCCAAATTAATGATTTACTTGCACAACGAACACACTAAGTCCAAGAAATCTACCCTTTCAACTGCCAGTCGGATAAAGCTTTTGTCAAATATATCACCCAAAAAGCGCCGAACTTTATGAAATGTTATTCAAATGTGATGGGAAAATGTGAATAATTCACAGTTTTAAAAGGGAATTAATGATAGGCAAACTTGCAGTCAGTTGGGGCTTTAATTTTGATTGATTTTGGGGATACGGAAAAACTATGGATTTTCATAAATGTTTTTACGTTTTTTACAAAAGAGCAATAATTTTTTACGTATTTTTCTTTTAAATCTGGATTGATCCATTTTTCAAAACGAAATCGATGGAATCCAAGTCGTATTCTTCTTTAAAAAAAAAACTGCAACGGTTAAGATTTTCAATATTTTTATTAAACCAGTCTAATCGTAGACCTACTCACCATAATATAACCTTTTGAATACACCAGTCCAATCGTAGACTTACTCACCAGAACATAACCTTTTGAATACATCATTCCAATCGTAGACTTACTCACCAGAACATAACCTTTTGAATACACCAGTCCAATTGTGGACTACTCACCAGAACATAACTTTTTCAAATAATGATTGATTCTTTTGATGATTTTAAAGGCTTAATATCAAAAATTATAATCATGACAAAAAAAAACTTTTTTTTTAATGTATTTTTTCTATCACTGGATACAATTTTTACTCCAAATTAACCTAGGAAGCGTTGGTTAGTCTGTCGGGTACGTGCTGATAAACAACTTGATACATTGGGACAGTTTAAAAATACAGGGTAATAAAATGAAAATAAAAAAGTTTACGAAAAAATCCCTCAAAGGCAAAGCCTGTGCTTGGGTATTATAATTTTTTGTAGCATATTTCTATGATTTAAGATTTTAAGATTACACATAAAATATGAAGTAGGTACTACACAAAGTCTTAGTTTTCCAGGAAAAATATATGAAACGTAGTTATATGCGAAATAAAATCGCGATAACTAGAGAAAGGTTAAAATTCTGTCTATAGTAAATACTTTATTACTATTAAGACTTACAAGAAAAATATATCTATTTCGGTTAATTTTAGCCACGATTTGATATATTTTTTACAAGAGTTAATCTTTTGACGCAAAATGGTCTCTTCAAAGGTTGCAAATAGTGAATTTTCAATAAAATTATTATGTTTTTGACTTATCTAGTTTTTCAAAATGTTATTACTTATTACATATACACAAGTGTCAAGTCTTTGGCTAGAACGGTTGAATGTTTTTGCGAAAATGTTGATCGCGTCTATATACATTTTAGACGTTGAATGCTGTAGGTTCGTCTGTGATCCAAAATATCACTTTCGTACAACAATTGTTTGGTGGGGTAAGTTTTGATATAATTGTACATAATCTTGATAAGTGATTTTGATACAACTTCCAGTGGTTTTATGTGATATTCATGGGTTCCGCCTCGAAGCATCAGCTCACACCATAGGAAAGGGATAAATGAACTACTGCATCGTAAACAATTTTAATGTTTTTTTTGTATTGGCTGTGTCACTAATTCATTATGCATTAAGTATCTCAGTTTACTTACTGTTTTTTTAAGCTGATTGGTCCATTTCAGTTGGCATTCTATATTTACAGCCTAAGTACTTAGGGCGATGCACTACGTAGCAATGCAAAATCATGTGTTTTTGGTTTGAAAATTTGGTCGCCTAGAAATGTTTCAGATTTTTAATTAAATACTGCGAGTAGAATACATCCTGGCCTTCGAAATAATCGAGTGTTTTTTCAAGTCTTTTTATAAGCCCAGAAAAAAATAATGTATAAGGCCTATGAAAACTGCTTTGAAGTTCAAAATCTCCTACTTACGAACCCATTTTCGGTTATGGTTTTATTGAATAATGTGGTAAATTAAGTTATTTATTAAATGATCGAAAAACATTTAAATATTTGTGCATGAACATCCACAAAATAAAATAAAAGGCACATTTTGACCATGTTTTTTTCTTGCATAAATCAAAACAGGTGGATGGTGTTAAGCTGGAATTTAAGCCTTATCGCCATCTACGTAAGGTGTGTTATTTATAGAGGCTCGATTCAGAATATTACACGACGTAGTGCATTGCCTTAAGAGAAACGGCTGCGCAGCCTTTTCATACAAAACTTAAATTTAGATTTGAGGCCAAAATACCAAACCAAACTGAATAATATTTTTTCTATTTAAAAGGAATAGCAAATATCTCGTATGGATATGAGCTATTTTGGCCCATAAACTATTTTAAATGATTCGAGATGAAACTTTGAAATTTTTTTGTGAGTTAAATGTAATTACTTTAAAAATATCTTTTTCTTCGAATATAATGAATAATAAAACACTGCAAAAAAGGCGTTTTTGGGCAGAAATTTTAATTTATATTCGGTAAATTTGTGTTCCAATGTAAATCGGTCGTTTATAATTTAAATTTACGCCAATCATAATGTTTTTTTAACCATTCTAATTTTTTTATTTATATTTCATCACATTCGTACTGTATTTTTTTGTGTAATTACCGTTAGCTCACGAATTATAACCAAATTTGCCTCTAAATGAAAAAAATCTTTAATGGCCTATGTTTTATAATTTAAAACACAAATAAACTATCCTTACTATTTGCTATAATTTTTGAAGAAAAAAAAATCAGTTTGGTTCGGTATTTTGGCCTCAAATCCAAATTTAAGTGTTGCATAAAAAAGGCCCTTTATGTGATTTCCTGGTTTGATCTCTGCACCGCTTGAGCGTATTATATAATATGTATCCTTATAAGAAGCTCGCAGTATTGCATCTACACTCCCGAGATATGGAATGATTTTAAAAATTACCATTTTCTTTCATCAGAGAAAAAAACAGTAGTTCATTAACGTGAATAAAATATTTAGCTAATCCCAAACCCGTTCGAGTCTTTCAGATTCAGACATTGACTTAACGAATTCCAAGTTTTGCAAGCTTAAAAAAGATTAAGAAGTCTTTTTTATCAATCGGGGTGTCTTATCAAGTTTGGGATTTAATCGATTTAACGAGTCTAAAGGAGATTGGAATATTCCCCTCTGTACTTAAGTCTCTGTTTGTCCTGTCATTGAGACCAACTAATCGTTATTTTATGCAGCATCCTGCAGATGGAAATTTGTTTTGGACACGAAATCGAATGAATTGAAGGAAATAAGTAACAAAATATCTGTAACAGAGTACAAAGTATATACATATTATAAATTTATTTATGGGCTTCACTTATTTTCGATTTCGGGAAAGAACAAAAAATAAAATTTTATACCTAAGCTTACAAATTGTTAGAAAAATCGTTTTGCTTTCTAGGACATTACAATTTTACGGAAACAAATAATGTGCCTCTAAAATTGATATTTACACGTTTAGACCTTGTGTTCAATCCCTTTTTTTCTGTTGTCGTTTCATTCTTCTCAATGTAAATCAAGCTGAATTTCTTCTCTAAGGATTGGGTTGTTTCACAGAATTTGAACAATTCATAAAATACCAACCTTAATTTTCAAGTTATGTGAAGGTTCTATTCAAGTCCTATTAATATTTCAGTTCTGTGAAATAACTGGCCCGTAACGATATAACAACAGACATTGAATAGGACTTTCGCAGAACTTGAAAATTGACGTCGAAATTTGATGAATTGTTAAAATTCTGAGAAACAACCCGTCCTTAGTCTTCTGCTAGTTATTAGCTTAGTTCTTTCAACTAGGTATCTAAATATTGTATAGGGCATGCACTTACAAAACTAAAAATATTAATAATTGGATATTTTGCATAGCGCTGTTTTTTTTGTGAAAAATCACCTCAAGGGTGCTGTAAACGTGTATCTATCTATTCGACTGGTTGTGCATTTAATATATATTTATTAAATCGTTAAAAAAATCGTTTTTTTAATGTTTGACTGTCGTTAAAGAATACACTTCATTGTTCGAAACGAAAAATAATATCCATTTCGAACCTAAACAAAGCAGTAGATTAGCAAAAATCCAGATTAATCGTTCTTGGGTAGACGATTAACTGATTGACGAGGGAGATTAAAAAGGTAAAAGCTTTCGGATACGAATACTTACAGACCCCAAATATCGGACAAAACTATACTTCTATTGACATTACAAACCACAAGAGAGGTGATTGTAAGGTGATGAAAAGTAGTAGACCACCATTTTTTTTACATTTACCCCAGACAGGAGGCCCTGAGTCATCTTGTCATCTTTGGGAATGCTGTGTGGAGGGTTATTTTAAGAAAAGGAAGGAGAAGAAATTCTGGGAAGGAAAAGTTATGAAGGTTGGGTAGGAATTTAGGGATCAGTATTTTCAGGAATGACGGACGCATGATCTATCCGTCCCGCTGCAGGGCAAGGCGATGGGCCAGGAGAGATCAGTTGGAGAAGTTAAAGGGTTTCCCCAAACCAACCTCTCCCGATGAACCCGGGTACCCCTGCTAAATCACCAAACGTAGCGAACTACTTGGGTTGATCTGTGGCAGAGGTGTTTGTTATCCAATAAATGGTTCCCGGGGTGGCGGTACCCAAACCAATTGTGTTTTTCGAATAAAAATAAATTATACATATACAAACGAGGTAATGTGCAGTGATCTGTCTGCTATTATTAAACGAAACCCGTACATCACATTTATTAACGTTTTTATTTGTTCACCTAGCCTAGAGATATTGAAGTAGATATGGTAGGATAGGGTCCCATTGGCTCAGTGGTAGAGCGGTCCCCGGCAAGGCAAGGGTCCTGCGATCCTAGATGTCCTAGATGTGACCGTATTATTTTCTGATTTTTCTGTTTCATATTTTCGTTTAGAAATCGCTAATACTGTCTTAAATAATTAAATATTACAATTTGAGGTTTTACTCAATAAAGTTATTCCATAAAATAAATAAAAGTAATATATTATATGAGTGATTTATAATTTTGTTCACTTATCTTAAGATTGAGCTTTTTTTTCTTAAATTTTTTTATTCCATTATCTGTTTTCAGGCTATTGTTGAAGAGAATGTAAACGTGTTCGTGTACTTGTGACGTTTTTATACATGTTGTGTTCGTGCGTTTATGTAAGTCATATATTATATAAAACTACTAAAACAAATAATTGTTTCTTTTGTATTTTTCAAAAACGGGAGACCTTACAGGGATCACCCTTGTTCTCAATGGAATTTAAGCTATACAGTTAGAAAATTCTTTCACTGTTTTTCAAACCGTACCTAAAACCGCGTCTCCTGTGACTGTTTCCACAAACATTACCTCAAACATTTGGTGCGTGGCCGCCTACGTCCTTGTTTGCAGACGCAATGTTTGTATTTTCCTTGGCCGATGGAAAACATCCTCCACGCTGGTAAAACGAGGAAAGGCAGTGGAGGGGATTGTTTCATTTTGCTGTCAGTCACGGAGCATAAATCGCAAGAGTTTTTGAGGTTACGTTCACTGAGCTTAATAATTATGGTTTTTTTTTTTGTGTTTTGGCAGAAAGCAGTCACTTTGTGGTTTTACATACTGATGAAAATAAAATGATCATAATAATAACGAGTTTATTGTAAATAAATAATCTCTTCATGAACTCACTTTTAAATAAAGTGTTTTAAGTATTTTAACTGTATTTTTTTTAAATTCTTGAATGGTAAATTTACAAAAAAGTTACAAACCTTACCTGAAACACAAAGAGACGACATTTAAAGTTTATTTGTTGATCTTTTTATATTAAATAAATTAAATATTTCAATCACTCAAATGCATAAATATACCACCTCAAATGTCATATGCCATATAGTGAGTAAACAATAATGCTGTTTAATTTGTAACCAAGACAACACATCGATGACATTTGAAAAGCGCATAAAATAAAATAAAAATTCATAATTCAAACACAAAGGAATCCTAAGCATTTCTAAGTAGGTACTTATGAGTACTTATTTCTTTACTTTTTTTCTTTTCCGTCATATTGAGTCTATTTTAAAATAGCTCCAACACCTTCTAGAGAAACATCTGTATACATATATTAATCGGTAAATCTTGATCAAAATTTCCTAGGATTGGTTGTGAGCATGGCAGGTTTTTCATAGTTTCAAAGGCATTTTGTCATTTATCAGTCCAAATAAACTTTTGGTTTTTCCTTAGTAAATTATGCAATGGATCTAGTATTATTGCACTCTTTGGAATGTACTCATGAAAAAAGTTGATTTTTCCTAAAAAATTGTCTCACATTTTTCTTTGTTTTTGAAACAGGAAAATTCCTTATTGAAATCAAAACTCACCTCTAAATAAAGTTTTTTAATTATATTAACTGAATTTTTTAATAGTACATTTAGATCGTGTACGCATCGTTTGCAGCCATAAATCGTAATGCAATGTCAATTGCACGTGTTCTTATAATTAAAACTAGTATATATAAGAAATCGCCAAATCTAATTCGCCATTCTATTCTTAATTTCTTAAACCTTTTAAAGTTTTGAGGTCTAACTCGAAATCTATCATTTCTCCCTCTATACAATCTCTACAATCGCTATAAACGGAGGTAAGCATCTATTTTTCATCAGAAGTCATCTTGACATTTAATACTTACGTACACGGAGAAAAGTTACTGATACGAAATACTGTTAATATATTAAAAATCTGGTCAAATTATTCGTTTTTCTGTTAAACTGACAATAGAGTTCATAACAAAGTATCAGTTAAAAGCGAATGCTTTATGAGGACGGCGGGACACGTGTTCATATAAATATTGATATTGTCGCATTCCGTCATGAAATTTATTAGGAAAAGAACTTGTGATTTCCATATATTCCTAATATTTTAACAGAAAATTAGCAAGCTATCACTTTTTTTATCTCAAGTATGCGGTACGTATATACGTCTTCACCACAGACCATGAAATAAAATGTGTGTGGACATTCGCTCATCGTGCCTTTATCGTGGTTTTAACAAGGGAGGTGAGGAAATGTCGACAAAAATAAAATAATATTTGTGGTAATGTTTGAGGTATTGTTTGTGGAAATGGTCACAGGAGACCGGCTATAATACATACATTTTGGTATGTATTTCATAGAATTTACAAGAATTCTGGTGATTTTTCTCTGACATTTTCCTTGGACATTTTTCTAATTACCTAGTATTGCTTGAGTTAGTAGAATACAAAGTGATGTATCAGACAATTTTTTTGTGTTGAATCTTAAGTGATTTTTTTTTTATTGGAACAAGCTAATAGTCAGTGTGATTATCCTGTCATATAACGTTGAAAATTTATACGATAAAGAAATGAGTCATTATTTATCGGTAGATTTATTTTCAAAAACAAATAAACTAACCACATTTTAAGCATACACATGCGACATGATTAAAAAGTTTTGAAAAACATCATTAAACGTCGTTAACCGAAATAATAGTCATTTTTTACGTATTCAAATAAGTGGTTTTAAAATAGAGTTGGGGTTAAAAGAAAAATTATTTTTTCAGACTTACCGAGGATTTTTGTAAAATAAAACATTTCTACCACATACCAATGTGAGTTCGAAGTAAAAACAAGTTTAAAACTCATACGCGTAGTGTGTAGTAGGTAAGTATGTTGGAAAGGAATGCTAAAAGTAAGTATTGCAAATAAAAATTCTAAAGACGTATATATAATACATTTTCTACTTCAGAGTCTTAAGGAGGATACTGTATTTTTACTTATGACGGCAGAATAAAACTTTATAATATAAAACATGCGAACACCTCAGCAAAGGTTATCCGAGCGAGCTGTTCACAAAAACTTATTAGATACTAACCTATGTACATACAGTTAATGATTATTAACATTTTCTGTGTAATTGGAACTTATGTTCTATGTAAACTGTAAATATCTACGATAATAGAAATAAATAAAAACATTATAAAATAACATACTGTTTTTAATTCATCGAATCCTAGAATAAACCCTTTATTTGAAATTCCATCGAATTAATACCCACACTTGCTCGCACGACGCACACTATATGATAGGTATTCTTTAATGATAAACTAATGTTTATAAGACAAGGTGTTTTATGCATGGCATAAAAGATAACAAATTATTATAAGCAACACTCGTTACTCGCCTGAAATATCCATAAAAATTGAAAATATCTCCGGAGTAAAAATAAATGCTGCCAACAAGAATTGAAGCCCCACCTTTTGATTGCCGGTCAGGTGCTCTGAACCACTAAGCTACTTCGACTCCGCCAAATAATTCAATATGTGATAGTATTTCAATCAATAAATTATTGCAAATTTTTTTTATTTTTTTTTACTCGAGAGATATTTTCACTTTGTATAGATATTTCAGGCAAGTAATATTGCTTATAAGAATTTGTTATCGAAAAACCACATTATTTCCATCGTCGTTTTAATTCAAAATTCAATTCGATGTCGTCCATATTCGAGCGAATTTTTTTCAGAAATATTTCAATATTAACCAAATGTTTGGATTATGATCATCACTAGTCTCTAAATCATAAATTGTAAAACCTCATTCTTTTAAAATATTTTTTGTTGCTGGAAAGAAGTGATTTTGAAACGTGATAAAGAAAGAATCAACAACAAATTCAATAATAGTGTTATCCAAAATCGCCTTAAGCCTATTTTAAACTCGTCCGTTCAATTGATACTGTCATTACGTTTTAATCGACTATACTTCAAACACGATTACTTTTACCTTTATCTTTTAAAATTCAAATTCTTTTTTAAGTGTGTATACATTTGCAAAAAAGTCCGAAGCTACGACAAAATGTTATTTGAAGCTTACGACTAATTTGACGGTAAACCACCGTAACCAATCACGAGCCTAATGGTATTAGAAATGACGTAACGTTTAATTGAATAAGATTGATTGCCAGTGATTAAAATGTCATAAAGCTGAGGCACCTTACTGAAAGACCGGTAAACAAATCATTTATTTAATAGACCTTCACAATCAGCTCAACATAGTAAAGAGCACCATGGACAATAATCTATTTTTGATTATCCTTTTAAATATATAAGACAGTATCGTTGCTTTAAGAGAATGGGTGTCCAAACTGGAGCTCGACAAAGCCGTGGAATTAAACTAAATTTGAGTTTTTTTTTTGTTCTTGGATATAATGCAAATTGATTGAAGAAAAATAAAAAAGCATTCGGATTCATATGTGATCTGCATTTTCTAAAGTGACTAATACGAATAATAGGATTACTCCAAAATGGCGTTGAACTGAAAAGACAAACTATGCACAGCAATAACGAATAGAATAAACGGTTATTTCAACAAAATCATATAATGAAACGGGATTCACCCGTCCTCAGGATATCATGGACGTAAAATTCATCATTGTGAGAATGTGTTTGCAACAAATTTTAATGACGGCGTTATCTGAGTGCTCTTTCCAATATCTGCTGACTTCAACATCGTCAGCAGGCGTTTGTAATGAGAGTGATTTGAATACTGAAAATACCATCAAATTGGTCAGCGAAATAACGTTAAGAATGACTTCGGCTAGTGATATTCTTTTTCATTATGACAAATCAACGAGCACCTTGGTCGATGCAATATGTGCACAAACAGGATTGAGAAAATCGACGATTTCGAATGAGAAAAATATTTCAAATATACAAAGAACAAACAAGTTTCACTACAGTGCTCTCAATGTAGTCTACATTTTGAATTGCTACGATAAAAAACGCAGAAAAAACGATTCTTTCACTAATTTTAAGCCATCTCGAAATATTCTACATGTTGTTATTTTACCAGATCCACTTATTTTTACTGATCGTTATGTAGATATAATAAAAAGTGACCATATGATATTGTACATTTGTGTCAACCAAACACAAAACATAAAATCTTGTATCAATCAATTTAAAGATGTCGAAATAAATTTTGAGAATCCATCGACGTTTCTAAATACAACACTTATCAAACAAATTTATTTAGTAATGGTTTTAGAATTCACCAATGACATAGTGAAATTATTTGAAATCTGTTTTTACTGTGGACAGGAATCACAAAAAATGACATTGAGATACGAGAGCGAATTGAATGACGAAATTACTCTAAAATCGTCTCATCTGACAAATAAAATTTTGAAAAGAGTAGAGTACAACTTCAAAGATTTTAATTCCCATGGTCTTCGTGTTGGTTTTCCCCATAACTACATATACGTGGGTTGTATTAATGAAATTAACACCGATATTGGTGATGATGTTTTCACAGAATGTTCAGATTTCACGGGAGTTGAAGCAATAATGATGAGGGAAATGAGCAAAAGACTAAACTTTAAGTACGCCCTGGTTAATCCGAAGAAACATGCAGAAGAAGGCACGTGGAGAAATATGATCACGGACGTTTACGAAGCAAAAGTTGATTTTGCAATTGCATCAATATCTGTTTCGGAAGCCAGATTAAAGATTTTGGACTTCAGTGATACAGTTGGAGATGATCCATTGAGAGTCATCTACATGAGTAGACCAAATGTACTCTCTGAAGGTAGTTTATTTATCATATTTTGAAATATTCAAGTGCAACATACTTAAGAACGTTTATTATAAATGTTTAATTAAATGTATTTTACGTTTTCAGCGTTGATGATTGCTTTGGTATTCGAGTTTCAGACTTGGGGTACCCTCATAGCTACCATGTCTTTCCTTTCATTTCTAATATACGTATCAGATAGATACTGCTATACCAATCATATGGCTTTGTTCCGGTGCTTTTGGGTAAATACAAAACACATATTATGTTTTAAATATGACCTTTTTAATTACACTACTCCAAATCGCTACCCAACCTACGCAATAAAAGAATGATGTTTTTAAACGAACTTCTCCTGGTCATCGGCCAGACGAAATAGCTCTTTCACATCTTATACATGTACACGACAAAATCTCCCTCGTTGCAGTATATACCTTCGGCCTTCAAACACTAAAAAGGTTTTAGAAGTTTCGATGGAATACGATGAATTTCGACGAATTCCCTACATAAGCAAGGAGCACGTGTCGTTCGCTGGAATGGCTACTCTCTCTCTCTGGGCTAAATATTGAACAAATCTGTTATTTATTCTACTATTTATTTAACGGCTTATTATTCCAGATGGTTGGCTGTATTTTGATTGAACAAGGAATTGGTTCCTGTTCTAAGATACCCGGAAGATGCGTTCTAGGGTCTTGGCTCCTTTGTACCATTATTCTATGCACGGTATATAAAGGAAAGCTCACATCAGATATGGTGAATCCCCCAACGGAACACTTGGCAAATCTGCATGAAATGGGTGAACTAGGATACCACGTCTATGTCCATGAAGTGAGTTCTTACTCTCCTTCTTCGTGAACCTTCGGGCCAAAAATTTTGTCTCTCAATAATACAAATATAAGTTTTTTTTTACGTGTTCAATAATATAATGATTTAATTTATAAAAAGCAGTCTATTTAGAAACAAGTTCTGCAGTGTAATTATTACTACTGTAACAGCTGTTTCGCCCTCCGAAGGCATTATCAAATTGTGGTGAAACCAATTACAGAAGAATTATTTAAAGAACTTGCACATAGTTTTGTACATTAATGTGCACCTATAGACTTCTGAGTAAATTGTCGAAAATTGTTGATGGTTATTAAGGACGGGTTGTTTCGGAGAATTTGAACAATTCATCAAATTTTAACGTTCATTTTCAAGTTCTGTGAAAGATTTTTTAAAGTTCTGTTTTAATTTCAGTTTTGTCAAGCAACTAGCCTATAATGATATAATAACAAAACTTGAATAGGACTTTCACAGAACCCGGAAATGAACGTTGAAATTTGATGAATGGTTCAAATTCTCCGAAACAACCCGTCCTAAGTATTCTATTTTTAGAATAAGTTAATGAATAAAACCTGAAATAATCATTGAATACAATATTAGCGATTCTCAAACTAAAATTTGAAAAAGAATAATCAGAAAAAAATACGGTCGCATTCAAGAATTGAACACAGGACTTTGCCGAGGCTCTGCTCTACTTTCTGAGTATCTGGGCCGAAGGCTTGGAATAAACTCCCACTGGAATTAAGATACATAACAAGCCCAATAGAGTTCAGGCCGAAACTAAAAACCTTTTTTAAAACTAAACTTTTAACTTTTTTAGGCTCTCATATCCTTAAATTTAATATACCTACCTGTAGCATTATTGTATTGCCTATAATACATCCTAATCACATCTTTCTTATTGTATTAATATTATTTGAAATCTGCTGAGGCATTAGTGCCGAGGAACAAATCGCATTTAGGATGATAAATCCTTGTACTGTTGTACCGCCGAACATAAAATTAAAGAACTGTAATACATATCATTAAAATTAACACCCGAATTATTAGTGGCATTTCCAATTACATGTGTTTCAATGTTGTTAATCTCAAGTGACCTACCACGTAAGTATGGTCATGTATTATCTTCCTATACAAAATATAAATAAAAAATAATTAATAATATAATATGTACATTCTAACGCAGCATCTAAAGCAATTTAAATATAGTTTTGTGTTGCGATCGACGAACCGGTAGATAAAATCTGTTAGCCATTTGTTGATAATTGTTTGACTGTCTATAGTTAATTATAAAAAAAGATCGCTGTAGACATAAAAAATATACTTAATATGCACAAAAACGGCGCTTTACAAATCATTTAAATTTTTATCTTTTCCGATTTTATGTCCGGGTTAAATCTTCCCCATGGGAAAAACTAAACCCTTCCACACACTATTCTACAAATGATCATCTAGTCAATCAACATTATGCAAGTGCATTATATAAGCAAAATAAATACAAAACAATACAAGAACAACACGTCAACTCACCAGAGATCAAATGGGAAAATAATTCACCGACTATTTCCTCTATTTTCATATCAGAGGGTTCGGCTCGGTAGAACTCCTAAGAGGGCCTATAAATTCTACTGATCCCTCAACATAAATATTTTAAAAATATTTCGTTATCCTACATGTATTTAAAATGACTGATTTTTATATTTTTATGTATAAATTTTTTGATAGATCTAATACGCCTAAATTTTTAATGAGAGAGCTAGGTATAATGCCAGTAGCCGAAATAACGAATGGTAATATTTTTATAGTCTGAGAATGCCAAATTCTTTTTATCTCATTTCCTAAATCTGTGTATTTTCTTATTTTTTCATTAACAGATTTTTGAATACACAAAATATTATTATTACTATTACGACTGAGCTAATCCATACTTATTTTCTTCGGTCATATTTAACTGTACCATACTTCGACTAAGAATAATGTTGACAGTTCTTAGCCGACAGTTAGTGACTTAGAGTTCTTATAATACAGCTAAATATCAAAATAATATTGGTAGTTCTTAAATATGACCGGAAGAGATTGGGTCCGATTGGCTCACTGGTCGAGTCCTGGCAAGGCTAAGGTCTTGAGTTCAATTTCTAGATGCGACTGTATCTTTTTCTTATTTTTCTATTTCAAATTTTTGATTGAGAATCGCTAATATTGTCTTTAATGATGGTTATTAATTATGCTGTTAAGTTTCCCATGTATTTTATTGTTTAAATTTGACCAAAGAGATGTTTCCGAATTAATAATTTGGACGACTCAGTAGTTTCTTTTTCCCTGCGTAATCATAATACTTACTTTATTTTTTCTATTTTCGTAGAAAGCAATCACTTTGTGGTTTAACATTTTAATGAAATAAAAACAACATTTTTTGTTTAAAACCACGAATTTTTATTAATTTTAAGACCGACCGGTTTCGCTACACTCGAGCATCGTCAGGGTACAAAATTAAACTAATCAATAATACAAAATGTGTCATTATATATACATACAGAGGGAGATAGAAAGTAAAACCAAAATGAAACAACAATACATTACCCTCTGTATGTATATATAATGACACATTTTGTATTATTGATTAGTTTAATTTTGTACCCTGACGATGCTCGAGTGTAGCGAAACCGGTCGGTCTTAAAATTAATAAAAATTCGTGGTTTTAAACAAAAAATATTGTTTTTATTTCACTTACTTTATTTTTGTGTTGTTGAATTCGGCTTAAACATATCTAGGAATGGAGAACGAAGTTTTTTTCTTCCGACTTTATGTCCGGGTTAAATCTTCCCCACAGGAAAAACTAAACCCTTCCACACACTCTTCCAGAAATGATCATCTAGTCAATCCACATTATGAAAGTGCATTATATAGTAATAATAAATACAAAACAATACAAGATCTCCTAACTGGACCTATAAATCTTACTGATCCCTCAATATAAATATTTAATTATTATTTTTATAATTCTCCAATATTGTGAGGTACCGTGTTGTGGTACCCCTTTCCGAAACAAATTATCACTTCAATTATATTCTATTATTATTAAATTTCTATTTTTCCTTTTCAGTTCGATGGTTCTCTCATAGTTGAAGCCTTGAAAAAATCACCTGACCCTGTACTGCAAGAAATGTCCAAACGAACACATAGAAACCTCAGCATTTGCAAAGTACTTCGAAAAGCCCTTCACACCGACATCGTCCTGATTGAAGAACAAATTCTCATACAAAATGACGTAAATAATAAATGTCCTAAAATCATTTCTAATGAAGATCTCACTAAGATAAGAGTAACAAATGATTTAAACTTCCCATCTGCTCACGCGTGGCCATTTAGTAAAAATACACCGTATATCGGCGTTATTAATTATTATATATCATTATTCTATCAGAATGGATTACAGATGAAATGGAGTGAATCTTTGTACGCTACTTCAGGCAAAAACCATATAGATTTTGACAAGGGTATTGTTAAATCAGATTCATCTCAAAACCCAATAAAGCTTTACGGACCATTACTTATGTGGGCATTTGGAATTTTGATTTCGATTTTCTGTTTCTTAAGTGAAATTTGCTATTCGTTCTGCTTAGCTTCGAAAAAAATTGTTATTTTTAGTCGTTTACTGCATAAAAAATAAATTCCGTGTATTAGTATTTTTGATCCAAATAATTAGACATTAAAGAAGAAGATAATACTAGTAAATCTTAACGAATTTAGAAATAGTAATCATTCAAAAAATATGGGAAAACTTAATTGTAAGATGGTACTATTAAATCTGAATTTGAAATATGAGATCGACTAATATGACGTAATAATTTGGTCCCAATGGTCGAGTAATTAAGATGCTGGCTTGGTAAGAAAGAGAATCCTGGGTTCGATTCCCAGTTGTGACCGTGATCTTTTTATTTTTCTGTGTTCTGTTTGTTCTTCTTTAATGATAACTCATTTAGTTTGTTATATTTTAATACGATCTTCTTTTGATTTGTAGTATAATCTTATTCTTCAATGATATATTACATTGATGGGTAAAATTTTCAATAGCTATTAAAGAAAAGTTGATCCAATGAAAACTGTAATAATTAGTATTTTTTATTTGTTCCGTATCTGATTAACAGAGATGATGTGTTAATGAAAAATTGTTTACTGCGAAATAATTTTGTATGTAAAAACACGCTTGTGATGAAAATCTGCAAAGTCTATACGTTTATTTTCACAATGTTATTATTATTCATTCACCATTATTGAGTGTAAAACACTAATTAAAAATATTTAAAAATGCTCATACTCCAATGACAAACAAAATAAATTTAAAAAATGTGTTTTTATACCCCTAAGTGTACCTTCTTATAACTTTTGATTTATTTTAGGTGATCTGCTAGCAAGCTGGAGGTCGATGGTTCAAACCCCGGCGTACGCAAGGAAATTTCATTTGATTAATTTGTGTTATTCCACAATTCACTAATTTAAAATAATAAATAGTATTTTTGCGGCACGTTCCAGATTGAATGATACACTTAGTATATGGTGCAAGACCACCATTCAGAATTGAAACGTTGTTTGAAATCGCTTTGGCCGTGTTTGGTGACCATACCTGAATAGCCTGGTGCTTAACTACCTTTTTATTTGACATCTTCCCCTTCTCTCTACCTTCAGCCTCACAACATGCCATAGTCTCACTGGCTCCAGACGGTTGGGAACAGTTGAAACTCTTGTGCGGTTACACATAAAAATTTAAATTTAAATGATAATCTAAATGTAACTCAAATAACTCATATCCTCAACTGTATGTTATGTTTGTAGGTACGTATTATTTATTATTATTAATGTATGTCTTAACCCTAGATTCATAACCATTCGTCCCACAGACCGCGCAAAACGTAAATTTGTTTCTAGTGTCTCGATTGAAAGAGATAAAATGATGACCTCTCAAGTACATTCCTAGATCGCTTGTTCATTAGTAACGCGGGTGTGCTTGCCTCGCAGTGAAGTCTTGTGGACAAGTTATAGACCTTTGAACGTCTGAGAGACGAATGTTTATGAATAGTGTAACTTTTGACTAGACTGCAAGTTATATTGAAAACATTGTTTTTGAAGAGTTCTGGTTATACAGAGTAAAAGTAAGTATATGATATTATTCTATATGAGTTATTATTTATAGTTACATCTTATTTTATCGTTCAAAATGTATTATTGTGTGTATTTTACATCAAATCTTTTTATTTTATTTTAGAATGGATGATCGGCAAATTGATGACTATTTGAATCGCTTATCAGATGTAGAAGTCAGTGATGTCGAAGATCATGTGGAATTAGATGAAATGGTCCCGACAGATTCCGACCCTGATAACGACATGTTTACGTAAAAGACACGAAATGCCAACTTTGAAGAGATGCCTAAAAAGGAAAATCGCCGAAGTTTTAGATGAAATGCCTACCATTGCCACACCTGGTCCAAGTGGTACTCAAAAAAAGGTTTGTGGTTATTGTGATTGTAAAAAACGGCATATGACAAGGTTCCAATGCAAGCAATGCAAAAAGTATATGTGCATGGACCATCGCGGCCTCATGTGTGTGGAATGTACTGATGAGATTTAATTTTAACTCGTTTATTATTTTTTTTGCTACCTAATTAAACATATATTATTAAAGAGTGCCTTACTTAATTTATTTATTTTATTTACAAGTACCCCAAAACTCGTCACTTAAATTTAGTCGTCTGTGAGATGAATGTTTATGAATAATGTTCCTCTTAGATAAGGTTATGAATCTAGGGTTAAGATATTCAAAAAAACTACAGGAGATCCTGCCATCTATGAAACGATTACAAAACTAATTTAAGGAATGAAACGAAATATGAAAGTCATACCTCCAATAATCTGGCTGGCTACGTATTATCAAATGTAACAACAGGTGGCAGTAACGTAGCCATTTTTGAAATAGTTAAATAAATGTTAGAGAAAACATTAAAAATTGGACAAACCGAGCCATAATTTATTTTTGATAATAATAGTCGATTGAACATCATCTGAACTGATGATGCACACTGTAACGCTATCCGAAATGTTGGCTAAAGATGGAGGTAGCGCAACACGACTGACGGCATAATGCCCCAAGAATTAATCACGATAATACTTTTGGCCGTGAAAATCTCAAATCATATCGAGCCATTGTAGTTTTTGAAAATCGCATTTCATAAAAACGATCACTCATAATAGTGATAACAAACATAAATAAGTGAAACGTTTTTTTTTATTAAAATGGTAAAGTCTCTATTCCACTTATTTGTCAGTTTTAATCATAAAATAAAGAATAACATAGTAATTGCCTCGTGAACGTCTTTCGTGATCAAAATATTTTCCTAATTTGGGCCTATATTTCCATACAAAACTGTGTTTTCGAAATTCAAATGAAATGGAGATCTGTAAGGTCCACGGTTCGGGAAGGAATCGACAAAAACCGAGTGCAGTATGCCGAGAGCCCACCAAACGGGTCAGTGCGAACGGGTAGGGGGGCGATCGCGAGCGGTGCGATGTACTTCATCGCCGATATCACGTCATAGCGAATATCTAATTACCATTTTTTATCATTACAATTTATTTGAGTTAAAAAATGTTTTAAAGTAAGTTTTAAAATTTCACTACTTAGGCATATTAATAAATCACAAAACATTCCACAACCTTGTCCACTTAGTGACTGACTTGACTCACTAGTGGTTTGTTGTTTGTTATTGTTGATATTGTTTAGGCATGACCGCTGTGTGCAGAGACCATGCAACATAAATCGCGCAACATTTTTTCCCGCGTTCTTACAACACTCGGTTATTGTCGATTCCTTACCGACCCGTGGGACGACGGCCTAAGTGAAACAAAACGCTGCGCGGTTGGGCTAAATTAAACATGGTTTGAATGTTTCCATTCAAGTTTGTATGAAAGGCACTTCTAGTATTGTATTCTTTATTATATGGTTTTAATCATTTTAAAGGTTTTTTTGGTGTATTCTCTCTTATCCCTTAAAAACCTTTTAGTTCTTGGTGGACGAAATTGAATTGGACATGATTTTAGAAGAAATGTGATTAATCATCGCTGATATTTTCAGAAATTGGTAATTTTTGGAAGGCGAACCATAATATTGACTTTTCTTATGTTGAATA
This sequence comes from Hesperophylax magnus, assembly GCA_026573805.1. Classification (NCBI taxonomy): domain Eukaryota; kingdom Metazoa; phylum Arthropoda; class Insecta; order Trichoptera; family Limnephilidae; genus Hesperophylax; species Hesperophylax magnus. Next base: position 27,621 of record JAIUSX010000978.1, on the reverse strand, counting down.
ATCTTAGATAATCATTTAATCCGGTCGTTGGCTGAGTTAACAAATACGTCGGGTTTCCGCCCAGGCGTCGTGGGTTCAATTCTTCAGCTGGCTAATTCTTCCATCACTGTGCAAGAAAAATCTTCCGCTGTTAATGATGGCAGTAAGAGATTTAAAAATATTGTCGGGTTATTTGTAACCCGGGAATGTTTGTCTTTCGTTTTAAAATAAAATAAAAATCCCGTTAAAATGCATGTAAGAACTTTTAAATCACATACGAGTAGAAAACAATATTTCTCAATATCTGCTCATCACCAACATAACTAACAAATGACGACCTCCATGGTCGAGGGGTAGGGCGCCCGACAAGCAGTCCGGAGGTCGCGGGTTCAAATCACAAGTAAATTTATTTTTCTTTAATTTTGTGTCATTTCACAATTTATCCGTTAAAAATAATATTTAGAATATTTGCGGCGCGTTCCAGAATGGAAGATACTCTCAGTACGCTCTGGTGTTAACCACACAGAGAAAAATGAGTATCGCTAATTTGTTAAGAATCTATTAAAATTATCGATAATCCGGTTAAAGCGAGAATGCAGGCCGTTTCCTGATAAACTATTAGTAATTTCCTAACATATTGGAACACGTGTTCATGCATCTGCATTTGCCTTGATAATATACAATCACGAAATGCTGAAATATTAGGATTGTTATGTTATGAGTTTATTAGGAAACCTACAAATTCATTCGTGAATGGCCTGCCATCCCGTTTTTATCCGGATGAAGAATAATTTGAAGGGGTTCTCAACAAATTTAAAAATTTCCTCGGTTCACCATTCAGAAATGAAACGTTTCTTGAAATGGCTTTAGTCGTATTTGGTTACCAGATCCGAATAGCCAGATACTTCCCCACCTTCCTCCTTCTCATATCCTTCCCCACTCTACTACCTTCAGTCTCACAACATACCCCAGCTGGGGATGCCATAGTCTCACTGGCTCCAGACAACTTCAGCAGTAGGAACACCGATCATTGGTCTCAATAAAAGGCCGTATAAGTTCATTAATGTTTTCACAATGTTTTGTCTCCCCAGATACTGCAGCGCTTCTCGTATGTTCACGGAGGGGCGAGTTCCCGGATATGCAGCCCTTATTAGATGCAGGGTGGCAGGACTGAGGGAAAGGATAAGAAGCTCTGGAAATATCCTCACTATGGAAGCCCGCCTCACTCCATCCTCCAGCATTGACGCACACTGGAGAAAAATACTACCGCCTAATATAGTCACGGCTCCCTAAAGGCTTCAACTTTCTATTATTCTATTATTTTATCATTTTATTTTCAATTTATTCTGTTTTCTTTTCTTTGTTTTTCTGTTCTATGTTTTTGTTTTTGATTATATATTTTGTTGTATCTCTATATGGAACGTGTGGGACTGAACTAATCTCCCCACATACCGGAATAAACACTTTATTATTATTATTATTAATCCATAGAACAATGTCAAGCACGAAAAAATCAAATAATAAGAAATGACATTAATTGCACGAAAGGTGAATGACATCACTTTGCAAAAGAAAGAATTGTTACCAAAACGGTTTTTACAAAATTTACAGAAATAAATTCTACCTCAAGTGCATAGAGCCAATGCTCCCATAAAACGTTCCGATCACCTGTTACAAATATCTAAATTTCACGTTAATGTAAGGAGTGTATACATACATACGGTTATATAAACACAAGTAGATACTCCACAAACAAAATCAAAGAGTGATTTTCTCTTTATCGCTTCATCGGCATACACAAGTGATATTTATTGACCTCCAAATATTTTTTTCCAAATCAATTCGATGGATTAGGTTTTGGTTGCCTATAAAAAAGAAAGCCAGCTGGAATATCTAACTCATTTGCGCAAGCACGGATTAGTAAGTAGAAACAATCTGATATTTTATTTAGGTACCACATTAATTGCTAAATTTTCCCTAAAACGATGGCATTAAACATTAGAACATTCAGTTTTAAGTCCAGTGATGATGAGTCCTGCACCCCACGGTCGCAATTCTGTTAATATCATCATTAGTTCAATTAAAAGCACCAATAAATCCCCCTAAATATTTTTCAAAATTTTCTAATTTCAACGATTCATTTTTGCGAAAGTACCAGCGACGGCGGGGGAAAAACTGGCTAGTTTTATTTGTGTATCATTTGTTTGTAACCGCTTTGTGAATCGCAATAAAAAAACTGTATAATTTTTGTTTTAGCTTCAAATAATGGACTCATGATGAATTTATATCAAATTTCACTGATGTTGGTATTATCAAAATGTGCGTTTGCATATCTGCTGACATCAAATACGTATAACGTTCCTTGCAACTCAAATAATGAACAATGTGAAAAAGCAGTCAAATTTGTCAGTGATGTGGCAATGAAAACTGCATCAGCTCATGACATCGTCCTACACTATGATGACTCAACGGGTCATTTCATCGATTTGGTTTGTAAACAAATTGGACTGCACAATGTAACCAAACGCCATGCAAGAAATTTACACCGAACAAACAAATTTTACTACAGAGCCAAAAATGTGGTTTTAATTTTGAATCGCTATAAGAGTGGACCCAAACATGTAAAATCCTTTAAAATTCCTAAACTTACTCGGACTATTTTACATGTCATTATTCTGTCTGATGCACAGCGTTTCGAAAATATGTTCTTAGACAAAATTCGGAAAGAACACATCGTATTGTATATTTGTATTAATCAAACAGATAATATCAGAACTTGTAAAAATAATATTGAGAGTACATCAATTTTAAATTTATCAAGTTTTTTAAATTCTCCAGCTCTCCTAATTCGTACTTATTTAGTGATGGTTTTAGAAATCACAGACGATTCTGTACGACTATTTAAAATATGTTTCTTCTGTGGACAATGCAGTAAAAAACTAACTCCCATATATGAATCTAAATTGGATAGCCAGAACGAAAAAAACAACACTCTGCTTCTGCCTTTGATGTTAAAACAGATAGAATTCAATTTTCATGACTTCAAAGGCCATACTTTCCGGGTTGCCTTTCCCCATCGGAACATTTACGTTGGTTGTGAAAATGAGGTGAATACTGAAACTGGTGACGATGTTTTCACTGAATGCTCTGATTTGACAGGAATCGAAGGTAGAATGCTTAAAGTATTGAGCAAGAAGCTCAATTTCAATTACTCGCTCGTCAATCCCAAATTTCACATAGAAATTGGTCCATGGAAAAATATGCTAACAGACGTTCGCTACGGGAAAGTAGACTTTGCCTTTGGCTCCTTTTTAATTTCGGAAAAAAGATTAGAACACCTCGATTTCAGTACTGGAGTGGGAGAAGATCCGATGAGAATTGTTTATATAAGTCGACCAGATGTTTTATCAGAAGGTCAGCTCATCATGTTAATTAAATTTTAATTAATTAATTCATTATAATAATTAATTAAATGGGATATATATAATAGGTATATTAATTTGTTCACAGCTCTGCTGATAGTTTTCGTATTCACTTTACATACATGGATTACACTAATTTTAAACATTTCTTTTATATCCTGTTTCATATGTGCATATTAATTTGTTCACAGCTCTGCTGATAGTTTTGGTATTTACTTTACGTACATGGATTACACTAATTTTAACGATTTCGTTTATATCCTGTATCATGTATGCATCAGATAGATACTTTTCCACACAACATTTGACCTTAGATCGCTATTTTTGGGTATGAAAATATACAGTATTTATTTATTGTTATTTAATATGTTCATGAATTAATCGTCACAGATCAATCTAATCAAATTTATTTCAATTTGTCTAGATGGTTGGATGTATTTTGATTGAGCAAGGAAACGTACGCTGTGCACAAATACCAGGAAGACGACTGCTGGGTTCTTGGCTATTTTGCACCATCATGATTTGTACAGTTTACAAAGCCAAACTTACTGCAGATCTTGTCAACCCCCCTTCAGAACACATTGCTGATCTTGCTGAACTGGCCAGACTGGACTATGATCCATATTACTTTAAGGCGAGAAGGAATTTATTTAAAAATATGTTTTTAAAGTTATGTGTTGACCGCAAAAGAGTTTTAACTGGTCGTAGAAAGAATAGGAAAGAGTGGGAGGGCATAGCAGGAAAAGATACATATAAAGTTCAATTTCTACATTCAATGAAATAAAGTCTGATTTCGTAATTAATTTTAGGTGTGTGAGATTAATTTTGTTTTTTCTTAAATAGCTTACATAATACGTTTTTTGGAAAATGTGCAGTTTTTGCATACATTTCAACCAAAGATATTAGAAGAACGAGATATGCTATGTTGGCCGCCGGACCGTAGCCGAGTACTACCTAATTAGGGTACTTTGAACGGTATCGGGACGTGTACGCACAGAAATCTGTTCTATGTATTAGTGCGGATACCTTAGCGATGCCTTAGCGTAAGCGAAGGTGTGCAGTAGTATTGGTGAACAAAACCGGCGACACTCGGCAAAACAATTCCACTCAGTACGAACTGCGCATAGCACATCTCGTTCTTCTAATATCTTTGATTTCAACTAACATTGTAAAAAATCACGTTTTTTGTTTAGAATTCGTTAGTTCCATTCTGTAACCCTATTTATTTTTTAACGCCGTTTTTAGCGGTTCTAACTTATGCATTGCTTATAAAATTATAATCACTTTTATTAGTACTCTACAGCTTTTTTTACAATTTTTAAACACATAAATTAATTAACCAGCAACAATACTTTGTATTTTTAAAGTTATAAATTGAAAATTTTCACTTTGAATCCACATTTTAACCCTCCATTAGTATTCTGGGCAAGTACATGACGGTATTCCCAGAACTTTCGCTTTGAAAACTCGACTTTTTGTAATGTGGTATTGGTGGAAAACAAAACGTAAAAGTAACGAAATGGAAAACATAAAAAATGACAAAAAACATGTATAAATTTTTTGAAAATGCCCGAACCGATAAGTATAAGGTGGATTTTAATATTTTTTTTTGTATTTCTTTGGCATTCACTATGTAACAATTTCTAGACATTTTTTTTGTTTTTAATGAGTTTTATTATTAACAATGTACATTTGTTACGTATAAATTTTATTAATTAGCGACCGGTTTCGACACGTCCGTGTCATTAACTAGCTATTTTAAAACTAAATTTTTAAGTGCAGAAATATGGGGTTTTATTTAGTTTGGTTCTTTGGTGGGAGGGGATTTGAGGGATGGGGAGGGGGTTGAGAGGGAAACGGAGGGAGGAGTCAACATAACGGGGAACATTGTCAATAGAGGTGATTTGCAAGGTGCTATTATTTTATTAACTGTGTTAACGCTTGAATTATTTTTTTTTTGATTTCCAATGTTTCTAATGCGCACAAATTAAAATATTTATTAATGTTAGAATATTTAAACATAAAACTAAGTTTAAATCCCCTCCCACCAAAGAACCAAACTAAATAAAACCCCATATTTATGCACTTAATTTAGTTTTAAAATAGCTAGTTAATGACACGGAAGTGTCGAAACCAGTAGCTAATTAATAAAATTTATAAGTAACAAATGTACATTGTGAATAATAAAACTCATTAAAAACAAAAAAGGATTATCACTTAATTCAATTACAGTGGGACACTTAAACGATCTATAAAAATCCCTTCTGAATTGTTTATGGTGAATTTAAATGAAATAAATTGTAACAATCCGGAATGTTTTATGTATGGCGCCATTTGGTAAAAGTCCAAAGGGCAAAAGTTAAAAAAAGTATTAAACAATATTAGGTGAAATAAAAACACACGGAATAAATCAGTAATAAAAAGCAATGTTTGAACCTAAAATTATAAAGACAATAACTGACTATCAAACAAAAATAGCATGATACAATCAAAAGTTTTGTTTAGGCTGTACCTAAAGTGAACATGTACAATAATTGTAACATTTTCTCCAGTACTCTACCAGTAAATTTGATGTTCTATTCATGAATCAACTCATCAAATGCTAAGAAATAATCTTACGCAGGGTAGCTCTCGTCAGAAAAAAATATTCATCACCGCCTTTGGCCAAGCTAGGATTGGAGTGTAAATGCGCTGAAGGGTAAAATTGAGTGACTGTTGATATAGAATTGATCGTATTAATGACCTATTATTACTTTTCAGTTGGATAGTATCCTCGTTAAAGAGACATTACAACAGTCATTAGATCCAGCAATACAGAAAACTTCCACGAGAACACATTCAAGTCCTGGTGTTTGCGAAGTACTAAAGAAGGCAATCCATAGCGATGTGTTTTTGATCGAAGAACAAACTGTAATACAAGAAGGAGTAACAGGTTGCCCGGACGCTTTGACCAGTAAAGATATATCCCAAATCCGTGTTACTAAAGACAACATGCTGCTTGCTTCTCATGGATGGCCTTTTGGCAAAAACACAACATATTTGGACACGTTCAACTTCTATATAACTCTGTTCTATCAGAATGGATTGCAAAGTAAGTGGAGTGAATCGCTCTATGGTACTTCGAAGAAGAACAAATTTGATTTTGAGAAGGGTATCGTTAAAATTGATAAATCTCTTCAAGCGATGAAACTCTACGGGCCTTTGTTGGGGTGGGGTTTTGGGATGGTGTTTTGTATATTATGTTTTATGGGTGAAATAGTTTGTGCCCGTTGTGACGCTGTTAATTGGAAATTTCCGAAACGTTTTACATGGAAGAAATAGATTCGTTTTTAACAAATCTCATAATATATCTAACAATATTTTGTCAACAAAAACTAACCGTCTACAGATATGAAAACAATTTTATGTAGTATTTTTCTTCTTATTGTGATGTAACTGGAAATTACGTACCTACCTTTCAATTTACGTTCATCACTTTTTTAAATGCATTAAATTATATGGATACCTGCACTGTAAGTTAATCAACTGTACCAAAAAAAAAAAAACAAGACCTTTGGTTTACGGAAACCAGTGCCGATTTGCACCGAATCATCAGTACTTGATTACTTGGGTGAACGCGCGCTTCCGCGTTAATTTTCATGTTTATTACAGAATGCTTTGATAAAATACTTATTTTTTAGTTTAAATCTTGTCAGAGGAATTGCAAAGCCTAAAAAACGATATATTTTTAGTGGGAGACGTAAAACATTAGATAAATTGGTTATAACTTCCTTCTAATTTTGGCGAAAGTATTGACTTACAAGAAGAATTTCCTCCTGTAACAGAGAGCATACAATCTGTAACTACAACAAGAGGAATAAAGACACATTACATTTCTCTTAAAATGGTAGTAGTTTTAGACATATATCAGCTATGCATAAAATACTCTGTACAAGTCTTCTATCCAACGAACTCTCGCGGAAAAATAAAAAGAATGTCCGGAAAAACGGTTGCCTCCTCTGGATGCTTGAAAATGCAAAGAAAAACGTTTTCCCAAGGTGATATCATTTTGGAGTTGAAAACAACTTGCTGATGTACCAAGTTTGGACAATTCTTCAAGCGAAGAACCGACACTGGCTGTTTGGAAAGTGATCTTTGATTGGGATCAATAAAATGAAGTGCAGATTCTGTGCCACTACACCACAGCTCGAACACAGACCGTATCAATGGAGCCTGTGTTCTACTATACAAAAACTTATTTTTACTAGTAGCCATCATTTTTACCATTTGGTATTGAAACACACCATCTCAAGCCCGGACATATCGCTCTTTAAAAAAGATTAAAGAAAATTGTAAAAACACTTATCATGATAAAATATAAATCCGCAGAGAAATTGTGAAAAAACCGTCAACCTCTTTCGATATTGAAGCTCTGTTAAAGTTTTATCGTGAAGAATCGACAAAAAAACCATTGTGTGAGATGACTATCGAAAGTTGGTAGTGCTTTCGATTATATAAATGGATGGTTATACTGGAATAAATTTCTTAAAAAGGCCTCTAGGTACCATTCACCAAGCCAGATGGACTGCAAGAGCGATCTATCCCATAACAATTTCGGTACTCAGTTCTTAGTTAAATATAACCAAAAAAGCAAGATAGCTCCGCTAGACGTATTGCTTGTTTATTGTGACATCCCAAACATGAAAATAAACATGACTATAAAAGCAAGATTTGCGCTTTTTAAAATAATTGAAATCTTATAAAAATATCAACCAAAGTTTCTCAAAAAAGCTCTGCAAAAGTTTAGCTAGGCTGCTGGGTGTGTGGTATCTACTCGTAGCTGAAGAAGCAGTCATCATAATTACTACTTATCACTATTCCAAGAGGAGGTTGACAAGGAAACAAAAGTAAAATTGGTGACAAATTTATCTAAAGACTACATACCGAACTCCGATAAGGATACTTTCATCAAAAGAAGAACTTAGCGGATCATTGTAGGGTAAATCTAACAGATAAATGGTGTTCACTGCTTTTGAAGTTACTGATTTTATTTCAGGCTTTACAAAAATTCTTTTATGTCAAAGAAAAAATTGTATGATTTAATTTCAACAGATGACTTTTACCGTTTGATCACGGTGGAAGAAGAAGAAAAATAGTTTTTGTTTTCGTTGTGTGCAGGATCACAGAATGGTCCTGACTGCAACAAGAAGACTTAAGAGAGAATATACACTTCAGTATTTTTTATTCTCATTAGCAGAGTAATAAACTTTTAATTTGAACCAAATTGTGTTTTGAATTTCAATATTACACATTTTGGAAAGTCACCTACAGAACCCCAGTACAAAATTTCAATATGAAACTTTCACGTCAATTCAGTACGGATTACGGTTATTCTAGATTGATATTTCATAATTGACTGTTTAGAACTAAATGGGTATGCGAATTTGAAAGAAAAAAAAACATTCAAGCTTAGAACACCCCAACCTGCAGATATCAACGCAATCTAAATGACTTATTTTTCAGTGCACGAGCGCGCATGTAAAAAACTACAAAATGGTATTGGTACTATCATTACAATCTAAAACGATAGTTGGTTTTGCACTTTCGATTTCTAATAGGGTTCGTGCGCCTAGTACTTAAAATTCAATTTTCAATAAATTTCCAGTTTTTGTGACATAAAAAATTACACCGTTGGCCTCAATTATCCTTTTTTATTTGGACTACGCTATAAAATTTAGCATACAGCAAATGTAACGCTGAATCCGATATTGACGCACTGTAGGTCCTATGGGCTTCGGTTGAAAGAATTCCAGAAGACAAGAAACAGACAGAGCGGAAACTACTGGAAAATAAAGTAAGAGGTTGACTGACTGCGTCGGTAATGTCGAATGCAGGGTGGGAGGCCAAGAAACAATGGCTGGAGGCAGAAACTGGTGGAGAGTACTGGAGAGCACGCATTTCCTTGCGCACACGGAGTGCGAAATTTAATACAGTCGTTTTCAATAATGCGATATTTGCGCCATCTGTTATTTACTGTGCTACTTTATACTGTACTCTGACAGCCGTCCTGATATTATTACTGTTCCAGCGTTTAAATAAACAAATTCAAATTAAATCACGCGACAATATTATTTATGATCCACTTAACTCATCACGTGTCCACTCATTAAAGACCATAAAATTGAATCAGTTTAATCAAATTGCTTTCGGTCTTGAGAAAGAACGATGTATTTATTGTCATCGAGTTTAATATGTAGAACACCGTTTTGGTATATTTTTTTTAGTTATTCAAAAATATTAACAAGTTCTGTTGTGTAGTTATTACTAAACTTTACAGCTGTTTGGCATTATTTGGTTTATAATAATGATAAAATTATAAAAATTATTATTGTTTTTAAATAATATATTACCCTACTTGTATGTGATTTTTTTTATTGTTGTTTAACATCATGGCGTCGCACATTTTCTAACCCATCTGAAATATTTAATAGTTTAATATTAATTAACATAAGCACAATGTTCAAAGAGCGTTTGCGACGTAAACATTACTGTGAACTACTTTTTCTTTGATTTTCTTATAATTTTAATAGGTAGAGGAGAGGTTTGTAGCTTGGGCCATTTTTAAAAAAGTTTTTTAAGTCTTATAAAATGGTTAATTCGCGAAGAACGTTTATTTTGTAATTTAAACCGATAAGATCATTTATGAACAAATTAGTAGAGGATTTCATATGTTCAATTGAACTGTTTATAAAGTTCTATATTTATATTGTATTAAATGAGAAGCATTGCACAAATTAAAAAGCATACATTTGTGAAAAAAAATATATATTCTATTAATGATTGCATGCAATTATCGTAGTTAAAAATGGTTCCATTATAAATACGTATAATATTTAACATGAGTAATAAATTAAAATCAAAAGAGTAACAAACTAAGAGAAATACAATGTACCAAGCTACCTTCTATATAATAAAAAGGGAATTTATCTAAAATCAAGAACCTACATTGGTACCTACGTAATGTACTTAGACCCAATGATGACCCAAGGTACGGGAAACACAGGAAGGCACATAAATTGAGGTTATATTATTCTTAAATGATAATTTTTTTTAAGAACCAATATAATCAGTAAACCGAAGCATATACTATAAATCAGTAACGACAAATTGCTTTCCTTTAATTAACAAATTTACCGTTGTGTTTTGAGTGTTGCTTCAAAATTTTAATTTAAATCACAGAAATCTTTTTTTTTTATATTTGTTATCTCACGCGTTACAAATACAATGTACTGGGTGGAATATCCTTATGTTACGTATACATCCGCGAGCCGAAATGCAGAACTGAACCTCAACTTATGAGAAAGAAACTAAGCAACCGCAAATGGTGCGTAACGCCGCTTGCAGTTGTCTCTTTCCTTTCCCGTAATTCGTGGTACTGTTCGCGTTTCGGTTCGCAAACAACTTATGTTTTTTTACGAATTATATAGTGTCCACTATGCTCAGTAATATTTATATGTATTTCTTTTTTATTTCAAACACCATAATATCAAAAGTCCACTTTTGAGTAAGATGTTTCCTTAATATCCGGGGACAATATTTTTAATTATTCCCCGATAGTTATAGATTTCCTTTAGCCGTGAGACCCGTTGGTCTTCGGCCCTTTATGTAGGGGCATAATTTGTAGTCAGAAGACCACTTAATTTAAGTGCCGCATCCCTCACTGCCTTACCTACACACGTGGTAACAATAAGCGCGGCGGACACAACCTTTCGCACTACCCAAGGCCTTGCCCAAGGCTCAATGCTGGCCCCATCGCTTTTTAACATTAACACAGACCACAACACATATACCTACGGATACCTAAAATAACAACACGACAAAATACACTATTCCACTGCAACACACATAAGCAAACATTTCACTTACATACATAACACACATAAGCAAACATTCACACAAAACAACACATTTGCAAAGTCGGTAAAAATCACGTCTATTTGATATCCAATCCTTTACTTGTCGGTGGCCGAGTTGATCGCGTTTGGGTCCCACCCAGGCGTAGTGTGTTCAATTCCTCGGCTGGCTAAGTCCTCCATCACAACACAAGCAACATTTTCAGCTTACTGTGGTGGTAGTAGGAGATTTTCAAATATTTTCATGTTATTCGTAACTCGGGAATGTTTGTCTTTCTTTAAAAAAAAAAAAAACAATCCTTTTGCTACTTTGGGTGAGGTATTTAAGGAATTTTGAGGAACTTAATGCCACAATGCGAACCATTATCGGGAAATTAAAATGTACAGCCCTCCCTTGGCTCTCCGTACATACAAATATAACCCCGCTAAATATCAGGCGAGAGATTGCAACACTGAGGGCACAACAAGAAGGTAGGTACTGTAAAAAAGCATGTGCCCAATTATGTCTTCTCTTACCCTGCATGCCACTTGAAGTCCCGAAAACCCTTCTGGATAGAAGGAGAGAGGCTCCTCCGAATAATTCTCACTCCAGAAGATAGGTGGAAACTTGTGTGGCAATCAGCTGACGTGTGAAATGCCCACCTCGTGTACGACCTCATTGAGAGACAGCCTGGATTCTTACTGCCTCGTAAACTCTGATTAATTAATTATTTATTAATCCGCTATTAATAGGATAAGGTCTTCCTACAACCGCTGTATCCATATTATGCTCAGGTGTTACCTTAAAGAGTCGGCGATGTGTGAAAGCGGTGCGGTGCAGACCGCCGAACATGTGATTCGCCGGTGCGATTGATGAGGTTCACAGGTCGACGCCTTAGGCCCTAGACTGGCTCACTATCCTATATGTTCCCTTTGATCCCCCCTCCCACCGTACGAAAGATGAAGAAGCAGAATACCAAAAATACGAAAATAAAAAACCTGTGGTGCACACGTGTGTCTTGCGACGTTTTGACTGGGGAGCTTTAATAAGATTTCTTATCTCTCCATTCGATTATTTCAAACACACAAAAAAACAGATTTGATGGATTTTCGTTAGAACCATTGCAATTAACTCGAAACACTCATCGTATTCAGGCTATTAATAGTTAGTTCTGTTTTGGATTTTGTTACGTTAACTTTCAAAATTAACAAATTCAATAGAAAATTACATAAATTAATATTTCTCGTGTGTTGTGAACAGTTTTTACTTTTTAAGTAGGTCGGTAAGGTGATGAAAATTCAGTAGATTTCCTGACGGAAACTAAATAAATTTGTTCGTGTTAGTAATTTTATTCGAGTAGGTATATAATGGAGTAGGTATTCACTATAAATACACTAATTCGTTCGAATTAAATTGAGTGAGTGTTAATTTTTATGTTCCTAATGGGTTGGGTTAATTTTATATTTTTGTCGAGGGTAATATCAAAAACAACAACACCTTTAAGGCAATGAATTGTCTTCCTAATAATGAAATTATAGTTTTATTATAGTTACTATATTTTGGTATTAACGAATTTTGCATGAATATTGCAATTGATATCTTAAACTATATTGATAAGTCTAAAACTATATATATATATATTTTTTTTTTATTAGTAAAAAAAAGATACACGAATTACATAATATAACAATTACATAATATAATTACACAATATAGTACGGTTATTAATTACATAATATAAGTATTTGATGTACCCCCATAAATAAGCAGGGCTTGTGTGTATGGGGGTGTTGTTATATTGGTTTATATTTGGTACGATTCAGTTCAACTGTTCGGAATACTTTTTAAGGTGGCTTTTGAATTTGTTTATATTTGCATTCATGTTTCTAATTTTTTCTGGTAATGAGTTAAAAAATTTAACTCCGAGATATTCATGGTTGAACTGTCCTATTGTTTTTTTACATTTAGGAGTAGGAAGTATTGACGTTTGTCTAAGAATTCTGTTATTTTTAAAGGGTGTAATTTTATTTTGAATATAGTTTTTATAAATTTGTAATGTTGCATGGTAGAAGTATAATGCACTTAATTTTCTGACCTTAAATTGTTTGAATAAAAGTTCGGACGAATATGAATAGGATTTTTTTAATATGGTTTTTATTATTAGTTTTTGTGATATGTAAATTATTTGAGTTTGATTTTTATATGTACCGCCCCAGCCTATAATGCCGTATTGTATAATTGATTGACAGAAAGCGAAGTATGTGGTTCTAAGTAATTTTTCGTTTAAAATATCTCTTAAACATCAAAATATATATGTTAGTTTCCTTATTCTGTTGTTCAGAATATTTATATGTGGGGACCATTTTAAACGCTGGTCTATTGTTATGCCTAGGTACTTAATATCGGTCTTGCTTTCTATGTTTGTGCATAACATATTGCATTTGTGGTTTTCTGTATTTTTCACAGAGTGGATAATTATGTTTATTTCTTTAGGTGTTTCTTGTTTTTTAATGAAAAATGGTAAATAATAAGTTTTTTTAGAATTTAAAGTCAACAGGTTTTCATCAAACCATAATTTTAGTTCATTGATATCTGTATTTGCCATGTTATTTAGTTCTGACCAGGTGTTTGCTTTTAGTAGTAGGACTGTATCGTCAGCGTAAGAGACAATGTCTCCATATTTGGAAATATTGAATATATCATTGACATATATAATAAATAACAATGGTCCCAAAACCGTGCCTTGGGGTATTGAAAAGTCGCTATATTTTGAATCGCTGACTTGATTGAGTAATTTTACTTGTTGAGGTCTTTTATATAAATAACTAGTTATCCATGCTTAGACTTTTCCACTAATCCCTACTGATTTTAATTTACTTATTAATTTTTTATGTGATATGCTGTCGAAAGCTTTTTTGAGGTCTATAAATATGCCAAGACATTTTTTATCGGAATCTAGGGCCGTATATAAATAGTTGGTTATTTTTGCTATCGCGTCGTGAGTACTTGTTTTTTTTTTTGAATCCGAATTGGTTATAATTAATTATTTTATTTTCTTCTAAGAATGTCCAAATTTGTTTTTTTACAATTTTTTCATATATTTTTGATATATTCGAGAGAAGTGAAATCGGGCGATAATTTTGTGGATCTTTACGACAGTCTGTTTTATAAATGGGGGTTATAATTGCTCTTTTATAGTTATTGGGAAATTCGCCATTTGCTAGACTTAGGTTTATTATATGTGTTATGGGGTGAATTAAGTATTCTTTCATCGATTTTATTGTTTTAGTATCTATGTTATCAAAGCCGGGGGCAGAATCTCCTTTTAGTTTCGAAATAGTTCTGTCAATGTCGATTTCTGTGACTGGGTGAAATTTATTAATTTGACATTGTGTTATTTGTTGTGGATTAGATATATTGGTCTTATTTATGGATTTTGCTAGGTTTTTTCCCACGTTATTAAAATAGTTATTTAAAATATTACAACATTTTTTGTGTCATTTTGTACGTTATATATTATTTCTCCATCTGAGATTTCTGATATGTGCTTATATTTTTTCTTTTTATTTATTATTTCATTTATTGTTGACCATATTTTTTTATTATTGTCTTTAGCTTCTGTTATAATTTTTGAGTAATAGTCGTTTTTCGTTTTCCTTATTAGTGTAGTTAGTATATTTTTATACTTTTTATAGTATATTACAATTTTATTGTTAACTAGTGGCCTTTGTGTTATTTTATAAAGTTTATTTTTTTTCCTAGTGGCTTTTATTAATCCTAGAGTAATCCAAGGTTTAATTTTTCTTGTTTTTGAGTTGGGGACGATTTGTTTTTTTTTTGTTGATTCTAAAACGTGTTTATTTAAAGTGTTTTCAAACAGTAATGCACTTTGGTTGGCGCATTTATTTATTAAAATTTCTTCCCATTTTTCAGTTTTTAGTGATTTTTCTAATAATTTGTAGTCTAATTGAGAATATGGAAGATTTAATTTGGGTTTTGTATTTAGTTTTCTATTTGTATCATGTAGTATAAGACACGCGTAGTGATCAGTTATATTAGTTTTCCACACAGTAGATTTAATATTTTTTTATTTCATTCAAATGTATATTACACCAGATGTGATCAATGCATGATGGTGTTTGGTTTTTAATTTGTCTAGTGTTATTATTAATAAAAGATTTAAAATTGAGGTGCGTCATCATGTTTATGAAATTATTTTTTTCAATGGAGTGATGGTTTGCAGAAATATTTATATTGAAATCACCACAAACAAAAGTAAGTATTCTCGGTAATTTGCTAAGATATTCACATAGTTCGTATGTAAAGTTAATTATGTTTGATTTGTGCGTTCTGTACACTGTTAAAATTCTGTATAATTTATTTTTTAATTTTATATCTATTTTTAGACAGTTTACATATTGTATATAAATTTCTTCAATGTCAGTAATTTCACACTCATCATTAACAAATATAATTAATCCACTATTTTTGTTAATCGGTCTTGTTGTAGCGATGCCTTTGTAGTTTGGTAGCGCATTTATGTATTGATTGTCATTACAGTGCGTTTCCGTTAACACTACGCAGGTGGGTGATGTATGCAGATCATTAATATTTATCAAGAATTCATCTAGGTTTTTTGCTATGCTTCGGATGTTCATATGTAATAATAAGAATGGGTTATTGTTTGTAATACACCATTTATTGACTTCCGTAATATTTTGACATATTTCTTCAATTATTTTGTATTTTTCGTCAATTTGTTTTATTATAACTTCGGCCATTTTTAATTGTAATCAATTTTTTCTTGAGCGAAGGCAAGCATTTTCATCCTGTGTTTACATTTTTCGCTATTTGATTTGTGGTCTGTTGGATTTATGGTTTTGAATTTTAAATTAAGTTCTGTGCAATTTATGCATTTTGGTGTTTCGTTTTTACTGTTGCAGTCTTTAATGTTGTGCTCACCCGCACAATGAAGGCATTTTGGTTTGGTGGGAAGTTGAAGACAACGCATTGCTGTGTGCCCATATTTTTGGCAATGGTAACACTGCATTAGAGGGTTGCAATCTTCAACTTTTATTTGGTAAAAACCAAGGTTAACTTTTTTTTTCGTAATTAGCAGATTTCTCAAATCTCCACTGGTTTCGAGGATGATATTTTTTTGTAGAAATTTTTTAATTGGTATGGTTCCTTTATATTTTATTTTATTTGGATCCTTTTCATATATTATTTTTATATCTTCATTTTGCAGAATTAGATCCGATATAAATTCTTCATGTGTGTATTTTTCGTCGATTCCTTTAAATAGCATGCACGGTCTTTTTTTATCAATGTTTTCAATTTGTATTCCTTCAAGTTTTAATTTTGTGATTTCATTTTTGATGTTGGCCATATCATCTGCTTTTTGCAAATTGATTATTAATTCATTTTTTGATGTCTTTCTGATACTACTTACTCCGATTCCTAGTTTAGATATTTTTACATTCTTCATGATTGTTTCTTTTATGTCTTCATTTTCGTTTTTAGTTTTTATTATAACGGGGAATACTGGAATTTTAGGTGTCGTGTATTTTCCACTTGTGATGTTAGCGTAACTTCTCGTAGTTGTTTTATTTTCGAGATTTTGATATTGTTTTT
This sequence comes from Hesperophylax magnus, assembly GCA_026573805.1. Lineage (NCBI taxonomy): Eukaryota > Metazoa > Arthropoda > Insecta > Trichoptera > Limnephilidae > Hesperophylax > Hesperophylax magnus. Next base: position 10,714 of record JAIUSX010000978.1, on the reverse strand, counting down.
ATTTTCGTCGTAAAATTTTTGGTATATTATTAGCAGAAAAGCTATCTTAATCAGATTAAAAATAACCCTCATTAAAAATACATGCAAAAAAAATCAACCTAGGTAACTACTTACTATGCTAAATATTTCGCCCTATTATCTGCCCCGTAATTGTACTACCCCCCTCATCCTCCGAGTTTATTACCATGTTAAGTATTTGCCTGGCTAGTGATTGCTTTACACCATACTTTTTTGCATACAGATCCCCATATCGGGACCCACACGAAAAATGATCGCTTTACACGATCATTATTTTTATACTAAAAATTTCATATAGATAAGAAATATTACAGAAATTACAAAAGAAATAAAATTTTCAGACGGTACTTAATCGTCTTCACCTTCAACATAACCATAAAATCATCTGTCACTGTCGTTTGCGAGCTTTGTCACATGCTTTGTCACTACTCTATCGATGTTTTTGTCCTCCCGTTCGTCCTTTTTCATTGATTTTTATATATGCTATCCCTTGGCAAAATTGCATACCTGATCATCGTAACTTTATCGGTACGACACTCGTATAATATATGAGGTGGAATTGCCAAAACACAGCAGCCCATATTCCAAACCAACAGCTCTCACATACCTGTCTCCGTAAATAAACCTTCTAATTCTATTCACGAATTAAAAACATACACCCAAAATTTACAACATATAATAGTAATACACATTCACAATCAATAATAAATACATATTGTAGTAAATAAAATTCAACATTTTCACGAAAACAGTGATGAGTGGCAGACGTCAAATAATGTCCGCCATCTTAAAATGTAAGAAAATCGGTTATACCAACACACGTCTCTCACGGTACCAGCTACCAAAATAGAACACGTCTCTTTTTTCATCCCGATTAGACAAACTGGATGAAAAAATGTGTAATTTAAAACGGCCATTAATTGCGGTGCAGGGTTATATAACTTTGGTATGGCCTTGAAACCCATTTGAAACTGTCATGGCCAACTCCATTTTCTCAAAGAAAAAATATTCTGACTGAAAGCTCAGATCACTCAGGTGTCTTAGAATTTGACATCTCTCTCTCTCTTTACTATAAGGTCTCTTGTAACAGAAAGAGAGAGATTATAATGACAGTTGTCAAACGTGAACTTTACGTAAATATTGAGTGGTTTATTTATAGTAAACATAATCGTCTTGTTTTTATAATGTTGTTTGCTAAGTTCTTTGTGACAAAAATATGAAGCCATGTAGTTTTAGCGGCTTTAGAGACATATATTCAACTCGACCTAAGTTAACTTCAAGTTGATGTTTGAAGTGAATTGTTTATTCTGACGTAAATTACGCGTCAGCTTGTGACTTACTTCGCAATCAAAAGCAAAAGACATTAAATGGCTCGTTAAAATGTGCTCCTTTCCAACACCTTGGCACATATGACTGTCTACTTCCACAACGTATAAATGTTATCGACCTACCTTATTCATGTCATTGATCAATAATTATCCTGTTTTATCTTAATGTTTTGGTGAAATTAAAAAATTTCAACATATGTAACCCTGTTTTTTTTTCATTTTTTCCATTTAAAATAAACAGAAAAATATCAGAATTCGACTGTCGTAGATAAGCACAAGCATTTTTGCAAATTTTCTTCTGTTTTCTTTTCGTTTCAACAATTTACTAAAATTTAGTGTTCCTTTTAAAAATAAATACAAATTTTCTAGTCATTTACGTATTTTTGTATCAGCTTAGCAAGTTTCTACTGGTAAAGTTTCCCCTTAAGAAAATGAGTTGTAAAGAAAGATACTTCATTTTTTAGGACAATACTTTGTCCAGGAAACATTTCGATAATTTTCTGCTTCAAGGACATTTTATTATTAAAATAGTTTTTCGGGCTAAAGAATGAATGGAGTAGACTGACTACAATTATATTGTAAATGGTCGCACCATTTCTTAAATGGCCTTGAGTCCTCTACTTTGTCTATAATCACAGTTTTACCTATATCAACCTATTTTCTTTATTTTAAGTTATGTACAAACATTTCTCACACAAATAACGCCCGAAGATAGTGATAGAAGAAGTAATGAGTGGCTTATTATGATTTTGGCTTCACCATCTATGAGAAGACTGTCACCTTATTAATAAGTTATTAGCTTTCAAAGTGGACTTGTAAAACGTACGCAATAATGTCTCGTGACGTCAAACGATTCTCTTATTTGAATGGCAGTGCTGCAGTACCGCCGCGCATGTACCGTGATGTCACAAGCTTTTCGGCCGGTTGCAAATATCAATATTTTGACAGCTTATTTGTTCGGTACTATTTGGTATATATCCAAAATTCAATGAGTAATGTCCTTAGTATGCATTAATTAATATGATACATTTTTGAGAACACGTATAATTTCGTTGTAGGAGACGAACTCATTATCTTATTTGATATCGATTTTATTGACTATAAGCGGAAAATCATCCGATGAAACGCATCTTCAGTCGTGAAACTTGCATAATATCGACCTACAATAATAGATTTCCAGTAAATATGTAAATATACATTGTGTCCGGAACTTGAGGTACAAAATTGTTAATCTTAGTTTGGTAGGTGGGTTTGGGTACCGCCAAACCAAACCTCAGCCATAGGTCACCCCAAGTGATTTAGCAGGGGTTCCTGGATTCATCGGGTGAGATGTGTTCCGGATGCGCCTGCCCACCAACTGCGTAGCGTGCCAGATCGGGAGAGGCTGGTTTGGGGAGACCCTTTGACCTCTCCAACTGGTCTCTCGACCCATCGCCTTCCAATTACATACATTCAGTCTAATTTTATAAATATCGGCCGCTATAGTGTTACTATTAGCTATTTAGGTATTGCCTTTTAAAATTATTCGAAACGTAGACCCGGCTCCAAAAGTTTCTAACACATTAATAACGACAAAAAAAAAATAATTTCTTTAGTAAAAACTCAGCAATAAAAACGGAAAACTGGTTAATCTACATACAGAGAACCCAAAAAAAAATTGAATTTTGATTTTTTAAATTACTTTTTCCTCATTTTCGTTAACTCAAAGGCTAAAAATACGTTTGGAGCCAGATCTACGGTTTTTTAAATACCTTGTTATGATCGCTCATAGTAACCGGTATCTTCTGCGCAGTTATTGAATATATCAACACGTGGTCCCAGATACGGATCACGCATCGACAGCATGTCTGCAATCGGGTGATCACCAATACATACACGTACATCGGCCTGGTACGACTGCAAAACGTGTCCTTATAAGGGCATCCGACCACGCGCCAAAAATAGATCAGGAAGGGACGAGTTCGCTCCCGGCGGGACCCAAAATCAGTTCCCGGCGAGACGCGTAGTGATCAACACGATGGATTAGTTCTGAGTTAGCGTTTGCCGCGAATTGCGCCCGTAAATATGGACCGGCCTGATTTGTTTTATAATGTGCCGCGTCTCTAGACAAAGTTCACCACGTCAGGACAATCATCAGCCGACCACACCGACATGGATATGATTGTGTCATATCCCTGGGCCGCGGCCGTGCACCCGCTGCCGCCCACGTGGTTCCAACTACAGGCTTTTGCCGCCTGCCGCCCAAGCTCCCGCCCATTGCTCTGCTGCCGCTCCGTCGCCACGCCGTCAGCCGTTCCACGTAGGCGCCCGAACAGGGCATCCGCCCACGCCGCCGCCGCCCTGTAGGCGTCGTATTCCCACCTTGCCGTCCAGCGCGGTGAGCGATAGCTCCCGCCCTTCGCCCTGCATCCGCCTACCGCCTCCGCCGTAATTTACATGTGAGCTAATAATGTACCTTTGTCAATCAGAGCCTATAGATTCCGTAGATTGCTCTAGTATAACAGTCAGGCCTTAAAAAGCTATGTACCTTATGTAGATCTGTCTGATTATCTTTTTTATGTAACAATAAACCTGTTATATCTCAGCAACCTATTTCATTTGGGAGACTGTCTAATATCTACCCCTGAAGATTATAGTTTCAATGCCCTACCGGCCGTCTAGCATGGCGAAGGTTATTTGCATAACACGATCACTTGATAACATTAACTGTCATAACTCACTTATAACTCACCTATATACTATTTTATAGCTATAACAGTTATAAGATATGTAACAACCTTATAACCTATATTAACCACCCTACGACATATTTTTATAATTTTAACTACAAATTCTAACTTTGTACTTGGTTTACTCAAAAATGAAAGCTCTCATCATGAAAAGTTGTATCACAAAATCAACTCCAAATATGACGTAGGTAAACCAGTTTTCTTCTTGAACCACAAGTTTCCATACACTGATATAGGTATTAAAATGCTCAGATCGAAAAAAATTGGTTCTCTATGTCAGTTAGATTAGTTTTCCGTTTGTACCATAAATTACCAGACATCGTGCATAGCATAAAAAGTGATTAAAAATACAAATAAATTGAATAAAAAATTATGATTTATCCAATAATTTGCGGTGTGTTTTATTGGTGTGATGAAAAAATAATTGTATTTTTCTCAACCAGCGTGTTTCAGCGGAAAGCAGAACAATTTGTGACTGAATAATTCATTTTTCCGCATTAGAGCGAATGCTTTTATTAATGAGACAACGTCACGGTGGAAAAATATCAGAGAACTACCTCAATTTTTATGTGGTAAACGGATACTGATAGTCCAAAAATTGTTAAATGGAATTAATGATGTCCATTATAATTTAAAACAAACAAATATGATTGATTGTTTTGTCCCGACAAAAAATGTGAAAAGTTGTGAAATGAAGAAAATTTTTTATATATGTATTAACAATACCTACGCAGATTTTTTAGACTTAAAATACCATTGTGAATCGGAACGTTGCGTTGATTTGTTGGTGACTAGGTCAGCGAAGCTAGGTACCTTCTTCCCTAACTTTCTTATCCCTATCTCCTCACCTCCCCACCTCTCTCATCAGCCACACAACTACCCCAATAGGGTACTTTTACAGTTTTTTTTATTCTAAAAAAAATTACGATAGTGATCTTTTTTTTAAATCCTTACTTTATTTTTATATTGACGAATAAATTTTCTTTTTCAATTTACAATGTAGCATTTTCGATTTGCCTCCAATATGACATTGATCGTCTTTATTCGGCGGCGATGACGTCACGCCGGGCGACGTTGGTGACAGCCATCTTATCAGACATTGGCGTTTTCTATGTCATAATGACGTTTTAGCTAGTTGGAACTGTTTTGGAATAGGCGGTTTTTTAAATCAGTAATTATGTAATAATTTTCATAAAAAAATATTAAAATTACACGTTTTTTGTTCAGTGATTTTGTAATCAGAAAAATAAACTTAAAATCCTCCACATATTTAACGGTACTCATAGTTTGTTAAAATATCCCATTGGTAATTGTCGCCTGGCTTTAGGCAATTGAGGTTCTTAAGCGGTATTCACATGATAAAACAATTTATTATTTATCGCTATTTAGTATATTATTATCCTGCCGTGTACTCTAATGAAATATGTAGTTTTTTTGTAAAAAATGTCCTTCATCAATTTCTTATTCGAATAATACTTTGATTTTGATTTTTGATTTTGTAAACGGTATTTAACTTTTTATGTGAACACCCCATAAGAGTCCAAACTACTCCCAAAGGTTTCGAACAAATGGTACTATGGCATCGCCAATTGAAGTAGATATGTTATGAGGCTGAAGGTAGTATGTGGCTAGCCATTCAGATCTGGTCATCAAACACGGCTAAAGCCATTTCAAACAACGTATCGATTCTGAATAGTGGTATTTCACCAAGGCCATACTGAAAGTATCTATCACTCTGATGAGAGTAACTAGAAGCATGTGGGTAAGTAAATAACAAACTAAATTTGTTCACCAAAAGCAACATATACCTTTCTATGGCACGTTCATTGCTTGGGAACTTTCACTGGTGTTGTTTTCACTAGATGCAAATGTAATAAATAAATTGATTGCAAGTTATGTACAAAAAAAATCTGTTATCTATCCAAGCTACTTTATAAGAAATGTAATGTTATGCGTATAAACAACTATATATCACTCAAATACTTTGTCGATTTTTTATCAATAATAAATTTGCTAAAAGAACACAAAAAAGCGTGCAACTAGAAATGGCTCTACATTGAACTTTGTGGCGGTACATACTTAATCTTCTTTTGGAAAGAAACTATTTATATCACGCACCACTTATGTTTAACATTCTTTTAAATCATATTAAGTCTACCGATTCCTCAGTTAAATTTAAAAGTTAATTAAGATGTTTGTATTGACAGACGATTGTCTTAACATTTTTTTCATCCTTGTCCTTTCTTAAATAATAATAATTAACTACTTATTAATCAGTCCCGTTTGCTAAAAACTGAATGTCACCCTAGTTGTCTTTATTATCTAGCTGTTTTTTTCTTGGGAATAATGATAAATAAGTAGTTATGGTTCAAATATTGTTACGATATACTACGATATAACTCAAAAATCCTTTTTTTTTTCTTTTTGAAATATTTTGTGTTTGTATGTAGTATTACTTTTTGTTTGTTATTACTCTATGTTTCCTTCACTCAAATGTAAATTTTTAACCTCGATACAGGCTTAGTCTTAGTGAGGTTAATTTTTATGAGAAAAAAACGTGATGTATGTTTAGTGAGATGCAATAAATAAATCACTAGATTCAAAAAGACTACTAAAAAAATATTTATTTATAGTAAATTCATGTTATTTAAAATTACACGGGGTAAATGGTGTAGTGTTGGCTGGGACACCGTGTCGGAGAAATATATTTAATGCTCATTGTTATAAGTATCTAATGTATATGATAATGGCAAAATACTATGATAACTATGAAACGGTGAAAAAACAAAATTCCACAAGTGCGAAAAAAATGTTTTCAAGAAAAAAATATTTATTCAGAAAACAGAAGACATCAGACTATGAAGCTAATTAATAATTTGTTGAAATAGTTGTTTACAAGGATAGATTGATTAAGATTTGATTTTATAAATTTTTTTTAATTCCTTTCGCAAACCTGTTTTTATTGACCATGAGACCGGTGTACGTTTCTGTAGTTAATCCCAAAGATGATGGACTGGACATGCAGGAAGAATGCCAGATGAAGAACTTGGATTCATGACCACGTGGGTGAACAGTGAAAGCGAGGGTTAGAGCCAGACCGAGGAAGAGATGAACTGCGTGGAACAGAAATGGAGCAGAACGGGGAGGCCTGAGGACCAGGGCCGGCACTGTTCGGGCGCAATTGGAGCAGTCTGCTTCGGGCGCCGACTTGCTAAGGCGCTGATAGTACATTAAACCTAATTCAGCGCCAGGTACCGTTTGACTCTGGTAACTGCTGAGGACTACAGGAACTAGAGGGAACAAATACGTGCAGAGCATTTGTGAAGGAAACCAAATCTCACCAGATTACTGAAGGCTGTTTAAAACTTATATATGTAAAAAAAAATTAAAGAGGGAGGGCAAAAATATTTAAAAAAACGATTATAACTAATGAGCGTAAGCGACTGAAGTGAAAACATTTAATAAAATACGACATAAAAAATAGCTAACATCACTCGATACTTGAGTTATTTTAAGATTCAAATTCTGAAATTCATATTTTTTCACATCCATAGAATGTTAAATAAGAGAACCAGATATGTTTTTTCACACCCATAGCATGTTAAATAACAAAACCAAATGTGTTTTTATAATATTCGGAGAAAGATTTTCTATCGATAGAATTTCATAAAATTATTTTCCAATTTGGCTTCTGAATAAAGAGTATAGTCAAAAATAACGTAAGAGCTTAAAAAGTTAAAGTGTTGTACGAAAGTTTCAAATGCGGTGTCTCAATTCGTATCTAAAGCCAATTAATAACTGCCACTAAAATGTAAAAAAATTCTATTAGTCAAAAAGCAATGTCCGTCACTGTAACTAATTAAGTATTAAAAACATGAATTATATTATCATTGCAAAGATAAAAAATATATATATTTTGTTTTATTATATGAATGTAAATTTATACATAGAATTTTAAACAATAACATCAATATAGACTGTTCGATGCGCACATATATTCGTACACACACTCACATATACATACATACACACACACACACATACACACACATACACACACACACACACACACACCCTCACCCTCACACACACACACACACACACACCCTCACATACATACACATACACACTAGAAATATATATACCACATACAAGACATTGCAAGGAAACATTTCATAGGTACCCAACATGAAATATTTAATATCTGAAATTATCAAAAACACGAATACTATGATCATTGCGACTGTAAAAAAATCTTAAGTATCAAAAACAAGAATTGCGACGATAAAAATATTAAGTATTAAAAACACGAATTGCGACGATAAAAATATTAAGTATTAAAAACACGAATTGCGACGATAAAAATATTAAGTATTAAAAACACGAATTTTATGACCATTGATACCATAAAAAAATATATTAAAAGCACGAATTATATAATTACTACAACGGTAAAAAAATTCAAAAACACGAATTCTATAATCATTGCGACGGTAAAAAAATAGTAAGTATCAAAAACACGAATTCTATGATCATTGCGACGATAAAAATGCAATACACGAAAAATAAGGATTCCTCATTAACCACACAATTGATCGCAAACATGGCAATGATGCCAATCTCAAATAGCTCTTTTCAAAAAATAGCTCAGTGTGAACATGCTTTATATTCATATACAGAGCAATTTTGCTAACGTATCCAGTGTCAATATTGACACTTTCTATTTTAACATATTAAAACGTATAGACGCATTGGGCAAGACGACATCCATTATAACTTCGAATCAAGATAACCCTTGCAATGGCTATGAAAAATATTAATCTGATTATTAGGATAGGTGTTCACACAGTCAATAGATTTATTTTTTGTGTCCTATAGCGCATTTGCGAGATTTTTGGCATTGCATATACACTGCATAAATGGTACATTTATAACGTCTTAGGCTATATTACCTGTAATTGTTATAAATAAATGTACAAATTATATATATAAATAAATAAATAAATAAGTATAAATATTGGAAAAGTTCTACCGTAAAAAGACACTGAACAAAATTTTATTGATATTATTCTATAATATGGTTTTTGGAGGTGTTATGTAGGTAATGTAAACATTAAAGTAGTTAAAACACTAATGAGGTCTATTTTCTTTGCCATATTTTTATATTTTTATTCCGGATTAGCCTCACTTAGGCCATGTTATTAATTGGCCGTCGGCATGCAAGTTTTATATGTCGATTGCTACGCCGATAGTGACAGGAATCCATTACATCGTTATAAAAGCACAGTGTTTGTTGTTTTATCGTGTGCAAAAAAGAAGATTCTTTTTCTGCAAGTTTGACTCAATAAAGTTCTTTTCCAATGTGTCACAGAAACCTCAACCAAAATCCGAAAATAAGAATTCAAAAAATATAAATATACGTCAATCACCAAACATTTTGAAGTTAAAGCCAAGGTAAAACGAGAAATCACATGGTCAATTATATCACTAAACTTATTTCATCCATGTTATTGCAAAAGCAGTGGTTACATTTTTTAATTTGAATTCTATCAAAACATCCATTTTAAATTTTATGTGACCGTGTTATAAATTTTGGTTGTCGTTGGGTATATACTCTCGGTCAAATAATTGAATGAATGTATATTTTGACCAACGTTTTAACTATATCACGGATTAATCGTTAATCGGCGTTAATCGGAACCTTACTGTAAAGTTTTATTTCTTCAATAGTTCTCCAATAACTTTTTAGCGACATTTTGATTATATATAAATGAAATACTTTGTTTTCACCACTTTGTTTCAAAGCCAATGGCTTCCTCGCCAGGAAAATGAAAATTGTATTTATTAATTATATTTTCATTATCTTGACGAATAAACTATTGGCTTTGAAACATGTTGATTATTGTTGATTAAAAGTGGTGAAAACAAAGTACTTAATTTATAAATGAGTTAAGTTTTATATAATTACTTCCTATCTCCTTATCTGCAGATGGGTTCAAATCTCCATTGTTCGACAAGCACTTTATTGTTGGCATAATCATGTGTATTGTTTGAGAATAGTTATACTGAAGTTAGGGGAAAAAAATGTAATTTAAACATGAATCATAAATGATTAGATTATAGTTTAGACTCTCTAACGAAAGATTAGATACAAAAAATACAGAAAAAGTTTCTGACCAGTGGCTGATTCGACCATATCAACTTATGTATTTTTAACTGTACCATACTTTGACTGAGAGCTACCAACCATTTCTTCATTTTCTGCATAATGCATATTTTTTGGCTCCTATTTGCATGTATGATTGCAAGATTCCTCCATTCTTCCCGAACAAAATGCAATCTATGTAGATAAAATATTTCAAATTGAGCTTTTACTAATTAAGTTATTTCACTATAAAAATATACTATTCAAGTTGCTGAAACAAGCACAGTAGTCCAGTCAACGAATGAGTTGTAGCGTGCGTGAGCTGAAGTCTAAGCAATTCCTTCGGAAATGTGTTCAGTGTGTTTAGCGAGTAAACATACCAAAAGTCCTGACGTCTAGGAGGTGATCCAGGGGTGGGGGGGAATGTCCCACTTTTGAGGTTTCCGGTTATATCTCGAAAACGGTGCGTCCTAAGAAAATTTTTCCTAAAATAA